>OX336383.1:27161145-28361145 GCA_946902895.1 Fragum fragum | reverse complement strand
TCTAACCTAGAGATCCCCGAACTGACCTAACTAATTATCCTTGGACAGTTTGCAATTAAATACCGTGGCAAAAGGATTAATTGTCTACAGTGTTACGTGGTGATCGTATCTAGTCCGTCTGTCAGCCCGATTAGCTCAGTTGGTAGAACACTTCAAACCTAGAGATCGCGGGTGTAATCCCCGGTTAGAACAAACTAATAGACCAACCGCAGGCTTCAATTAGGGAAACAACCAACCAATCAATTCATTTATTCAGTCCGGCCTTGAGATTTTTTTGTTGGTTAGACAACTAAAAAGTCGTAACTACAGCTCATTCAAGCTGTAGTTACGACATTTAGGTCACCAACCAACCGTTTCACTTTATATTAACATGCTACTGGCCATAGATTTTGCAAAATAACGCCGTAAAATCGAAGCGAAACTTCCTGTTGGAGAGAATGGGCGGGGCCAAGGGAATCAGTTGGCGGGGCCAGCGATTTGTAAATTGTTCTTAAACCGATGCCCTGTGTGACGTTGATATCCATACAGTAATTTAATCCATTCTCAAACAATCACGAGTTTTAACGCCTCGTGAAAATTGTATTTGGACTATTTTCTAGAAAAGAAGAAATTTTTGCTTGTTTCACTATCAATAATGTTGTCTATCCAAAAAAGTAACATCCCACAAGCTAAACAGTGTCGTCTGCAACATCTTTAGAATATAGACCAATCTAAAAAGGCTTTGTCCGGTAAAAAGTTAAAGAAGCAGGAGGGGCTCTCGACAGTCTCGTCGTATATCCATACACTATCCCAATAACAACTGACCTTCGTCTGGCTGCGTCAGTCGTATGAGCATGTCCTACGGTAGTGACGATAAATTAACGAAATACTTACAAACTATAAACATTTATAGTCGCTGTCTGATGCCAAAAATACGTCAACACAGCCAAAGTTACCATGATTTGGCGATGGCTAAACTAAACTGTAGTTACAATGGTTTGTCGTAATGTCACCTCGCCAATGGTTTGTTGTAGCGGAAAGGTAGTTGTTGTTACAATGATATGTCGAAGAACGGATTCGGCTGTAGTTACAATTATTTGTAGAAGAGTCAACTCAGCTGTAGTTACAATGATTCGTCGTACTGAGCTGTAGCTAAACTGTTTTTTGAAGAGACAACGCAGTTATTATTACAATGAAATGTTGTAGAATGAATTCGGCTGTAATTACATTGATAAGTAAAAGAGTCGACTCAGCTGTTGTTATAATGATTTGTAGAAGAGTCAAATCAGCTGAAGTCACAATGATATGTAAAAAAGGTCTGCTTAGCTGTAGTTACAATGATTTGTCGAAGAGTCAACTCAGCTGTTATTACAATGATTTGTCGTAGAGTCAACTCAGCTGTGATAAAAATGAATTGTCGAAGAGTCAACTCAGTTGTAGTTACAATGTTTTGTAGAAAGGTCAACTCGGCTGTAGTTACAATGATTAGTCGTAGAGTCAATTCAGCTGTAGTTACAATGGTTTTTAGAAGAGTCGACTCAGCTGTAGTTACAATCTTTTGAAGAAGAGTCAACTCAGCTGTAGTTACAATGATTTGTAAAAGAGTAGATGCAGCTGTTGTTACCATGATTTGAAGAAGAGTCAACTCGGCTGTAGTTACAACGATATGTAAAACAGTCAACTCGGCTGTAGTCACAATGATTTGTTGAAGAGTCAACTCGGCTGTAGTTACAATGAATTGTTGAAGAGTCAACTCAGTTCTTGTTACAATGATTTGTTGAAGGGTCAATCAAGCTGAAGTGACAAAGATCTATAAAAGGGTCAACTCAGCTGTAGTTACAAACATTTGTAGACGATTCAACTCAGCTGTAGTTACAATGATTTGAAGAAGAGTCAACTTAGCTGTTGTTACATTGATTTGTAAAACAGTCAACACAGCTGTAGGTTTAATGATATGTCGAAGAAACATCTCAGCTGTAGTTATAATGATTTGAAGAAGAGTCAACTCAGCTGTTTTTACAATGATTTGTAGAAGAGTCAATTCAGCTGTAGTTATAATGATTTGTAGAAGGTTCAATTCAGCTGTAGTTACAATGATTTGTAGAAGAGTCAATTCAGCTGTAGTTACAATGATTTGTAGAAGGTTCAATTCAGCTGTAGTTACAATGATTTTTAGAAGAGTCAACTCAGCTGTAGTTACAAAGATTTGTAGAAGAGTTAACTCAGCTGTAGTTACCATGATTAGTGGAAGGGTTAAATTAGCTATAGTTACCATGATTTGATAGAGCGTCAATGCAGTTGCAGTTACAAAGATTTGTTGAAAAGAGTCAACTCAGTTACAATGATTTGCAGAAGAGTCAACACAGCTGTAATAACAATGATTTGTAGAAGTGTCAAGTCAGCTGAAGCTTCAACGATTTGAGCTAGAGTCAACTCAGCTGTAGTTACCACGATCTTTAGGAGAGTCCCACGGCTGTAGTTACAAAGATTTGAAAAAGAGTCGACTAAGCTGTAGTTAATATGAAATGTAGAAGAGTCAACTTAGCTGAAGATATTATAATTTGTAGAAGAGTCAACTCAGCTGATATAACATAAATCTGTCGTAGAGTCAACTCAGCTGTAGTTCCAATGATATGTAGAAGAGTCAACTCAGCTGTAGTTACAATGATATGTAGCAGAGTCAACACAGCTGTAGTTACAATGATATGTAGAAGAGACAACTCAGCTGTAGTTACAATGATATGTAGCAGAGTCATCTCAGCTGTTGTTCTAATGATTTGTAGCAGAGTCATCTCAGCTGATATAACATAAATCTGTCGTAGAGTCAACACAGCTGTAGTTACTATCATTTTAAAAGAGTCAACCCTGCTGTTGTTAAAATGATTTGTAGAGGGGTCGACTAATCAGTTATTACAATAATTTGTAGAGGAGTCGACTCAGCTGTAGAAACAATGATTTGTAGAAAAGTCAAATCAGCTGTACTTATAATGATTTGTTGTAGAGTCGACTCGGCTGTAGTAACAATGATTTGAAGAAGAGTCAACTCGGCTGTAGTTACAACGATATGTAAAACAGTCGACTCGGCTGTAGTAACAATAATTTATAGAAGAGTCGACTCGGCTGTATTTACTATGATTTGTAGAATAGTCAACTCGGCTGTAGTTACAATGATTTGTAGAAGAGTTAACTAAGCTGTAGTTACAATGAATTGTAGAAGAGTCATCTCGGCTGTAGTTACAAAGATTAGTGGAAGAGACACCTCAGCTGTAGTGACTAAGATTTGTAAACTTATTATATTTCACCCCCTGATCGACACATCATATACAACATTCTGTTTAACAAAGTCCTCAGCTGGTTTCTTCATATAGGGTGATAGTAAAGCTATCAGATGCAATTTTGCACGCAGACGAATGATGAAACTTGATGTTTGATTCAAAAACATGTGGACGAAAGTTAAATTGCACAAAGTTTGATAAGGATTTGTCCGGCATTTAGGTCTGAACGTACATCTCGTGCAAGAAAACAAACAAAACAAATCAATTAAACAACAACAACAACAACAACAACTAAAACAATGATCAGTCAAATATCGGTCGACCAATGAAATCGTACCTTTGGCCCAGAAGTGAACACTTACCTCAGGCATTTAGTTCAACACTTTTCGTTAACGGATGGCACAAACGTCGTAACCACACTTTATTCAAGCTATTGTCATGTTTTTTTTGTCGTCGAGCAACGATTTGTTTTTGTTTGATGTCTCTGGCCACATATATATCTAATTTACAAAATAATGTCGTAACCTCAGTCAAACCGCCATGTTGTAGATAGGTTGGCATTACCAGAGATCAGTAAACAACCGAACTATCAACAAGCTCTGTAAAAAACTTGAAGGAATAATTGTCCGACTTTACGGGATGTTGACTCGAATGGTCGATTTTCATAACCGTTGTAATTTTCGTGTCTCCCAAAAGCCTCATCAAAGTACAGAAAGTACTGTTGAAGAGCAAATTTGATTAAAATGCTTTCCGGCTGTCTAAAGAATTTGTTTGAAGAAGCGTATCAGTTGTTTATACAGTGCTGTCGTAGAAATTTATACCCAGAAAAAAGAGAGTTTTAAGATTTCACGAACCTGCTGTCAGAATATGCACTGAAACTATTTTATGCTCCCCGAAAGGCGATCATATACCCTCCGCCTAAGTCTATCCGTCCTTCCGTCCGTCCGCCTTCATTTTTACACAACCCTTGGGCAAATTGGATGAAACATGGCATATGAATTCCCTATGATATTGCACCCACACATTTTCCAGCTTTTTGGATTTTTCCAAGGTCAAGGACACAGCTCAAGGTCAAATGTTAGAATTTAGCAATCTAAACTTTTGTCATCATATGGTAAATTCAAGACTTTCCAAATTGAAAGGAATTGCAGACGACATTTTTAACTTTGTGAAGTTTTAGACATTCCAACTTTTTGTGTAGAAATAATTGAGTAAAAATAAAGAAATGGCTTAGCACAAGCAATTGCTTCATTTTACAAATTTTTTCCCAGTTGTTTTCTTTGGGGCATCCAAATGCGTCATTGCGTGGGAATAATTATAAGGTTTACTTAAGTTCCTTACTTCACCTGTATAGAAATTAATTGCCTGTTTGTTTGTTTGAATGGGGTTTTACGCCGCTTTTAACAATCTTTCAGTTATATCGCGGCGGCTGGAGCACCTAACAATGGAATCCTGGTATTTCTCACACCAGTACTACCATTACATCCCTTCCTAGCCTCCAGCTGCTATCCCACATAGGTCTACGATTATCAACCCATTGGTGAGAGACAAATAGTCGGAAAGGATGAGTGCCGCCGTCGGGGATCGAACCCGGGACCACTAGATTGACAGTCCGACGCGCTACCAACTGCGCTATGACGGCGGCTATATTAATTGCCTGTAACAACCAATTTCTTTATCTTAAACAGTGATTTCCAAAGGTGTTGGAAGTGTTAAAAATCATTGTGTGGGGATGGGTTAACCACGAAATTATTGATAAAGAATCCATCTAATCTATTCTAAGAATATATTACAATGTACACATCTATTGTTGGAATAACAGTATTAATGCAGTTAAGTGAACTCGGTCGTATGACCCGATTTTCAGTGAAATGTTTTTAACCATAGTAAAGGCAAATTGCTACATTATTTTCTTTTTGTTCTACGACTTGTTTGATTAGAACAAATATTGAACGATGAAGCAAATGCATTCTGTACGTATAACAACATTCTTGAATCGATAGAATATTTGATTGTTGTTCCTCTCAATTCCCTGCTTTCCCCTTAACTATTTTGAGAGTAGTTCAAAAATTGTTAATCCGACATCAAATGTACATACTAGTAATGTCATAGGAGAGCTATTTTCTCTAAGAAAAATGGAGAAAACTTTACGTTAAACGATGTATACTCTACATCGTTTGGGAACAAATTCTTACAACTTAGAAAGTTTCCTTTCGATTCTGATTCCTTGTAACATATCAGTACATATATATTGACCAATCAAAGAACAAATATCGTGAGCCACTCTGGGAAATCAAACCTGTGACCTTTTGTTTGGAAAATCGACGTTCTACCCGGTCCCTTAAAATGAACAACACGCAGATGAAATATTATTGGCGCAGTATTCAAGACCCTTTCATCTGATATTTGATTCAGGCATAAGGCCTTATTAGTAAACTCAAATAACAGTGCTTAATATTTTAGCGATTTACGAACTTTCGAAGGTTTGGAATTCGCTCTCAAATATACTGAGGGTACAAAAGTTTATCATTTTTTTTCGACCTACATTATTTTTCAACGTAAATGTATAAACCTTATAAAATCAGTATCAAAAAGCTAACTAACTATGTATGCATAAAGAGCACTCTTTCCTCGCTTCTAAAGGCTGTCTGACGCAATTTTGCTGAAACACGTTCTGCACGTGCTTCCACATGTACGTGAAGTCTATATCCACAATATCTATCCCAGTTTATTAGTTAGCATCAATAACAAGATAACTCATAAAACATTTAAAAAAATTCAAATGGGACGTCGCCCAGGGCTTAACTTAGACCAACGGAACGTAGCCATCGGTATGCTGGCTGGTGGTATGATAGTAAAAGAGGTGGCTCAACATTTTGGCGTGAGCCAAAGTTCCATTTCAAGACTTAGAACAAAGTATCGTCAAAGACAGGCCACGTTCAGGCATGCCACGTAAGACTACCCAACGTGAGGACAATTACATCGTGACGTGTTCACAGCGTAATCGCTTCCTCAATAGCACTCGTATAGCCGGTTTGGTCCGAAATGCAACGGGAACACGGGTCTGTGCTCGTACTGTAAGAAACAGACTTCGTTCGGCACGTTTACGCGTAGGTCGACCTTACGTTGGCATTCCTTTGACACGTGCACACAGACATGCAAGATTGAATTGGACAAGGGTACACCGTCGATGGCCAAGACGAATGTTTAATCAGGTCCTATTCACAGACGAATCCCATTTAAATTTGATGTTTGCGGATGGCAGGGTACGTGTTTGGAGGCGTGATGGCGAAAGGATGGATCCCTCCAACATCATTCAACATGACAGTTTTGGAGTCGGCAGCGTCATGGTCTTGGGTGGTATATCATACGGTGGCTATTCAGGGAAACTTAAATGCCGTTCGATACTGCACCGAAATTGTCCAGCCAGTGGTATTGCCGTTCTTGCGTCAAGGGCTTGCTACCATTTTTCAGCAAGATAATGCCCGCCCACATGTCGCTCGGCAGACAAATCACCGGATCTGTCTCCGATCGAACACCTTTGGGACCATCTGGGTGGGAGAGTAAGAGACAGGAATGACGTTAATAACGTTAGAGACCTGGAACGTGTTCTGCGTCAGGAATGGGGTCGTATCCCTATGGTCATTAATCGTAGGCTCATTTCCAGCATGAGAAGACGCTGTGATGCCGTTATTGGCGCACACGGTGGACACACAAGATATTAAATCTTTGTGTTACTTTTACTTCCCCACCTCTACCGTGTTTGACGCTGTACAACAAACACGTTTGACCTTGAAATCATCTAATTTTTTAAATACTGTGGCTAACACATAAAAGATCGATGTGTGAAAATATGGTTTGAATCAAAAGCTAGACACCGGAGAAATTGTCTGTAACGTACGAAATTGTTAAACTTTTTTCCCTCATATCTTATATCTTAAAAATGTTAATTCTTAAAAACTTTTCACTTCGTATAAATTCTGATTTCTTTTTTTATAAAATCTACTATTCTAAAATGGAAGTTGACATGTCGTCTGCTCTGTATATAGGATGACACTGACAGAAAATTGTGTTTCTGTATTAAAATGAAGTAACCCCCAATCCCCTTTGAAATACGCTATACATCCACAAGATATAGAGATGTGTAAAGATATTCAATATTTAAAAAAAAAAAAAAAAAAAAAAAAAAAAAAAAAACATACGAATTTACCTCCCACTTAATTCACATGAGCTCTTTTACTCTCAAAAGTGGAGCTTTAAATTGACAACATTGGCAGATTTGTTGTTCTAACCAACGCATTTTATCGGTCACTCATTGTCTATTCTAACTTTTAAAGCTTTAACTTTTAACCGCCTTTTTCGTTGTTTTTAGAGAACAGTCTTCGCCTAGTGATACATTAATACTGTCGGGCTGTACACTTGTTAATAAAAACGATGAAAACCGAGATAAAATATAGCATTTGTCAAGAAAGATTAGCCTGTGCCAATGTTTAAATATATTTGAACATGATTACCTCCCTTTCGCTACATGTTGTTAATCTTCGTGTGTTTCCTGGTTAAGAGAGTACCACTTATTCCTACGTTTTGACATACAAAGGAAAAAGTGATCACATGATAAACTCGGAAAAGGAGAATTTTCTTATTGGCACGCAATTGTTCTTTTCTCACAATGTTTCCATCAACAATGGATGGAAAATGATAATCTCCCTTTGGCCACATGTTGTAAATCTTCGCATGTTACCCGGTTAACCGATTACCATTTATTCCTACGTTTTGACATAGTAAAGAAAAATTATTCACAAAAATAATTCCGGAAAAGGAGAATTTTCTTATTTGGCACTCAAATCGTTATTTTCTCACAATGTTTCCCATCCAAAATCAACTACCCTTTCATTGTTATCAATTTACAAAATTGAATTTGTCATATTCATTTGTCTAAGCTAACTTTCTTAACAATTATCAAGACAATTGAGACACAAATATGACCTCAAAATTTCAAATAAAGATTTTTCTAAGAATTCACCTAGTGACCTAGTTTTACACCAATATGACCTAATATCGAACTTGACCACGATATTATGAAGCCAAACATTCTGACCAAATAAGGACATTTGAGCGCTCAGTTACCTAGTCACCTATTTTTTTACCTCATGGGAATAATATCGGACTTAACCAAGATATAATAAAGACGAACATTCTGACTGAATAGCACGACGTTTCAGCAAAAATGAGGCCTCTATAGTGCTCAATTTATGTCATAATTTGACTTTAGGACCTCGTTTTATGAAGACATTGTGCCCAGATTAGCTAAATAGGCACATGCACAACGACAGATGAAACTGAACAAGTGTTTGAAAATTAATCAAAATCGATTTAATGATATCAGAGCATTCGTCCAACGAAAACGTTGATTTACGCAGTGTGACGGGGGCCTTTTTTAAATCAACAGCCATTTTGAAAAAAAGAGAAGCTTAGAGCACTACTAGGGGAGAAACCAAACAAGTGTCTGGAGTTTCAACGAAAACGTAGATTTACGCAGTGTGACGGGGGCCTTTTTTAAATCAACAGCCATTTTGAAAAAAAAGAGAGAAGCTTTGAGCACAACTAGGGGAGAAACGAAACAAGCGTCTGGTTTTTCAACAAAACCTGTCCAACGGTTACTTAGCATTTTCAAGACAAGAAATGTCGATTCATACTGTAAAATTTCGGCCGTTTTAAAACTAGTGGTTATGTTGAAAAAGAAATGAGGCGTTGGCAAATAGGAGGTTCTGAACAAGTTTGTAAGTCTCATGAAAATCTGTCAGATGGTTAAAGGTTATTCGGAAGGATAAGAAAATATCAATTAGCTGAGTACAATGGCGGCCTTTTTGAAAACGGCGGGCATTTCGAAAAAAAGTGTCTTGTGGAACTAGAAGTGATACTAAACAAGTATGTGATGTTTCATCAAAATCGGTACAACGGTTGCATTGACATGAAAATGTGGTAAATCGAAAACCACAGTGGTTTACCTTTCAGAGCTAAGGGACTTCGAAAGAATGTAGTGGTTGTACTGGTATGAGAAATACCAGGAATCCATGGCGCAATATGACTGAAATATGATTGCATGTGGCGTTAAACCGAATACAAACAACAACCAAGGAATATTTTACATGGAAGGGGGTGTATTGCTCTATAATTAGGTTATGTTATTTCTTCTTTTTCCGTTGTTTTTTTATTGACAACATTATTCAAGGTAGATAACAACTAGTGCTTATAATGGAAAAGGGAATGCTTATAATGGAAAAAGGGAAAGTTTTTTTTTCAAAATGACCCATTTTTTTAAATTTATACATCATGAATTAAGTAAACACAATTAAGCGTTACTAAAGGTTGATTTAGCTTGCAGCCACATCTTCAATCAGATTGGTAAAATATTATCAAGCATTAATTCTTACGAAAAATAACGAAGTAATCGCCTTAAGGCTTGTATTCTATATTATACAACTATCAAATCAGGTCGTTTTTTTTTCTTTTTATTGAAAAGTAGTTAAAGGCGAGTGAACGAAATGAATATAGCTGTTTTTACGATATTTTGGTCTCCAAAAGACGATATAATTATAAAATTTCCTTGATACAAGATATTCTAAATTGAGTTTAAAACAGAAAAGAAAAAAGCGACATCGTAAGGCAAACGCAATTTGATTACCCATTCCTAATTCTTTCTGCAGATCGTTTATTTAAAATGTCATCGTAAGGCAAACGCAATTTGATAATCCATTCCTAATTCTTTCTGCAGATCGTTTATTTAAAATGTCATCGTAAGGCAAACGCAATTTGATTACCCATTCCTAATTCTTTCTGCAGATCGTTTATTTAAAATGTCATCGTAAGGCAAACGCAATTTGATTACTCATTCCTAATTCTTTCTGCAGATCGTTTATTTAAAATGTTATCGTAAGGCAAACGCAATTTGATTACCCATTCCTAATTCTTTCTGCAGATCGTTTATTCAAAATGTCATCGTAAGGCAAACGCAATTTGATTACCCATTCCTAAATCTTTCTGCAGATCGTTTATTTAAAATGTCATCGTAAGGCAAACGCAATTCGATTACCCGCTTTTTCGCTCTGCGAGAAAAAGGGGGAGAAGGATTGGAAAACATTGTTAAAAATAAAGAAATTACTTGTAACAAGCAATTTCTTCTTTATCGACAATGTTTTCTACCAAAAATAGACAGAAAGAAATAAAAACTCTCTCAATTTAGAAATTTAAACCGGTTTTTTTATTCAATATGGACAAGCCTAAAATTACTGAAGAAAATCATATCTACCTGAATGCACCAATCAGTTACCGCATGACCTCGACCCATTTACATCAGAAAATACAAAACGTCTCTTGTCAGGATTTATCTGTTTGTATGAATTAACCAGATGTTTATCTTATATTTTCTCACGTTCACAAACATAACATTTTTTTTTTCATTTTCTCTGCTAAAACGGAGGACAATTTTCTTTGCTTATAAGTCCCCCACCGGCTACCGATAGGGGGACTATAGGTTTGCTCGATTCCGTCCGTCTGTCTGTCCGTCTGTCACACTTTTGTCCGGGGCATATCTCCTAAAACCATAAGTCCTAGGAACTTGAAACTTTATACACTTAAAGATCACAATAGGGAGAAGTGTCATGTTAAAGAACGGCAAATCTAGCCTGCCTATTTTTTGAGTTTGTGGCCTTTATTGTTTTTAACTTTACACTTTTGTCCGGAGCAAATCTCCTATAGAAAAAGTGCTAGTAATTTGAAACTTTAAACACTTACAGATCACAATCTGGTGAAGTGTCATGTCTGAGAACGGTAACTCTAGCTTGTCTATTATTTGAGTTATTGCCCTTTTTTGTCTTAAACTTTACATTTCTGTCCAGAAGATATCTCCTATTCCATAAATGTTAGGAACTTCGAACTTTATATACTTATAGATAACAATATGGAGAAGTGTCATATTCAAGAGCCATAACTCTAGCTTTCTTATTTTGAATTATTGCCCTTTGTTGTTTTTAATTTTATATTTTTGTCCAGAGTATATCTCCTATACCATAAATGCTAGGAACTTCAAACTTTATACACTTATAGATAACAATGTGGGGAAGTGTCATTTTCAAGAACCATAACTCTAGCTTGCCTATTTTGAGTTATTGTCCTTAATTGTTTTTCACTTTACATTTTTGTCCGGAGCATATCTCCTCAAGAATATGTGCTAGGAACTTGAAACTTTATACACTTATAGATCACAATGTGGAGAAGTGTACTGTCTAAGAACGGTAACTCTAGCTTGTCTATTTGAGTAATTGCCCTTTGTTGTTTTAAATTTTATAATTTTGTCCGGAGCATATCTCCTAAACCATAAGTGCTAGGAATTTGAAACTTTATACACTTATAGATCACATTGTTCAAGAATCCTTATTCTGCCACGCCCATTGTTTGAGTTATTTCTCTTTGTTGATTTAAACCTTGTATTATAAGAATCGTTACTCTCCTATGATTATTTTTTGTTTTGTTTTGTTTGTTTTTGCCCTTTGATTATTCTAAATATTCCTAATATTTAATAACCGTGATAAATTGATCTTACACTGAAACAAACAATTATGCTCTATTTAAACCTTTCACAAGCAATAAATTTTACACTTCTCCAAATTTGAAGTGAAATGGTTTACTATTAAAAACTTTTTAAATCCGGTAGGGGACTCCTGTATTGCATAGCAATACGACATGCACTTGTTAGTTTAGTTGTTGAAACGAATTTATTTTTGTTCGATTGCGACAGAATATGTAAGCTTATGGAGTCACTCTAAAACACTGACAATCCAGATTTCTTCGTGTGCCCGAAAGAGAGGCAGTAGTGTAAACCGACTGATATACAATTTTACTGCTGGGCAGACTCGGGCTGACTACTAAAATTCCTGCCAATGAACACACCCCGGTGACAGTGGGCTCGAACCTGTGACCTTCAGATCATGAGTTAAGCATCTTCACCATTCGTCCATCGAATCATTAGTTTCGCTCTGTCGCTAACTTTAACCGACTGGTCTCCATATTTGTTTATCTATCGTCGCTACCGTAGAATTCGTCCATATGTATAGTCGCTACCGTTGCATTTGTCAATATGTATCGTCGCTACAGTAGCATTTGTCCATATGTATCGTCACTACCGTAGCACTTGCCCATATCTATCGTCGCTACCGTAGCATTTGTCCATATCTATCGTCGCTACCGTAGAATTTACCCATATATATCGTTGCTACCGTAGCATTTGTCCATATCTATCGTCGCTACCGCAGCATTTGCCCATATGAGCTTCGCTCTCAGAAGACTGTTATTTATTAAGGAGGATGGTGCGAAAGACAAAATGAAAGTACTTTGAGACCGGTCTTGTTCTTGAACATGTTCGGTGGAAGTTTAAAGTCAAGTGCCCTGGCAACTGAGCTTATGGGCTGTCTAATGCTTTTTCTCTCGTATTTTTTGTTTGTTTATCGTCCCTACCGTAGTATCTGCCTATATGAGCGACGTCTACAGAAGAAGGTTAGTAATGGTGGAAGATAGTGTGAGGAAACAGGACGAAACTTCTAGGTGATTTATCAAGTTCTTTCACGTCTAAGATGTATAACACCGTTACAAAGGTCCTCGGTAACGTCTGGGGAAACAGGACGAAACTTCTATGTGATTTATCAGGTTCTTTCACGTCTAAGATGTATAGCACCGTTACAAAGGTCCTCGGTAATTTCTGGGGAAACAAGACGAAACTTCTATGTGATTTATCAGGTTCTTTCACGTCTAAGATGTATAGCACCGTTACAAAGGTCCTCGGTAACGTCTGGGGGAAACAATACGAAACTTCTATGTGATTTATCAGGTTCTTTCACGTCTAAGATGTATAGTACCGTTACAAAGGTCCTCGGTAACGTCTGGGGGAAACAGGATGAAAGTTCTAGGTGATTTATCAGGTTCTTTCACGTCTGAGATGTATAGCATCGTAACAAAGGTCTTCGGTAACGTCTGGGGGAAACAGGACGAAACTTCTAGGTGATTTATCAGGTTCTTTCACGTCTAAGCTGTAAAGCACCGTTACAAGAACCTCGGTAACGTCTGGGGAACCATGAGAAACTTCTAGGTGATTTATCAGGTTCTTTCAAGTCCAAGATGTATAGCACCGTTACAAAGGTCCTCGGTAACGTGTGGGGAAACAGGACGAAACTTCTAGGTGATTTATCAGGTTCTTTCACGTCTATGATGTATAGCACCATTAAAAAGGCCCTCGGTAACGTCTGGGGGAAACAGGATGAAACTTATAGGTGATTTATCAGGTTCTTTCACGTCTATGATGTATAGCACTGTTACAAAGATCCTCGATAACGTCTTATCCGAAAGACAAATTCCGACAGTCTGCGGATTGCTAGGCCCGCCCACTTGACTCCAACAGGAAGTTCGACTTGATACCAAACGGAGTTGTTTTGCAGCATTATTAGCCAAGAACACATCATTGTAACATAAAAGTAAGATAGGCAGTGTCTTCAAATCTCGAGATCGCATGTTCGAGCTCCGGTCTGAAATAATAAACTAAGTTTTTGTCTAAAAATCTATGCCGATCGAATTATTTCATTGATCAACCGAGTTTTGATTTACCGCATAAGACTGTTTAACTGTTCATGAAGCTTCTCTTCGATATTTAACGGCGTTATTTTACAAAATTTATGGCCAGTAGCATGTAACAAACTAGAGGACCATGATGGTCCTAAATAGCTCACTTGGGAGATCTGCTAATGAAAGTAACTTTTTTGTACAAAAAAGACATACCTGGAACCAAATGAATATTACAAATATAGAATTTCGGGCATAGTACAAAACCATTTAGTAATGCTACATACCAGTTATAAATGCTTTAGGCTTGTTACAAGCAATTTTTTCAATTCCCACTATGTTTTCTACACTAAAAGCTACTTATAGTTTAATTTCAATCCAATTTGAATTGCCAACACAAATTATTTCGGTTTGAACCAGTCTTGAATTTTGTGCTGGTCATGGGTGTAGAGAAGAAGAATATAAAATTGCGCTTATTTGGCGTGTTTCCTAACTTTGTAACCATGGGGCGGGGCCTATTTTGACCCCAGGGGCATAATTTTTAATTACATACTACAAAGCCACCTAGTCATCTAAATGAATGACTTCATTGGTCAACTAATTATTTGACTGACAGCCACAATTGGTCAGATCACCACAAATCATCCGTGAAACCAATGAAGTACGGAAATAATGTAAAATAACACATATTTCAACATAACAGTTACTTTAATGCTATGTCCCATGATAATCAACAAAAAATATCTAAATACTAAACTATGTAAGAATCATGTCATACTTTTGTGCTATAAAAGTATCCATTACGTAAACGCTTTCGCTTAATTGATAATACAAAACAAGCGGCGCTTGAGCGCCTGTATCGCTCGTAAGGCCTGGATATACTGAATATTTTCTGGAATTCGATATACATGTAACCTGAATCATCTTGGAAAAAAACACACCAAAAACAGAACCTGATGAAGGGTCGCTTCACTCATTCCCAATCAACTGTTCCAAACTGAAAGAAGCTGCAGACGACAATTTAAAGTTAGTGGAATTTCATTTTTTTAGTCTTTGTGGATAGAAAACAGTGTGGACAATCAAGAAATTGCTTTTTCTTCATTATCCACAATGTTTCCAAAGTTTTTTTTGTTTTTGTTTTTTTTCTTAAAGGGCGTAAAAAGAAGGGATTCTGTGGGAATAGATGATAACAAAAACATTTCAGTGAAAACTAGTTTAAATCAATGAGGTATATTAAGAGTGTTTAAAAACGTTCATTATATACCATATATGGAAATTAGACCCACCCATGAAAGCTGAATGTTTTCAGTCGATCAATTTCTTTTCTATGAATTTGATAGAGGTCGCTCATTTTTTCTCTTTTTTTTTCTAAATCTGGTAAAAAGCTTATCGATATTTTTTTAGAAAATATTTTCTAAGTTTTCAGTATACACCATATATACAAATTAACCCAAATAAAACCAATGTTTTTGATCAAATTTCTTTGAAGGAATCTGGTAAAGGGTCATCAAAGGATCGTTCCTATGAAATTTAGTTGAACTCCAACCCGTAGTATCTGCGGAGATTTTTTTTTAACCCTTTCCTGTACAATACCGGGGTTTTACGTTGCTGCGAATTTATACTCCAGAAAACATAGTGTAAAAAGAAGAAATTGCTTGTAACAAGCAATTTCTCCTTTTCCCACAATATTTTCTACCACATAGATGGTTCCATTTCAAATTGGATCCAATTTTTATTGTTGTCTGCAACCTCTATCAATTTGGACGAGTATGAAATTCCCGAAAACAGGAAATGGTTAAGAAAATATTAAGGACGGACGGACAGATAGACCTATGACGAACAATGCACATGACAATAGCTCGCTGGTCTTGAGACAATGGAGTTAACAAACATAAAAACCATATCCTAGGGCTAAGAAGAAATGCGTGCAGACACTCAATTAACACACCACATTATCACACGATGTCATGTAATTTCTCATCTACTCACAATGTTTTCTGACTTATATGGCACTAATGTGTCTTGAAGAGTACTTTGTTACTCGGTCGTCTAGAAATTTATGATAGGTTTCACAATCAAAGATCACTTTGTCTGATATCCCCCCCCCGAAGAAAGATATTGAAGATTACTTTGTTACTTAGTAGTCTAGAAATTGATTGATAGGATTCACAATCAAAATTTACTTTGTCTGATACCCCCCCCCCCCGAAGAAAAATATTGAAGAGTACATTGTCACTTGGTAGTCTAGAAATTGATTAAAAGATTTACAATCAAAGTTTACTTTGTTTGATACAACCCCCCCCCTTTAAAAAGAAATTAAAACAAAACCTTAGTTCTTACATTCACACATAAAACAGTTACCATTTAACCCATTACCAGATAGCAAAATTTTAGACTGGTCTAAAATTGAAGGGAGATGAAGACAATCTTTTAACTTTGATGATTTTCTTTATTTTTTTCAATTATCTGGGTAGAAAACATTGTGTAAAATGTAGAAATTGCTTATTACAACAATATTTTCTCTATTGCTTTTCTTGGGGGCGTCAAAAAGCGTCAGGGCAAAATTTTGGACGGATCCAAAATCAAAGAAGTTGCAGATAATATGAACTAGGAGATGGAAATTGTGTAGAAAACATTGTGATTTTCAAAAAAATCTTTTAAAATACCTTGCTTTCTACCAGAAAGGTTATTTTCAAATCAAACCGAATTTTCGTCTGCAAAACCTTTGAATTTGGACAGGTCTTAAAGTTTGATAAAAAGGAAGGTTTAAATTTTCACCTGCAACAAATAGGTTTGCAAATTACCTAATTTTAAAAGAATGTCTTTGCTCTTAATTTGCCCTAATTTTCCAGTTTAAAGCCTGTTGAAAAGATAAAAACTCTGTACCAAACCTATTATTACCAGTCTTTTTTGTGTAATCTTAACTCTTTCCTTCACCCTACAGGGCTTGTGCAATCCATTTAGTCCTTGAACATGAAACTCTAGGGATCAAAACTGATTTAAAAACAAAACAAAAGGAGTGTTTCATGCATTTTGAATCTGAAAGTTAAACCCTTTCCTGCACAATCCTTGCTTTTTTAAGCCCAGGTCAGTGGCTAATGAAATAGAGCACAGAAACATTTTTTGGTTAAATTTCAATTGTGACCCTGACCTACTTGACCTTGGATCACTGACAACAATTTTATACAGTTTCAAGGGCCTAGGTCAAATGGCTTATTAGCTGAAGAACAGAAATGTTTTTTGGTCAAAGTTCATTTTTGTGACCTTGACAAGCTTGACCAAAAAACAATAATACACTTCCTTGGATCACTGACAACAATTTTATACAGTTTCAAGGTCCTAGGTCAAATGACTAATGAGCTGAAGAATAGAAATGTTTTTTGGTCAAAGTTCATTTTTTTGACCTTGACAAGCTTGACCTAAAAACAATAAGACACTTCCTTGGATCACTGACAATAATTTGATAAAATTTTAAGATCAAATGACTTATGAGCTTGTGAACAGAAACAGCTTTTGGTCAAATTACAAACTGAGTGCAATTTACATTAAATGATCATTAGATTACATATGTTTTATGAAAAATCATGACCTTATGATAATGCTAAACAAGTATCTATAATGCTATTACTTTGTGGTATGTTTAACTAACAACAAATAAATTTGTTTTAAAAGTTTAATCTATTTTTTAGTCATGTATTATACAAAAAAATGTCGATATTGCAGTCTCCTTGATCATTGATAGTAGACTGTACTTTGGTGGGTCAGCATGAAACAGTTGTAACTGCCTTTAAACATATAGGTAGTTACATCTGTTTCACACTGTCTCATTGACTTGTCAAAAGCACAAACTTCCTCAAAATTCAACAATGGTAGCCAAACCTACTTTAACCCTCTCCGACTGTTTGAAATTTCAGACTGAATAAGACTTTTTAGACAGCATATCAAGTTGACGGAACTTTCAGTGTGTCCGTTTTTCTTTGGTAGAAATTGATGTAGAAAATGTTTGTAACAAGAAATTTCACCATTTTCTTCATTATTTTCCCAAATTCCTTTCTTGGGTGAAATTCATTAAAAATTCTATCAACTGACTGAAAAATCTTCTAAATCAGTCTGAAATATCGTAATCTAGTACTGGATTAACCCTTGTCATGACGAATAAAAAAATCAAAGTACTGAAACCACTGATGGTACTAGTTTATTGGTCAAATCTATTTCGAAAATCAAATTTCAATAACAACTTTGACTTAAAAGGAACAAGCAGGCAGTGTAGATTCAGATCAGACGGCACATTAGTCTATATCTCATACCAATACTCGAATATTCCAGGCTCAGAATGACAAGGGTTGAATTGAGCTCCGACAGCTCAGTTTGTCTGACGTAGCAGACGACAACTTTTTTATGATACCAAGAACGATACTCGAATTAATCATTGGTTGGTAACCTCAACATCTTTGTTGTACATTACAATGGAGATCAATATTGCTGCTCCAGACAAAAATAATGATTTGATTGCTAATTCTATTTTATTCAAAATTGTGAATTAATTTAAAATCATATTGATTGGATCAACAAAAACTACCTGTCCAATCAAATTTTTTTTTTGTTTTTTTTTTACTGACTCTTGTGTTTCCCTGGCATATTTCTTGAACCAGTCTGACCCATAAATTCTAAAATGGGTTCCATAACACTAATCCTGATTAGTTAATATAAATATTTTAAGCAATCGCAGAGCTTGTTATGGAATTTTGAAACTGAACTGGTGAAGGAGACTGGTTGTCATTTACAAGTCAACAAGTAGTTCTGCTGTAGAATGTTACATCCTTGTGGCCAGCCTCTCATGATTGTTTGACATTTTGAACACTGTCATCGATGGTTTAATTATTTTCTGGCGTAACGTCCTTGGTTGTTTCAGTGCGACCCTGAAAAACCAGTCAAAACTTTTGGTTAACTAAGTTCATTCACACATAATGATGCTTTTAATCGCCCCTCAAAATGAAAGCCTTGGAAAACATTATGGAAAATTAAGAAATAGCTTTTTTCAAGCAATTTCTTTATTATCCACAATGCTTTCTACCCCGAGAGACATATATTTTAAAGATTTCACCACATTAAAATTGTTATCTGCAACGTCTTTCAATTTGGAATAGTCCAAAATTTCATTTTATGAGAATAGAAAAATCATTACCAAATGACAAAACTTTAGACTGATCAAATTTGAAAGAAGTTGCGAACTTCAATTTACAGTTCATGAAATTTTAAAGATCTTTGTATTTTGGAGGTAAAAAAAGAATTGCGGAAAATGAAGAAATTTAAAGAACAGATAGCTCCATTTATAGCAACTTCTGGTTAATTTCAACAAAAGTGCAGACAATTTGGTGTTGCAATTAACAACAAGAGGTCCTAAATCGCTCACCTGAGGCATCGGCAAATTACAGTACTTTTTAGTATAAAAGACACAACTTGAGCAAAATAAATAAAACAAATATAAGATTTTGGGCTTTGTACAAAACAATACAGTAATGCTTTACAATAAAATGAACGCCTTTGGTTTTATTGTTTAATCCATTAGCAAACTATCCGATAATTTGTCACCCTCAGGTTTGAAAAAAAACATAGTGAAAAGGGAGTGACAAGCAATTTATCCTTTTCTCACAGTGTTTTCTACCTAAAATTCTTTGTATTTAGATTTCAATCAAACTCTAATTACTGTCTGATACTGCAATGGGTGTTATTTTAGCAAAGCTTGGTAGAGAACAATCTGGATGTACTATAAATCAAAATACGAATGCATTACAACTTATACATGAGGAGTGGAAGATATTTGAACATGCTCTTATATACCTTCATATCTTTGGATGCCTTGGGAAGGGCAATGTTTGTCCAAAAGATATAAACATGGTAGATAACAATAATGTTATCCTTTGTTTCTAATGTAAATGCTCTAGAACCTATATTTAAGAAGAAGAATTCTTTCAATGCGATTTACGCAATTTTCGACCCCAGGAGCAGAGACATTTTTTATCCTAAGAGCATGTTTTCCTGTTACATAGTACAAAATCATTTAGTCATTCTACATACCAATTATGTATGCCCATCACCTTATATTTCAGAGGAAGACTTTTGATGTTGCTCTAATTTGGTGTTTTCCAAAATCTTTGACCTCCGGGGCAGTGCCATGTTTTATCCCAGGGCTAAGATTTTAGCTAACATGGTAGAGAACCATCTGGATATGCTATATACAAAATATGAATGCCTTAGACTTTGTAGATTGGGAGGAAAAGACTATTGAACATGGTGTAATTGAGCATTTTTACAAACTTTGGACACCCAGGGAGGGGGTGTTTATTTACCTACAGGCATAATTTAATCAAAACTGATAAATAACAGCCAGGCTATCCTACACTCAAAATACAAATGCCCTCCTCCTTAAAATGAAGAATTTGTTTTTTAGCATACTCAAATTTTGCGTTTTTTCCCAATTCTGGACCCCTAGTGCGAGGAAACAACTTTTAGTGATATTGTACAAAACCATCTAGTTATGTTACATACAAAATATAAATATCCTAGACCTTATAGTTTAAGAGGAGAAATCTTTTGAAATTGCTCTAATTGAGCATTTTCCAAACTTCGGACCTCGGGGGCAAGGCCATTTTTTACCCCAGGGATTAAATATTTTAAAAACTTGGTAGAGAACCATATGATTAAGCTCTATATAAAATATAAATGCCTTTTTGGCCTTTTAGTCTGTGAAAAAACGACAAGAAAGATTTTCTAAAATTTCCAATTTTCATATGCCGCGATTACAAGAGTTTTTCACAGAATGAAATTCTTTTAACAACTTTTGAAGAGCTTCACCAAAGGAACACTTCTGCAAAGTTTCAGCTTAAGTGGCCTACTGGTTTAGGGGGAGAAGAATTTTAAAGATTTTTAAAGATTAACTAAAGATTCCCATTTAAAATGCCGCGGCAACCAGCGTTTTTGACGGAATTAGATTCTTTTAACGACTTTTGTAGAACTTCACCTGAGGAACATCCCTGCAAAGTTTCAGCTTGATTGGCCTGCTGGTTTAGGAGGAGAAGATTTTTAAAGATTTTTAAAGATTTCCTTAAGATTCCTATTTTCAAATGCCGCGGCAAATAAAGAAATTGCTTGTTACAAGCAATTTTTCATTGGCCACAATGTTTCTATCCAAAAAAAAAAAACCAAAAAAACCACACACACAAAAAAAACAACAACATTAACTTGTCTGCAGCTTCTTTCAATTTGGACCAGTCTAAAACTTTGTTATGTGGGAACGGGTTAAATGTTCAATTGATGACCATGCTCACTGATCTTCAACAAATAAATGAGAGCATATGGTTTTGTGCCACTTTCAACAGTATTTCAGTTGGATTGGGGCAGCTGGTGAATCTAATCATTGGTTTCTGCGGATTGTATAAACGAATACTATTTAACACACATGATAACATTAATATATTAACATTTTCTTAACTCACTACACTACTCTACTGTAGAGACTATACTTAAATGTATTCTCTGTCGGAAATATGCATGCTGTCCTTGCCTATATACGAATCGCTTTTATGACATCTATACATTTGCGTATATCCCGACCTCACACTTGTACTTTGCTAACTATTGAACATCATTTGAGTCAAGAACCAGCTTCTTTTCGTGTTTACTTTTTCCTGTGTTTTATTTAGGGGAACTAATAATTAGGCGAGAACGGTTCATTCAGGATGATTTTTCTGGATGCATTTATTCTTTTGTTTGATTGACCGGAATAACTCATTGTCCGTTACAGATTCTCGTGAGCTATTGTTTGTGCGGGAATCTTTCTACATAACCGGAATAGAAACAATTAAAGGTAACCAAGTGTTTATTTACGGACAGTGTTTCTGGCCCGGATACGTCCAGCGCCATTCGTGCAAATGGATAAGTACTTAAACTAGTTGTTTGCAAAAATCCTCAAATTCCGAGTCTGGCATGGAACGCATCCATGTATATGCTCATACATATTATGAATAGATTCGGCCAGAAATACATGGGTTTGATGGTATAATACATTTGTCTATCCCGATATGTTCGTTTGAATCATGGTATTGCAAGAATCCATTTGAATCATGGTGTAGGACGCATTTTCGTATTTTCGTAAATGTCCTGGCCTGAAAAGACCTGAAATTGGATCGGAGTCGGCACTTGACAGACCATACAAAATTTCGTTTAAATAAAAATAGTTATTTTGTATGGTTTTATTCTTTTCCAAATGAGTTTTAATTTCTATAGTTTATTTATCTTTCTTTTGTTCAGCGACCATGTCAGTCATCAAACGTAGGTAAAGATTCCTCAAGTAAATCTACATCGGGTATTTCAACTTTCGCAAATTTTTTTCGGGTCAAAAGGGGTAGAATCGATTATATTTACCACTGGATAGAGATCATAATGAAAATATCATCTTCCTGTAATTTGTGATCTGTTTTCTCGTTTTCTTACAATGTTTATTATCACTCTTTGTTGGACTTATAGTAAGAAAATCAGAAACAAAATTTTCCTTTCCTTTAAAATGTTTTATTTCTGTGTTATACTCGAGGATATTTAACGTCCATTGTGGTATTCTTCTTTTTTTATAATATCACTTTTTTTAACAAGTTTTGTGATGGCGCATTGTCAGAGTAAATCGTAATTTTACTATTGTCAAAATAATTGTGCAATTTGTGTAGAGCGAATACAATAGCTTACGCTTCTTTTTCAATAACTGAGTATCTTTGTTGAGTAAGACTTAATTTCCGAGACAAGAAATTTATCAGCTTTTCATTTTTTAAAACATTTTATTGGGTAAGGCTTATCATCTTCCGACATAGGCTGTGTCAGCTCAGCAGCTACTGCGCCAAAACTTGCATCGACAAACAGATTATATGATTTGTTCATATCTTGGAAGGGGAGCAAAGAGATTGAGTTTCTAGATTTTTCTTTAAATATTCAAATGCCTCTTGTTCCTTTTCTCCCCATTGGAACTTTTTGAACTTACGCGTAAGAGCAATAAGGGGTTCTGCTATTTGAGAAAAATTAGGTTCGAAACTCCGATAAAACCCAATACAACCAAGGAACGTTCTGATTGCGACATTTTTACCGATAATTTTCCGAACAGCGTAATTCATGTCCGACTCATTTTTCTGATGAGCTGCAGCCTCTTTAGTTAAAGAGACACAATTTTGCTCACTAATCTGAGTAGCTAGAGCTACCACGCTGCCCCGTTTTAGCTTGACTGATTTTCCAGTACTGTCTGTAAACATTTTTACTTTTGCACGTGTTTACCGAATTCACCAGAGATATGCCCGATTGAATATAGAGACACGTTTTCCATACCTTGTATTTCACAAAGTGCATTTTTCTCGATGACAAGATTTCTTTTTAAGCGACAATCAACGACGCAACAAATAGACGGTTTGATTACTTATGTTTTCTTTGAGGCGTACAAAAGAAGACCCATCGATGGTTCAGCGCGTAACAGTTTTAACTGCCTTTATGTTTATAGGCAGTTACATCTGTTTCGCGCTGAACCATCGACATGCACATTCTCTTGCATTTTAACGTAAATCTTATCAACACGAAACATTCCTAGATCAAAGTAAACCCTAACGCCGTTTTCTTTTAACCAATCACGACCTAAAATGAGACTTCTGGTCATATCCTTTACGACGAAAAATGTTTGTATCAGCGTTAAATCATTCACTTTTAATGAAATCTTTATACAGCCATCATTGGTAAGAGGTTGGCCATTTACGGATTGTAAACAAAATGCCTTTTTGAATAATTTCGATTTAATTTTAAAGCTGTGATAAACTCGTCTATGTATTTAAGATACTCAATTTACTAAGATAGAATTTAGATTTCCTGATAGATTAATTCTATATTTTTGTACTCTACGCACACACTTGCATAGATATTTCTTTTAGATTTAAAGTCGTTGTTAAAACGAAAACCTCTCATTATGTGCCTATAACGATGAAACTTATACCGTTGTTTTTGCCTTGAAAGAGCGACCTCCATCGGCTCTTCGCCACGTGTATTTTTTACTCGCAATTGAAACCGCTTTAATGAAATTTGTTCAAAAGTTACAGCTTTTACAGCATCCTGAAAAGTTGAGGGGTTATCTCGAATGACCCGCATCATTACTGCATTGTCTCTTACTCCATCAATGAAATTTCCGATTAATTGTTGTTCCATAACCGGGCTCTCTTGTTCCACAAACGCTTGCGTGGCAAGATTCAACAAACATCCTGCGAATACTTATACATTCTCACATTTGCAAGTAGGACGCGTTGTAAAACATGACGGCTACTATACCGGCTGAATATTGTAACTCAAACCTTTTTGATCTTCCGGAATTCGAGCTAATTACACGAACCGATCTATTGATGTAATCAAAATTTGAAATTCTAGTGACTTTCCCTTATTTGTTGGAACAATTTGAGATACACTCTCACCCTGAAATGCATCTTTTAAACTCCAGAGTTGCCCTGAAAAATTTAAAGAATGGCCCCTAAATCTGGCTTTTTTTTCTATAAGTCATTTTCAAAATATTAACAAAGTACTCACGGTAAAATTGAATATCATTAAATGGTCTTTTATGCTTCCTGTAGTTGTCGAGTCTTTCATCAGTATTGCCCCATCGACCTTAATTGACCCGCTCTAACCACCAAATATCTCCAAAATGTATCAGAATGGCGTTGAAAATATTGTAATATTTTCTGCGTCTTAACTGTCCCAGTTTCTACCAAGTCAACATTGTTCCCACAGTAGAGATAAATGTGAATGTTGCTTTTTTCCAAAATGTCTTCCGACAAGGTTTATGTCTACTCCGGTACTAAGAGATTTGATAGCTTTGAACTGCTTAACTATCCTGCTGATCTTGATCTACTGGTTCCTCCTCCTCACACGGCTGTTAGCCGATTCTGGTCACCCTGCAACAAATTAGAAATGTATTACAATATTGGTCTTTTCTTCTGTTTCTACAATGTTATGGTATAGTGGATAAATTAACAATAACTCTAAAATCCTTTTAATCATGCAAACTTTAATACTTCTAAACTACTCTGGGAGCATAAGCCCCAAACAGTCGTATACGTGTCAATCTCATTCCTAACTCTCGATTTCTCTTCTGTCCTGCGCATTAGCTTCCCTATAGATTTGACCAAAATACTATGTCAACAAAGCGAATTTCTTGTCTTGCATCTTCCTCCAAAAATACTAAGAAAGTAAAGATAGTAGATGGTCGTGTTTATCTTCGACTCATCAACATAATATTTAGTATTGATTTCCTGGATTCGGATCGTGGCTACTCTGCTTATTCCTTCCTCAAAGAATTGTATGAGCTTCCACAATAGGCTCGAATCAGGGATTATGTTGAAATAATTTTGCAAGATGAAGTCAAGCACGGGTGCTGTCAAGTAAACACTGACTCCCTAAGGAGCAAGGATATTCTACACTAAGGCCAAAATGACGCAGCACAGACCATGCCCACCGAGTCAGACATGGCATTTTGACTGGGGTTACAAATATGTAACAATAAAGAATTGAATATGTATTAGGCCAGAAAGGTAAAGTGTTAATCGCTTGTTAGCGAAGCCAAACTTCTTAACTACAGCTTGAATAAGCATTCATCACGACGTTCAAAAATCGCCAAATAAAAAATCTAAATTTGATCCCTTTCATGTGTTTACACCCCTGTGACGTATACTTTAGAAATTATTGTGGAAAAGGAGAATTTTCTTAGAAAATAGAATTTTCTCCTTTCCCACAATATTTTTTACCACATAGGATTGTTTCATTTCAAATTGCATCCAAGATTTTTTGTAGACTGCAAACTCTTTCTATTAAGACCAGTATATAATTTTACAAAACTAGAAAGATTTATTGTCTGGGTTCAACATTCACAAACTGATTTGATTGGTAAATCGATTTTTTTCTTTCAGCAGAAATCAACTAATTGCGTAATTAAGACTTTAAATCTAACCCTGAAGTTGGCTTAACACAGATTTAAGTAGACCCGGCTTAAAAGAGGATACGCTGTCATAGCGCAATCGGTAGCGCGTAAGACTAATCTTCAATGGGTTCGATCGGAGGCGGCACATATTCTTTCCGACATTTCTCATCAATGAGTGGATAATCGTAAGCCTATGTTGGATAGCAGCTGGAGGCTAGGAAAGGATGTAGTGGTAGTACTGGTGTGAGAAATACCAGGAACCCATTGTTAGGTGCTCCAGCCGCCACGATATGACTGAAATATTGTTAAAAGTGGCGTTAAACCCCATTCAATCAATCAATTAAAATAAAGATCGCATATACTCGAAAAATCGTTTGTTATTCATCCTAATATTTAAAGAGTAAGTCCACTTTAATGTAGGGTAAAGGTTTATCGAAACCGAAAGAAGAATAAAGGAGGGAGTTTCCCCACAAAAAATCCCCTTTTCATTCCTCTGTCTAAAATTTGTTTTGAGTCACGTGGAAAGGGCAAAATCAAGAACAACTTTTTTGATTTGTGATGTTTTGGCAATCTCCTGTCAAATATCTCAGGTCAATTGATTTCAAACTAAGTCTGAAAGTTAACTGTAGTTACGACTTTTTGGTCAACTTACGATACCCTTTTTTAGTCGAACCTGTACACAGAACCACACAGGTGTCCTTAACCCTTTCCTGGTTTGTAAAACTTTAGACCTGTCCAAATTCAAAGATTTTGCAGACGAAAGAAAGGGAGGGAAAGAATTGCTATTTTATTTATTATTTTTTTTCGTGCAATTTCTTCATTATTAAGACAGTTTTTGTCGGAAAAAGACAAGCGTTTTTAGAATTTCATCATTTTAAAATTGTCGTCTGCAAGGTCTTCCAATCTGGACCGGTCTCATACTTTGTCGCCTGATGATAGGTTGCGTATTCTTACAGTGTGTGAGTTTTTTTCGGTTCAAACCTCCATGATCAAAATTTTGAGCGCGCAGCCATTTTGTATGCTTCCGCACATTATAGTCACATATAAAAAAGTATCATAATTTGTCAGGTTATTTCTCTTTTTGCTTGATGCTATTGAATCATAAGAAATGAAGAGAATGATTTTTGTTTTCATGGAGGTATGAACCGAAAGACCTAATCACACTAGAAAAAGACAAACGTTTTCAGAATTTCACCATTTAAAAATTGTCGTCTGCAAGGTCTTCCAATCTGGACCAGTCTATATTTTGTCGTCTGGTGAAAGATCGCGTATTCATAGTGTGTGAGTTTTTTCGGTCAATACCACTATGAAAAAATACAATGTATTCTCTTCATCTCTTAAATGAGTTAAGAGATTGCAAACAACACTATAAAACATTTTAGATTTGAAAATACATTATTGATCATTGAGAGGAAAAGTGAACCCATGGCGTTCCGAAGAAAAAATATTTTTAAAAAAGGCCGTTTATACCAGAGGTCAACCATTGAAAGTATTTTCAAAAGTATCAGCAAATAGTTAGGTACAATGACCATTCTAGAATTAGAAAATCTTTAGAAGTTGATCTGTACCTTGGTGAGCATGCGAAGTTCCCGCAATCTGTTCAGGGTCGAAAATTACCGTTCTTAACAGAAGATCAGTTTTTGTCTAACACGGAAAGTCTATTTTGTACACTTTTTGTCGAAATAAGGAAATGACTAGGGGTAAAGGCTTTTCGAAACTGAAACCGAAAGTAGAAAGGACGCAGAAATTTTCCATGAATTACAAGTTTTAAATTTTGTTTTGCGTCACTTAAAAAGACATATTTTAGATTTAATATTGTAACCCGGATCGTAACTATCAATAAAAAAGTGATTGATCAATCAAACATCCATTTAGTCCGGGTTTGAACTTTGAACTCGGACACTTAATATCAGATTTAGCAATTGTTTTGGTGTGGCGACTGAAGCAATCATATCTACAACTCATTTAAGCTGTAGCTTCGACGTTGAGGTCGCCAGCCAATTCCTGAACAATGACGCTTTTGACGCCCCAAGAAAATAAAAGGATTCTGAAAACAATGTGGAAAATGAAGAAATTGTCGTCAGCAAATTTTTCATAAGGCACAATGTTTTTTAAACAGAAAATTGAAGGAATATAAATTCCAAAAGCTTTGAATTGTCATCTGTAGGTCTGCTCAATTAGGACCAGTCTAAAATTTCGTCGTATTCATAAAAAAGTGAAACTATTTGTTACGAAACAAATCCTTGCAACGTGTACCAAGCATAAAATTATTGATTGGGAATAACGGCCTTAATAACGTTTTAACATATACTCCCTAGGCGCTGATAAAAAATCAAGTTTCTGCAATCATTGTAGTAAAAGAAGAAAATGTTGGATTCCTTTTCTTAACAATTGTTTATGATATGGTCAGACACCAAAACATAATCTTTTTCAATTTCTATCTACTAAAACTACCTTCAAACCGAGTAATGTCGACATTACAAAATATGGTATTCTCGTGATATCACCATCGTAATTTCGTGATATCCCAATTACGTACTCTGGTGTTAGCGCCATCGTATTTTTGCCTTCTCGTACTCTGGTGTTAGCATTATCGTGTTCTCATGATATCGTCTTTTCGTACTCTCGTGATATCATCACCGATTCTCTCGTACTCTGGCGTAAACACAATAATATTCTCGCGATATCGCCCTCTCGTACTCTGATGTTATCACCATAGTATGATCGAGATATCGCCTTCTCGTACATTGGTGTTAGCATTATCGTGTTCTCATGATTTCGTCTTTTCGTACTCTCGTGATATCATCACCGATTCTCTCGTACTATGGTGTAAGCACCGTCGTACTCTCGCAATAGCATGATCGTGTGGTGGACCCTCGCGTATTATTTTGCGATGACACTGACGGCTAAATTACGAAGTCATGTGAATATTGCGTGGTGGCAAATGATCGGAAAATTACTAAAACCCAGTTTTAACTTGTTTAGGATATCGAGGTTAGAAACCGCGTCAGAGTGATTTCTTTTGTTGAATTGAGCGGACGTGTTTTGCAGTTACGAGCGTATTTAATAGAAATAAGTACAGTATTCGTTGAAATTGTAAGTAGACATTTCGACATTTTAAGTTTTTCTTCTTGTGGGAAAATTAAGAATGCTGAATTGTGTAAATTGGCCGACTGAGCTTTGTAATGGAATTATTTATAAAATATTTACATGTAATTACGGGTATGAATTGAAAGGTTAATCGTTGATTGGTGGTCTAAAAATCGTAACCATGTTTAAGTCGCCAAAATCAACAAATAAGCTTAAAGTATATAAAGAAAAACAAATGTTGGACAATGTTCGAGTCCAAAGTTCTCTACCAGTCTTAATAATCTGTTTGATCAATCGACTGTTCGGTTTACAACCACCATCCGTCAATTGGTTTACAAAATGACAAAAGACAACCTTTTATATTCGAAAAAAGATCGAGCAACCATAGTGTAAATCAAAGTACTGAAAGTACTTTAAGCTAGAAGAGCATAACTTAGTTCAGTAATCTTCTTTGTCAAAGGTCTTCATGATAAATTAACGAGGTTAAAGTAACCCAGGAGCTAATGCATTTAACATGGCAAAATCGTCGACTAGTTCAAATTGAAAGAAGTTGCAGACGACAATTTCAAGTTGGTTGAATTAAAGGAAAAATATACATACCTTGCACGGTAGAAAACATTGTGGACAATGAAAAAAGTTCTTGTGACAAGCAAGTCACAAGCAATTTCTTCATTGTCCACAATGTTTTCTAAAACTTTTTTTCTTGAGATGCTCAAAAAGTTGAATTGACTGGGAATGGGTTAAATAGCATGCTTTTGAAAAAGTTCTCTACAATTTGAATAGAGTTTGCAGTATTCCTGTGATACATAAGAGCTTTTTTATGGCGTAGGCATTCAATGTATTTAATGGTTAAACCTCCACTGTCAGTTTGCACTCGTTGAACTTTGAGAAGACCTCAGAATTTCGTTCGTCAACTTAAGCTATCAAAGCTGATGCTTTTCTAACTAAAATACTTTAAATAGTGACCGCTTGCTTTTAACCCTTGTTAACTGTATAAAACGGTTAAACCCTTTTTATAATTAGATAAGAATGAAGTACTGAAAGTACAAGTTAAACTTATTTCTATTAGATGTTTAAATTACTTTGCCCGCCTACTTACTCCGTTGCCCCCTCCGACTACAGCGGAAAGTTCCTCTTCGAATTTAAACGGTATAATTTAAAAAAATGCAAGTAGCATGTAGCTATACTGTAAGATGGTTGGTTGGCGACCTAAAAGTCTTAACTACAGTTTGAACAAGCTGTAGTTATAATGTTTATGTTGCCAAACTAAAGGAGAAAGCTTCACAAAATGGCGGCCATTGTTGGAGTTCAAACTTCTCTTCTGGTTCGAATGAATCATTTCATTGGTCGATTGAGTCTTTTATTGACGGCCGCGACTATTCAATTCCATGACGAAGGTTTAAAACGTCAAACAAATGATGTAGTGCAAGACTAGACAGCACATCTTTGGCTGATCTTTGTCTTTACCTCCTGCCAAAAGAGGAATATTCCTGGTTCAGCATAAAAAGGGTTACCTGCGATATCGTGGTTGACTCTCTCCTGTTTTGCAAAATTTTAAACCTGTCCAAATTCCAGGGTTTTGCAGACGAAATTTAAAGTTGATTTAATTTGAAAGGTAATCATTCAATAAGGTAGAAAATATTGTTGAAAAAGAAGAAACTGCTTATCAATATCAATTTCTTTTGTCTACACTGTTTTCTCTATTATAAAATCACGGGGACGTAAAAAACAGGATTTGAACCGAAAATGGATAAAAAGGTTATGTAAAGAAAATATGAATACTTGCACCCTAGCCTTCGATAGGCTAATAAATATGTCATAAATGGTTATGATAGAACATACCAACCCATATACACACAACCAAATAATTTTAAATTCAATTTTTAGACCGTCCAAATAGAAAAATAGCACTTTTATTCATTGATTTTTTTATAATTATGTTATATGTAAGCCCCTATTTAAGGGGAAAAAATTGGTGAAAACATAAAGAAATTGCAAATAATAAGCAATTCGTTCTTATTTCATAATGTTTAAAAAGGCTTTTATTCCTTAATGAGCAAAAGAGGGGGAGGGATTGTATTATATAGGTATCTTTTTTTAGGTATTATGATCTTGTACAACCTCTCGTATTTTACCAATTACCAGACAAACTTTTAGACAGTTCAAATTTGAAAGAAGATGCAAATGACAGTTCAAACATCATGCCAACTGGGTTTGCATTTTGGAGGTACATGCACCCCCTGAATTCTGAAGTGGAAGGTACAAAGAAAAAGTCGAGGGTACAGTGTACCCTAGCTGCGATATCGTAGCCTTCTTTCTGATCATCTGCAGGTTCAGATCGTCAGAAATAGGGCTACGATTTCGTCGCTAAGTGTACCCTTTACTCTTAGAATTAGGGGTATACCCTAGATTTTGAAGTGGGGGTACGAAGAAAAAGTCGAGGGTACAGTGTACCCTAGCTGCGATATCGTAGCCTTCTTTTTGGTCATCTGCAGGTTCAGATCATCAGAAAGAGGGCTACGATTTCGTCGCTAAGTGTACCCTTTACTCTTAGAATTAGGGGTTTACCCTAGATTTTGAAGTGGGGGACAAAGAAAAAGTCGAGGGTACAATGTACCCAAACTGCGTTATCGTAGCCCTCTTTCTGATCATCTGCAGGTTCAGATCATCAGAAAGAGGGCTCCGATATCGCCTCAAAGGGTACCCTTTACTCTCAAAATTAGGGGTAGACCATAGAAGCAGACACACCATTTTTTTCTTTCAAGTTGTCCGAGACATTGGGTCAATATTTTCAGAATCTACAGGATATTTCCGGGCATATCCCCCAATCATTAATCGAGACTCTTTCCACGCCTAAAGTAAGATTTTCTGATTCGTTGTTCCTTTGTTGGAACTAACTGTATCAATAACATATTTTATTTGTTGTTGATGTTTATTTGCTACCACAATGACCTGTGACAATTAATATCTTTTAGCTTAGATTCGCCAACATATTCACATCTAGTTTTAAATCAAAGAACTGATAGTACTGCTTTTTTCAAACGTTATAAAATAAATAATAATATATAAATATATAATATATATATGATAAAGAAACGAGGTTAAAGTTACCAAGGAGTTAACCCATTCCCACACAATCACTCCTTTTATGCCCCGTAAGAAACTAGCTATGGAAAACAATGTGGAAAATGAAGAAATTGCTTGTAACACGCAATTTATTCATTTTCCACATTGTTTCTACATGGAGAGATAAATTTTCAAGAATTTTCAACAATTTGAAATTGTCGTCTGCAACTTCTTTGAAGACTCTGACCAAAGTCATTTTTAACACGATGTGCTCAAGTCAGCGAAAAATACCTCGGAGATAAAGTTGCAGGCAGAGTTTGCAATCTTTCTTAAATACATAAGAGCTACTTTTTATGACGTAGACATTTTACGGATTTAGTGGTTCAGCCTCCAGTGGCGGTTTGCACTAATTGAACTCTGAGAAGACCTCATAATTTTGTCTGTTAAATTAAGCTTTCAATGCTGACGCTTTGCTAACTAAAAATGAAGTGTTACAAGTCCCCGTGTATGCTACCATAGAACTTATTCTACTGATTACTTGTATCTATTGCATTAGACGCGAAATTATTCTAGTTTTATTAAAGACTGGTTTATACAAATGTATGCACATACTCTTTTGCAAGATTTTCATTTGAAAAGTTTGAATGTTACGTTCGCGTAATGACCTTTTTCTCTCTAAGAGCATTAATTTTTCCGTACGTACTTGTACGTGCTGGCCTAAAAAAATGCGCGCGAGCGGATGTATTTGTACGAGAATTACATACTGCAGTACGTGAATATGCACCCTGTCAAAGTGCGATAAATTTTGAGAGAAAGGGCAATATAAACCAGGAAATATTGTGAGAAAAGGACAGATTGATTGTAACACCCAAGTTCTCCTTTCTCACAAAGTTTAACATAACTACTGTATTTCCCCAGGGTGTCAAAAGATGGTAATTGGTAGATTGAAAAAAGGTTTTCTGAAACCATATACCATTATCACTATAATTACAGAATATCTTTAAATGGTATAAAGTTTATAAAACTATTAAAGTAAAGGGTTTTTGATCTATTAACATGAGGCCGAAAAAGGCCTGCGTTTCTCCGCGTATTATACTTTTTTTATATATATGTTTTATGAATCCCCCACCCCCATTTCTGTTCAGGATTAAATTACCTTTATTTTTTATATTAAATAAATAGTGCATGTAAATATGAACAAGAAGTCCTATACCCAACTTAGATCTAAGGTTTTAGGAACACAATTCACTTGTTTAACTATGTTACTAAATAGATTATTGTCTTTCTACACAATAAATTAAGCATAATCCAACAATTACATGTATTTGCCACATAAAGCCTTGTTTTTAGCTAACAAAGCATTAGCTCTGAAAGCTGTTTTCTCTTGAGGGTAGTAAAACGCAGGATTATTTGGTAATCGAAAAACTCTAAGCCTAAGCCATTCATACTTGTTATGTAACACTACCAGATGGTTTTGTACAAGGCCCCAAATCTTATATTTCTTATATTTATTTGGCATTAGTTGCATTTTTTATTACTACAAAAAAAATAAAGTAAAAAAAAATTACTTTAAATAGCAGATACCTCATGTGAGCGACTTAGGACTATCATGACCCTCTTGTTCACAATGTTTCCTACAAAGTGTCGGCCAACTTATAATCGTTATCTGCAATATTTTTCCATTTGGACAAGTCTGAAGTTTGTTGTCCGAGAAGGGGTTAACTAAATTTTAATATGCTCTCTTTTTTCAATAGTTCAAATCGAACCAGGGAGATAATCCATATATATCAGACTCAAAAACAAAACAGTATTTGTTGTGTCTCTTAGATCATAAGCCCAACCCACAAAACTCTTTAAAAAAATCAAATAATTTTATCGGATTAATAAGACCTCGGTCCAAGGAAAATTTCTGCAAAGTAATGTATAAAATCAATTGAATCCTTTTAGAGAAAACGTTTTTTATTGATTTTCTATGGACCATAATTGTTTAAAGGAATTTTACAAAGAACAATCTATGGAACAATCCTGTGGGGGTTTGGTTGAAATCTAAAAGGTATTTCTGAGGAGGAGATGTATTTTTTAAGAAAAAAGTAAACGCAATAACGGACAGACGAACGCATGACAGACAATACGCCATGACAGTAGCCAGCCGACCTTCGGCTAGTGGAACTAAAAATCGACTTCACTACCATATTAAAGGTTTAAACATCAACAAAGTTGGGTCCAAGGGTCTCTGCTTAGGGCATGCAATACAGCGTTTAAACTCGGCCCTTGTCGCTCCCTACCATAAAGTACTCATTTAACCAATTATTACACAAACAGGCGCTTCAAAGAATTGTAGTTTTTAAAACATCGAGAAAAAATTATTGTAACTAGCATTTTCTTCTTTTCACTCAATGATTTCTACTTTATGCGGATTTTAATCTTCGGTCACAACCCACTTTGTTTTGTCGTCTGCAATCTCTTTCGATTTCGACCATTCTAAAATAGATTTATGTTCTAACGGGTTAACTGATTCAGGCTGTAGGTACGACGTTCGGAGGGAATTTTGAACTGTTATTTGATTAGCGTCTTAAACGTGTCATTCACACTGTAGTTACGGCGTTAAGAAGGTTTGATTTATCGGCTTAAACGGTTGAAACAGACTGTAGTTACGGCGTTCAGGAGGAACTTTGTTTGATTAAGGACTTAAACGTCTGATTCAGAATGAAGTTACGACGTTCGGAAGGAACTTCGAACTGTTGTGTGATTAGCGACTTAAACGTCTAATTCAGACTGTAATTACGATCTTTGGAAGGAACTTTAACTGTTGTATGAGTAGCGACTTATACAAACAGGTGTATTTGCGTTTCAAAGAATTATAGCTTTAAAAAAAAACGAGAAAAAATGCTTTTAACTAGCATTTTCTTCTTTTTTTCATCCAATGATTTCTACGTTATGAGGATTTTAATCTTCTGTCAAAACCAACTTTGTTTTTTCGTCTGCAATCTCTTTCGATTTGGACCATTCTAAAATTTTTGTATGCATTAACGGGTAAACTTGTTCAGACTGTAGTTACGACGTTGTTTGATTAGCGACTTAAACGTGTCATTCACACTGTAGTTACGACGTTGTTTGATTAGCGACTTAAACGTGTCATACACACTGTGGTTACGACGTTCGTAAGGAACTTTGAACTTTTGTTTGATTATCGACTTAAACGTGTCATACACACTGTAGTTACGACGTTGTTTGATTAGCGACTTAAACGTGTCATACACACTGTGGTTACGACGTTCGTAAGGAAATTTGAACTTTTGTTTGATTATCGACTTAAACGTGTCATACACACTGTAGTAACGACGTTCGGAAGGAACTTTGAACTGTTCTTTGTTTAACGACCTAAACGTGTCATTTACACTGTAGTTACGACCTTCGGAAGGAACTTTGAACTGTTCTTTGATTAACGACTTAAACGTGTCATTCACACTGTATTTACGACGTTCGGAAGGAACTTTGAATTGTTGTTTGATGAACGACTTAGACGTTTGATTCAGACTATAGTTAGAACATTGGGAAGTAACTTTGAATTGTTGTTTGATTAGCGACTTAAGCATGTCATTCACACTGTAGTTACGACGTTCTGAAGAAACTTTGAATTTTTGTTTGATGAACGACTCAGACGTTTGATTCAGACTATAGTCACAACGTTCGGAAGGAACTTAGAATTGTTGTTTGATTAGCGACTTAAACGTGTCATTAACACTGTAGTTACGACGTTCGGAAGAAACTTTGAATTTTTGTTTGATGAACGACTTAGAAGTCTGATTCAGACTATAGTTAGAAAGTTCGGAAGGAACTTTGAATTGTTGTTTGATTACCGACTTGAATGTCTGATTCAGACTGTAGTTACAATGTTTATATCGACAACAAACCATTTTTTTTTTGTTCTTTTTAATAGTTGTTGTTAAATGTTTCTGATTATAAATTTTGCAAAACAACACCATTTTCATGTTTGTATCTCAGTCGAACTTCCTGTCGGAAGTCCGTTGGTGTGACCAGCGATCCCCCATTGTACGAGAAGGTTTTTATTCGAATGCACATTAGGTCCCTCTTTATCAAGAGAGCCCATTTTCGCATTAAATATCTATTAGTTCGTTATCTTTTCTCTTTTCTGAAAACGCGTATTTCTTAAAAATGAAGAGCCAGTTTTATAAAAACTAAATATAGACCATAATCCGATTCCATCACCTTCACATCTGTATTTGTAAATCCAATATTCGACGCACCTACTCTTGTATAAATAAATTAATTGAAAATGACGTCGTTTATGACGTATTTTTAAGTAATTCCACGAGAGCGTTAAGTCAACTTGGTTTAAAAGATTGTGTATCCCAGCGTATCGTACAGGTTAGACTTTCGGCATTCTGGTAATTATTATCATTACTATTTTTTTCTAGATCTAGATCTATTTGAACAATGAAAAAAAGTGACCTTTTGATTGAATCTGCGACTACTTAGGTAAGTTATTGTAAGTGTGTAAATATAGGATGAATAAGATGGATTCATTGTTAAAGTACTTTAGAACATTGTGTAGATGTATTTGTCATTGATACGTGGAATCTTAGTATTCTTTTACGATATATTTTCAGGCATCAGCTTTGGTCTGTAGATATTTGAGAAGGCACCTTGGCGATCTCTGAAAAACCAACCTAAGAGCAAGGTATGAATATTCTGATGATACTTATTGCTTTAAAAAATTAATTTCTTCATATTTTTTTCTTACCTAAAAGATCAAAATAAATAATTTCCATCGACTTTATCTTGTACTTTGCAACTTCCGTTTATTTGGATGAGTATAAAATACGATGTTTGGTAATGGGTAAAATGTACTTAAAGAAAGTAGATCTATAGGACGACACACTTTGATTAACATTATAATACGTTTAACCCTCAACGGCGCAAAATTGAAATGATTGGATACTCGATGACATTCTACCTTACTGTAGGATATAATTTCTAACTCCAGATATCTCTAATGATTTTTTGTGTAAAAGCCTACTTCCCTGGCTGGTACATATTATTTGGTAATAGTGTTGCTATATAAGATATCATGTTTATGTCATTCTACCTTACAGTAGAATATGATTTTAAACTGCAGATATATGTAAATATTTTTGTCATAGCACGATTTCCTTTCATGGTTATAATTTGAGTGGTGTAAAACATATCATTTTTCTGTCATTCTACCACACTGCATTATATTATATAAACCCTTTTCATGCATTGAAAAAATCTTTCCATTGATATTAAAAAGCTGAAAGCATCGAAAAGCCTCTAGTCTTTGTTGGTCAGTATTTTTTTCGAAAATTGATTTATAAACATTATGTATGGCTTGAAAAGGACAAGCAGGTGGTGAAGACTAAGATCAAACTGCACATATGATTTTTATCTATACCTCCTGCAAAAAAATGGAATATTCCGGGCTAAGCATGACAAGGGTTAAAACACACACATTCTTTAAAACTGTTTTTTAATTTCAGAAAAGATATACAAGCTGTAAGAAAGGCGTTGTTCTAGACCCGAAAGATAAGTGTTATCAGGTAAGGGGTTAGATTGCAAAAATTCGTAATTCTCAGCACATTACAAGAAAAGCATGGTCCAAATTTTGGACAACTGCAGGCTCTACAATATGACTATGATTTCCGTGTCGAGTATGGTCGGTAACATCGTAGATAAAGGAGATACTGCTGATTTCAAGGATTTGTTTACAAAATCTTTCCAAAACAACTCCTACTTTTTACGTCTCTCAAGAAAAAAACAAACTAGAAACACTTTGGAAAATGAAGAAATTGCTTGGTTTATCCATTAGGAGTTAGAAAGGTCCCCAGCAGTCAACAGGTAGAATCAAGCAATCTTTTACTTAACCACAATGTTTTCTTTTCAAAAAGACGACAAAATTTAAAATTCTAACAACTTAAAATTGTTGTCTGCATCTTTCGTCCTATGGGTCACATATAATAAACGGGATAAAATTGATATTGAGAGTAAACTATAGAATGCAATGTAAATGCGTAACAGTAAGGTAGAATGACCGTTTTACGTGAGTAAAAAGCTTTCGAACCTGATTTGATTTTTTACTTTTTATCGTGTAGTAAAAGACCTTGAAAGGCTAACTATCTTCACTCTGGGCTGTTAGAATTTATGGATCGCTAGCCACGCCCATTGTCCTCTGACAAGGCAGTTTGTCTGAAAAATCAAACGGGTTTATTTTGAAAGGCTAACTATCTTCACTCTGGGCTGTTAGAATTTATGGATCGCTAGCCACGCCTACTGTCCTCTGACAAGGCAGTTTGCCTGAAATATAAAAGGTTTATTTTGAAAGGCTAACTATCTTCACTCTGGGCTGTTAGAATTTATGGCTCGCTGGCCACGCCCACTGTCCTTCGACAAGGCAGTTTGCCTGAAATATCCAATGGTTTTACTTTTCAAAAAAAGGTCAAAGACATAAGAAATAAGTTAATTCTTTGTTGGACGGCTTAAACGTCGTAAATATAGATTGAATAAGCCGTGGTTTCGACGTGCAAGTCGCCTTCAAACGAAAAACGGTTGATATAAATTTTGGATGTCAACAGTTTACTTCCATTTTAAATTAATAAAGTCAGACAACATTCTAAAAGTTAGCGGCGATCCGTCAATTGCTCAGACTATCCAGGGTCAAAATGTTCCGGTTTTGTAGATTTGGTCATTCTACCCGACAGGACATTGCATAGACTGTCCAGGGTCGAAATGTTTCGGTTTTGTAGATTTGGTCATTCTACCCGACAGTACATTTTTATAATATCAAACAAATGGCCTACGCTCTAAAAAATATATTATGTAATTGTTTGTTATATCGAGTTTCCAGATGGCCTCTTTTGGTATGGCAGATCACGTGTTTTACTCTATTTTCAGACAAAATGGCAGAAAACAGTTTTGGACAGAAAAGGATGTTTGATGAGCCCCAGAGTGATGGAGAGAGTTTTGGAACCAGCAGTGATGGAGAGAGTGACGTTTATGAAAGGCTAGATGTATACCAGATGAGAGAAATGGAACTGAATGCCAACAGAAACAAAACAAAGAAACAAAAACTGAGTGAGGGAGAGGCAAAGTGTGACAGTAAAGAGTGTGTGTTGAATATGAGTGGAAAAATTGCGTTTTATTTATGTTTTGTTTGTAATATGTATTTATGTGATGCGTGTGTGAGAGTGCATGATAAAACCCATGAATTAATGAGAGAGGGGAGCGAGGAAAGTGAGAAAACAAAAATGGCGAACAAAATAGTTGAAAAAATAAGGAATGAAGAAATGTCAGATAGAGACAGGGAGCTTAATGAAGAAAATATTAAAGTGTGTGGAAGAGTAAACGTGAAACATGAATTGGATAACGAGGATTGTTATATAACTGGATTATGTGGATTGAAGGATAAAAGGTGGGTAGTTTTGGATTCTGATAATTCTTGTATGAAAATATTTAGTTCCGTAACCAACACGTTACTAAGATACGTCCGGTTTGGATCAGAACCTCGGGATGTTACAGAAATAAAACAGAAATTCACTGATCCGAACTCAGCGTCCGGCAGTAAATCTGATGTTTCTGGGGCAGCCCGGGATGATCAGGATAAACACTGTTTGTTAGCGGTAACTTTTCCGTTTATAAAACAAATCTGGTTTATAGACGTGAATCAAACTCCGGCAATCAAAACTAAATCTATAGAATTGCAGAAAGAATGTTTTTCTATAGATTTTAGTGAAGATAAGATTTTTACCCTCTGTTGGGAAAATGTCGGGTCTGAATCTCGTTGTTCTGTCGACATTTTGTCTGCGGAGGGAAATCCGCTTAAAGTTATACAGATAGACTTGAGACCTGATTTATTATTCTCTGACCTCGCTGTGTACAAACACAAAATCTATCTGACTAATTACTATAACAACAAAGTATTTTGTATAAATGTGGAGGACGGGAAAACTATTTCTGAACTCTCTATAGAAAGGTTCTCGGGGCTGGAAGGGATCTGTGTGGACCCCAGTAATAACGTGTTTGTATGTGGAAACCACAACAACAAAGTGTATAAACTGTCTCCAGATTTACGTGGATTTGAACCATTAAATCTGGACACAGATTTTACACGGAACCATTCAGGATTTGTTTTACGGGCGGAAAATTGTTTGTCAGCCATTATTATGACTGGTCTCCATCTAATCTATGTAACACTATTACTGTGGTCCAGCTGACATAACGTCTCACCCCACCCACCAGTATTGTTGCATTTATACTAGCTTACATAATTCCATTAACGTTACGTTGTCTTAACAGCAAGTGATGTTCCATTGTTACCATGGTTACGATAGAATGTTGTCGGCATGGTTACGATGGAACACGCCGCTGAAATTCTTTTCCCGTCACTTTTTTACACGATACTTTGTGTGCCAATAAAATAAACTGTATTGCTTTAAGCGAATAAAAATTTTGTCTTCCATTATAATTATCAGTCCCTATTTACTGAATTTGTTTACTTTTGTTTGTTTTAAATTGAAACTTTCGAAAATTATTGAACGAGAAAAAAATAATAATAAAGAATACTGTCGGCCTTAACCGACCTCGGAGCTATAAACCATATTTGTTTAGGCGGATTCGTTACATGTTTGTACATATTTTTGTCTAGCTTTAATTGTATGAAAGTAATACTAATATCAAATTAATAATTATTATTTACTATTTCACGAGTTCTTAGTTATTTGTTTTTATATTTTGTGAACACGAACTTTGTTTATCCGATAACATATGCAACAGATTAAACGATCCCAGTTTGCACGAAAATGGCGAAAATAACTGTTGCGAATCCAAAACTACCAATAATACTCGACAATTCACATAATCAAAATAAACTTAAACATTAAAATAAAACCGAATAATAACAATAATAAAGAAAATAATACACGGATGCGTAGGTTCTTTAAATATTTTTCCTTTATCTATCCGATTCATGTTTCACAAGGAGAGAGTGAGTGAAATAGGTTTTATTTTTCTTTGTATTATTTTAGAAACTATTCTTCATGTAAATTAGTTCCAAAATTATATTAATTAAAGTCGACTTAACCTGAAAGTCTGTTTATTTTAAACTGCACCCCTCCTCGTAACCCCCCGCCACTGTTTTCCCCCACCCACTTGTAATGATAGATCTGCAGAACTTTATCTTTCACGTGAAAGTACACATGACACTGCCAGAACGAAATGAAAACTTGTGGTAAAAGGAATCATCTTCTTTGTTCGTCGATGTACTTCTAAAATCTTGTAACTACAGCTTTACTCAGGTCATAGATGAAAGGCTTTAAAAGTACACCGACAAATGTATAACTATGAATTATACTTGAAATTGCAACCCGCCCCTGTTACCCCCCATCCCCACCCACCCACCCACTTTTAATGATGGAAATATATGAAGTCTGCAGAACTTTATCTTTCGCTTGTCGCTTTACGAGTTGCAATCCTGTCGAAGTTCAAATCGTTGCTTCCAAAATGAAAGTGCATATGACACTGCCAGATCGAAACGAAACGAAAATTTGTTGTAAAAGGGGCCATCTCTTAAACGGATGTTTGTCGATGTACTTCTAAAATCTTGTAACTACAGCTCTACTCAGGTCATAGATGAAAGGCTTTAAAAGTACATCGAATAATGTTTAATTTCTATTCCGTAGCGTGGCCAAAGGATAATTTGTCTTTGGACAGATGATAGAAATCATGTAACATGGTGATCACACCCAGTCCGTCTTGTCCGTCAGTCCCTTCAACACATGAAGAAGAGCTCTCGACTTCAAACCTAGAGATCCCCGGGCTGACCGAACAAATGATCATTGGACGTTTTGTAATTAAATACCGTGGCAAAAGGATAAATTGTCTACCGTAATACGTGGTGATCACACCTTGTCCGCCTTGTTCGTCAGTCCCTTCAACACATGTAGAAGAGCTCTCGACTTCCAACCCCGACCTGACCGAACTTATTATCCGTGGGCCTTTTGTAATTAAATACCGTGGCAAAAGGATAAATTGTCTACCACAATACGTGGTGATCACACCTTGTGCGTCTTGTCGGTAAGCCCGATTTGCTCTGCAGGTAGAGCAATAGACCTCTAACCTAGAGATCCCCAAGCTGACCTAACTAATTATCCTTGGGCCATTTGCTATTTAATACCGTGACAAAAGGATAAATTATCTACCGTGTTACGTGGTAATCACCCCTAGCCTGTGTTGTCCGTCAGTCAGTTTAGCTCTGTTGGTAGAGCACAAGACATCTAACCCAGAGATCCCCGAGCTGACCTAACTAATTATCCTTTGGCCATTTGTAATTAAATACAGCGGTAAAAGGATACCGTCTTGTGCGTCCGCCCGATTAGCTCTGTTGGTATAAAACTCGACTTCAAACCTAGAGATCGCGGGTGTAATCCCCGGTTAGACCAAACTAATTGACCAACCGCAGGCTTCAATTAGGGAATAAACCAACCAATCAAATCATTTATGCAGTCCAGACTTGAGCTCACAACTTCAACATTGGCCGCCATTTTTGTTAACTTTTTTGTTGGTTTGGCAACTTAAACGTCGTAACTACAGCTTATTGAAGCTGTAGTTACGACATACAGAGCACCAACCAATCATTTCACTTTATAGTACATGCTACTGGCCATAGATTCGCAATATAACGCCGTAAAAATCGAAGCGGTGTTAATGGGCGGGGCCTAGGGAGTCAGTGGGCGGGGCCAGCGATTGATCAATTGTTCTTAGGATATGACATTTAACCGATGCCACGTGTGACGGTGTTATCCATACAGCTTAATCCTTTCTCACACAATCACGCGATTTAACGCCCGTTGAGAATATATTTGGCATATTTTGTGGAAGAGATGAAATGATTGCTTGTTACAAGTACATTCTTCACTATCAAAAATGTTGTCTATCCAAAACTGTAAAATTCCACAACCTCAACATTGCCGTCTGCAATATCTTTAGAATATGGACCAGTATAAAGAGTTTTCGTCTTGTAACAGAATAAGGATCAAGAAGGGGTTCTCGGCAGTCTCGTCGTGTATCCATGCACTATCCTATATTTTCCACAGTGTTTTCTGAATCCGTTTTATTGAAGGGTATTAAAAGGTTGGATTGAGACGGAATAGCCAAAATAAATCGAAAAAGCGTGCCAAATTTTCAAAGCAAGATTTGAAGGTAAGATTTAAATGCAAAATTCAAAAGCAAAATTTGAAAGTTCTATAGACCTAGGCAAATATTATTTAAAAGACTCTTATTTTCTCAATGTTGTATCTGGGATTCCAAAATGAAGAGGTTATGTTGATCTAACAATAATAATATGACCTATTATGGTAGAGAACCATAAGTCAATGCTGTATACAAATTTTGGATGGAAGTTTTCAAACAAAGGATCTATCGATCAATCAAATAATTCATTTACATGTGAAAGGGAAGTGAACTTTGAACTCCGATATTGGCCGACATTTACGTGAAGTATTTTGTTGGTCTTTAGACTTAAAAAATCGTAACTAAAGTTCATTCAGGCCGTTTTTACGACCTTAAGGTCGCCGTCGTATTATTTGTTTTACATTTCGACACATGTATCTGATATCTAAGTGAAACATCCTGTCGGAACTCAGTGGGCGTGGTCAGTGATTCGTTAAATATTTTCTCTTTTCAAAAACTACGTTACGACATCAGATGTTTATGTGCGATACCATTAATCTCTCCTGGAAGAGTCTTCACGCAGATGTTGATACTGGCTATTGTAGGCGTAATCTATCACTGTGGCGTGGTACAGTGCCATCGTAATTCATCAGCGGCCGAAACGGTTGGGTTGGAGAAGATTTTCGGCTACCATGACAACAAGGTTTCTTCGTGGATTCCAATATTTAGAGGAATTGAACCCATTCCCACACAATGACGCTTTTGGACGCACCTCAAGAAAAATAATTGGGAAAAATTGTGTTAAATGAATAAATTGCTTGAAACAAGTAATTTCCTCATTATTCACAATGTTTGTATCAAAAGGACAAAAAAAAAGAAAGAAAGAAAATGAATAAAATTCCATGGACTTGAAATTGTTGTCTGTAGCTTCTTTCAATATGGACCAGTCTACACTTTTGCCGTCTGGTAATGGGTTAAAGAGAATCAAATAGGAATCATATAAGTCGGATGAGAAGGAGGCTTTTATAGAAAATTACTCAAGTACAGACGGACAGTCGACGTTCGACGGGCAACTTACAATAACTTACCGCAGGTGTTTCATGCTAAGGTAAAATTATACAATTCTCAAACTAATGAAGATTAGCTTATTATCAGTTTATTTTTCACAAATTTGATAAACCTGTTTTATAACTTGGTTTATGAAATGTCGTCCGTCCATTATTAATTTTGACCAGTTCCGGCTGTCAATAAAAGAATTAATCTACCAATCAAATCATTCATTCAGCTCGGAATTCAGCTTTGAACTCCGACAATAGTCGCCAGATTCAATGGGCGGGACCGATAGAAAGTGGGCGGTGCTAGCGATTGGTAAATTGTTGTATGACAACACATAAAGTTTGACTTGGTTGACAGATCGCTGCTGTTGTCGTTTTTATTAATTTTCAGAATTTTTATTATTTTGTTGTTCTGCTTATAAAATCAATATAAAATTACCTACTAATAGAAATGTTTTGATCAAGTTAAGCTTATCAGCCCACCAGCTTTAATTGAAACGGGTCGCCAAAGAAACATTACAAGAAACGAGAGAATTTTTAAACTATGTACTTTGAATCAGTTAGAAGATGAATTTCACTTTCTATTAGTATGTCCGGCAAAGAAATTAGGAAATTATATTTGAAAAATATTATAACAATAAGCCGAATATGTTGATATCGATAGCATTGTTGAAATTCAGAAAGGTTGAAAACTCTAAACGGTATTGGAATTTATTATACGAAAGCATAAAAGAAAAAATGAATTGAACATTGTTAGCAACTGGCACGACAATTTAACCTATGATGATTTATTTTTACAGCTTTTGGCGTAGTCTGTCTATTAGGTCCGGCGGAGGCACATATCCTTTCCGACATTTGTCTCTCACCAATAGTGGATAATCGTAAAACTAAGTTTGATAACAGCTGGAGGCTAGGAAAGTATGTAGTGGTAGTACTGGCGTGCGAAATACCAGGAACAAGTGGGATAGCAGCTGGAGTCTAGGAAAGAATGTAGTGGTAGTACTGGTGTGAGAAATACCAGGAATCCATTGTTAGGTGCTCAAACCACCGCGATATGACTGAAAAACTGTTTAAAGCGGCGTTAAACCCCAACCAATCAATCAATCGATCAGTCTTTTAGGACTATATCAAACTCGATCTTCCTGTCGGAGCTCATGTGGAGTCGCCAGTGGTGAGTTAGATGGAAATCCTAAAGGAAAAAGGGTCAACCAGGAATGTGTAGCTCAAATCGACTTTTGCCAGATTGCAAAAGTAGAACGGTCTGACAAGATAATTTTCGTCCTTTGCAGACTTTTCTCCATCCGATACGGCCATTCCACTTCACTTATGTTTACCTCGCATTTATAACTCGGATTGATAATTGTTTGTACCGATGTATGGTTCAATTATTTAACACCATTCGGTCTTTTTAATCATGACATTTTGAATAAAATCCGGTCCTGTTTCCTATCTAGGATTTATCTTACAAGGAGATTATAGACGATATCGAGATTTGTACAAGATGAATGGTTAGTTGGCGACCTAAACGTCGTAACTACAGTTTGAAGAAGCTGTAGTTACGACGTTTGAGTCGCCAAACCAACAAAAGTGATTCACCAAAATGGCGGTCAATGCAGAATTTCAAACTGAACTTCCAGTCTAAATGATTGATATCATTGGGCATTTTACTTTTTGTTACATGTTACTGGTCATAAATTTTGCAATATAACGCCGTTAAAAACCGAAACACAACTTCCTGTAGGGGTTAATGGGCGGGGCTTAGGGAGTCAGTGGGCGGGGCCAGCGATTGTCAATTGACGGATCACTGGCTCCGCCTACTAGCAGTACTAGTCACGTGAACTGAACACGACACGAAGATCAACGTCGATATTAAATGACGTTATTATTTCATGAAACAAAACAAAAAATAAAACGGTTGGTTGTCGACCTTTACGCAATTACAGCGTATTCAAATCCTAATACTCCGAACAAGCAAAAATGTTCATAAAAGCTGTCAGCCAAAGACGGTTCAGAGTTCAATTCCGGTCTTAATTAATGATTCGATTGGTCGACTGGTTCTTTGATAGACAGCCGCGATTGGCCATCTGTCGGACCCTTTTTTCCATCATCTTAGTCAGGATTGATATTGGAATTTGTTCGAAATCTAGGTCCTTGTCGTAGAAATACTGTTTTGCACACAAGAGGCCAGATTTGTAACAAAAATGTCTGAAAACTTGCTAAGAAAGTCTTTCTATTCTATTTCAACGCAAATTTTGATACCTCGTCACTTTTGACAAAAATCTAAATCACTTCCGCTTCCTTGAAAAAAATCTACTGACATTATTTTAAAGCCAATGGCAATCTTGTTTTACAATGTCTTAACTTTTAGGCGCAGTTCTTCAGCAGTTGTTTACATTATTTTTACCCATTGTCATGCTCAATAAGATTCTATTTCAGAATGTCTTTACTTTTAGGCGCAGTTCTTCTGCAGTTGTTTACATTATTTTTACCCATTGTCATGCTCAATAAAATCCTATTTCAGAAATTCTTTACTATTAGGCGCAGTTCTTCAGCAGTTGTTTACATTATTTTTACCCATTGTCATGCTCAATAAAATCCTATTTCAGAATGTCTTTACTTTTAGGCGCAGTTCTTCAGCAGTTGTTTACATTATTTTTACCCATTGTCATGCTCAATAAAATCCTATTTCAGAATGTCTTTACTTTTAGGCGCCGTTCTTCAGCAGTTGTTTACATTATTTTTACCCATTGTCATGCTCAATAAAATCTTATTTCAGAATGTCTTTACTTTTAGGCGCAGTTCTTCAGCAGTTGTTTACATTATTTTTACCCATTGTCATGCTCAATAAAATCTTGTTTTAGAATGTCTTTACTTTAGGCGCAGTTCTTCAGCAGTTGTTTACATTATTTTCACCCATTGTCGTGCTCAATAAAATCTAGTTTTACAATGTCTTTACTTTTAGGCGCAGTTCTTCAGCAGTTGTTTACATTATTTTCACCCATTTTCAATAAAATCCAATATCAGAATTCAAATCAAATCAAAGAACTAAGAGTACCGGAAATACAAATGTGAGTCAATATTTTTTCTAACAGAAAATCAAATCTATAAATAACTTTTACATACAGGGCACGGACAGGTGGTGTAGACGAAGATGAGACTGCACGTTTGTGCAGGCTGATCTTTTTCCATACCTCCTGCCAAAACAGAAATGTCCCGGATTCAGTATGAAAAGGATTAAAACTTAGCACAATATGCGGATGAACAATTAGGTATTCAGTCACAGCCTACTAGCAGAATTTTCTATTGGGTTTTATGCAACTTGCCTCACAGTTTTTGAACAGCCCTTGAATACAATAGGACGGTTCGTTGAAATTTGCTTTGTCGGAATTCTCTGCATTTCGTCGGTGGGCCACAGAATATCGTAAATACAGCTTGAATAAAACTGTATTTACGACATTTTGTAGCCTAACGACGATATGTATCTAAAGCTATGTATACTGTACCATTTAATTCAACTCAGCACGATTTTAAATGCGCAATAACCTGTTTTTGATGCAATTCAGGAAATGATGCTCAATGGGATTGCACTTCCTTATATGGTTACGCCGTCCTAACAAGAGTTATTTGATCCCAATAAAACAGAGGAAAAAGAGATGGCCGTTCTTTCCCGAAATGACAATTTACCGCTGTCAATTTAAAAACCAAGAGGAAAGAAAGAAAATAATAAAAAAAGAAGCTTTACTAATCCTATCAACATAAACAGGGTTCCGGGATCCCGAGAATCCCTGAAAATAGGAAGGGGCCCGAGCAATTTCAAGCTAGGGATTCCGTCAGGACCCTTTAATATTTCTCCAGTACAAGTGATCTTAATGCATCAACTTATGCATGAATTTTTTTTGCTTGTTTTTGTAGAAAACATTGTGGATAATGAAGAAATTGCTTGTAACAAGCAATTTCTTCATTTTCCACAATGTTTGTCGAGTTTTTTTTATAGTTTGTCTTAGAAGGGCAGGATTGCTTGTAAATGGGTTAATGTATATCAAGGAGGGATCCCTGATTATCTAGAGGAAATCCTGAAGTAATAGGTAGGGATTCTTGTGGGATCCCACTGAAGTGAGGCTAGTGTCCACCCCTGTATAGAACTCTCAGTTACTCCTCTGAGGACATTGGACCGGCCCTTGAACAGATTTCCATGAGACTTTGACACGAAACAAAACTTGGATGGTCTTTGATAAATAGTTTTCTAGGGCAATATTTCTTAAAACATTTTCCATAATGCTTTTAGGTGTATTATCATTTTGATTATTTCACCAACCGACACAGACAAACTATTGTTTTGATAGATTAATTAAAGGTAGGTATCGATGTTTAAATCATGTCACAGATTCTTTTCCCCTCTAATATGCTGTTAGAATAGAAATAAAGTTGCCAATTCTGATATTCTGAAATCAGTTTTGCGAAATTCAGAAGTCGTTTATCAGAATAAACCCGGGATATTTCCCTACAAGCCTCCGTATGCTGTTAATCAATTTTTAGATTACTTCGAGATAGTTTCAACGAATATAAGCTCATTCACGTGGTGCGTATAACCGTTGGAGTCCCGCATTCAGACGATCTCGCTGAAACCAAAGTCATCGTTACGTCATCGGGGATAATGTTTGTTAGCCGGTAAAGATCAGTCCAAAACTGTCTTAAGAGTTAATATGAACATAGACACTTACCGTAGTTATGCGCTCACCACTTAATGTCACATAGTTTAGGACGTTGGTTCTCCCTCTCGTCAGTTTGATATCTTCTGTTGACTTTGGGCCATGTGCAACTGAAGTCATGCGGTGTCGACAACCGAAATCCGATAAACCGAAAATATCATGAAATTCCGCTGAAGCTTTCCTTCAGAACCACAGAAGCCATTTTCAGTCTATCAGATTACCGTGAAGAAAATATTTGACTCATATTTAAGTATTAAATGTTCTTTCAGCGTATTTTCGGGCAAATTTTTTTTCTTTTATTTTTTTATGTAGGTTTCAGAAACATCGATACCTCCCTTTAAGCGCTGCTATCGTTCATTTCGACGGGACCAAGGATAGTGGTGACGTCATCATGTTGCTATGTAATTCTCGCGCGAAGTGGCGTGCTTTTACAAATTGTTGCCTCCCCGACACCATCTATGAAAATGTAGCTTTTGTTGTTCGCGGCATGATAGATATATCGATCGTACACGAAAAAACAAACGGTTATTCATCTATGATAAACGACATTTCGCACTTGAATAACATGGCAACCTGATAACGTCATCTGTGTTTTTGGTTATGCTGAGATGTTGTTCAGTTCAGAGCAATCGAAACTCCTCGTTCAATTGTACGAATCAAACGAAGTACATCGCACTTGAATAACATGGCAACCTGATAACGTCATCTGTGTTTTTGGTTATGCTGAGATGTCGTTCAGTTCAGAGCAATCGAAACTCCTCGTTCAATTGTACGAATCAAACGATGTACATCGCACATGAATAACATGGCAACCTGATAACGTCATCTGTGTTTTGGGTTATGCTGAGATGTCGTTCAGTTCAGAGCAATCGAAACTCCTCGTTCAATTTAACGAATCAAACGATGTACATCGTACATGAATAACATGGCAACCTGATAACGTCATCTGTGTTTTGGGTTATGCTGAGATGTCGTTCAGTTCAGAGCAATCGAAACTCCTCGTTCAATTTAACGAATCAAACGATGTACATCGTACATGAATAACATGGCAACCTGATAACGTCATCTGTGTTTTGGGTTATGCTGAGATGTCGTTCAGTTCAGAGCAATAGAAACTCCTCGTTCAATTGTACGAATCAAACGATGTATATCGCACTTGAATAACATGGCAACCTGATAACGTCATCTGTGTTTTTGGTTATGCTGAGATGTCGTTCAGTTCAGAGCAATCGAAACTCCTCGTTCAATTGTACGAATCAAACGATGTACATCGTAGGATTATTTTTAAAATATCCATGTGATAAAGTTCCAAAATGGCGATATCCGCTATAGAAAGAAAGCAATTGTGGTAAAATGCATCTCACAAACGTTCTATAAGAACACCGTTAGGGCTTAAAAGGAAACTTACGGAAGCCTATCACTGCCATTTAAATTTAGAGCTCAGAAAAAAGATCTTAGAAATTAATTCTTAAATCTCAGAAATTAAAACTTAGATTCTTCATATTAGAACAGAGAACAAAATTTAGAAATAAATATGAAAAGTACTGAGAGTGTCTTTAAATTTTTGTTTGTACAGAGTTAACGCAACTTTTAACAATCTTTTAGTTATATCACGACAAAGTTCACTTAATTGTTTTTTTCCTGGGTATCACTAGTAGTAGGCTGGGGCTCTGACAAGTCTTTACTTTTATTACTTACAAAAATATTGGAACTAAGATATTAGAACTTAGATATTAGAACTTAGATATTAGAACTTCTATAATATAGAAGAAACTAGATAATAGAACTTAGAAATTATATTTTACAACTTAGATATTAAGAATTAGAATGTACTAATTAGATGTTAGAACTTAGAGTTTAGACTGGCTATATTGTAAGTTCTAATTTATAAGTTGCAAGTAAAATGCATCGTAAGGGTTTACTTTTAGATAACGTGTGTACATTGAATTATGTATACGTCATGTAAATATGTCAACACGATACTGTAATAAAGATATTTGCGTTGTCATAAAAAAGAAAACAAAAATTAATTGTAACGATACGCGTAGCGTTTTAGTTTAAGAATTCCACTTTTTCTAAGTTCTAATATCTACGATCTGAGTTCTTATTTCTGAGATCGAATTTCTAAGATCTTATGTCTTTGTTCTAAGTTAATATGGCAGTAATATGCTTCCGTAGAAACTTGATATAACAGCAAAACATGGAAAATGTAAAGGAACAAAAGGAAATCTTAATTTCTTAGCCATTTTGAACCTTCCAACTCTCCGTTTTTACTGAGATTACCCGATTTCGAAATACGTTTACTTACATTGTTTGTGTCTAACAAAATTCAACATTGGCTTCACATGTTATACGTCCAAGGTCTGTTCCCAAAGTTTACGGAAATGGCCGAGTGTGTTTTCCAATTGAGTTCAGAGATGAAAAATTCCGATAAAAAAGATTTTTGGGGCTCCCTAAAGAACGATATTTGTTATGTTGAAAGAAAACAATCGACTTTGTCAGGACTACTGGTTTCAGCAAATGCTGAGTACTCTTAAATTCCTTATTTACAGTTCATGAGATTCTGATTTAGCGGATTAAAAATCTTAATCTAAAGAAAGCTTTATTTTCAATTTCTTAATCTAAAGAACGCTTTATCTTAAAAATCTTAATTTAAAGAACGCTTTATCATTAAAAAAGATAGTTCATATGTTACCAGACTCCGTGAAAGTCGCACTAAGCATTTTAATGTTTCCTGAGTGTGGCTTGAGACTTCTACCTCACTGTATGTTTTTCTTTGAAAATATTGACCTCTGCTTGACAAGATCTCTGTTTCAAATAGCTATATCTCTATTTTCTCATTCGGTTCTTTTATGCGTGACGTTTCAGGATTGTGCTAGAAAGTTTCTCGTTTGGTTTCTGATCTCAGATTTATAGGAAGAAGGAAATTAAGGCCAGTTTATACACATATATACAAATGTAAGTAACCGGAAGTTGATTGTTTCAAGTTGCATCCACTTTTCATTTTCGTCTGCAACATCTTTTAATTTGGACCAGTCTTAAATTAAACAAAAAAGGTTTATTTGAAGAAAAACCATTTAGTAGGTTAGAAAAAATGCGAAAAGAAGGAGCTACTTGTAGCTTGAAGCAGATACTTTTTTTTTCGTATTTTTTTTTTCTATCCTACTAAATTGTTTTTCTTAAAATTAACCCTTTCCTGTTTGTTTTTTTGTTTGTTTGTTTGTTCTGTTTTGTTTTAGACTGGTCCAAATTAAAAGATGTTGCAGACGACAATGAAAATTGGATGCAAATTCAAATGAAACCATCCCATGTGGAAGAAAATATTGTGGGAAAAGAAGAAATTGCTTGTTACCAGCAATTTCTTCTTTTTCCACATTATTTTCTCAAGTATAAAATCACATCGACGTAAAATTCCGGGTTTGTACAGGAAAGGGTTAGATACTCTTTAAATTTTCGTCTGGAAAACTTTTGAATTTTGATAGGTCTAAAGATTTTCAAAGCAGGAAAGGGTTAACTGATAACCCGCGAATATTCATTATGCTTTCTACTGAGCTTCATATTTGAATTTTCTAACAATAATTTAATTTTCAGTTTCGTCTTTTTTTTATTTTTATATATGACGTCATAACGAGAGTAAACGTAAGAAGATAGAAATATATATGTAGAAAAACTTTCTTTTAATTTTATTATTTCATCGATATTTTAATACAAACTGTAGGTATATAATACATGGAAAACTAAGCTGCGATAGCGATACAAAGTCTTGTATTTGTTTCTTCTTGTGGAGAAAAATTTGATATTCTACTCGACCTTTGGTCTCAAGCAACATCAAAAGTTTTAATCCGCAGCTAAATGCAAATATATATTTTACATCGCTATGGTAACATAATTTTCTCTATACTCCAGATAATGTCCAAAATTAATCGTAAATGGGAAATAGATTAAGTGCCGACTTAAACTGATCAACCGCTGGGCCCGCCCAATTACTCCGTCAGCCCCGCCCACTTACTCCGTCAGCCCCGCCAATTAACTCTAACAGGAAGTTCCACTTCGATTTAAAAAGGCGTTATTTTGTAAAATGTGTAGCCTGTAGCATATAATAATAAACTAGAATTGTATGTTGGCGACCTAAACGTCGTAACTACAGCTCGAATAATCTGTAGTTACGACGTTTAAATCGCCAAACCAACAAGATGTTTCACAAAAAATGGCGGCCAATATCGGAGTTCAAAGCTCAATGCCGGATAGACTGGTACCACTGTCGACTTTAACAAAAAAGCTTTTGTAAAGTCTACGGCGGTACCAGTCTAAATGCCGGACTGACTGAATGATTTGATTTGCTCCGATTTATTCCTTGGTTGACATACGCGGTTGACATAAGCGATGTTGTAGGACCCATTTTTAGCTAGCAAAGCGTCATCTTTGATAGCTTAAGTAAACAAACCAAATTTTGAGGTAGACATAGAGTTCAAAAGAGTGCAAAATGCCACTGGAGGCTTAACCACCGAAAACATTGAATGCCTACGCCATGAAAGGTAGTTCTTATGAATTTCAGGAATATTGCAAACTATGAATTAACTTTATTCAAATTGTAGAAAACCCATTCTCACGCAATGCCACTTTTTATGCATCTCAAAAATAAATATAAAATAACAACTTTGGAAAACATTGTTGACAATGAAGAAATTGCTTGTTACAAGCAATTTCTTCATTGTTAACAATGTTTTCTATCCTAGTAGGTACATATTACTCCGCCAACATGAAACTGTCATGATCTCCAACTCCTTTCAATTTGAACCAGTCTAAGATTTTTTCGCACTGTAATGGTTAACTCCTGGGTTAACTTTGATAACATAGTTCATTTATCATGATCACCTATGAATAAGAAGATTACCTAACAAAACCATGCTTTGCTAGCTATCAGTACTTTCAGAACTTTGATTAAACCTGTATACCGAGTTTCAAGATGTCTATATTTAAGCACGAGGGAAAAATATAGACGAAATAGATAATTACAAGAGGCAATGCCCAAAATAAACAAAGACATAAATAGAAGTAGATGCCCGAACTCAGTAAGCGCCATGTAGGACCCCTAATGTATCTACAACTTAAGTTTCAAACCAATGGTGTTAATAATTGGGGAAAAAAGCTACGAAAAATGTTGTGTAGGGAGAGATGGACGGAAGAACGGATTGAGGTAAAACAGTTGATACTTTCTACGGTTTCCTGATGTCACTTTATTATGATGCTTGATAGAGTAAAATCTAAGCAGAATAAGTGATAAATTCTTATAAAATATTTAACATGTATCCAAGTTGTAGCTACGACATTTAGGTCACCCGCCGAAAATATGCCTATTATTTAATGTGTCTGGTCAAATATTTAAAAATGTATTGACATTTGATACAGTAAAACGGTCCGTAAAATAACCGAGCTCGGCTGTCAATCAAATAAACAGTTGACCAATCAAATGAATCATTAACACCAGATGTGAGTAATGAACTCCGACATAGCCCGCCATTTTGGTTGACCTCTTTTGTAGGTTTGGCGACCTAAACGTCGTAACTACAACTTATTCAAGCTGCAGTTACGACGTTTAGGTCACCAACTAAGATTAACCTTTTTTGTTACATGATACTAGCCACAGATTTTGTAAAATGACGCCGTTAAATACCGAATCGGAACTTCATGTTAGAGGTAATAGGTAAGACTAATGGAGTCGGTGGACGGGGCCAGCGATTGGTCAATAAACAGATCACTGGCCACGCCTACTGAAAGTTGACTTAACCCATTCCCACACGGTAAACTTTTAGACTTGTAACAAGCAATTTCTGCATTTTCCATAATGTTTTCCACAGTATTTCTTCTTGTGGGGCGTCAAAAAGCGTCATTGTGTTGGAATAGGTTAAAGTTATACTTCGATAGTAAACGGCGTTATTTAACACCATTTATAGCCTTTAACATGTATCCAAAAAGTAAAATGGTCGGTTGACGACCTAAACGTCGTAGCTACAGCGTAAAGAAGCGTTTGAGTCACCAATTCAATAAATTGTTGGCAAATGATGGAGTTCTAAATTCCATTACGGTCTAAATGAATGATTTGATTGGTCAAATGGTTCTTTGTTAGGCTTTCGCAATCCGTTAATTGATTGATTAATTGATTGGATGGTTTTACCCATACTTCAACAGGATTTCAGTCATATCGCGGCGGCTGGGGCACCTAACCGTGGTTTCCTGTTATTTCTTACACCAGTACTACCACTAAATCCCTTCCGTGTCTCAAGCTGCTCATCCAACTTTGGTTTACGATTATCCATCCAATGGAGAAAAATGTCAATTAGGATATTCGCCGCGACCGGGGATCAAACCGGGACCCCTTGACTAGGAGACGTACGCGCTACGGCCGCGGCACAATTCGTCAATTGAAACAAATCCTATTGTCAATATTATCTCCTTTTTATCAATATATTCCCATAAATCTAGAACTTTTTGCAAGTGAAACATTGCGCTTATCAAAATTTTGGAAGCAGTCTTTAGAAGTATCAAGGAGAAGATTTTCAGAAATGTTTAGCCCAAATTGATACTGAAGTTTAAGAGAAGGCGTCGTTTAGCTAATTCAAAGTATAATTATAAGCACCATTCTACTATGCTGATATTTAAACTCCTATTGAAATGTGTTATGTCTTCATGGTTTGAACCCAATTAGACCAGATGACCAGGAGAAGATTATTTTTTAAAGAATTTAAAAAGAGCAAAGTCCATACCTGCTACACCCATATTTATTTGCCAATCAAAATTTTCGCGATCAATTTTGAGAAGGGTCATCCAAGGAACATCCATGTGAAGGTCTGTAAAAAAAATGGCCTGTTGATTATGAGTAGATAACATTTAAAGATTTCAATGCAAAAAAGGTCCACCATGCTAAGACGATTATAATAAAAGCACAAAGAAAATTTTACGAACATGAACGATGAGAAGCTAGAAAAAACGCCACAATTCGTTAAACCATTCCCACTCGCCATGCAGAGATACGATCAGGGAAACATTTTGTTGGATTCGGAGAAATTTCTCCTTTTCCTCAAAATGTTTTCTACCCTATTCTGTACGTATTTTCCGATTTAACGAGGATTGAAATGTCGTGTGAACTTCTTTAAATTTAGATGAGTTTGATATTTTGTCGTCTGGAAAAAGGTTAACAGTTTTTAATTGGTCGTAGACCAATTTATATAACCATAAACTCGAAATCCGGTCGCTGCAATTTACCAAAACTGCCTTTAGCCCAACTGGACGTATATTCTGACGGGAAAACAGAAAAAAATCATTTCATTTTACAAGTTAGGAATTATCAAAAGGAGTAAAGGAAAACTGAACGGTCACACGCTTTAAAGATGAATGCTTCAAGGATTTTCCGCTAGTGATGAACGCGTCTAAACAGCCCTTTCTTTCAATCATATCGAGGTGTAATCAAAGATGATACTGCCACTCAATTATTTTCCAGCCATAAGTTAATCAAAGTACTGAAAGTTCTTTTAGAGTACAAATTATTATTCTTTCAAGCTGTCAAAAGAATTCGCCCAAAGAATAGTATCAATTGTTTTTTCCTTTGTTTATAATCAGCGCTGTTTAGGAACTTGTTAATTTCTGCCCAGAAAAAGAGAGGGTTTTGATATTTCATGAATCTGCTGTCAGCATTTGCTCTGAAACTTAAGTTATCATAATTCAATATTTTTTTCTGTTTTGGCTTTATAAAAAAGCTTGCAGGGATGATCTAACCATGACTATTTATCAATCGAGAGTTTTTAAAAATTTAGTTTTCACAAAAAGTTGCTTTTTTGTCAGTACCCATGTTGCATCAAGGTCTTACGTTCGTGTAAAATAATATTAGTTCTAATTAACATTCAAAATATCATACACTAGGATAGAACCTACGTGTTGTGAAAGTAATAGAAATTAAAGTTGTTTTACCCTAATTCTAGGGTAAAATTTCTCAGTGACGACCAATTACAGTTCGTACGGCACTTTGATATTGAATGACTAATTCAAGATGACAGATACCATTTATATATACAGTATTAACCATTTCCTGTTCAAACCCGGGATTTTACGTTGTTATGATTTTACTCTTGAGAAAACATTGTGGAAAAGGAAGGCATTGATTGAAACAAGTAATTTCTCCTTTTCAACAATGTTTTCTATCCCATTAGATGGGTTTATTTCAGATAACATCCAATTTTTAATGTTATCTCCAACCTCTTTAAATTTGGACCAGTCTAAAATTAAAGAAAAAAAAAAAAAAAAAAAAAAAACAACAGGAAAGGGTTACGGCGGGGCTTATCAGCGGCCAGCAGGCCGGGTATGGCATAGCTATCGAATACACAACAGTTTCTTTAATAATGTTGAGTTTATTTGACCAATCGCTGGCCCCGCCCACTTACTCCTTTGGCCACACCCATTGACACCAACAGGAAGTCCCGCTTCGATTTTAAACAGCGTTATTTTGAAAAAATTAAACAAAAAACTATGGTCAATAGCATGTATCAAAAAAGGTAAAATGTTAGATTGACGACCTAAACGTCGTAACTTCAGCTTGAGTAAGCTGTAGTTACGACGTTTAAAGTCGTCAAACCAACAAAAAGGTTGACAAAAATGGCGATCATTGTTGGAGTTGAAAGCTCCGGTCCGGGGTGAATAAATGATTTGATTGGTCGGTTGATTCCTTGATTGACAGTCGCGATTGATCAATTGAGGATAACAAGGTTAATTCTTTTCTAAATGCGGAGAGGTCGAAGTTGAATTTTGTTCCGCGCTATTTCTTTAAAACTATTGGTTGTATACAATAACTGACTGATATAAGATTTCTAAAATTAAATGACTAATAAAGGCTAGTTTTATCAGACAAGTAATACCATGTCCTTGGTTGATGTAGATAGAAGATAACCTGTCCCTAAGATTGATATGAGCCTTTGACAAACAAAATATTTTCGGCGGGGGATATCAATTCAACGAATTTGCTTGTTTCTTTTGGATTTACCATCGTTGTTAAAACGACAATCTCTCATCATGTGTCCATAACGATACCACTTATAACATTGTTTTGCGACCTCCATCGGCTCTTCGCCACGAATATTCTGTATATCATGTACTCGCAATTGAAACCGTTTTACTTGCAAAAGTTGTGGCTTTTACAGTATCATGAAAAGTTGTTGGATTTTCTCGCATGACCCGCATCTTTACTGCGTTGTCTCTTTTCCATCAATGAAATATCCGATTAATTTGTGCTCAATGACCGGACTCCCTTGTTCCACTTTCGCTTGCGTGGCAAGATTCACGAAACATTCCGCGAATACTTGTACATTTTCACTCGGATTCTGTATAACCCTAGATAGGAGGTTAAACGCATGCATGGAGTCCGTCACGAACGCGAACCTCGAACTTAATTCATATTTTAAATTTTCCCATTTTCATGTAGGACGCCATTGAAAAAAGTCGGCTACTATACCGGCTGAATATTGTAACGCAATTAAACCTTTTTGATCTTCAGGAATTTGAGCCAATTACGCGAACCGATCTATTGATTTAATCAAATTTTGAAATTCTAGTGACTTTCCCTTATTTGTTGGAACAATTTGAGATACACTCTTACCCTGAAATGCATCTTTTAAACTCCAGAGTTGCCCTGAAAAGTTTTAAAGAATGGCCACTTTTTACTTGAAGTCATGTTCGAAATATTAACAACATATCCACGGAAATATTGAATATTATTAAATGTTCTTTTATGTTTCCTGTGGTTGTCGAGTTTTTCACCAGTATTTCCCCATCGACCTTTATTATATCTCAAAATAGTATCAGAATGGCGTTGAAATTATTGTAATATTTTCTACATCTTAATTGTACAAATTATTGTAATATTTTCTACGTCTTAATTGTACAAATTATTGTAATATTTTCTACGTCTTAATTGTACAAATTATTGTAATATTTTCTACATCTTAATTGTACAAACTAGTGTAATATTTTTTACGTCTTAATTGTACAAATTATTGTAATATTTTCTACATCTTAATTGTAGAAATTCTACCGAGTCGACACTGTGTAGCCTAGTGTTCTTCCCACAGTAGAAATAAAAGTGAACGTTGCTTTTTCCAAAATATGTCTTCCGAACTGGTTTATGTCTAGTCTGATACAAAGAGATTTGATAGCTTTGAACTACTTAACTCTCCTGCTGATCTTGATCTACGGATTCTTCTTCCTCACACGACTGTTAGCCGATCCTGGTCACCCTGCAACAAATTAAAAATGTAATTTAACATCGGCCTTTTCTCCTGTTTCTACAATGTTTCTTCTCAGATATCGTATAGTGGGTGCATTAACAACAGATCTAAAATTATGCAAAATTTAATACATCTAAACTTATCTATATCGCATGTGACCAAAATACTATGTCAACAAAGAGAATTTCTTGTTTTGCATCTTCCTCCTAAAAATACTCATTAAAGAAAGTATAGATAGTAGATGGTCGTGTTTATCTTCGACCCATCAACATAATATTTAGTATTGAGTTCCTAGATTCGGACCGTGGCTACTCTGCTTGTTCCTTCTTAAAAGAATTATATGAGCTTCCAAAATAGGCTCGAATCAGGGATTACGTTAAAATAATTTTGCAGGATGAAGTTAAGCTCGAGGGATGCGCCTTAGTTACTGTCAAGTAAACATTGACTCGCCAAGGAGCAAGGATATTCTACACTAAGGCCAAATTGATGAAGCACAGACCACGTGCACTGAATTAGACATGGTAGTTTGACTGGGGTTACAAACAACTATAAAGAAATGAAAATATATTGTGTCAGGGATATATAAAGGTTAGCGACCCTTTTAACTAACTTCTTAACTACAGCTTGAATAAGCGTTAGTCACGACTTTCAAATCGAAAAATAAAAAATCTAAATTTGAACCCTTTTATGTTTTTACATCCCTGTGACTCATACTTTATTATTGTGGAAAAGAAGAAATTACTTAGAACCACAATTTTCTCCTTTTCCCACAATATTTTCTACCACATTGGATGGTTTCATTTCAAATCGCATCCATTTTTTTCAATGTAGGCTGCAACCTTTTTTTAACTTGGACCAGTCTAAAATTTTGTAAAACAGGAAAGGGTTAATGTCTCGGTTCTACATTCACTCTCGGTCAATAATGATTCGATTGGTCAATCGATTTTTGACTTGTGGCGACTCTCAGGCCCTTCAGGGCTTTGATTTTTAAGTAGGACCAGTCTAAAATTTGTAAAACAGGAAAGGGTTAATGTCTCGGTTCTACATTCACTCTCGGTCTATTATGATTTGATTGGTCAATCGATTTTTGACTTGTTGCGACTCTCAGGCCCTTCAGGACTTTGATTTTAACTAGGACCAGTCTAAAATTTTGTAAAACAGGAAAGGGTTAATGTCTCGGTTCTACATTCACTCTCGGTCAATAATGATTTGATTGGTCAATCGATTTTTGACTGGCGGTAGAAAGCCGTAAATCACTTGACCGGCTTGACTTTACGCAGATTTAAGTAAACTCGGGTTAAAATGAGGATTGATATACTTGAAAAATCGTTTGTTATTCATTTTAATATTTACAGAGTGAGTCCACTTTAATGTGGGGTAAAGGTTTATCGACCCTCCAAAGATCACCATTGTATTACTTTATCTAAATTTGTTTTGAATCACATGAAAAGGGTAAAATCAAGAACAGCATAAATGGGGGTCGAGTCCTGCTTATTTAATTCTAAATAAGATTATATTAAGATAAATTAACTTTACAGTTATGCAATTGGAATTCGAAATTAGTCAATTTTGGCATTTACTGCCTTTGTTTTCCATTTATTTTATTTCTCGATTTCCTGCTTTTGTTTTCCATTTATTTTATTTCTCGATTTCCTTGATCTCTCATTTTATAAAATAATGTCGTTTACTACCTCCTTTGTAAAATCAAGTCAGAGGGCGTGACCAGTTTTCTGTAAGATGCCATTCTACCTCAGCGTATTTTCACTTTGCTCTAAATTATAACGGACTTGTGATGTATTGGCAATCCTCTAGCAAATATCTTAGGTGGACGACAATTGATTTTGAACTAAGTCTTAAAGTTCGCTGTAGTTACGAATTTATGGTCAATTGACGATACCCCCTTTTTAGTCGAACCCGTACAGAGAACGACATAGGAATATCGACTGTGTCTTTAACCCTTTCATGATTTTCAAAACTTTAGACCTATCCAAATTCAAAAGTTTTGCAGACGAAAAGTTTGTGGAATTAAATTGAAAAAAAACCCCGTTCAGTAGGGTAGGAAATGTAGAAAAAGAACAAATGGCTTGTTACATGCAATTTAATCTTTTTCTACAGTGTTTTCCTAATTATAAATCACAGGGACGAAAAAGCAAGGAATAAATAGGAAAAATTTCGTTTATAGTTCTATTTCTTTACCAATTAAAACGCTCGTTTTGATACACGAAACGACACGTATTCATAACGGTGTGATTAGGTTTGCGTTTCATATCTCCATGAAAACAAAATAATATTGTCTTAATTGAATAATGATTGAAGAATTTTACAATATAGATATTTATTTCAAGTATTTTATTCCGAAAATTTCTGATGTCACTTCCGGTTGAAATGCGGGTGTGACACTATTAGTATGTCTGATGTCACTTCCGGTTTAAATGTATAATTTGATTGGTCTATTGATAATTAGATTGACAAATGCAATCAGTCAATTGCTAACTAAGGCGGATGTGACACTTTTAGTATGTCTGATGTCACTTCCGGTTTAAATGTATAATTTGATTGGTCTTTTGATAATTAGATTGACAAATACAATCAGTCAATTGCTAACTAAAGTGGTAGTGACACTTTTTGTATTTCCATACAATAATCATGTAATTATTATTTGAGATGATATCAGTTCAATTAATGGTGGTTATAGAATATTCAAAAAAGACTTTAAATACTTGCATATTTAACTTGAAAGTTAATCTGGATGGTTAAGAGATCTTTAAGTCAATTTCTATAAAACCAACTTTAATGCCCTAAAGACAGACATTTTGAAAAATAGTTAGGAAAGAATTGCTATTTTATATTCATTTTCTTTCAGGCAATTTATTCATTATCCAAACTGGTTTCGTCCAAATGACAAACGTTTTCAGAATTTCACCATTTAGAAATTGTCCTCTGCAAGGTCTTCCAATCTGTACCAGTCTTATATTTTGTCGTCTCGAAATAGGTTAATGATTATGATTTCTGACCATTGGGCAAGATGTTAGATCAGTCTGTGTGGCTTCGATGGACAACTACCAAATATAAGTGAGATCTTGGAGCCAGTGTAAAGTTTTGTCGTTATGGTGATTTCTGGGCAACAAGGTAGAGCAGTAAAAGTAGTTTTCAGGGTTAATATATATCCGTTAGACTGGTAGCCAATCTGAAGTTTTGTCGCTATAGTGATTTCTGACTAATGGGCAACATGCATGTTAGATCAGTAAAAGTAGCTGTAAGGGCTGATAAATATCCGTGAGACTGGTAGCCAGTCTAAAGTTTTGTGGTTATGATGATTTCTGACCAATGGGCAATATGTTAAATCAATCTAAGACAACTAAAAAATATTAGTGAGACTGTTAGCCAGTGTAAAGTTTTGTCGTTATAGTGATTTCTGACTAATTGGCAACAGGCATGTTAGATCAGTCTATGTGGCTTCGATGGACAACTTACAATTATCAGCGAGACTGGGAGCCAGTCTAAAGATTTGTCGTTATGGCGATTTCTTACCAATGTGAAACATGTTAGATCAGTTAATGTAGCTTCAAGTAATAAATATCAGTGAGATTTTGAGCCAGTCTAAGTATATTTCTCAACAGTCAACACTGTATAATGGTAGCTCAATTGAAGCTGATTAGAAAGAGGAGAGCCAGTCTAATCACAACGTGAAGCCTATCCATACATAAATGTGATTAGGTTTTTCGGCTCATACCTCCATGAAAACAAACAAAAAACTGTTTCTTTTCATCTTTTAAATGAGTTAAAAGATTGCAAACAACGCTATAAAACATTGACATTTGAAAATGAATTATTGATCATTGAGAAGAAAAGTGACCCCCTTGGTGTTCCGTAAAGCAAATGTTTAAAACAGTGAACGTTTATACCAGAGGTCAAGCATTTAAAGTATTTTCAAAAGTATCAGAAAATATTTAGGTAGAATGACATATACTCCTCGGGCGCTGATAAAAATATCAAGTTTTGGAAAATCATTTTAGTAAAGAAGAAAAGGTTGGTTTCCTTTTCTAAACAAGTGTTTAAGATATGGCTAGACACCAAACATAATCTTTTTCAATTTCGATCTACTAAAATTACCTTTAAACCGAGTGATGTCAACATTATAAAACATGGTACTCTCGTGATATTACCATCGTTATTTCCTGATATCGCCATCTCGTACATTGGTATTAGCGCCATGTTATATTCGCCCTCTCGTCCTCTGGTGTCAGCACTACCATGTTCTTATGATATCGTCTTCTCGTACTCTCGAGATATCAATTCCGATTATCTCGTCCTCTGGTGTTAGCTACATAGTATGATCCCGATATCGCCATACCGTACATTGGTCTTAGCGCCATCGTATTTAGCATTATCGTGTTCTCATGTTATCGTCTTTTCGTACTATCGTGATATCACCATCGTCATTTCGTGATATCGCCATCTCTAACGTTGGTGTTAGCGCCATCGTATTTTCGCCTTCTCGTACTCTGGTGTTAGCAATATCACATTTTCATGATATCGTCTTCTCGTACTCTCGCGATATCACCACCGATTCTCTCCTAATCAGGCGTAAGCACAATAGGATGATTGCGATATCGCTTTCACGTACTCTGGTGTTAGCATTTTCGTGTTCTCGTGATATCGTCTTTTCGTTCTCTCATGATAGTACTCTGGTTTAAGCACTATCGTATTCTCGCGATATCGCCCTCTCGTACTCTGGTGTTAGCACCATCGTTTTCTCGCAATATCGCAATCTCGTACCCTCGCATTAGCATGACTGTGTGCTTGACCCTCGCATATTATTTTTCGGTGACGCTGACGGATAATACGAAGTCATGTGAATATGGCGCGATGTCATATGACTGATAATTACTGATACTGATTTAACTAGATCAGGATATCGAGATAAGATACCCCGTCAGAGTGATTTCATATGCTGAAGTGAGCGGGCGTGTTTTTCAGTTACGAGCGTATTTGACAGAAATTAGTACAGTATTCGTTTAAATTGTAAGTAAATACTTTGTAATTTTAAGCTGTTGGGGAAAATTAAGAATGAGGGGTTGTGTAAATTAATGTATCGCTGGTCGACTGAACTAAGTAACGGGATTGTTTGTAAAATATTTACATGTAATTACGGATATAAATTCAAAGGTTAGCCGTTGATTGGTGATCTAAACGTCGTAACCAACTTTTAGTCTCCAAAATCAACAAATATGCTTAAAATATATATATAAAAAAAATGTTGGACAATGCTCGATTCCAAGGTTTTCTACCAGCCTAAATTAATAATCTGTTTGATCAATCGACTGTTCGGTTTACAAACATCATCCGTCAATTTGTTTACAAAATAACAAAAGACAACCTTTTATATTCGAATAAAGAGCAGCGATTTATTTAATAAAAAATACTTTATATAGCGAACGTTTGCACTTAACCCTTGTTAACTGAATGAACCCCTTTTTATAGTTAGATAAGAATGAAGTACTGAAAGTCCAAGTTAAAGTTTTTCTATTGGAAACTAATTGACAAAGGATTGAATTACTTTGCCCGCCTACTTACTTCGTTGCCCGCCCCCACCCCACCCCCGACTACAGCGGAAAATTGCTTTTCGAATCTAAACGGTATTATTTAAAAAATGCCGGTAGCATGTAGCTAAACTGAAAAATGGTTGGTTGGCGACCTAAAAAACGTAACTACAGCATCAACAAGCTTTAGTTATAATGTTTATGTCGCCAAACTAAAAGAGAAAGCTTCACAAAATGGCGGCCATTGTCAGAGTTCAAACTTCTCTTCTGGTTCGAATGAATCATTTCATTGGTCGATTGAGTCTTTAAATGACGGCCGCAACTATTCAATTCCATGACGAAGGTATGAAACGTAAAACAGATGGTGTAGTGCAAGACTAGACTGCACATTTAAATGTTGGCTGATCTTCGCTATACCTCCCGCCAAAAGATGTTTATTCCTGGTTCAGCATAAAAAGGTTTGCTGCGATATCCTTCTTAACTCCCTCCTGTTTTGCAAAATTTTAGACCTGTCCAATTTCAATGATTTTGCAGACGAAATTTAAAGTTGATTTAATTTGAAAGGTAATCATTCAATAATGTAGAAAATATTGTCGAAAAAGAAGAGACTGCTTGTCACAAGCAATTTCTTTTGTCTACAATGTTTTCTCTATTATAAATTCACAGAGACGTAAAAAACAGGATTTGAACAGAAAAGGGGTTAAAGGGTTATGTAATGAAAATATCCGAATACTGGCACCCTGGCCTTTGATAGGCTAATAAATATGTCATAAATAGTTATGATAGAACATACCAACCAAATTTACTCACAACCAAATAAATTTAGAACGTCCAAACAGAATAAATGAATAATAATAATAAAAAAACCACTTTTATTCATTGATTAGCGGTTTTGTAGGACAAAACCGGTATTTCATATCGATCAACCGGAAACAAGTTTTCACGAATTTTCCACTCATTTCCACGCATGCTCATAAACTTGAAGTGAAAAACTATGTGGTCGCCTCCATCTTGTTTCATCGCTGATGAAGAAAATAACTTACTTGCTGAATGCCAACAGCCTCCTTTTAGTCATAAATATCAAGGAAATTGGTTTAAAAATTCGACTTAATATATCCATATATATAGTAAATTGTTTAATGAACTGTCTAAATGAGAGAAATAATCTCCTCGCGTTTCAAGATAGAATCTAGGTCAGTGGTTAGTGGAGTAAGCGAATACATGTAAACAAACTCCTAACCCTGTCTGTTAGTTTTGACCTGGCAGGACTGAGCAAATTTACACCCCGTGTTCGCAGTATGTGCTACAAGTTACAACCCTGTTATAGTCGTGATTCAAGCGCCTATTTAACCCCACCGAATAAAACACCCGTTTACCTCTCGAATTCGACTATATCTTTGAAACGAACATGTAGTACGTAATATTTAATAATATGCTCAAAACAAAAAGAATTGAATGTTAGCTTTGATTGCTTTAACTTTTATCATTTAACCTTTTACCACACAACCACACATTTTCACGCACTGATGAAATGATATCAGAGAAAACGTTGTGATTAAATCAAAATAGCGATTTCGGCAAACAGTAAAAGGGTCATGATTAATTGATTATGGTTTTAACGCAACTTTTAATAGTATTTGAGTTATATCGGGGCAGCTGGAGCTCCTAACAATGGATTCCTGGTAGTTCTCACACCAGTATTACCACTACATTCTTATCGAGCATCCAGCTGCTCATCCCTCTTAGGTGTACGATTTATTTACTCATCTTGATGATACGTGTTGGCATTGTTGAGCGCGATTACTGATAAGCCAGCAAAACCGCTCTCAGGACTTTCAGTCCTTTGATTTTTTTATCATTATTTATGTTTTATGTAAGCCCCTTTTTCAAGAAAAGAATTGGTGAGTACATGAAAAAATTGCTAGCAATAAGCAATTAGTTCTTTTTTCACAATTGTTAAAAAGCTTAAATTTATTTTGAATGAGCAAAAGATTGGGGTGTGTGATATTGGATGCACTAATTGATTTATACATCCAATTATCTTTTTCTCTTTATTAATGATCTTTGACAACCTCTCGTGTTTAACCAATTACCAGGCAAACTTTTAGACAGTTCAAATTTGAAAGAAGATGCAAATGACATTTCAAACATCATGCCCACTGGGTTTGCATTTTGGAGGTAGATGTACCCCCTAAATTTTGAAGTGGAGGGTAAAAAGAAAAAGTCGAGGTTACAGTGTACCCATTATTTTCAGAATTAGAGGTATACCCTATTTCTTGAAGTGGAGGGTACAAAGAAAAAGTCGAGGTCACAAAATGTACCCTTTATTTTCAGAATTAGAGGTATATCCTAGTTTTTGAAGTGGGGGGTACAAAGAAAAAGTTGATGGTACAATGTACCCTAGCTGCGGTATCGTAGCCCTCTTTCCGATCATCTGCAGGTTCAGATCATCAGATAGAGGGCTACGATATCGCCGCTAAGTGTACCCTTTACTCGCAGAATTAGGGGTGGACCATAGAAGCAGACACACCATTTTTTTTCAAGTATTCCGAGACATTGGTTTAATATTTTCAGAATCCACAAGATATTTCCAGGCATATCCCCCACCAATACACGCACACACACACACACACATGAAAAAAGACCCTCAGACATACACATACGAGAAAACACAAACAATTTTCCATTCAAACTCCGTAGTCTATATCAATTGATCCGTTTTAGACAAAGAAATAGAGCTAAAGTTACTTTATCTATACTTACTATTAACAGCCTTTTCCATTAACCCTTTTCATGCTGATCCGGAATATTCCGGTTTTGGCACGAGGTATAGACCAAGATCAGCCTGCACATAAGTGCAATCTGATCTTAGTCTACACCCCCTGCGTGTACTGTTCCCGTCAGAGTTTTTTATGAAATTGATTTCTAAAAGAAACATAGATTTTTGAACAACAAGTTCTACCAGTGCTTTCAGTGCTTTGATTTTACAGCGATTCAGTCAGGTAATGTATACAGCATGACAAGGGTTAATTACTTATCCAAAGCTCTAATTCTAAGATCGGTGATTGTAAACCTTAAAAAAGATCACTGTCATTGCGGCTTTCTATCAACATTATTTCCTGAAACATTCCTCTTTTGATGGTAAAACTCAATTGATGCCACATGAATGTCGGGCCTGTCCATTCTACCCTAATGGAGTGCAGGGTCTCGGCGTACATAAAAGGTATCGACGAGACAAACTCGGGAAGGTCGACCACGTACTTTTTTCCCGAGCAGATTTTGGAACAAAACACGGTCTTTTGTTAGTTTTAGTGAATTTGCGAATCAATAATCGAGACTCTTACCACCCCTAAAGTAAGATTTTCTTTGTTGGAACTAACTATATCATAAACATATTTCATTTTGTTGTTGATGTTTATGTGCTACCACAGGGACTTGTGAAAATCAATATCTTTTAGCTTAGATAAGACAACATGTTCGCATCTAGTTTCAAATCAAAGTACTGAAAGTACTGTAACCTAATCAAAACATTATTTTGTTCAGCACTCTTCTTTTTAAACGTTATCATGATAAAGAAACGAGGTTAAAGTAACCAAGGAGTTAACCCATTCCCACACAATCACTCCTTTTATGCCCCGTAAGAAAATAGCTATGGAAAACAATGTGGAAAATGAAGAAATTGCTTGTAACACGCAATTTATTCATTTTCCACATTGTTTCTACATGGAGAGATAAATTTTCAAGAATTTTCAACAATTTGAAATTGTCGTCTGCAACTTCTTTGAAGACTCTGACCAAAGTCGTTTTAACACGATATGCTCAAGTGAGCGAAAAATACGTAGGAGATAAAGTTGCAGGTAGAGTTTGCAATCTTCCTTAAATACATAAGAACTACTTTTTATGGTGAAGACATTTTACGGATTAAGTGCTTCAGTCTCCAGTGGCGGTTTGCACTCATTGAACTCCGAGAGGACCTCATAATTTTGTCTGTTAAATTAAGCTTTCAATGCTGACGCTTTGCTAACTAAAAAGGAAGTGTAACAAGTCCCCGTGTATGCTACCATAGAACTTATTCTACTGATTACTTGTATCTATTGCATTAGACGCGAAATTATTCTAGTTTTATTAAAGACGGGTTTATACAAATGTATGCACATACTCTTTTGCAAGATTTTCATTTGAAAAGTTTGAATGTTACGTTCGCGTAATGACCTTTTTCTCTCTAAGAGCATTAATTTTTCCGTACGTACTTGTACGTGCTGGCCTAAAAAAATGCGCGCGAGCGGATGTATTTGTACGAGAATTACATACTGCAGTACGTGAATATGCACCCTGTCAAAGTGCGATAAATTTTGAGAGAAAGGGCAAGAAACAGGTTTTATTATAAAAAGGGATTTTGCACGCAAAATCCCTTTTTTTCCAATCGCTTTTCCAGAAAAATGATCGCTAAAATCATTAAAAAATGAGTGCATAAAAACAAGGTACACTGTTATTCTTTAAAATTGAGTCTTTATTTTGCGATCGTAAGTATGTAATTTTACATACTTAAGTGCTATAGATATCTATAAGACATTTATCCTAGACGAGAACACACAAGAAAAGCAAGTGCGTTAAGTCACGCGCTTTGAAATAAGTTGATACAACACAAATTGTTTTGTTTGGGTTTGTTTTTGCTCCAGTGAATGACTTTACACAGTAATAAGTAATATTTTTTCTTTTAAATGATTCTTCTAAGTACAAGATCAATTAAAAATCAATTAACCTCTTAAGTGCGTAATTTTACGCACTAACAAGTTGTGTTGTGCAGATATAATTTTTTGGCAAAGATTTTTTTTAAAAAAATATGTCTTTGCCATGTAACAAATCGTTTACCAAAAATTAGATTTAATATTTTTATTTCTTTCCTTATGATAGTTTCTTGCAGTGACGCATTTTGAAATGAGGAGATTTCAATAGAAAAAAATGTTAACTTATACACAGTTCGCAGAGGAAATATCTTATTTGTGCCATTTCGTATGATTTCAAATCCTAAGTGCGTAATTTTACACACTTACAAATCATACTGGTACAATTATTTTCATCTTTCATCTTTGAATATGTCAGTGACCAAAAGTTGAACATTTAAAATTGTGACTCCAAATTCTAATACAAGTGTGTAAAGTTACGCACTTTGGTATGAAAAAAATCAAGACAATTAATGTTCTCCCAAGAGAGAGAGAGAGAGAGAGAGAGAGAGGGGGAGAGAGAGAGAGAGAGCGAGCTTATAACAACTTGCATTTGATATCAAATCCAAAGTGCGTAACTTTACGCACTTGAAAGTCATACATGTACAACTGTTAGGAATATCGTACATAAATATCTTTTGTCAAGTCATTCAGGCATAATCATTCATTTCTTTTATTTTGTAATTAGACAAGGACAGGTCAAAGATTGGCACTTAATTAACTTGAGTCGACTCAAATGTTAAAACAAGTGTGTAAACTTACGCACTTTGGAATCAAATTTCTAAATAGTTTGATTTCTCTCTTAAGTACCTAAGTTCACACAGTTATGAAATAACCCATATTCTTTGGTCTATAAATATCGTTTATTATTATTATTGCATATACCAAATCTGTTTCATCGGATTTCAAATTCAAATTGCGTAAATTTACACACTTGTAAATTATACAAGTACATTTATAGGGGCATATCATACATCCATATCGTTTATCTAATAATCAGATAGTGAACAATTTTTTTTCACTTCAGTATTTTTACCCAAAATGAGTAAAGTTACGCACTTTGAAATTAAATTATTTTTTAATACAAATTGATTTTCGCTTAAACTGACTTAGATTTACATAGTTAGGAAATAACACAGATTATGTGGTCTGTAAATATATATTTATTAATACTTTTGATATTAGATCAGTTTAAAATGATTTGAAATCCTCATTAATATAACTAACTTCAATTTAGATTAATTTTATCACGATGGCATTGCAAGTTGTACAGCGTTACCAAGTTTTGGGATAAATGCCTGAATCGAAACAATAAACACTATTCTCATTTCTTAGTGCCATCCAGAAAACAACAACAACAACAACAAAAACCCCAAAGAACATATTAGAAATTTTAAGAATCATTAATTGATCAAAAATACGATAATTGTAAGATTGAAAGGCAATATGCAAAGTTTCTTCAATGATTTTCACTGATATCATTACCCAGCTGTGATGAAAGATTGAAAATGGTAGAAATTTCACACTATTTTAACCCTTTACTGGTTTCAAATAGTTAGACTTGTCAAAATTCAAAGGGATTGCTGACGGGATTATAAGTTAAGAACAATAAAAAAAGTAGCCATCCTATGTGGTAGAAAATATTGTGGAAAAAGAAGAAATTGCTTGAAAGAAAAAAGTTCTTTTTTCCACGATATATTCTCAATTATTCTACCACAGGGACGTAAAATCAGGGAATGTACGAAAAAAGGTTAATAGAAAGTAGTAATTTCCCAAACAAAATGAAAGAAAAACGGTTTCTATTTTTTTTTTCATTTTGTCTACCTATCTCTGAACTTGCGTCATTAGATCCAGAAAAAGAAATTTGTAAGTCGCGTTTCATTAATGATACTGCTAATTTCCTCATTTCTGCCAAGCATTTTTTCAACGTTAAAGTAAAAAAGGAATTCATTAGATCTAATCTTATCGATTTTAATCCAAAATACATTATTAATACATAGAAAGAAGAACAATTCTATATTTTGATACATTTATATCATCTTTTGATTTCCTTACTTTATCTTTAAAATAAGGGATAGCAGTTGTAAGATTGGCGGTCGATTTAAAATTTGGTATCAATGATAAAATAATTACTAACCTTTTACAACTTCCCAATTTATTATCTAAATTCTCTTTGTAACTATGCCGCCTATGATCACAACTAGTGAATGGTATGTTTGTAGCGTGTGTGACCCGCGACTTTCATCAACAGTCGGGCGACATGTTCGGGTTACTACCTTCGCCCTAGATTCCGAATCGCCTTAGTTGTAATTCATTTTAACCTCAAAAATCTTGTTCTCGCTCGTTTAACCTACTATATGACACATTAACACATTCCTACACAATACCGCTTTTTGGCGCACTTCAAAAAACGCAATTGGGAAACATCGTAGAAAATGAAGTAATGACTTTTAAGTGGAAATCTCTTCATTTTCCACAATGTTTTGTACAAAAAAGTGTACATATCCAAATCTTCAAAAACGTTAAACCGTCATCTGCAAGTCCTTTCAATTTGCAACTGTCAAAGATTTTGTCGCACGGTAATATTTGGTAATATCCAATATATGTTTAATTCTTTTTTGCTTTATGTAGAATAAAACTATCGAGGAAAAATGGTAATCGGAAAGACAATTACGGGAAAAATCTAACGGACAAATAATACAATTTCAGCTTCGAAAAAAGAAAAAAAAAGTAACAGGAAATAAAGTATTTATAACAAATTTTGATTTTGTTTGTTTGTTTGAATGGGGTTTTACGCCGCTTTCAACAATCTTTCACAAATTTTGAATCTTTGTTTTAACAGAAATCAGGTTTGAACAGTTTCCCATTTCGGATATGATATTTTATTCACAACAATAACAACAACAACAACAAAAAAAAAAAAAAAAAAAAAACGCGGCTATACCGCAGTGGGTAGCGCGTCGTACTATCAATTATGAGGTCAAGGGTTCGAATGCCGGACGCTCTAAATATCCTTTTCGGCATTTATCTCCAACAATGAGTGGATAATCGCAAACCTAAGTGGGAAGAGCAGCTGTAGGCTCGGAAAGGATGTAGTGGTAGTACTGGTGTCAGAAATACTTTGAACCAATTGTTAGGTGCTCCAGCCGACGCGATAAGACTGAAATTCTATCTTATAAAAAAAAAGTCTGATGATATAAATACGATACATTGTTTTTAAATCTGTGTAATTAACATTACGCTGACTTTGACAAGGCACGTGTTTAGAACGGATTATGACACATGACATGCCATTGCATACTGACCCGACATAATACGATTCTTATTATAGTCTATAATTTGTCAGCAATTTGAAAAGACAAATAAATATAGAGTATGTATGTGTTTTTGTAGCACTCAAATTACTTTATCAACAATCTTAATACCTTCTTATTACATCTTCCATTTATTTTCCCAAAAACACTGTTTCTTTTTTTCTAGTTACGATTTTCCTTTTACTTTTTCTCCGTTACTTTTTTCCTGTTACATTCTCTTCTTCGTTTTTTTAAATCCGTTTATCTTAGAAAAAGAAAATGTAAAAGAATGACATTGAATTGTAATTAGAGATACATTTGAAATAACAATATCATAAATGGTTAAAGATAACCCGATGAAGAGTTTTTCTTTTCATTTGAAGTTAACAACTTGAGGAGCAGTTCTCGAGAAACTGCGAATTCGCGACCCCCGAAGGAAAGGACGACAAAAATTTCTAAAATAAAACGACAGTCTATTTTTCATAGAAAGCTGCAGCTGAGCACCTTAAGCTTTACAAGCGTTTTTCTTTACCATCGATAGTATGCTTAAGCCACTATTAAGGTTTGTGAAAAAAGAGGGTGTTTTGCAAGCGCATACTTTGTCAAGTATGGGGAAATTTCTTTATAATATTTTGACGACGTCTTAAAACTAATTTTTGAGTGTAAAAGGTTTGTCTGATTTACGCTTATACTTATTTTTGACAATTTACAAACCGAATGCGAATCCTTTTTGAAGTCTAACGACAGGGTCTTCTCATAAATTTCCTTTGGGAAAGCGGTGAAATAGTAGAGGAACTATCGCTATTCCTTATTAAACAAAATTATTTCCTTTCATTTAAAGCAAATAAAATAACGCATTCATATCATCAGATAATTCCAACGATTGCGAATGCTCTTTCTCTCTCGCTCTCTTACTTGACGGCAGAGTCCGCTGAATGACAAAGGCTTCCGATTTAGAGTTCTTTTGTGTTTCTTATACCAAAAACATCTAGCCATAGCAAAATTATAGCGTGCATTTTTCTTAAAATCTAATAAAATTCGGAATAAAAAAAGTAACGACAGATACGATCTATGTCGCTTTCGGTTTTTTTCTTTGGTCGGCTTTAGATAAAAGAAAAATCAATACTATTGGATAACCAGATGTTTACTAGGAATTAATTCTAACGCTTTTGGCAGATCGTAAATTCTTTTGGTACACGACAAATCCCGTTAAAAGAGTGGCCATGTGTGGGAAACTTGAAGAAACCCTTATTTCGGTTACAGTTAGTTAATTACACTAACGACGTTTCCTTTATTTGAAAAAAAAAAAAAAAAAAATGAAAAAAAGGTAAAACAGATACGGCAGAATTGGACCTTCAATAAACAACAACACTAAAACTGACCATTGAATTATCTATCCTAATGAGTATCATTTTAACAAATTCCCACAAGTGACGCCTTTTGATGCCAATAAAATGTTCTGTAAAATGAAGACATTGCTTGCAACAAGCACTTTCTTCATTTTCTATAATGTTTTCTACCAAGAAAGTTAAAAAAGGTCACAAATTTCACAAACTTTAAATTATCGTCTGCAACATTTTTATATTTGATTTTAAATTTTGTTATGCATTAATGGGTAAACAGATCATTTATTCTGGGGCAAAATTTTAATTAGTTTTAATTAGTTTCTAAAAAAATTGAATTTCCATAAGAAATATTTAATTCCACTGTGCGAAAAGTCATGATGATTGTTCTAAGAAGCGATTTTTCAATCCGATATTTTTTTTAAAGTAATAAAAATAAATGAAATAATAATAATAAAATGAGTAAATACAAGTGACATAATATCAAATGAATGAAATATGCTTTCATTGTGGAGATCCGTTTGCAAGCTCTTCGGCGTGAATCTAAGGGAAGTTAACAAGTAAATAATAATCGATACTTCTTTCTCTCCTTTAGTCGCGAATTTTAACGATCCTCCGGATTTTTGTGATTAATGCCAAACTCGCAATATGACTAAAGTCGTCGGTTTATAAAACATGTAACTACAGCTTGGTTACCAGTTATTGATAAATGTATTGTTCTACTTCTTATCAAGGTTACTTTTTAATTATAAGTAAAGTAATTTCGTTACATATATTTTTGAACCGTCGTGTAAAAAGCATAAAAGTGCTGCGATGATTTTTTTACAACCTGGTTGGACTTACTACTCTGAGTTCTTCCTTGACGTAGACTGAAAATGATAATTTTAATCTGATTCTCCGAACATTTTCATGACAAGATATTAAATTCGCAGGGTCTTTATCGTCAAATAATACTAAGTTTGAAGTTCCTATATATAGAAAGGAAAAACCAAGAGCGAAAACCGGGAACTTTGCAAACATGCATCGGAACTCCCGAACGCATATTATTCGACGAATCTAAAATGATTTTGATTATCCCAGAATGCAATTTTATTTTTGCCCCTCTTCAATTTTTAAAACTCTTCTAAAACATTAACATTTGGTAACTTTTTAAAAATCACGACGTCTTAATATTAAACTTTGCACAAAAGGACGCGACAACTTTCTTTATGACTTCATTTATGTCTACACATTACATACGGTTTTAATGCCGAATCTTTTCATTGATAACTTTGATGGTAACTCCACACCTTATCTGTGTTAAGGGTTGGCTAGGAAGCGAACTCGCGACTTCATACCTTTTCGAGACAGCCATTTATCAGCAGTCGTTTGACGCGAAATTAAAAAGCTGCAAGGTTCGCTAACAGATAGATATTTTGATTATGAGTTGATAAGATTTGTTGTATAACCACAATTTTACGGGCTAATTTTTTGACTACATTGAATGGTTGAAGGCTATTTTCATCATAGAATTTTTTCTTCGAGAGGAAAGATCTACCGAAAATGTTCGCTTTGAATCGGGAAATAAAAAGGCACATCGTGTTGGTAAGTTTTTTTCTTTTCCTCTAATTGATTAATTCGCTAGGTATGTCATGAATATGTCAAAAAGGGACCTTATGTATAGAAGCAATATATTGATCATGCGCAGGCTGCGGAATAAGCCGGAAGTCGTTACTTTTCGCCTTTTGAAGATTTACTTGAAATTTTACTTTATTTGGCAAGTAAATAGAACCTTGCATCTAATTTATTTCCAAAAAGACCGATGTGGGGACCTCTTAACATAATCTTTTTGGAATATTAGCGTAACGGAGTTCTCAAGGAATTAATTTCCGCCTGGCGGGACACATATAGTTTGGGTATCTCATTTAACCCTTTACCAGATAGCAAAATTTTAGACTGGTCCGAAATAAAGGACAAAATTTCAAAGATTAATTAAATTCAAGCGAGTGTCATATACACGGTATGAATTTGATAAAAATGAAGGAAGTAACATAAAACAATTTCTCTTTTTTCCACATTGTTTCCAGGATCTAGATTTTCTAAGCGCATGGAAATACTAAATAGTGCACATGTGGTTATGGTTTAGTTTAGGGATGTCATAACTAAGACAGGATGAATTTTTGAGTTAAAGATAGGTAGAGAGTAAGTGATAATGACGAAAATACCAAAATAATTAACCTTTTCCTGTTTTGCAAAAATCCAGACCCGTCCAAAATCAAAGATTTTTCAGAAGAAAATTTAAAGTAGATTTAATATGAAAAAATAACCATCCAGTAAGGGAGAAAATATTGGGGAAAAAGAAGAAATTGCTGGTTACATGCATTTTTTCTTTTTCTATAATGTTTTAAAAATTCACCGTGAACAGAAAAGCCAGGGGTTGAACAGGAAAGAGTTAAAATATTTTGATTTACTTGTAGATAAAAAACGTTGTCTGAAAGAAGGTAATGCTGAAAATTTGCTATTCTTTTCTTCCCCCCCCCCACTAGATTTTTTTGGGGGTGGGGTGGGGGTGGGGTTAAAATCAATAAATTAACACAACTGAGTGTCAGAAATGAAATTAAAGATTAGGGATTTGATTCCAAGTGCATAGCTTTACGTGTTTTTCTTTTGAAGTAAAGAGAAAAATATACATATCTTTGCATAATCCTTTCCAAAGGGCGCAACTTTACGCACTTGTCCTAAAATACTAAGTAAAAATAATGACATGTTAAACTTTTTTTGGTCCTTGACTAATTACAAGACAAAATATATTTATGGTATTCCTAACAGTTGTACCTGTATGATTTTCTAGTGTGTAAAATTACGCACTTTGGATTTGAAATCCATTTAAATGGATCTGACAAAAAAATATAATTATGATAGATAGTTGAAAACCAGAGAATATTGGTTATTTCCCAAATGGAAACTTGAACTGGAGAAAAAACAAACTTTTTAGAAGGTAATTTGATTCTGTACAAACTTGAATTAGAAATATGAAGTGCCAAACTTTTTTGTCTTTGCCTCATTACAAAATAAAGGGTATGGATGTATAATAGTTATACCTGTATGATTTGTAAGTGTGTAAAATTACGCACTTAGGATTTGAAATCATTCGAAATCGCACAAATAAGATAATTCCTCTGTGAATTGTCTATAACTAAACACTTTTGTTTCTATTGAAAAATCCTCATTTCAACTTGTGTCACTGCAAGCAACTATCATTAGGATAGGAATCAAAATATTAAATCTACAATTTTTGGCCAACGATTTGTCATATTACGGAGACATATTTTGAGAAAAAAATCTTTGCCTTAAAAATAATACCTGCAAAACACAACTTGTTAGTTCGTAAAATTACGCTCTTAAAGACCTAGTTTAAGGAATGTTGTGTATGTTGGACCCCTACTGATAAGCTAATTGCCTTATCTGTAAATCACACCAGGGGGTTAATCATCTTGTATATTCCATTGATGACCATGGTCAAAATTTGTCAATAATATGTAATAGCTGCCCCTTAGCTTTATTCTGATGAGAATTTGATAGGAAAAAAAGAAAAGTTATTCTTTCTTAATTTATCTTATAATTTTTTTATGCTTTTAAAATTTCAAATCAATTTCAAATAACTGAATGAAAACTGACTAAGTTGCAGATTGCTGGATTGAATGTAATTGAAAGAAATTTACATGCATTTCTTTTTTTGTAATTTAATCGATTACACAGTTTCTTCAAACACTGTGGTAAAGTAAGAATTCTGGTAAAATTACTTTTTTTCCATTTTAATTTATATCATGGCCTAGAATATTGAAATATTTCCTGAATGTTATGGCAGTTTTACAGACTAAAAAAGGTTGATTTGATAAGAGAGAAAAAAGGTTGAAATATCGAGACGAAAGGGGAAATCAGAAAAATCAATGTTTTCTCCTCTTTTCTCAATGTTGTCTATCTAAGTAATTCCAGTTGCTACTGATGATATATTATGATAACAATAGCCTTATATTTTGAATTTTTACTCCTCCCGCACTTTGAAAAAGTCTTAAAAATGAGAATTATTATTTATTAACAATTATAACCAATTAAAATTCAAAATTCATTTCAAAAGACAAATTAGTTACAAAGAAAGTGCAAATATATGCCACATTTTTCTATTGTAATACAGCAGATTTAATCCCTTGTATAATGTATATAGCTTCCTTATCAGATAAGGTCGTTAAATTCTCAGCATGTGGTTAATTGTATATCTCATTTGGGGGGGGTCAAATAAAGAAGGATTAAACTAGGCCTTTAAGAAGTTGATTAAAATTTTGTTGATCTTATATTTAGATGAATCATTTAACAGAAAGTTTATTAATTATTACTGCGTAAAAGTCACACAATGGAGCAATAAAACCCAAACGAACCAATTCGTATTGTATCAACTTATTTCAAAGCGCGTAACTTAACTCACGTGCTTTTCTTGTGAATTCTCTTCTAAGGCACCCATCTTGATTCTGTAGCACTTAAGTATGTAAAATTACATACTTACGATCGCGAAATAAAAAGTTAATTCTAAAGAATAAGAGTGTTCCTTGTTTTTTATGGATTCATTTTTTAATGAGTTAGGCAATCATTCTTTCGTGGAAATGAGATTGGAAAAAGGGATTTTGCGTGCAAAATTCCCTTTTAAGATAAAATCAGTTCTGTATGATTTGTAAGTGTGTAAAATTACGCACTTAGGATTTGAAATCATACGAAATGGCACAAATAAGATATTTCCTCAGCACTTTTTTCTATTGAAAACTCCTCATTTCAAAACGCGTCACTGCAAGAAACTATCATGAGGAAAGAAACCAAAATATTTAATCTGTCACATGGCAAAGACATATTTTTGAAAAAAAAAACTTTGCCTTAAAAATTATTAGTTCGTAAAATTACGCACTTGTGAGGTTAACTAATTTTTGATGATCCTGTATCTAGAAGAATCGTTTAAAAGGAAAATTATTACTTATTACTTGTAAAAGTCACACACTGGAGCAATAAACAAAACACACCCACACAAAAAACCAATATACAAAAAAAAAAAAAAAAACCCACACACAAACCAAACTAAGAAACAAACAAGAAAACAATTAGTGTTGTATCTACTTATTTCAAAGCGCGTAACTTAACGCACTTCTTTTTCTTGTGTGTTTTCGTCTAGGATAACTGTAAAATTACATACTTACGATCGCAAAATAAAGAGTCAATTTTAAAGAATAAGCGTGTACCTTGTTTTATGCACTCATTTTTTAATGATTTTAGCGATCATTTTCCTGGAAAAGCGATTGGAAAAAAAGGGATTTTGCGTGCAAAATCCCTTTTTATAATAAAACCAGTTAAGATAAACCAGGAAATATTGTGAGAAAAGGACAGATTGATTGTAACACCCAAGTTCTCCTTTCTCACAAAGTTTAACATAACTACTGTATTTCCCCAGGGTGTCAAAAGATGGTAATTGGTAGATTGAAAAAAGGTTTTCTGAAACCGTATACCATTATCACTATAATTAAAGAATATCTTTAAATGGTATTAAGTTTATAAAACTATTAAAGTAAAATGTTTTTGATCTATTAACATGAGGCCGAAAAAGGCCTGCGTTTCTCCGCGTATTATACTTTTTTTATATATATGTTTTATGAATCCCCCACCCCCATTTCTGTTCAGGATTAAATTTCCTTTATTTTTTATATTAAATAAATAGTGCATGTAAATATGAACAAGAAGTCCTATACCCAACTTAGATCTAAGGTATTAGGAACACAATTCACTTGTTTAACTATGTTACTAAATAGATAATTGTCTTTCTTACACTATAAATTAAGCATAATCCAACAATTACATGTATTTGCCACATAAAGCCTTGTTTTTAGCTAACAAAGCATTAGCTCTGAAAGCTGTTTTCTCTTGAGGGTAGTAAAACGCAGGATTATTTGGTTATCGAAAAACTCTAAGCCTAAGCCATTCATACTTGTTATGTAACACTACCAGATGGTTTTGTACAAAGCCCAAAATCTTATATTTCTTATATTTATTTGGCACTAGTTGCATCTTTTATTACTACAAAAAAAATAAAGTAAAAAAAAAATACTTTAAATAGCAGATACCTCATGTGAGCGACTTAGGACTATCATGACCCTCTTGTTCACAATGTTTCCTACAAACTGTCGGCCAACTTATAATCGATATCTGCAATATTTTTCCATTTGGACAAGTCTGAAGTTTGTTGTCCGAGAAGGGGTTAACTAAATTTTAATATGCTCTCTTTTTTCAATAGTTCAAATCGAACCAGGGAGATAATCCATATATATCAGACTCAAAAACAAAACAGTATTTGTTGTGTCTCTTAGATCATAAGCCCAACCCACAAAACTCTTTAAAAAAATCAAATAATTTTATCGGATTAATAAGACCTCGGTCCAAGGAAAATTTCTGCAAAGTAATGTATAAAATCAATTGAATCCTTTTAGAGAAAACGTTTTTTATTGATTTTCTATGGACCATAATTGTTTGAAGGAATTTTACAAAGAACAATCTATGGAACAATCCTGTGGGGGTTTGGTTGAAATCTAAAAGGTATTTCTGAGGAGGAGATGTATTTTTTAAGAAAAAAGTAAACGCAATAACGGACGGACGAACGCATGACAGACAATACGCCATGACAGTAGCCAGCCGACCTTCGGCTAGTGGAACTAAAAATCGACTCCACTACCATATTAAAGGTTTAAACATCAACAAAGTTGGGCCCAAGGGTCTCTGCTTAGGGCTTGCAATACAGCGTTTAAACTCGGCCCTTGTCGCTCCCTACCATAAAGTACTCATTTAACCAATTATTACACAAACAGGCGCTTCAAAGAATTGTAGTTTTTAAAACATCGAGAAAAAATTATTGTAACTAGCATTTTCTTCTTTTCACTCAATGATTTCTACTTTATGCGGATTTTAATCTACGGTCACAACCCACTTTGTTTTGTCGTCTGCAATCTCTTTCGATTTCGACCATGCTAAAATAGATTTATGTTCTAACGGGTAAACTGATTCAGGCTGTAGGTACAACGTTCGGAGGGAATTTTGAACTGTTATTTGATTAGCGTCTTAAACGTGTCATTCACACTGTAGTTACGGCGTTAAGAAGGTTTGATTTATCGGCTTAAACGGTTGAAACAGACTGTAGTTACGGCGTTCAGGAGGAACTTTGAATTGTTGTTTGATTAAGGACTTAATCGTCTGATTCAGAATGAAGTTACGACGTTCGGAAGGAACTTCGAACTGTTGTGTGATTAGCGACTTAAACGTCTAATTCAGACTGTAAATACGATCTTTGGAAGGAACTTTAACTGTTGTATGAGTAGCGACTTATACAAACATGTGTATTTGCGTTTCAAAGAATTATAGCTTTAAAAAAAAACGAGAAAAAATGCTTTTAACTAGCATTTTCTTCTTTTTTTTCATCCAATGATTTCTACGTTATGAGGATTTTAATCTTCTGTCAAAACCAACTTTGTTTTATCGTCTGCAATCTCTTTCGATTTGGACCATTCTAAAATTGTTGTATGCATTAACGGGTAAACTTGTTCAGACTGTAGTTACGACGTTGTTTGATTAGCGACTTAAACGTGTCATTCACACTGTAGGTACAACGTTGTTTGATTAGCGACTTAAACGTGTCATACACACTGTGGTAACGACGTTCGTAAGGAACTTTGAACTTTTGTTTGATTATCGACTTAAACGTTTCATACACACTGTAGTTACGACGTTGTTTGATTAGCGACTTAAACGTGTCATACACACTGTAGTAACGACGTTCGGAAGGAACTTTGAACTGTTCTTTGATTAACGACTTAAACGTGTCATTTACACTGTAGTTACGACCTTCGGAAGGAACTTTGAGCTTTTGTTTGATTAGCGACTTAAACGTGTCATTCACACTGTAGTTACGACCTTCGGAAGGAACTTTGAACTTTTGTTTGATTAGCGACTTAAACGTGTCATACACACTGTAGTTACGACGCTGTTTGATTAGCGACATTAACGTGTCATACACACTGTAGTTACGACCTTCGGAAGGAACTTTGAACTGTTGTTTGATTAGCGACTTAAACATGTTATTCACACTGTAGTTACGACCTTCGGAAGGAACTTTGAACTGTTCTTTGATTAACGACTTAAACGTGTCATTCACACTGTATTTACGACGTTTGGAAGGAACTTTGAATTGTTGTTTGATGAACGACTTAGACGTTTGATTCAGACTATAGTTAGAACATTGGGAAGTAACTTTGAATTGTTGTTTGATTAGCGACTTAAACGTGTCATTCACACTGTAGTTACGACGTTCGGAAGGAACTTTGAACTGTTGTTTGATTAGCGACTTAAACGTGTCATTTACACTGTAGTTACGACCTTCGGAAGGAACTTTGAACTGTTCTTTGATTAACGACTTAAACGTGTCATTCACACTGTATTTACGACGTTCTGAAGAAACTTTGAATTTTTGTTTGATGAACGACTCAGACGTTTGATTCAGACTATAGGCACAACGTTCGGAAGGAACTTAGAATTGTTGTTTGATTAGCGACTTAAACGTGTCATTAACACTGTAGTTACCACGTTCGAAAGAAACTTTGAATTTTTGTTTGATGAACGACTTAGAAGTTTGATTCAGACTATAGTCACAACGTTCGGAAGGAACTTTGAATTGTTGTTTGATTACCGACTTGAATGTCTGATTCAGACTGTAGTTACAATGTTTATATCGACAACAAACCATTTTCTCTTGTTCTTTTTAATAGTTGTTGTTAAATGTTTCTGATTATAAATTTTGCAAAACAACACCGTTTTCATGTTTGTATCTCAGTCGAATTTCCTGTTGGAAGTCCGTTGGTGTGACCAGCGATCCCCATTGTACGAGAAGGTTTTTATTCGAATACACATTAGGTCCCTCTTTATCATGAGAGCCCCTTTTCGCATTAAATATCTATTAGTTCGTTATCTTTTCTCTTTTCTGAAAACGCGTATTTCTTAAAAATGAAGAGCGAGTTTTATAAAAACTAAATATAGACCATAATCAGGTTCCATCACCTGCGCACCTGTATTTGTAAATCCAATAATCGACGAACTTACTCTTGTATAAATAAATTAATTGAAGATGACGTCGTTTATGACGTATTTTTAAGTAATTCCACGAGAGCGTTAAGTCAACTTGGTTTAAAAGATTGTGTATCCCAGCGTAACGTACAGGCTAGACTTTCGGCATTCTGGTAATTATTATCATTATTATTATTTTTTTTATAGATCGAGATATATTTGAACAATGAAAAAAAAAAAAAAAAAAAAAAAAGTGACCTTTTGATTGAATCTGCGACTACTTAGGTAAGTTATTGTAAGTGTGTAAATATAGGATGAATAAGATGGGTTCATTGTTAAAGTACTTTAGAACATTGTGTAGATGTATTTGTCATTGATACGTGGAATCTTAGTATTCTTTTACGATATATTTTCAGGCATCAGCTTTGGTCTGTAGATATTTGAGAAGGCGTCTTGGCGATCTCTGAAAAACCAACCTAAGAGCAAGGTATGAATATTCTGATGATACTTATTGCTTTAAAAAATTAATTTCTTCATATTTTTTCTTACCTAAACGATTAAAATAAATAATATCCATCGACTTTATCTTGTACTTTGCAACTTCCGTTTATTTGGATGAGTATAAAATACGATGTTTGGTAATGGGCAAAATGTACTTAAAGAAAGTAGATCTATAGGACGACGTACTTTGATTAACATTATAATACGTTTCACAACTCTACGGTGCAAAATTGAAATGATTGGATACTCGATGACATTTTACCCTACTGTAGGATATAATTTCTAACATCAGATATCTCTAATGATTTTTTTGTGTAAAAGCCTACTTCCCTGGCTGGTACATATTATTTGGTAATAGTGTTGCTTTATAAGATATCATGTTTATGTCATTCTACCTTACAGTAGAATATGATTTTAAACTGCAGATATATTTATATATATTTTTTTTCATAGCACGATTTCCTTTCATGATTATAATTTGAGTGGTGTAAACATATCATTTGTCTGTCATTCTACCACACTGCATTATATTAACCCTTTTCATGCTTGATAAAATCTTTCCATTGATATTAAAAAGCTGAAAGCATTGGAAAGCCTCTAGTCTTTGTTGGTCAGTATTTTCTCGAAAATTTATTTATAAACATTATGTATGGCTTGAAAAGGACAGGCAGGTGGTGAAGACTAAGATCAAACTGCACATATGATTTTTATCTGTACCTCCTGCAAAAAAAGGAATATTCCGGGCTAAGCATGACAAGGGTTAAAACACACATTTTCTTTAAAACTGTTTTTTAATTACAGAAAAGATATAGAAGCTGTAAGAAAGGCGTTGTTCTAGACCCGAAAGATAAGTGTTATCAGGTAAGGGGTTAGATTGCAAAAATTCGTAATTCTCAGCACATTACAAGAAAAGCATGGTCCAAATTTTGGACAACTGCAGGCTCTACAATATGACTATGATTTCCGTGTCGAGTATGGTCGGTAACATCGTAGATAAAGGAGATACTGCTGATTTCATGGATCTGATTACAAACTCATTCCAAAACAACTCCTACTTTTTACGTCTCTCAAGAAAAAAACAAACTAGAAACACTTTGGAAAATGAAGAAATTGCTTGATTTATCCATTAGGAGTTAAAAAGGTCCCCAGCAGTCAACAGGTAGAATCAACAACAAAAAGACGACAAATTTAAAATTCCAACAACTTAAAATTGTTGTCTGCATCTTTCGTCCTATGGGTCACATATAATAAACGGGATAAAATTGATATTGAGAGTAAACTATAGAATGCAATGTAAATGCGTAACAGTAAGGTAGAATGACCGTTTTTACGTGAGTAAAAAAACTTTCGAACCTGATTTGATTTTTTACTTTTTATCATGTTATCAAGGACATTGAAAGGCTAACTATCTTCACTCTGGACTGTTAGAATTTATGAATCGCTAGACACGCCCACTGTCCTCTGACAAGGTAGTTTGCCTGAAAAATAAAACGGTTTATTTTGCAAAAATAGATTCAACGTCCCTTTTATTTCATACTCGTAAGAATATTGTTCAAAAAGAAAAAAAATGCTTGTAACAAGCAATTTCTCCTTTTTCCACTATATTTTCTACATCATAGGATGGTCTGTTTTCAAATTGCACCCAATTTTCATCATCCACTGCCTCTTGTGTCTATTTGGAGCGGTCTTAAATTTCTTAAAACGGAAAAGGGTTAAACGTCGTATCAACAGATTGAATAAGCCGTAGTTTCGATGTTTAAGTCGCCTGCAAACGAAAACGGTTGATATAAATTTCGGATGTCAAACAGTGTAATTCCATTTTAAATGAATAAAGTCAGACAACTTTCTAAAAGTCACCGGCGATCCGTCAATTGCTCAGACTATCCAGGGTCAAAATGTTCCGGTTTTGCAGATTTGGTCATTCTACCTGACAGTACATTTTCATAATATCAAACTAATGAACTATGCTCGAAAAGAGATATTGTCTAATTGTTTTTATATCGAGTTTCCAGATGGCAGGTCACGTGTTTTAATCTATTTTCAGACAAAATGGAAGAAAACAATTTTGGTCAAAAAAGGATGTTTGATGAGCCCCAGAGTGATGGAGAGAGAGTTGGATCCAGCAGTGATGGAGAGAGTGTTGGATCCAGCAGAGATGGAGAGAGTGACGTTTATGAAAGGCTAGATGTATACGAGATGAGTGAAATGGAACTGGATGCCAACAGAAACAAATCAAAGAAACAAAAAATGAGTCCGGGAGAGGCAAAGTGTGACAGTAAAGAGTGTGTGTTAAATATGAGTGGAAAGTTTGCGTTGTATTTATGTTTTGTATGTGATATGTATTTATGTGATGCGTGTGTGAGAGAGCATGATAAAACTCATGATTTTGTAAGAGTTGTTATAGTTGAGAGCGAGGAAAGTGAGACAAAGAGAATGAATGAAAGATTGTTGGAAAGAATGAGGAGAGAAAGAATGTCAGATAGAGACAGAGAGCTTAATGAAGAAAATATTAAAGTGTGTGGAAGAGTAAACGTGAAACATGAATTGGATAAGAAGGATTGTAGGATAACTGGATTATGTGGATTGACGGATAAAAGGTGGGTAGTTTTGGATTGTAATAATTTTTGTATGAAAATATTTAGTTCCGTTACCAACACGTTACTAAGATACGTCCGGTTTGGATCAAAACCTCGGGATGTTACAGAAATAAAACAGAAATTTACTGATCCGAACTCAGCGTCCGGCAGTAAATCTGATGTTTCTGGGGCAGCCCGGGATGATCAGGATAAACACTGTTTGTTAGCGGTAACTTTTCCGCGGATAAAACAAATCTGGTTTATAGACGTGAATCAAACTCCGGCAATCAAAACTAAATCTATAGAATTGCAGAAAGAATGTTGGTCTATAGATTTTAGTGAAGACAAGATTTTTACCCTCTGTGAGGAAAATTTCGGGTCTGAATCTCGTTGTTCTGTCGACATTTTGTCTGCGGAGGGAAATCCGCTTAAAGTTATACAGGTAGACTTCAGACATTATTTAATTATCCCTGACCTCGCTGTGTACAAACACAAAATCTATGTGACTGATTACGATAACAACAAAGTATTGTGTATAAATGTGGAGGACGGGAAAACTATTTCTAAACTCTATATAGAAAGGTTCTCGGGGCTGACAGGGATCTGTGTGGACCCCAGTAATAACGTGTTTGTAAGTGGACGGGGCAACAACAAAGTGTATAAACTGTCTCCAGATTTACGTGGATTTGAACCATTAAATCTGGACACAGAATTTACACAGAATCCATTCAGGATTTGTTTTACGGGCGGAAAATTGTTTGTCAGCCATAATGACTGGCCTCCATCTCTACGTAACACTGTTACTGTGGTCCAGTTGACATAACGTCTCACCCCACCCACCTGTATTGTTGCATTTATACTAGCTTACATTATTCCATTAACGTTACGTTGTCTTAACAACAAGTGATGTTCCATTGTTACCATAGTTACGATAGAATGTTGTCGGCATGGTTACGATGGAACACGCCGCTGAAATTCTTTTCCCGTTACTATTTTTACACGATACTTTATCTGCCAATAAAATAAACTGTATTGCTTTAAGCGAATAAAAATTTTGTCTTCCATTATAATCATCAGTCCCTATTTACTGAATTTGTTTACTTTTGCTTGTTTTAAATTTAACTTTTTCGAAAATTATTGAACGAGAAAAAAATAATAATAAAGAATACTGTCGGCCTTAACCGACCTCGGAACTATAAACCATATTTGTTTAAGCGGATTCGTTACATGTTTGTACATATTTTTGTCTAGCTTTAATTGTATGAAAGTAATACTAATATCAAATTAATAATTATTATCTACTATTTCATGAATTTTTAATTATTTGTTTTTATATTTAGTAAACACGAACTTTGTTTATCCTGTGACATACGCAACAGATTAAACGATCCCTCTTTGCACGAAAATGGCGAAAACAACTGTTGCGAATCAAAAACTGCCCATAATACTCGACAATTCACATAATCAAAATAAACATAAGAGATCAAAATAAAACCGAATAATTACAATAATAAAAAAATAATACACGGATGCGTAGGTTCTTTAAATATTTTTCTTTTATCTATGCAATTCATGTTTCACAAGGAGAGAGTGAGTGAGATAGATTTGTTGTTTGTATTGTATTATTATAAAAATTATTCTTCATGTAAATAAATTTCAGATTTTATGATATTAAAGAAATATTAATTATATTGGACTTCACCTGAAATTCTGTTGTTTTGTTTATTTTAAACTGCATCCCGCCCTGTAACCCCCCAACTGCTTTTCCCCACCCACTTGTAATGATAGACATATATTAAGTCTGCAGAACTTTATCTTTCACTCGGTGCTTTACGAGTTGCAATCCTGTCGAAGCTCAAGTCGTTGCTTCCAAAAATGAAAGTGCATATGACACTGCCAGAACGCAACGAAACGAAAACTTGTGGTAAAAGGAATCATCCCTTTCACGGATCTTTGTCGATGTACTTCTAAAATTTTGTAACTAAAACTTTACTCAGGTCCTAGATGAAAGGCTTTAAAAGTACACCGACAAATGTATAACTATTAATTAATTTTAAACTGCACCCCACTCCGTTACCCCCCCCCCCCCCAGCTCCCCTTACCCACTTGTAATGATGGAAATATATTAAGTCTGCGGAACTTTATCTTTCACTCGGTGCTTTACGAGTTGCAATCCTGTCGAGGTTCAAGTCGTTGCCTCCAAAATTAAAGTGCATATGACACTGCCAGAACGAAACGAAACGAAATTTTGTGGTAAAAGGAATCATCTATTTCACGGATCTTTGTCGATGTACTTCTAAAATATTGTAACTACAGCTTTACCCAGGTCATATATGGAAGGTTTTAAAAGTACACCGATAAATGTTTGATTTCTATTCCTGTCCGCGGCAAATTGTCTATAGATAGATGACAGAAATCATGTAACATTGCGATCACACCTAGTTCGTCTTGTCTGTCAGGCCCTTCAACACATGTAGAAGAGCTCTCGACTTCAAACCTAGAGATCTTCGTGCTGACCGAACTAATTATCCTTTGGCCATTTGCAATTAAATACCGTGATAAAAATTGTCTACCGTGTTACTTGGTGATCACTCCTAGTCCGTTTTGTCCGCCAGCCCTGTTGGTAGAGCACTAGACCTCTAACATAGAGATCCCCGAGCTGACCTTACTAATTATCTTTGGACCTTTTGTAATTAAATACCGTGGCAAAAAGATAAATTGTCTACCATGTTACGTGATGATCACATCCAGTCCGTTTTGTCCGTCAGCCCTGTTGGTAAAGCTAAGACCTCTAACCCAGAGATCCCTAAGCTGATCTAACTAATTATCTTTGGACCATTTGGCTGTAGTTACGACATTTAAATACCGTGGCAAAAGGATAAATTGTCTACTATGTTACGTGGCGATCACAACTAGTCCGTCTTGTCCGTCAATCCCATTAGCTCTGTTGGTAGAGCACTCGCCTTCAAACCTAGAGATCCCCGATCTGACCTAACGAATAATCCTTGGGCCATTTGTAATTAAATACCGTGGTAAAGGGATTAATAGTCAACTGTGGATCACACCTAGCCTGTCTTGTGCGTCAGCCCGATTAGTTTAGTTGGTAGGGCACCCGACTTCAAATCTAGAGATCTTGGGTGGAATCCCCGGTCAGACCAAACTAATTGACCAACCGCAGCTGTCAATTAAGGAATCAACCAACCTATCAAATCATTTATGCAGTCCGGGCTTGAGCTCTCAAATCCAACATTGGCCGCCATTTTTGTTTACTTTTTTGTTGGTTTGACAACTAAAACGTCGTAACTACAACTCATTCAAGCTGTAGTTACGACATTTAGGTCACCAACCAACCGTTTCACTTTATAGTTACATGCTACTGGCCATAGATTTTGCAAAATAACGCCGTAAAATCGAAGCGAAACTTCCTGTTGGAGAGAATGGGCGGGGCCAAGGGAATCAGTGGGCGGGGCCAGCGATTTGTAAATTGTTCTTAAACCGATGCCCTTTGTGACGGTAATATCCATACAGTAATTTAATCCATTCTCAAACAATCACGCGTTTAACGCCTCGTGAAAATTGTATTTGGACTATTTTCTAGAAAAGAAGAAATTGTTGCTTGTTTCACTATCAATAATGTTGTCTATCCAAAAAAGTAACAACCCACAAGCTAAACATTGTCGTCTGCAACATCTTTAGAATATAGACCAATCTAAAGAGGCTTTGTTCGGTAAAAAGTTAAAGAACCAGGAGGGGCTCTCGACAGTCTCGTCGTATATCCATACATTATCCCAATAACAACTGACCTTCGTCTGGCTGCGCCAGTCATATGAGCATGTCCTACGATAGTGACGATAAATTAACGAAATAATTAAAAACTATAAACATTTATAGTCGCTGTCTGATGCCAAAAATACGCCAACACAACCACAGTTACCATGATTTGGCGATGGGTAAAGTAAACTGTAGTTACAATGGTTTGTCGTAATGTCACCTCGCCAATGGTTTGTTGTAGAGGAAAGGTAGTTGTTGTTACAATGATATGTCGTAGAATGGATTCGGTTGTAGTTACAATTATTTGTAGAAGAATCAACTCAGCTGTAGTTACAATGATTCGTCGTACTGAGCTGTAGCTATACTGGTTTTTTGAAGAGACAACGCAGTTATTATTACAATGATATGTTGTAGAATGAATTCGGCTGTAATTACATTGATAAGTAAAAGAGTCGACTCAACTGTTGTTACAATGATTTGTAGAAGAGTCAAATCAGCTGAAGTCACAATGATTTGTAAAAAAGGTCAGCTCAGCTGTAGTTACAATGATTTGTAGAAGAGTCATCTCAGCTGTTATTACAATGATTTGTCGTAGAGTTTATTCAGCTGTGATAAAAATGAATTGTCGAAGAGTCAACTCAGTTGTAGTTACAATGTTTTGTAGAAAGGTGAACTCGGCTCTAGTTACAATGATTAGTCGTAGAGTCAACTCAGCTGTAGTTACAATGATTTGTTGAAGAGTCAATTCAGCTTTAGTTGCAATGATTTGAAGAAGAGTCGACTCAGCTGTAGTTACAATGATTTTAGAAGAGTCAATTCAGCTGTTGTTACAATGATTTGAAGAAGAGTCGACTCAGCTGTAGTTACAATGATTTGTAAAAGAGTCAACTCAATTGTAGTTACAATGATTTGTAGAAGAGTCGACTCGGCTGTAGTTACAACGATTTGTAAAACAGTCAACTCGGCTGTAGTCACAATGATTTGTTGAAGAGTCAACTCGGCTGTAGTTACAATGATTTGTAGTAGAGTCAACTCAGTTGTTGTTACAATAATTTGTAGAAGAGCCAATCAAGCTGTAGTTACAAAAGCGTCTCCTCAGCTGTAGTTACAAACATTTGTAGAAGATTCAACTCAGCTGTAGTTACAATGATTTGTAGAAGAGTCAACTCAGCTGTTGTTACATTGATTTGTAAAGAGTTAACACAGCTGTAGGTCTAATGATTTGTCGAAGAGACATCTCAGCTGTAGTTATAATGATTTGTAGAAGAGTCAATTCAGCTGTTTTTACAATGATTTGTAGAAGGTTCAATTTAGCTGTAGTTAAAATGATTTGTTGAAGAGTCAACTCAGCTGTATTTACATTGACTTTTAGAAGAGTCAACTCAGCTGTTGTTACCAAGATTAGTGGAAGGGTAAACTCAGCTGTAGTTACCATGATTTGTAGAAGAGTCAACTCAGCTGTAGTTACCAAGATTAGTGGAAGGGTAAACTCAGCTGTAGTTACCATGATCTGTAGAAGAGTCAAATCAACTGTAGTTACCAAGATTAGTGGAAGAGTAAACTCAGCTGTAGTTACCATGATTTGTAGAAGAGTTTACTCAGCTGTAGTTACCAGGATTAGTGGAAGGGTTAACTCAGCTGAAGTTACCATGATCTGACAGAGCGTCAATGCAGTTGTAGTTACAAAGATTTGTTGAAAAGAGTAAACTCAGTTACAATGATTTACAGAAGTGTCAACACAGCTGTAATAACAATGATTTGTAGAAGTATCAAGTCAGCTGATGTTTCAATGATTTGAGCTAGAGTCAACTCAGCTGTAGTTACCACGATCTTTAGTCGAGTCCCACGGCTGTAGTTACAAAGATTTGAAAAAGAGTCGACTAAGCTGTAGTTAATATGAACTGTAGAAGAGTCAACTTCGCTGAAGTTACAATAATTTGTAGAAGAGTCAACTCAGCTGTAGTTCCAATGATTTGTAGCAGAGTCATCTCAGCTGATATTACATAAATCTGTCGTAGAGTCAACACAGCTGTAGTTACACTGATTTTAGAAGAGTCAACCCTGCTGTTGTTAAAATGATTTGTAGAGGGATCGACTAATCAGTTATTACAATAATTTGTAGAAGAGTCGACACAGCTGTAGAAACAATAATTTGTAGAAAAGTCAAATCAGCTGTAGATACAATGATTTGTTGTAGAGTCGACTCGGCTGTAGTAACAATGATTTGTAGAAAAGTCAACTCGGCTGTATTTACAATAATTTGTAGAGGGGGGGGGGGGAGTCGACTCAAGTGTAGTTATAATGATTTGCAGAAGAGTCAACTCACCTGTAGTTAATATGTATTGTAGAAGAGTCATCTCGGCTGTAGTTACAAAGATTAGTGGAAGAGTCACCTCAGCTGTAGTTACTAAGATTTGTAAACTTATCATATCATTATATGTCACCCCCTGATCGACCCATCAATTTACAACATTCTGTTTAACAAAGTCCTCAGCTGGTTTCTTCATATAGGGTGATAGTAAAGCTATCAGATGCATTTTTGCAAGCAGACGAATGATGAAACTTGATGTTTGATTCAAAAACATGTAGACGAAAGTTATATTGCACAAAATTTGATAAGGATTTGTCGGCATTTAGGTCTGTACGTACATCTCGTGCATGAAAACAAAACAATACAATCAAACAACAACAACAACTAAAACAATGATCAGCCAAATATCGGTCGACCAATGAAATCGTACCTTTGGCCCAGAAGTGAACACTTACCTCAGGTATTTTGTTGAAACACTTTTCGTTAACGGATGACACAAACGTCGTAACCACACTTTATTCAAGCTATTGTCATGGGGTTTTTTTGTCGTCGAGCAACGATTTGTTTTTGTTTGATGTCTCTGGCCACATATATATCTAATTTACAAAATAATGTCGTAACCTCAGTCAAACCGCCATGTTGTAGATAGGTTGGCATTACCAGAGATCCGTAAACAACCGAAATATCAACAAGCTCTGTAAAAAACTTGAAGGAATAATTGTCCGACTTTACGGTATGTTGACTCGAATGGTCGATTTTTATAACCGTTGTAATTTTCGTGTCTCTCCAAGGCCTCACCAAAGTACAGAAGGTATTGTTGAAGAGCAAATTTGATTAAAATGCTTTCCAGCTGTCTAAAGAATTTGTTTGAAGAAGAGTATCAATTGTTTATCATTTGATTACATACAGCGCTGTCTTAGAAGTTGATAAGTCTTTTTTCTACCCAGAAAAAAGAGAGTTTTAAATTTCATGAACCTGCTGTCTGCATATGAACTGAAACTATTTTTATGCTCCTCGAAAGACGAGCATATAGCCTCCGTCTAAGTCTATCCGCCCGTCCTTCCGTCCGTCCGCCTTGATTTTTCCACAACCCTTGGGCTAATTATTAGATGAAACTTGGCATGTGGATTCCTTATGATAATGCACGCAAGCATTTTCAGGGTTTTTGGATATTTCCAAGGTCACAGCTCAAGGTCAAATATTCAAATTGAGCTTGTCCGGAGCATAGCTCCTGCAATTATGGATGGATTTCAATATGACTTAGGAAATATTAAGATAGCTATAAGGTCAATGTCATAGCTGAAGGTCAAATCTTAAGATTAAGCATGTTCTGACTAAACTCCTAAAATATGGATGGATTTTTAAATAACTTTTGCACAATTGTTCTCTATCATGAGTAGTTGTGCCACTTGAATCAAATTTTTAGATTCCCCCAAGATCAAGGTCACAGCTAAAGATAAAACGTTAAAATCAAGCATATTCTGGAGAAGGGCGAGCATACAGTCGCCGCTTCGTCTGTCCTTTCGTCCGAACCTTTTTAGGAACCTTTTTCCCTGTTTATTTGATACTTTTTATGACAGGGCTATATTCGGGGATCATATTCCGTCTCTGGCGGCTATTGTTAAATAATCTAACTTGGCATGAAAGTTTCAATATTATTTAGTTCATGCTAATTTATTTTAGGTCGATTGCTACAAAAACTTTAAGCTTATAGAGTCGCTCTCGAACACACAAACCAGGTGTTTTCAAGTCTTTGAAAGAGAGGCAGTGGTTTTACCCCAATGCTACCTACTTCTACAGCTGGGTAGACCGGGGTTGGCTATTTAGTGTCATGCCCATTAACACACCCCGGTGGCACTGGGGCTCGAACCCGTAACCTTCAAATCACGAGTCAAGCACCTATACAACTCGGCCATCGAGGCAGTCAATAGCACTTCAGAGATTGAATTGCTGAACCTTTTCCCCCATAACATCCTCCAATGGAAGACATTGTCGAAAATAGAGGAATTGATTTTAAAATGCAGTTTCTTCATCACTTTTTTTTTCAAGATGGTAACAGATCAAATTCAAAATTTGAAGTTTGCTTCAATTTGAATCAATCTAAACTTTTGTCATCATATGGTAAATTTAAGACTGTCCAAATTGAAAGGAATTGCAGACGACATTTTTTAACTTTGTGAAATTTTAGATCTCCAACTTTTTGTGTAGAGAACATGGAGTAGCAAGAGGCCCATGAGGGCCTGAGACGCTCTACTGGTTATCAAGTTTTCCGTTAAAGAAATCTGATATTTAAGGAAGTTAATTGCTCAAAGAAGAATGCATAAAGAAAAAAAAAAGGCTTTATCCCCTTTATTATTTTAAGCAACAATTCTCAAGGCCCCTTTTCCCATGTTTCATGACGGATCCACTCCATCTCCTAAAGAAAGTTACCGTATGACCCTGCAATCATTTTATGAATATTTAATCAGAATCTGACAATAATTGTGGACTTTATCACATAAACAGGATTGTTTTGAATGAAAATCAATAAGGCCCCCTTTCCTGTCTTTTCTAATGGATCAATTTCAATCCAAAAGAAACTTTCCTTACAACCCGACAATTGTCCTGTGAAATTTAAAAGACAATTTGATAATGATTGTGATCTTCATCACATACACAAGAATTTTTTGAATGTTAATCTGTAAGGCCCCTTTTCCTGTGTTTCACATGCCACAATTATTCCATGCATCTTTGAAGAGAATCCAATAAAACTGTTGACTTTATTGTGTTAACAAAGATATTAGATTCAAGTTCTCATAAGGCCCTTTTTCCCGTGATATTTTACTGTTGGTCTTATCATTCTGTGAAAGTTAAAAGTGAATCCGATGAAATATTGGGAATTCATTATGTTTACTAAAATATTTAAAAAAAAATCATATGACCCCTTTTTACATGATACTTGATGGATTGTACCCAGTTCTGAAAAGAACCATCTAAGTATTTGTACAATCATTCTGTGAAATTTTGAAGTGAATCCGGTGAAATCAAGGGACATTATTGTGTTAACCAGAATATTTAAGAGAGTTTTTAATAAGACCCCTTTTTATGTGACACTTGCAATAGTCAGATCCACTGTCAAAATCAACAATTGGAATGATGGTACAATCTATCTGTTTAATCTGTGGAATTTATTGTGTTAATGAGTTCATAGTGAAATCTTCAGAGGGCCCCTTTTCTCATGATACTTTACAGAACAAACCAAATTTCAAAAGGAACAATTCTAATGAAGGTACAATCATTCTTTAAAAGTTAAAGAGAATCAATGAAAACAGTTGACTGAATTGTGTCAAGAATTTTTGTAACAAAATTTTCATTAGGCCCCATTTTCCGTGAAACTTAACAAATCAGACCCAATGTACAAATGAACAATCCTAAGGGTAGTTTGAAGAAAATGATAAAGACTGAGGACTTTATTGTAATAATGATGTTTTGTAATAAAATTTTTATAAAGTCCCTTTTCTTGTGTCACTTAACCAATCAGACCTAATTTACAAAGGAACAATCCAAATGATGGTACAATCATTCTATTAAAGTTTGAAGAGATTCTGATAAAGACTGAGAACATTGTTGTGTTTATGAGGATTTGGTAATAATTTTTCATGCAGTCCCTTTTCCTATGATACTAGACAGATCAGGCCCAATTTGGAAAGAAACAATCCTTATGATGGTACAAACATTCTGTGAAAGTTTGAACAGAATCTGATGAAAACTGCAGACTTTATATTGGTGTAAAATTTCTAAAATAAAATTTTCATAAGGCTCCTTTTCCTGTGATACTTGAAGGATCAGATCTCATGTAAGCATCAACAATCGTGATTATTGTACAATTATTCTGTGAAGGTTTGAATTAAATCCAATGAAAGCTCTGGACTTGGTTACAAGGATTATAGATAAAATTCTCAAAAGGCCCCATTTCCTATGATAATTATTAATTGAATTTTCATATAGCACCTTTTCCCATGTTACTTGGTGGATCTGAACCAATTCCAAAGGGAACTCTTCTTACAAAAGTCTAATTATTCTGTTTGAGTATAAAGATAACCCCATCTCATCTGTGGACTTACAAGCATTAATTAAGATTTTTTCAATTGAATTTTCCTAAGGCCCCTTTTCCTATGTTTCTCAATGGATTTGAAAGGAACAATCCTTATGATGGTACAATCATTATGTGAAAGTTTGAAGTCAATCAGGTGAAATCTAGGGCCATTATTATGTGTTAACTAAGATTTTTTTATTAAATTTTCATAGGACCCCTTTTCCTATGAAACTTGATGGATCAAACCTTTTTCCGAAAGGAACAATCCATTTAATGTAATGATCATTCTTGGAATGTATGAAGAGAATTTGTTGAAAACTATGGACTCTATTGTGTTAACGAGGACTTTTTCAATCCAGTTTTTCAAGCCCCTTTTTCCCTTGGTCCTTGACTGATCATACCAAATCTTGAATGGAACAATTCTTATGATGGTACAATCATTCTGTGAAAGTTTGAAGTCAATCAGATGAAAGCTGTGGACTCAAGAGTGTTAACAAAGATCTTTGAATTAATTTTTAATAAGGCCCATTTTCCTATGTTTCTTGAGGAATCATATCCGATTCAGAAAGGAACAATCCTTATGATGGTACAATCATTCTATGAAAGTTTGAAGGGAATCCGATGAAAACTGTGGACTCCAGATTGTTAAATCGGATTTCTTAAAAGATTTTTAAGGCCCATTTTCCCGTGTTTCCTGATGGATCTGACCAAATTCCCAAATGAACAATCCTTATGATTGTACAATCATTCTGTGAAAGTTTAAATACAATCTGATGAAAACTGATGGACCCTAGAGTGTTAACGAGGATTTTTTAATTAAATTTTCATAAGGCCCATTTTCCCGTGTTTCTTAACGGATCATACCCAATTTCGAAAGGAACGATCCTTATGAAGGTACAAACCTTCTGAGAAAGTTTGAAGAGAATCCGATGAAAACTGTGGACTCTATCGCGTAAACGAGGATTTTTAATGGAATTTTTAAATGAATTTTCATAAGGCCCCTTTTCCCATGTTTCTTGACGGATCATACAAAATTTCGAAAGGAACAATACTTATGATAGTACAATCATTCTGTGAGTGTTTGAAGAGAATCAGATGAAAACTGTGGACTCTATCGCGTAAACTAGGAATTTTAATTGAATTTTCATAAGGCCCCTTTTCCCATGTTCCTTGACTGATCATACCCAATTTCGAAAGGAACGATCCTTATGTTGGTAAAATCATTCTGTGAAAGTTTAAATAGAATCTGACGAAAACTGTGGACTCTAGAGTGTTAACGAGGATTTTTTAATTAAATTTTCGCAAGGCCCCCTTTCCCGTGTTTCTTGACGGATCATACCCATTTTCGAAAGGAACGATCCTCATGATGGTACAATCATTCTGAGAAAGTTTGAAGAGAATCCGATGAAAACTGTAGATTCTATAGCGTAAACGAGAATTTTTAATTGAATTTTTAATTAAATTTTCGCAAGGCCCCCTTTCCCGTGTTTCTATACGGATCATACCCATTTTCGAAAGGAACGATCTTTATGATGTTACAATCATTCTATGAAAGTTTGAAGAGAATCCGATGAAAACTGTGGACTGTATCGCGTTAACGAGGATTTTTAATTAAGTTCTCATAAGGCCCCCTTTCCCTTGTTTCTTGACGGATCTGACCGGAGTTCGAAAGGAACGATCCTTCTGATGGTACAATCATTCTGTGAAAGTTTGAAGGGAATCTGATGAAAACTGTGGACTCTATCGCGTAAACAAGGAAAAGTTTAACGGACGGACGCCGGACGGACGGACACACGGACGCCGGACGAAAAAAGCCATCGCTATAGCTCTAGTGGACTTCGGCCAGTAGAGCTTTAAATAAAGAAATGGCTTAGCACAAGCAATTTCTTTATTTTTCTTTTTTTCCAGTTGTTGTCTTGGAGGAATCCAAGTGCGTCATTGTGTGGGAATAGGTTTATATGGTTACACTGTGGTTCCTTATTTCACCTGTAAAGGAATTAATTGCCTGTAACAACCAATTTCTTAATCTTCCACAGTGATTTCCAAAGATGTTGGAAGTGTTAAAAATCATTGTGTGGGGATGGGTTAACCACGAAATCATTGATAAAGAATCCATCTAGTCTATTCTAAGAATATATTACAATGTACACATCTAGTCTATTCTAAGAATATATTGCAATGTACACATATTATCTATTCTAAGAATATATTACAATGTACACATCTAGTCTATTCTAAGAATATATTGCAATGTACACATATTATCTATTCTAAGAATATATTACAATGTACACATCTAGTCTATTCTAAGAATATATTGCAATGTACACATATTATCTATTCTAAGAATATATTACAATGTACACATCTAGTGTTGGAAAAACAGTAAAAGTGCAGTTAAGTGAACTCGATCGTATGACCTGATTTTCAATGAGCTATCATTGAGCCATAATAAATGCAAACTGTTATTTTCTGTTTGTTCTACGACTTGTTTGATTAAATAAATTTTCGAACGAAGAAGCAACGAACGAAGAACAAATGTATTCTGTACGTACAACATTCTTGAATCGAGAGAATATTTGATTGTTGTTCCTCTCAATTCCCTGCTTTCCCCTTAACTATTTTGAGAGCAGTTCAAAAATTGTTTATCCGACACCAAATGTACATACTAGTAATGCCATGGGAGAGCTATTTTCTCTTAAAAAAAAGTGGAGAAAACTTTACGTTAAACGATGTATACTCTACATCGTTTGGGAACAAATTCTTACAATTTAGAAAGTTTCCTTTCGATTCTGATTCCTTGTTACATATCAGTACATATATATGGACCAATCAAGGAACAAATATCGTTAGCCACTCTGGGAAATCAAATCCATGACCGTTTGTTTGGAAAATCGGCGTTCTACCCGGTCCCTAAAAATGACCAACACGCAGATGAAATCTTATTGGCGCAGTAATCAAGACCCTTTTATCTGATATATGATATATGGTTCAGGCATAAGGCCTTATTAGTAAACTCAAATAACAGTGCTTAAAATTTTGGCGATTAACGAACTTTCGTAGGTTTGGAAGTCTCTCTAAACATATATTTTAAAAAGGTTGATTTTCAAAACTTTTCACATCGTGTAAATTCTAAAAAATGTTTATAAAATCTACTATTCTAAAATTTAAGTTGACATGTCGTCTGCTCGATAACATAAGATGACTCTGACAGAAAATGTGTTACCGTAGTAAAGTGACGTAACCCCACTCCCGTTTGTGTTACCGTAAAAAAGTGACGTAACCCCACTCCCGTTTGTGTTACCGTATAAAAGTGACGTAACCCCACTCCCGTTTGAAATACGCTATAGATCCACAAGATATAGAGATGTGTAAAGATGGTCATCATTTAAAAAAACATACGAATTTACCTCCCGACTTAATTCACATGTGTTCTTTTACTCACCAAAGTGTAGCTTTAAATTGGCAACATTGGCAGCTTTGTTGTTTCTAACCAACGCATTTTATCGGTCACTCATTGTCTGTTCTAACTTTTAAAGCTTTAATTTTTAAACCGCCCTTTTAATTGTTTTTAGAGAACGGTCTTCGTCTAGTGATATATTAATACTGTCGAGCTATACACTTGTTAAAGAACCCAGATAAAATATAAATCATTTGTCACGAAAGACTACCCCGTGCCAATATTTCAATATATTTGAAAATGATTATCTCCCTTTCGCCACATGTTGTTAATCTTTGTGTGTTTCCTGGTCAAGAGAGTACCACTTATTCCTACGTTTTGACATACAAAGGAAAAAGTGGTCACATAATAAACCCGGAAAGGGAGAATTTTCTTATGTGGCACGCAATTGCTCTTTTCTCACAATGTTTCCATCGAAAATGGATGGAAAATGATTATCTCCCTTTGGTCAAATGTTGTTAATCTTCGCATGTTTCCTGGTTAACCGATTACCATTTATTCCTACGTTTTGAAAAAGTAAAGAAAATTATTCACAAAAATAATTCCGGAAAAGGAGAATTTTCTTATTTGGCACTCAAATCGTTATTTTCTCATAATGTTTCCCATCTAAAATCAACTACCCTTCCATTGTTATCAATTTACAAAATTGAATTTGTCATATTCATTTGTCTAAGCTAACTTTCTTAACAAATATCAAGTCGAATGAGAAACAAATATGACCTCAAAAGTTCAAATAAAGATTTTTCTAAGAATTCACCTAGTGACCTAGTTTTACACCAATATGACCTAATATCGAACTTGACCACGATATTATGAAGACAAACATTCTGACCAAATAAGGACATTTGAGCGCTCAGTTACCTAGTCACCTATTTTTTTACCTCATGGGAATAATATCGGACTTAACCAAGATATAATAAAGACGAACATTCTGACTGAATAGCACGACTATTCAGCAAAAATGAGGCCTCTATAGTGCTCAATTTATTTCATAATTTGACTTTAGGACCTCGTTTTATGAAGACATTGTGCCCAGATTAGCTAAATAGGCACATGCACAACGACATATGAAACTGAACAAGTGTTTGAAGTTTAATCAAAATCGATTTAATGATATCAGAGCATTCGTCCAACGAAAACGTCGATTTACGCAGTGTGACGGGGGCCTTTTTTAAATCAACAGCCATTTTGAAAAAAAGAGAAGCTTAGAGCACTACTAGGGGAGAAACCAAACAAGTGTCTGGAGTTTGAACGAAAACGTAAATTTACGCTGTGTGACGGGTGCCTTTTTTAAATCAACAGCCATTTTGAAAAAAAGAGAAGCTTTGAGCACAACTAGGGGAGAAACGAAACAAGCGTCTGCCACGGTTTTTCAACAAAACCTGTCCAACGCTTACATGGCATTTTCAAGACAAGAAATGTTGATTCATATTGTAAAATTTCGGCCGTTTTAAAACTAGTGGTTATGTTGAAAAAGAAATGAGGCGTTTGCAAATAGGAGGTTCTGAACAAGTTTGTAAGTCTCATGAAAATCTGTCAGATGGTTAAAGGTTATTCGGAAGGTTAAGAAAATATCAATTAGCTGAGTACAATGGCGGCCTTTTTGAAAACGGCGGGCATTTCGAAAAAAGTGTCTTGTGGAACTAGAAGTGATACTAAACAAGAATGTGATGTTTCATCAAAATTGATACAACGGTTGCATTGACATGAAAATGTGGTGTATCGAAAACCACAGTGGTTTACCTTTCAGAGCTAAGGGACTTCGAAAGAATGTAGTGGTTGTACTGGTATGAGAAATATCAGGAATCCATGGCGCAATATGACTGAAATATGATTGCATGTGGCGTTAAACCGAATACAAACAACAACCAAGGAATATTTTACATGGAAGGGGGATGTATTGCTCTATAATTAGGTTATGTTATTTCTTCTTTTTCCGTTGTTTTTTTATTGACAACATTATTCAAGGTAGATAATAACTAGTGCTTATAATGGAAAAAGGGAATGCTTATAATGGAAAAAGGGAAAGTTCTTTTTTTCAAAATGACCCATTTTTTTATATTATATAACATGAATTAAGTAAACACAATTAAGCGTTACTAAAGGTTGATTTAGCTTGCAGCCACATCTTCAATCAGATTGGTAAAATATTATCAAGCATTAATTCTTACGAAAAATAACGAAGTAATCGCCTTAAGGCTTGTATTCTATATTATACAACTATCAAATCAGGGAGTATTTTTTATTGATAAGTAGTTAAAGGCGATTGAACGATATGGATATAGCTGTTTTACGATATTTTGGTCTCCAAAAGACGATATAATTATAAAATTTCCTTGATACAAGATATTCTAAATTGAGTTTAAAACAGAAAAGAAAAAAGCGACATTAAAACTTTTCTTTCTGCAGATCGTTTATCGTAAGGCAAACGCAATTTGATTACCCATTCCTAATTCTTTCTGCAGATCGTTTATTTAAAATGTCATCGTAAGGCAAACGCAATTTGATAATCCATTCCTAATTCTTTCTGCAGATCGTTTATTTAAAATGTCATCGTGAGGCAAACGCAATTTGATTACTCATTCCTAATTCTTTCTGCAGATCGTTTATTTAAAATGTCATCGTAAGGCAAACGCAATTTGATTACCCATTCCTTATTCTTTCTGCAGATCGTTTATTTAAAATGTCGTCGTAAGGCAAACGTAATTTGATTACCGATTCCTAAATCTTTCTGCAGATCGTTTATTTAAATTGTCATCGTAAGACAAACGCAATTTGATTACCCATTCCTAATTCTTTCTGCAGATCATTTATTTAAAATGTCATTGTAAGGCAAACGCAATTCGATTACCCATTCCAACAAATACCCGCTTTTTACGCTCTGCGAGAAAAAGGGGGAGAAGCAATGGAAAACATTGTTAAAAATAAAGAAATTACTTGTAACAAGAAATTTCTTCTTTATCGACAATGTTTTCTACCAAAAATAGACAGAAAGAAATAAAAACTCTCTCAATTTAGAATTTTAGACCGTTTTTTTCATTCAATTTGGACAAGTCTAAAATTACTGAAGAAAATCATATCTACCTGAATGCACCAATCAGTTACCGCATGACCTCGACCCATTTACATCAGAAAATACAAATCGTCTCTTGTCAGGATTTATCTGTTTGTATGAATTAACCAGATGTTTATCTTATATTTTCTCACGTTCACAAACATAACATGATTTTTTTCATTTTCTCTGCTAAAACGGAGGACAATTTTCTTTGCTTATTAGTCCCCCACCGGTTACCGATTGGGGGACTTTAGGTTTGCTCGATTCCGTCCGTCTGTCTGTCTGTCCGTCTGTCACACTTTTGTCCGGGGCATATCTCCTAAAACCATAAGTGCTAGGAACTTAAAACTTTATACACTTAAAGATCACAATGTGGAGAAGTGTCATGTTAAAGAACGGCAAATCTAGCCTGCCTATTTTTTGAGTTTGTGGCCTTTATTGTTTTTAACTTTACACTTTTGTCCGGAGCATATCTCCTATAGAAAAAGTGCTAGTAATTTGAAACTTTAAACACTTACAGATCACAATCTGGTGAAGTGTCATGTCTGAGAACGGTAACTCTAGCTTGTCTATTATTTGAGTTATTCCCCTTTTTTGTCTTAAACTTTACATTTCTGTCCAGAAGATATCTCCTATTCCATAAATGTTAGGAACTTCGAACTTTATATACTTATAGATAACAATGTGGAGAAGTGTCATATTCAAGAGCCATAACTCTAGCTTTCTTATTTTGAATTATTGCCCTTTGTTGTTTTTAATTTTATATTTTTGTCCAGAGTATATCTCCTATACCATAAATGCTAGGAACTTCAAACTTTATACACTTATACATAACAATGTGGGGAAGTGTCATTTTCAAGAACCATAACTCTAGCTTGCCTATTTTGAGTTATTGTCCTTAATTGTTTTTCACTTTACATTTTTGTCCGGAGCATATCTCCTCAAGAAAATGTGCTAGTAACTTGAAACTTTATACACTTATAGATCACAATGTGGAGAAGTGTACTGTCTAAGAACGATAACTCTAGCTTGTCTATTTGAGTAATTGCCCTTTGTTGTTTTAAATTTTATAATTTTGTCCGGAGCATATCTACTAAACCATAAGTGCTAGGAATTTGAAACTTTATACACTTATAGATCACATTGTTCAAGAATCCTTATTCTGCCACGCCCATTGTTTGAGTTATTTCCCTTTGTTGATTTAAACCTTGTATTATAAGAATCGTTACTCTCCTATGATTATTTTTTGTTTTGTTTTGTTTGTTTTTGCCCTTTGATTATTCTAAATATTCCTAATATTTAATAACCGTGATAAATTGATCTTACACTGAAACAAACACTTATGCTCTATTTAAACCTTTCACAAGCAATAAATTTTACACTTCTCCAAATTTGAAGTGAAATGGTTTTAAAAACTTTTTAAATCCGGTAGGGGACTCCTGTATTGCATAGCAATACGACATGCACTTGTTAGTTTAGTTGTTGAAACGAATTTATTTTTGTTCGATTGCGACAGAATATGTAAGCTTATGGAGTCACTCTAAAACACTGACAATCCAGATTTCTTCGTGTCCCCGAAAGAGAGGCAGTAGTGTAAACCGACTGATATACAATTTTACTGCTGGGCAGACTCGGGCTGACTACTAAAATTCCTTCTAATGAACACACCCCGGTGACAGTGGGCTCGAACCTGTGACCTTCAGATCATGAGTTAAGCATCTACACCATTCGTCCATCGAATCATTAGTTTCGCTCTGTCGCTAACTTTAACTGACTTGTCTCCATATTTGTTTATCTGTCGTCGCTACCGTAGAATTTGTCCATATGTATAGTCGCTACCGTAGCATTTGTCAATATGTATCGTCGTTACAGTAGCATTTGTCCATATCTATCGTCACTACCGTAGCACTTGCCCATATCTATCGTCGCTACCGTAGCATTTGTCCATATCTATCGTCGCTACCGTAGAATTACCCGTATCTATCGTCGCTACCGTAGCATTTGTCCATATCTATCGTCGCTACCGCAGCATTTGCCCATATGAGCTTCGCTCTCAGAAGACTGTTATTTATTAAGGAGGATGGTGCGAAAGACAAAATGAAAGTACTTTGAGCCCGGTCTTGTTCTTGATCAATTTCGGTGGAAGTTTAAAGTCAAGTGCCCTGGCAACTGAGCTTATGGGCTGTCTAATGCTTTTTCTCTCGTATTTTTTGTTTGTTTATCGTCCCTACCTTAGTATCTGCCTATATGAGCGACGTCTACAGATGAAGGTTAGTAATGGTGGAGAATGGTGTGAGGAAACAGGACGAAACTTCTAGGTGATTTATCAGGTTCTTTCACGTCTAAGATGTATAGCACCGTTACAAAGGTCCTCGGTAACGTCTGGGGGAAACAGGATGAAAGTTCTAGGTGATTTATCAGGTTCTTTCACGTCTAAGATGTATAGCATCGTAACAAAGGTCTTCGGTAACGTCTGGGGGAAACAGGACGAAACTTCTAGGTGATTTATCAGGTTCTTTCACGTCTAAGCTGTAAAGCACCGTTACAAGAACCTCGGTAACGTCTGGGGAACCATGAGAAACTTCTAGGTGATTTATCAGGTTCTTTCAAGTCCAAGATGTATAGCACCGTTACAAAGGTCCTCGGTAACGTGTGGGGAAACAGGACGAAACTTCTAGGTGATTTATCAGGTTCTTTAAAGTCCAAGATGTATAGCACCGTTACAAATGTACTCGGTAACGTGTGGGGAAACAGGACGAAACTTCTAGGTGATTTATCAGGTTCTTTCACGTCTATGATGTATAGCACCATTAAAAAGGCCCTCGGTAACGTCTGGGGAAACAGGATGAAACTTCTAGGTGATTTATCAGGTTCTTTCACGTCTATGATGTATAGCACCATTACAAAGGTCCTCGGTAACGTCTGGGAAACAGGACGAAATTTATAGGTGATTTATCAGGTTCTTTCACGTCTAAGATGTATAGCACTGTTACAAAGATCCTCGATAACGTCTAATCCGAAAGACAAATTCCGACAGTCTGCGTATTGCTAAGCCCGCCCACTTTACTCCAACAGGAAGTTCGACTAGATATCAAACGGAGTTGTTTTGCAGCATTAATAGCCAAGAACACATCATTGTAACATAAAAGTAAGATAGGCAGTGTCTTCAAATCTCGAGATCGCATGTTCGAGCTCCGGTCTGAAATAATAAACTAAGTTTTTGTCGAAAAATCTATGCCGATCGAATTATTTCATTGATCAACCGAGTTTTGATTTACCGCATAAGACTGTTTAACTGTTCATTTGAACAATCGTTGCACCCCCCCCCCCTTTCAGTTACTCCGCCCATCGACTTCGACAGGAAGCTTCTCTTCGATATTTAACGGAGTTATTTTACAAAATTTATGGCCAGTAGCATGTAACAAACTAGAGGACCATGATGGTCCTAAATAGCTCACCTGGGAGATCTGCTAATGAAAGTAACTTTTTTGTAAAAAAAAGACATACCTGGAACCAGATGAATATTACAAATATAGAATTTCGGGCATAGTACAAAACCATTTAGTAATGCTACATACCAGTTATAAATGCTTTAGGCTTGTTACAAGCAATTTTTTCAATACCCACTATGTTTTCTACACTAAAAGCTACTTATAGTTTAATTTCAATCCAATTTGAATTGCCAACACAAATTATTTCGGTTTGAACCAGTCTTGAATTTTGTGCTGGTCATGGGTGTAGAGAAGAAGAATATAAAATTGCGCTTATTTTGCGTGTTTCCTAACTTTGTAACCATCGGGCGGGGCCTATTTTGACCCCAGGGGCATAATTTTTAATTACATACTACAAAGCCACCTAGTCATCTAAATGAATGACTTCATTGGTCAACTAATTATTTGACTGACAGCCACAATTGGTCAGATCTCCACAAATCATCCGTGAAACCAATGAAATACGGAAATAATGTAAAATAACACATATTTCAACATAACAGTTACTTTAATGCTATGTTCCATGATAATCAACAAAAAATATCTAAATACTAAACTATGTAAGAATCATGTCATACTTTTGTGCTATAAAAGTATCCATTACGTAAACGCTTTCTCTTAATTGATAATACAAAACAAGCGGCTCTTGAGCGCCTGTATCGCTCGTAAGGCCTGGATATACTGAATATTTTCTGGAATTCGATATACATGTAACCTGAATCATCTTGGAAAAAAACACACCAAAAACAGAACCTGATGAAGGGTCGCTTCACTCATTCCCAATCAACTGTTCCAAACTGAAAGAAGCTGCAGACGACAATTTAAAGTTAGTGGAATTTCATTTTTTAGTCTTTGTGGATAGAAAACAGTGTGGACAATCAAGAAATTGCTTTTTCTTCATTATCCACAATGTTTCCAAAGTTTTTTTTGTTTTTGTTTTTTTTTCTTAAGGGGCGTAAAAAGAAGGGATTCTGTGGGAATAGATGATAACAGAAACATTTCAGTGAAAACTAGTTTAAGTCAATGAGGTATATTAAGAGTGTTTACAAACGTTCATTATATACCATATATGGAAATTAGACCCACCCATGAAAGCTGAATGTTTTCAGTCGATTAATTTCTTTTCTATGAATTTGATAGAGGTCGCTCAATTTTTTTTTTTCTAATTTTTTTTCTAAATCTGGTAAAAAGCTTATCAATATTTTTTAGAAAATATTTTCAAAGTTTTCAGTATACACCATATATACAAATTAACCCAAATAAAACCAATGTTTTTGATCAAATTTCTTTGGAGGAATCTGGTAAAGGGTCATCAAAGGATCGTTCCTATGCAATTTAGTTGAACTCCAACCCGTAGTATCTGCGGAGATTTTTTAACCCTTTCCTGTACAAAACCGGGGTTTTACGTTGCTGCGAATTTATACTCCAGAAAACATAGTGTAAAAAGAAGAAATTGCTTGTAACAAGCAATTTCTCCTGTTCCCACAATATTTTCTATCACATAGGATGGTTCCATTTCAATTTGCATCCAATTTTTATTAATGTCTGCAACCTCTATCAATTTGGACGACTATAAAATTCCCGAAAACAGGAAATGGTTAAGAAAATATTAAGGACGGACGCACAGATAGACCCATGACGAACAATGCACATGACAATAGCTCGCTGGTCTTGAGACAATGGAGTTAACAAACATAAAAACCATATCCTAGGGCTAAGAAGAAATGCGTGCAGACACTCAATTGACACACCACATTATCACACGATGTCATGTAATTTCTCATCTACTCACAATATTTTCTGACTTATATGGCACTAATGTGTCTTGAAGAGTACTTTGTTACTCGGTCGTCTAGAAATTTATGATAGGATCCACAACCAAAGATCACTTTGTCTGATATCCCCCCCCCCCGAAGAAAAATATTGAAGAGTACTTTGTCACTTGGTAGTCTAGAAATTGATTAAAAGATTTACAATCAACGTTTACTTTGTTTGATACAACCCCCCCCCCTTAAAAAAGAAATTAAAACAAAACCTTAGTTCTAACATTCACACATAAAACAGTTACCATTTAACCCATTACCAGATAGCAAAGTTTTAGACTGGTCCAAAATTGAAGGGAGATGAAGACAATAGATCTATTAAATTTGATGATTTTCTTTAAATTTTTTTTCAATTATCTGGGTAGAAAACATTGTGTAAAATGTAGAAATTGCTTATTACAACAACATTTTCTCTATTGTTTTTCTTGAGGGGCGTCAAAAAGCATCAGGGCAAAATTTTGGACGAATCCAAATTCAAATCAGCTTCAGATAATAAGAACTAGAAGATGGAAATTGTGTAGAAAACATTGTGATTTTCCAAAAAATCTTTTAAAATACTTTGCTTTCTACCAAAAAGGTTATTTTCAAATCAAACCAAATTTTCGTCTGCAAAACCTTTGAATTTGGACAGGTCTTAAAGTTTGATAAAAAGGAAGGTTTAAATTTTCACCTGCAACAAATAGGTTTGCAAATTACCTAATTTTAAAAGAATGTCTTTGCTCTTAATTTGCCCTAATTTTCCAGTTTAAAGCCTGTTGAAAAGATAAAAACTCTGTACCAAACCTATTATTACTAGTCTTTTTTGTGTAATCTTAACTCTTCCCTTCACCCTACAGGGCTTATGCAAGCCATTTAGTCCTTGAACATGAAACTCTAGGGATCAAAACTGCTTAATTTAATAGTTAGTTTCGTCTATCAAAAACGAGCGATCTAATTGGTCGAAAAATTTAATTCATACCTCCATGAACAAAATTTTGAGCGCGCAGCCATTTCGTATGCTTCCGCACAAAATAGTTCCATACAAAAAGTTATCAAAATTCGTAAAGTTGTTGCATTTTTCGCTCGATGCTATTAAATTATAAAAATGAAGAGAATAATTTTTGTTTTCATGGAGGTATGAACCGAAAAACCTTATCACACTTATGTATGAATCTGCTTCACGTATTCATACAGTGTGATTAGTTTTTTCGGTTCATACCTTCATGAAAACAAAAATTATTCTCTTCATCTCTTAATTTAAAAACAAAACAAAAGGAGTGTTTCATGCATTTTGAACCTGAAAGTTTAACCCTTTCCAGTACAATCCCTGCTTTTTTAAGCCCAGGTCAGTGACTAATGAAATAGAGTACAGAAACATTTTTTGGTTAACCCATTCCCACACAACAAAAATTTAGACTGGTCCAATTTGAAAGAAGCTGCAGACGACAATTACAAGTTGATGGAATTTTAACTTTTTTGTCTTTTTAGATAAAAAACATTGTGGATAATGAAGAAATTGCTTGACATAAGCAATTTCTTCATTTCCAACAATGTTTTCCAAAGCCTTTTTCTTAAAAGGCGTTAAAAGGAGGGCTTGTGTGGGAATGGGTTAAATTTCAATTGTGACCTTGACCTACTTGACCTTGGATCACTGACAACAATTTTATACAGTTTCAAGGTCCTAGGTCAAATGATTAATGAGCTAAAGAACATTAAATGGTTTTTGGTCAAAGTTCATTTTTTTGACCTTGACAAGCTTGACCTAAAAACAATAAGACACTTCCTTGGATCACTGACAATAATTTGATAAAATTTAAAGATCAAATAGCTTATGAGCTTGTGAACAGAAACAGTTTTTGGTCAAATTACAAACTGAGTGCAATTTACATTAAATGATCATTAGATTACATATGTTTTATGAAAAATCATGACCTTATGATAATGCTAAACAAGTATCTATAATGCTATTACTTTGTGGTAAGTTTAATTATAAACAAATAAATCGGTTTTAAAAGTTTAATCTATTTTTTAGTCATGTATTATACAAAAAAATGTCGACATTGCAGACTACTTGATCATTGATAGCAGACTGTACTTTGGTGGGTCAGCATGAAACAGTTGTAACTGCCTGTAAACATATAGGCAGTTAAATCTGTTTCACACTGACTCATTGACTTGTCAAAAGCACAAACTTCCTCAAAATTCAACAATGGTAGCCAAACCTACTTTAACCCTCTCCGACTGTTTGAAATTTCAGACTGAATAAGACTTTTTAGACAGCATCTCAACTTTCAGTGTGTCCGTTTTTCTGGGGTAGAAATTGATGTAGAAAATGTTTGTAACAAGAAATTTCACCATTTTCTTCATTATTTTCCCAAATTCCTTTCTTGGGTGAAATTCATTTAAAATTCTATCAACTGACTGAAAAATCTTCTAAATCAGTCTGAAATATCGTCATCTAGTACTGGATTAACCCTTGTCATGACGAATAAAAAAAATCAAAGTACTGAAACCACTGATGGTACTAGTTTATTGGTCAATATCTATTTCGAAAATCAAATTTCAATAACAACTTTGACTTAAAAGGGACAAGCAGGTGGTGTAGACTAAGATAAGACTGCACATTAGTCTATACCTAATACCAAAACTTGAATATTCCAGGTTCAGAACAAGGGTTGAATTGAGCTCCGACAGCTCAGTTTGTCTGACGTAGCAGACGACAACTTTTTTATGATACCAAGAACGATACTCGAATTAATCATTGGTTGGTAACCTCAACATCTTTGTTGTACATTACAACGGAGATCAAAATAATGATTTGATTGCTAATTTTATTTTATTCAAAATTGTGAATTAATTTAAAATCATATTGATTGGATCAACAAAATCTACCTATCCAATCAAAGTTTTTTTTTTATTTTTTTTTTTACTGACTCTTGTGTTTCCCTGGCAAATTTCTTGAACCAGTCTGACCCATAAATTCTAAAATGGGTTCCATAACACTAATCCTGATTAGTTAATATAAATATTTTAAGCAATCACAGAGCTTGTTATGGAATTTTGAAACTGGACTGGTGAAAGAGACTGGTTGTCATTTACAAGTCAACAGGTAGTTCTGCTGTAGAATGTTACATCCTTGTGGCCAGCCTCTCATGATTGTTTGACATTTTGAACACTGTCATCGATGGTTTAATTATTTTTCTGGCGTAACGTCCTTGGTTGTTTCAGTGCGACCCTGAAAAACCAGTCAAAACTTTTGGTTAACTAAGTTCATTCACACATAATGATGCTTTTAAACGCCCCTCAAAATGAAAGCCTTGGAAAACATTATGGAAAATTAAGACATAGCTTTTTTCAAGCAATTTCTTTATTATCCACAATGATTTCTACCCCGAGAGACATATATTTTAAAGATTTCACCACATTAAAATTGTTATCTGCAACGTCTTTGAATTTGGAATAGTCCAAGAGTGGAAGATATTTGAACATGCTCTTATATACCTTTCATATCTTTGGATGCCTTGGGAAGGGCAATGTTTGTCCAAAAGATATAAACATGGTAGATAACAATAATGTTATCCTTTGTTTTTAATGTAAATGCTCTAGAACCTATATTTAAGAAGAAGAATTCTTTCAATGCGATTTACGCAATTTTCGACCCCAGGAGCAGAGACATTTTTTATCCTAAGAGCATGTTTTCCTGTTACATAGTACAAAATCATTTAGTCATTCTACATACCAATTATGTATGCCCATCACCTTATATTTCAGAGGAAGACTTTTGATGTTGCTCTAATTGGGTGTTTTCCAAAATCTTTGACCTCCGGGGCAGTGCCATGTTTTATCCCAGGGCTAAGATTTTAGCTAACATGGTAGAGAACCATCTGGATATGCTATATACAAAATATGAATGCCTTAGACTTTGTAGATTGGGAGGAAAAGACTATTGAACATGGTCTAATTGAGCATTTTTACAAACTTTGGACACCCAGGGAAGGGGTGTTTATTTACCTACAGGCATAATTTAATCAAAACTGATAAATAACAGCCAGGCTATCCTACACTCAAAATACAAATGCCCTCCTCCTTAAAATGAAGAATTTGTTTTTTAGCATACTCAAATTTTGCGTTTTTTCCCAATTCTGGACCCCTAGTGCGAGGAAACAACTTTTAGTGATATTGTACAAAACCATTTAGTTATGTTACATACAAAATATAAATATCCTAGACCTTATAGTTTAAGAGGAGAAATCTTTTGAAATTGCTCTAATTGAGCATTTTTCCAAACTTCGGACCTCGGGGGCAAGGCCATTTTTTACCCCAGGGATTAAATATTTAAAAACTTGGTAGAGAACCATATGATTAAGCTCTATATAAAATATAAATGCCTTTGGCCTTTTAGTCTGTGAAAAAACGACAAGAAAGATTTTCTAAAATTTCCAATTTTCATATGCCGCGATTACAAGAGTTTTTCACAGAATAAAATTCTTTTAACAACTTTTGAAGAGCTTCACCAAAGGAACACTTCTGCAAAGTTTCAGCTTAAGTGGCCTACTGGTTTAGGGGGAGAAGAATTTTAAAGATTTTTAAAGATTAACTAAAGATTCCCATTTAAAATGCCGCGGCAACCAGCGTTTTTGACGGAATTAGATTCTTTTAACGACTTTTGTAGAACTTCACCTGAGGAACATCCCTGCAAAGTTTCAGCTTGATTGGCCTGCTGGTTTAGGAGGAGAAGATTTTTAAAGATTTTTAAAGATTTCCTTAAGATTCCTATTTTCAAATGCCACGGCAAATAAAGAAATTGCTTGTTACAAGCAATTTTTCATTGGCCACAATGTTTCTATCCAAAAAAAAAAAAAAAAAAAAAAAAAAACACACAAAAAAAACATTAACTTGTCTGCAGCTTCTTTCAATTTGGACCAGTCTAAAACTTTGTTATGTGGGAATGGTTTAAACGTTCAGTTGATGACCATGCTCACTCATCTTCAACAAATAAAAGAGAGCATATGGTTTTGTGCCACTTTCAACAGTATTTCAGTTGGATTGGGGCAGCTGGTGAATCTAATCATGGGTTTCTGCGGATTGTATAAACGAATACTATTTAAACACACATGATAACATTAATATATTAACATTTTCTTAACTCACTACACTACTCTACTGTATAGACCATACTTAAATGTATTCTCTGTCGGAAATATGCATGCTGTCCTTGCCTAAATACGAATCGCTTTTATGACATCTATACATTTGAGCATATCCCGACCTCACACTTGTACTTTGCTAAATATTTAACATCATTTGACTCAAGAACCAGCCTCTTTTCGTGTTTACTTTTTCCTGTGTTTTATTTAGGGGAACTGATAATTAGGCTAGAACAGTTCTTTAAGGATGATTTTTCGGGATGCATTTATTCATTTGTTTGATTGACCGGAATAACTCATTGTCCGTTACAACTAAAGTTTGTGCGGGAATCTTTCTACATAACCGGAATAGATACAATAAAAGGTAACCAAGTGTTTATTTCCGGAGAGTGTTTCTGGCCCGGATACGTCCAGTGCCATTCGTGCAAATGGATAAGTACTTAAACTAGTTGTTTGCAAAAGAGCCTCAAATTCCGAGTCTGGCATGGAACGCATCCATGTATATGCTCATACATATTATGAATAGATTTGGCCAGAAATACATGGGTTTGATGGTATAATACATTTGTCTATCCCGATATGTCCGTTTGAATCATGGTATTGCAAGAATCCGTTTGAACCATGGTATAGGACGCATTTTCGTATTTTCGTAAATGTCCTGGCGTGAAAAGTCCTGAAATGGGATCGGAGTCGGCACTTGACAGATAATACAAAATTTCGTTTAAATAAAAATAGTTATTTTGTATGGTTTTATTCTTTTCCAAATGAGTTTTAATTTCTATAGTTTCTTTATCTTTCTTTTGTTCAGCGACCATGTCAGTCATCAAACGTAGGTAAAGATTCCTCTAGTAAATCTACATCGGGTATTTCAACTTTCGCAAATTATTTGGGGTAAAAAGGGGTAGAATCGATTACATTTACCACTGGATAGAGATCATAATGAAAATATCATCTTCCTGTAATTTGTGATCTGTTTTCTCGTTTTCTTACAATGTTTATTATCACTTTTTGTTGGACTTATAGTAAGAAAATCAGAAACAAAATTTTCCTTTCCTTTAAAATGTTTTATTTCTGTGTTATACCCGAGTATATTTAACGTCCATTGTGGTATTCTTCTTTTTTTTTATAATATCACTTTTTAACAAGTTTTGTAATGGCGCCTTGTCAGAGTAAACCGTAAATTTACTATTGACAAAATAATTGTGCAATTTGTGAAGAGCGAATACAATAGCCCACGCTTCTTTTTCAATAACTGAGTATCTTTGTTAGGTAAGACTTAATTTCTGAGACAAGAAATATATCAGCTTTTCATTTTTAAAACATTTTATTGGGTAAGGCTTATCATCTTCCGACATAGGCTGTGTCAGCTCAGCAGCTACTGCGCCGGAACTTGCATCTACATACAGATTATATGATTCGTTCATATCTTGGAAGGCGAGCAAAGAGATTGAGTTTCTAGATTTTTTTTAAATATTGTTCCTTTTCTCCCCATTGGAACTTTTTGAATTTACGCGTAAGAGCAATAAGGGGTTCTGCTATTTGAGAAAAGTTAGGTTCGAAACTCCGATAAAACCCAATACAACCAAGGAACGTTCTGATTGCGACATTTTTACCGATAATTTTCCGAACAGCGTAATTCATGTCTGACTCATTTTTCTGATTAGCTACAGCCTCTTTAGTTAAAGAGACACAATTTTGCTCACTAATCTGAGTAGCTAGAGCTACCACGCTTCCCCGTTTTTGCTTGACTGATTTTCCAGTACTGTTTGTAAACATTTTTACTTTTGCACGTGTTTACCGAATTCACCAGAGATATCCCCGATTCAATATAGAGAAACGTTTTCCATACGTTGTATTTCACAAAGTGCATTTTTCTCGATGACAAGATTTCTTTGTAAGCGACAATCAACGACGCAACAAATAGACGGTTTGATTACTTATGTTTTCTTTGAGGCTTACAAAAGAAGACACATCGATGATTCAGCGCGTAACAGTTTTAACTGCCTTTATGTTTATAGGCAGTTACATCTGTTTCGCGCTGAACCATCGACATGCACATTCTCTTGCATTTTAACGTAAATCTTATCAACAGGAAACATTCCTAGATCAAAGCAAACCCTAACGCCGTTTTCTTTTAACCAATCATGACCTAAAATGAGACTTCTGGTCATATCCTTTACGACGAAAAATGTATGTATCACCGTTACATCATTCACTTTAAATGAAATCTCTATACAGCCATCAATGGTAAGAGGTTGGCCATTTAAGGATTGTAAACAAATTGCCTTTTTGAATAATTTCAGTTTAATTTTAAAGCTTTGATAAACTCGTCTATGTATTTAAGATACTCAATTTACTAAGATAGAATTTAGATTTCCTGAAAGATTAATTCTATATTTTGGTACTCTACGCACACATGTGCCTAGATTTTTCTTTTAGATTTAAAGTCGTTGTTAAAACGAAAACCTCTCATTATGTGCCTATAACGATGACACTTATACCATTGTTTTTGCCTTGAAAGAGCGACCTCCATCGGCTCTTCGCCACGTGTATTTTGTACTCGCAATTGAAACCGCTTTAATGAAATTTGTTCAAAAGTTACAGCTTTTACAGCATCTTGAAAAGTTGAGGGATTATCTCGAATGACCCGCATCTCTTACTCAATCAATGAAATTTCCGATTAATTGTTGTTCCATAACCGGGCTCTCTTGTTCCACAAACGCTTGCGTGGCAAGATTCAACAAACATTCAGCAAATACTTGTACATCTTCACTCGGACTCTGTCTAACCCTAGATAGGAGGTAAAGCGCATGCATGGAGTCCGTCACGTACGCTAAACTCGAACTTAATTCAAATTTTAGATTTTCCAATTGGCAAGTTGGACGCGTGTGCAAATACCTCTGTAAAAATAGTCGGCTACTATACCGGCTGAAGTTTGTAACACAATTAAACCTTTTTGATATTCCAAAATTCGAGCCAATTACGATAACCGATCTATTGATTTAATTCAATTTTGAAATTCTAGTTACGCTTCCTTATTAGTTGGAACAATTTGAGATACATTCTGAGCCTGAATTGCATCTTTTAAACTCCAGAGTTGCCCCGAAAAGTTCTAAAGAATGGCCGCTAAATCTGGCTCGTTTTTACTAGAAGTCATGTTCAAAATATTAACAACATACTCACGGTAATATTGAACATCATTAAATGGTATTTTATGCTTCTTGTAGTTGTCGAGTTTTTCACCAGTATTGCCCGATCGACCTTTATTATATCTCAAAATAGTATCAGAATGGCGTTGAAATTATTGTAATATTTTCTGCGTCTTAACTGTCCTAGTTTCTACCGAGTCAACACTGTGTAGCCTAAGGTTGTTCTCACAGTAGAGATAAATGAGAATGTTGCTTTTTCCAAAATGTCTTCCGACATGGTTTATGTCTAGTCCGGTACTAAGAAATTTGATAGCTTTGAACTACTTAACTCTACTGCTGATCTTGACCTACGAATTCTTCCTCCTCACACGACTGTTAGCCGATCCTGGTCACCCTGCAACAAACTAAAAATGTAATTTAACACCGGCCTTTTCTCCTGTTTCTACAATGTTTCTTCTCAGATATTATATAGTGGGTACATTAACAATAGATCTAACAATCTTTTTAATCAAGCAAAATTTAATACTTCTAAACTTATCTATAGGAACATAAGACCCAAACAGTCGCATACGTGTTATATCCAATTACTAACTCTCGACTCCTCCATTGTCCTGCGCATTTGCTTCCCTATTTCGATGTGACCAAAATACTATTTCAACAAAGCGAATTTCTTGTTCTGCATCTTCCTCCAAATAATACTCATTAAAGAAAGTATAGATAGTAGATGGTCGTGTTTATCTTCGACCCATCAACATAATATATAATATTGATTTCCTGCATTCGGACCGTGGCTACTCTGCTTATTCTTCCCTAAAAGATTTATATGAGCTTCCACAATAGGCTCGAATCAGGGATTATGTTAAAATAATTTTGCAGGATGAAGTTAAGTTCGAGGGATGCGCCTTAGTTACTGTCAAGTAAACACTGGTCCGCCAAGGAGCAAGGATATTCAACACTAAGGCCAAATTGATGAAGCACAGACCACGTGCACTGAAATAGACATGGTAGTTTGACTGGGGTTACAAACAACTATAAAGAAATGAAAATATATTGTGTCAGGGATATATAACGGTTAGCGACCTAAACCTTTTAACTACAGCTTGTATAAGCGTTAGTCACGACTTTCAAATCGCCAAATAATAAAATCTAAATTTGAACCCTTTCATATTTTTACATCCCTGTGATTTATATTTTAGAATTTATTGTGGAAAAAGAAGAAACTGCTTAGAACCAGAATTTTCTCCCATCAAACAATATTTTCAACCACATTGGATGGTTTCGTCACAAGAAGCATCCTTTTTTTTTCAATGTCGGCTGCACCTTTTTTTACCTAGGACCTGTCCAAAATTTTGTAAAACAGGAAAGGGTTAATGTCTCGGTTCTACATTCACTCTCGGTCAATTATGTTATGGCGACTCTCAGGCCCTTCAGGGCTTTGATTTTTACCTAGGACCAGTCTAAAATTTGTAAAACAGGAAAGTGTTAATGTCTCGGTTCTAAATTCACTCTCTGTCAATAATGATTTGATTGGTCAATCGATTTTTGACTTGTGGCGACTCTCAGGCCCTTCGGGACTTTGATTTTTAACTAGGACCAGTCTAAAATTTGTAAAACAGGAAGGGGTTAAAGTCTCGGTTCTACATTCACTCTCTGTCAATTATGTTTTGATTGGTCAATCGATTTTTGACTTGTGGCGACTCTCAGGCCCTTCAGGTCTATGATTTTAAACTAGGATCAGTCTAAAATTTTGTAAAACAGGAAAGGGTTAATGTCTCGGTTCTACATTCACTCTCAGTCTATTGTGTTTTGATTGGTCAATCGATTTTGACTTGTGGCGACTAACAGGCCCTTCAGGTCTATGATTTTAAACTAGGACCAGTCTAAAATTTTGTAAAACAGGAAAGGGTTAATGTCTCGGTTCTACATTCACTCTCAGTCAATTATGTTTTGATTGGTCAATCGATTTTTGACTTGTGGCGACTCTCAGGCCCTTCAGGGCTTTGATTTTTAACTAGGACGAGTCTAAAATTTTGTAAAACAGGAGAGGGTTTATCTCTCGGTTTTACATTCACTCTCGGTCAATTATGTTTTGATTGGTAAATCGATTTTTGACTTGTGGCGACTCTCAGGCCCTTCAGGGCTTTGATTTTAAACTAGGACCAGTCTAAAATTTTGTAAAACAGTAAAGGGTTAATATCTCGGTTCTACATTCACTCTCGGTCAATTATGTTTTGATTGGTAAATCGATTTTTGACTTGTGGCGACTCTCAGGCCCTTCAGGACTTTGATTTTTACCTAGTACCAATCTTAAATTTGTAAAACAGAAAAGGCTTAATGTCTCGGTTCTACATTCACTCTCGGTCTATTATGATTTGATTGGTCAATCGTTTTTTGACTTGTGGCGACTCTCAGGCCCTTCAGGGCTTTGATTTTAAACTTGGACCAGTCTAAAATTTTGTAAAACAGAAAAGGGTTAATGTCTCGGTTTTACTTTCACTCTCGGTCTATTGTGTTTTGATTGGTGAATCGATTTTTGACTTGTGGCGACTCTCAGGCCCTTCAGGGCTTTGATTTTTACCTAGGACCAGTCTTAAATTTTGTAAAACAGGAAAGGGTTTATGTCTCGGTTCTACATTTACTCTCGGTCAATAATGATTTGATTGGTAAATCGATTTTTGACTTGTGGCAACTCTCAGGCCCTTCGGGACTTTGATTTTTACCTAGGACCAGTCTAAAATTTGTAAAACAGGAAAGGGTTAATGTCTAGGTTCTTCATTTACTCTCGGTCAATTATGTTTTGATTGGTCAATCGATTTTTGACTTGTGGCCATTCTCAGGCCCCTCAGGGCTTTGATTTTCACCTAGGACCAGTCTAAAATTTTGCAAAACAGGAAAGGGTTAATATCTCGGTTCTACATTCACTCTCGGTCAATTGTGTTTTGATTGGTCAATCGATTTTTGACTTGTGGCCATTCTCAGGCCCTTCAGGACTTTGATTTACCTAGGACCAGTCTAAAATTTGCAAAACAGGAAAGGGTTAATGTCTTGGTTCTACATTCACTCTCGGTCAATAATGTTTTGATTGGTCAATCGATTTTTGACTTGTGGCGACTCTCAGGCCCTTCAGGACTTTGATTTTTACCTAGGACCAGTCTAAAATTTGCAAAACAGGAAAGGGTTTATGTCTTGGTTCTACATTCACTCTCGGTCAATAATGTTTTGATTGGTCAATCGATTTTTGACTTGTGGCGACTCTCAGGCCCTTCAGGGCTTTGATTTTACCTAGGACCAGTCTAAAATTTGTAAAACAGGAAAGCGTTAATGTCTCGGTTCTACATTCACTCTCGGTCAATTATGTTTTGATTGGTCATTCGATTTTTGACTGGCAGCAGCAATCCGCAAATGACGTGACTGGCTTGACTTAACGCAGATTTAAGTGGACTCTTGCATATACTTGAAAATCGTATGTTCTTCATCCTGCTATTTACAGAGAGTCCACTTTAATGTGGGGTAAGGGCTTATCGAAAACGAAAGTAGGATAAAGTCGGGAGTTTCCCTACAAAAAATTACCTTTTCTTTCCTCTGTCTAAAATTTGTTTTGAATCACGTGGAAAGTGCAAAATCAAGAACAACCTAAATGGGGCTGAGGTCAGATATTATGTATCAAATAAGAGTATATTCAGACGAATTAACATTAAAGTTATGCAATTTGATACGAAATTAGTCAATATTGTCATTTACTGTTCTTACTTGCCATTTTTTTATTTCTCGAAAGTTTTTGACCATTTCCTTGATCACACATGTTTACTACCTCCGTTGAAAAACAAGTCAGAGGGCGTGATCAGTTTTCTGTCAGATGCCATTCTACCTCAGTGTATTTTTACTATGCTCTAAATTGTAACTGACTTGTGATGTATTGACAATCTCCTGTCAAATATCTTAGGTGGACGACAATTGTTTAAAACTACGGCTTATAGTTAGCTGTAGTTACGTATTTTTGGTCAACTGACTAAGCTAATTTTCCGTGTTGTAATTTTGTGGTAATGGAAAAGCCTCATTCAAGCAACCATTTAGAACCAGTAGTGTCGATAACGGCAATATTTTGAAGTAATATTGTTTTATGGCAACAAATGGATCAAAATTGGGGCTTGATTTAAGATTATGATTTACAAACACATTTTAAGCATTTTGTCAACGAAAATGGAAATTTATTTGGAAAATGAAAAGAAATATTTATACAAGCAGTTTCTCCATTTCTTACAATATTGGAACTTAATTCCAATTTGAAATCTTTCCAAATGCCTTCTGAACCATTCTTTAATTTGGAACGGTCTAAACAATTATTGTCTTGTAATGGGTAAATACATTTTACGAATAAAACAGTTATCCAAGTATTTTAAACTAAATGCCTATCTAATTTGGTGCACTCCTTCAAATGAACGAAATTAAATTCTTGCTAGAACAGTAATCAAAGGCCAAATCACCATAATGCTCTCAATCCCGGGTTGGTATGAATGAATGCCAGCATTGCCCAGCATTCTTTCTGGCAAGTCTTTGTGGCTTGTATCATTTGAATCACAGCAATGATCAATAATTATCAACTACATTGTACCCAAGTAAGCTGAGTGTTCCTTTGGTTACACTTTTCAAGACTTGTTCATAAAATGTGATTTGTGAAAAGATAAGGTGTGACAGGGCCAGGCTTATCAGACTTAGGGAAATCATGAAATGATTAACGGGAAATCGTCTTCTCCTACAGTACTTAGTTTTGATTTATGGAAAATGGGAGAGGAAGGGGATGTGAGCTTATCTGACTTACGAAATCATTCTTTAAAATACTTCACTTAATTGACCCATTTGGCCAATTAGGACTGAACTTGGCAGAAACAAGACAAATTGTTCGAACGAATTCTTTAGACGGGTGGAAAGCATACAAATACAATATAATTTGCTCCCAAACAGTACTTTCAAAACTTTGATTCCGTATACTCTTACTTTCCTTTACTCTGCTGCCTTTATCCTGAAGGAAACTATTAATTATTTTCACCGTAACATAAACATAAACATATTTTTCGACAAGCATCCACGAGATCGAGCTTTATTTTCCACTGAAAGCTCAATTTTCCTATTAAAGCAGTTTTTTTCATCTTCCAAACTATTTTCAACCAATTTTACTTAGGATCGTAAAGCGATTAATTAAGGTATCTGATGATTAATTACAAGCAATATCCTCACCTCGCAAATTATTTCCCAAACTATCTTCGATAGGGTCTTGAAAAGTGTGTTAAAGGTATTAATTAATCAATTTACCAATCGCGGCTGTCAATGATGGAATCAACTGACCAATCAAATAACTTATACAGTCTGGACCTGAGCTTACAGCTCCAACATGGGCCGCCATCTTTTTTTGTTGGTTTGGCGACTTAAACGTCGTAACTACAACTAATTCAAGCTGTAGTAACGACGTTAAGGTCAGTAACTAACCATTGCATTTTTTGTTACATGCTACATTCTTGCCATGAATTTTGCAGAATAACGCCGTTAAAAAAATCGAAGTAGAACTTCCTGTCGGAGTTAATGGGCCTGGCAAAAGGAGTAAGTGGACGAGGCTAGCGATTGGTCAATTATCATACAATCTCACATTTGTCGTACTTGAGTGGAAATTATGAATTTTGTAGGAAAGGAAAATAAATCTTATTTCTGTAATGCGTCAAAATGTTAGATTATGAGGTAATGGGATAAAGTTGAAGGTCGTCTTCTTGTACTTTGACTGAATTCTTATTGAAGGCTCTTATTGATGTCATTTTTACTCGAAATGAATAAATAGTTTGTAGGACCGAAGTTGTAAAAAAATCTAACTTGGATTCTTGTTTTGATGAAGACTCTTATTGATGTCATTTTTACTGGCAATGAATACATGTCAATAGTTTGTAGGTTCAAAGTTGAAAAAAACAAACTTGGATTCTTATTTTAAAAAGAAAATATGCATATGAAATAAGACAAAAAGAGTAGAGGGATATCCTTGAAGTTCGCCAAACATTTCTTTTTTATCAAACATGATTCCAAAAACTTGCACCCTGAAAAAAAACCATCGACATGTTTCCAAATTATTTATTTTTACCGGGGAATTGGCCATTTACTGTTTCTAAAAGTAAAGAATTGATTGATTGAATGGGGTTTACCGCCACTTCTAACAGTATTTCAGTCATATCGCGGTGGCTGGAGCACCTAATTATGGATTTCTGGTATTTCTCACACCAGTACTTCCACTACTTCCTTTCCTAGGATCCAGCTGCTATCCCACTTAGGTTTACGATTATCCACCCATTGGCGAGAGACAAATGTCGGAAAGGATATGCCGCCGCCAGGGATCGAACCCATGACATCCCATGATTGAAGATCTGACGCGCTACCTACTGCGTTATAACGGCGGCTAGAAGGAGAGAAAATACTACTCAATAATGTACATACGCACAAAAAATCAGTATTTTACCATTCCCGATCATTCACGGTTCTTCACGCCAAAGAGAAGAAAATAAGCTAAGGAAAGCATTTTTGAAAATGAAGAAATTGCTAAGAACAGGAAATTTCCTCATTATCCACAATGTTTCTACCTCAACAAAATTGCCATCTGCTACATCTTTGAAGTTGGACCAGTCAACAGTTTAGTCGGTCGGTAATGGGGTAAATTAAGTTGGTGTTTAGACAAGAAAATCAATAACTATATAAATAAAACTTCACCGACTAAAACTTGTCATCTGATACATCTTTGAGATTTGAATCGTTAACAGTTTAGTCGATCGGTAATGGGGTAAATTAAGTTGGTGTTTAGACAAGAAAATCAGTAACTATATAAATAAAACTTCCCCGACTAAAACTTGTAATCTGATACATCTTTGAGATTTGAATCGTTAACAGTTTAGTCGATCAGTAATGGGGTAAATTAAGTTGATGTTTAGACAAGGAAATCAATAACTATATAAATAAAACTTCCCCGACTAAAACTTGTAATCTGATACATCTATGAGATTTGAATCGTTAACAGTTTAGTCGATCGGTAATGGTTGGTGTATAGACAAGAAAATCAATAACTATATAAATAAAACTTCCCCGACTAAAACTTGTAATCTGATACATCTTTGAGACAGTTTAGTCGATCAGTAATGGGTTAAATTAAGTTGGTGTTTAGACAAGAAAATCAATAACTATATAAATAAAACTTATCCGACTAAACCTTGTAATCTGATACATCTTTGAGATTTGATTGGTTAACAGTTTAGTCGATCGTTAATGGGTTAAATTAAGTTGGTATTTAGACAAGAAAATCAATAACTATATAAATAAAACTTCACCGACTAAAACTTGTCATCTGATACATCTCTTAAACAGTTTAGTCGATCGGTAATGGGGTAAATTAAGTTGATGTTTAGACAAGAAAATCGATAACTTTATAAATAAAACTTCCCCGACTCAAACTTGTAATCCGCTACATCTTTGAATTTCGACCAGTCTAAAGTTCTAAAATTCTATCGTTTGTAAAGAGGGATTTAGTTGATGTTTTGCAAATGTCGTAAAGACAACCTGGCTCCCTAGGTTTGTGGATTCAGTAAAGAACTGGGGAGTTAAATATCATTTACATTTTATAATGGAAAATCCATTCCGGGTTTAATAGCTGAATATGGAAAACTTGGTATTTACTGTTTAAAGTTGAACAGGTCCTAGACTTCAAAGTCCCCTTTACAATTGAGTGTTTGACATTATGTGGTCTTAATCATTGAGGGAAAATGATGTTGATAGTTTTTTTTTTGCCTCCTACCCTTTTGTTTACAAAGCTTTCATTGTAAGGATAATAAGAGATTGGGTTGTGTGGTAATTGGTTAAAAAGGGCAATACAGACTTTTAAATGCAGATAGAATTAAATATTGGTGCAGTTTTTAAAACAAGTGTCCTATTAAGGAAGGACACATTGTGAAAAAGTTGATTATTTTGTAGAAAGCAATTTCTCCTCTTCATTCAGTGTTTTTCTCTATGAAATTCCCCAATCACCATGTAGATAAAAGTGTAGATTGTTGTAACTGGTAAACCGATTATCACTCGAAAACAAAACAAAAACAACAACAAAAAATACACACACACACACACAAAGACACAAACCAGGTCCAAAATCAAGGATTTTGCGCATATTATTTTCAAGTTCATAAAATAGTCGTGTGTCTGTGTAGAAAACGTTGTAGGAATTGGAGGAATTGCTGGTTACAAGCCAGTTCTGCATTTTCTTAAATGTTTTCAAACGATAAATTTCAGAGGTCTAGATAAGAGGGGGGAACAGCTTTCTAAAATCCTTATTTCTCAAAGGAACCCTATATTGTGGGTACTCATTTGAGTCGTCTCACCGAGACGACTCAAATGAGTTCCTAAAATATATGGTTTATGGCAGGATTGGTGAACTATTTGAATCTAAAATATGGATTACGTACTTTATCTGTAGCTCTTGCTAATTTCCGTTCTTGAGGAGTGTAAAAATGCAGAGCTGTAATATGATTAGGGTTATCAGTGACTTCAGGCCTGTATCGCCCCTAGTTTTATATGACACGGTTTCATATCTCCTGATCTTAAGGTTTATAAACTATAAAGACTTATTTGTACATGCTCTCCCTTCTGGCCGTTTTGAGTTCTGTTTCGCAATTTTCAACAGTATATAATAGAACTCCTTTCTGTATTCTCATGAAAATCAAAGGGTTGAAAGCATCGGAAGTATAAGATGTTTGTTAATAAATTAAGTTTAATTTTGTAAATAACCATGACTTGAAGCGAATAAACAGGTGGTGTAGACTTAGATCAGACTGTACGCAGGACCCTTGTTCTGTGACAAAGGCCGTTTACACTATATGCTCAAGCATATCTGAAAAAGCACATATGCTTTGAGCATATCTGTTTTTTGCGTTCACACTGTATGCTTTCAGTCAGTCATTTACATCGACTCACACTGAATGCTTTAGCATATCTACTTCAGTTGACCTTAGTCAGTCATTTACATCGACTCACACTGAATGCTTTAGCATATCTACTTCAGTTGACCTTAGTCAGTCATTTACATCGACTCACACTGAATGCTTAGCATATCTACTTCAGTTGACCTTAGTCAGTCATTTACATCGACTCACACTGTATGCTTTAGCATAACTACTTCAGTTGACCTTAGTCAGTCATTTACATCGACTCACACTGTATGCTTTAGCATATCTACTTCAGTTTACCTAAGTCAGTTATTTACATCGACTCACACTGAATGCTTAATCATATCTACTTCAGTTGACCTTAGTCAGTCATTTACATCGACTCACACTGTATGCTTTAGCATAACTACTTCAGTTGACCTTAGTCAGTCATTTACATCGACTCACACTGTATGCTTTAGCATATCTACTTCAGTTGACCTTAGTCAGTCATTTACATCGACTCACACTGAATGCTTAATCATATCTACTTCAGTTGACCTTAGTCAGTCATTTACATCGACTCACACTGTATGCTTTAGCATATCAACTTCAGTTGACCTTAGTCAGTCATTTACATCGACTCACACTGAATGCTTAGCATATCTACTTCAGTTGACCTTAGTCAGTCATTTACATCGACTCACACTGTATGCTTTAGCATAACTACTTCAGTTGACCTTAGTCAGTCATTTACATCGACTCACACTGTATGCTTTAGCATATCTACTTCAGTTTACCTAAGTCAGTTATTTACATCGACTCACACTGAATGCTTAATCATATCTACTTCAGTTGACCTTAGTCAGTCATTTACATCGACTCACACTGTATGCTTTAGCATAACTACTTCAGTTGACATTAGTCAGTCATTTACATCGACTCACACTGTATGCTTTAGCATATCTACTTCAGTTGACCTTAGTCAGTCATTTACATCGACTCACACTGTATGCTTTAGCATATCTACTTCAGTTGACCTTAGTCAGTCATTTACATCGACTCACACTGAATGCTTTAGCATATCTACTTCAGTTGACCTTAGTCAGTCATTTACATCGACTCACACTGAATGCATTAGCATATCTACTTCAATTGACCTTAGTCAGTTATTTACATCGACTCACACTGTATGCTTTAGCATATCTACTTCAGTTGACCTTAGTCAGTCATTTACATCGACTCACACTGTATGCTTTAGCATATCTGCTTCAGTTGACCTTTGTCAGTCATTTACCTCGACGAAGGTTATTTTATTGTGTCTCTTGGTTCGAGATAGAAGTTATCTGATTTTTGTTATTGTTGTTTTTATAGCTTATTAGAATACCTTAGTTCATTTGACCGAAAAGCTAAACCCCAGAACTCAGGCAATTGTTTGAAATAAGTGTCAAACTGGAAAAAGGACATTGTGAGAGAAGGAGAAATTGCTGTCACGGTTTATACGTATTTCTCCTTTTTCAAAACTGATTTACTAATTGTAATTATCAATGTGTAGAGGAACAATCCGGTGATCCGTAACTCAAATATTTGAAAAGAGATCGGATACAGCTAAGGTCGACTTGTGTTGTATTTTAGAAAAGCGCAAATTAGTAGGAAGGCAGAGAAACTGTTCGGAAACCCGTAACACAAATATTTGAAAAGAGATCGGATACATCTCAGGTCAGCTGTGTTGTATTTTAAAAAAAAAATGAATGTGTAGGAAGGCAGAAAAACTATTCGTTAACCCGTAACACAAATATTTGAAAAGAGATCGGATACATCTCGGGTCAACTGTGTTGTATATTAAAAAAATGAATGTGTAGGAAGGCAGAGAAACAATTCGTTAACCCGTAACTCAAATATTTGAAAAGGGATCGAATACAGCTTAGGTCAACTTGTATTTGAATTATGTTTTACGTATAGTAAGGTAGAACAACCGCATTAGCTTCAGAAAATCTGTCGACGATGAAAGAATCGACCCAGGTTAGCCAGTATAACTTGTTCGATACTTGTTACAAATTTGAGGTGGTCTTTTAACGGAAATTAGAGTTTAGGTCTATCCTTATAGTAGCTTTATTCAATCAATCTGAAGTGTAGCTAACGTTTAAGGACACAACCTTGTGTGTTCATGAATAGTCAAATATAAATGACGCAACCTTGTGTGTTCATGAATAGTCAAATATAAATGACGCAACCTTGTGTGTGTAATATAATCTCGACCTTTTCTCCTGTTTCTACAATGTTTCTTCTCAGTGATCGTATAGTGGATAAATTAACAATAACTCCAAACTTCTGTTTACATCTATATAAATATTTATTTCTTCTAAACTACTCTGGGAGCCTAAGCCCTAAGTCATATACGTGATCTATCCCATTTCAAACTCCCGACTCTCCTCCCTGTCTTGCGCCTTTGCTTCCCTATTTATATGGGACCAAAATACTATATCAACAAATCAAATATCTTGTTTCGCATCTTCCTCTCAAAAATGTTCATTCAAGAAAGTATTGGCAGCAGATGGGCGTGTTTATCTTCGACCCATCAACATAATATTTAGTATTGATTTCATGGATTCGGACCGTGGCTACTCTACCTATTTTCTTCATGAAAGAAATATCTGAGCTTCCACAATAGGCTCGAATCATGCATTATGTTACATACGCCCCTGTCTTTTGAGATATATCATTGTTAAATATATATCTTAGGTAAGAAAACGACTTTAAATCCCCTGTGCAAGATCTCTTCAGAACTAACTTATACAAGTACATATAATTAACTATTAAAACATATACACGTTTATCTCAAGTCAGTGTTAATATATCAAATCAGCTAACTTCAATCATTTTGAAATCATATTGTCTGGACAAGCATCATTAACTTTATGAAACAACTCTATAAACGAATACTATTTAACACCCATGATAACATTAATATTACAACGTTTTCTATAGTCACTACACTACTCTGCCGTTGAGGCAACAGCCAATTTATTCTTAGTCGGGACTAGGCATAATGTCCTTGCCTATAGACGAGTCATTTCTATGACATCTATACATTTGAGTATATCCCGACCTCATACTAGTACTTTGCTAACTTTTGAACATCGTTTAAGTCAAGAACCAGCCATTTTTTGTATTTCAATTTCCATTGTTTTATTTCTGTGTCATACCCGAGGATATTCAACGTCCATTGTTGTATCCTTCTATTTCTAATATCACCTTTCAACAAGGATTGTAACGGCGCGTGGTCAGAGTAGATCGTGAATTTACTATTGTGTAAATAGTGATGCAATTTGTGAAGAGCGAATACAATAGCCCACGCTTCTTTTTCAATAACTGAATATCTTTGTTGAGTAGGACTTAATTTCTGAGACAAGAAATATATCGGCTTTTCATTTTTAAAACCTTTTATTGGGTACGGCTCATCATCCTCCGACATAGGCTGTGTCAGTGCAGCAGCTACTGCGCCAAAACTTGCATCGACATAAAGGTTATATGGTTTGTTTACATCTTGGTAAGCGAGTAAAGGGATAGTTTCTAAACCATTCTTTAAATATTCAAATGCCTCTTGTTCCTTTTCTCCCCATTGGAACTTTTTGAACTTGCGCGTAAGAGCAATAAGTGGTTCTGCAATTTGAGAAAAGTTAGGTACGAACCTCCTATAGAACCCAATACAACCTAGGAACGATCTCACTTGTCTTACGGTTTTTGGTGAGTCAATATCTTTAATGTCCTTAACCTTTTCCTGATCTGGCGCTATTCCATTTTTACTTACTATGAAACCTAAATAACGCATTTCGTCCCTAAAGAAATTACACTTCTTCAATTTCATTTTTAGGGTATGTTGACGTAACCTGTCAAATACTTGTTTTATATGATCGAAATGTTGTTCGGGCGTTTCGGAAACTATGGCTATGTTTCGTCGTTTTTTACGTCTATATAGGGAAATGCAAATGGTAACCCTTCCAAAACGGTGTCCATCAGCTCTTGGAACAGAGAAGGGGCATTAACTAAACCAAAACAAAGAGCGTTAAAGATGTAATATCCGAGATGAGTGGTAAATGTTGCCTTCTCTTTGGTTTTAGGATCTAATTTTACATTGTAATACCCTGAAAATAAGTCTTAACTTGAAAATATTTTCCCTTCACTCAAACGCGACAATATATCATCAATTGAGGGTAACGGATACGTCATTTTCTTAGTTATCTTATTCAACTTCCTAAAGTCAACACAAAATCTCGTAGTCTTATCTGGTTTGATAAGAATTAGTACGGGAAAACACTAACTTGTTCTGGATTTTTCTATCAATTTAGCATCTAGCATTTCTCGCACAGCATCCTCGGCTCTTTTTCTGTCGGTTAAGGGTGCCCTATATGGCATACATTTGATAGGCGGATGATCTCCAGTATCGATAGTCATTTGAACGGTATCGGTTCCAGTCAAATCCCTAAAACTAGTCGCGAATAAATCTCTATTCTCAATGATTAATTGCGACATTTTTCCCTGATAATTTTCCGAACAGCGTAAATCAGACAGATCCATGTCCGACTTATTTTCCTGATTAGCTGTAATCTCTTTAGTTAAAGAGACACAATTTTGCTCACTAACCCGTGTAGCTAGAGCTACAACGCTGCCCCGTTTTAGCTTGACTGATTTTCCGGTACTGTTTGTAAACATTAGTTCTAACTTTTTACCTTTGCACGTGTTTACCGAATTCACGATAGAAATGCCCGGCTCATTGTAAAGAAACGTTTTTTCCATACCTTGTATTTCACAAAGTACATTTTTCTCGATCCCAAGATTTCTTTGTAAGCGACAATCAACGACTCAACAAGTAGAGGGTTTAATGATTAATTTTTCTTTGAGGCGTACAAAAGATGACACATGCACATCCTCTTGCATTTTAACGTAAGTCTTATCAATGCGTAACATTCCTAAATCAAAGTAAATCCTGACGCCATTTTCTTTTAACCAATCATGACCTAAAATTAGATTTCTGTTCATATCTTTTACGACAACAAATGTATGCGTCAGCGTTAAATCATTGACTTTAAATGAAATCTTCACGCAGCCGTCAATATTTAGAGGTTGACCATTTACGGATTGTAAACAAATAGCCTTCTTGAATAATTTTGGTTTATTTTTAAAACTCTGATAAACCCTTCTATGCATTAACGATAATTCTGCGCCGGTATCTACTAATGCGCGATATTTTTGTTTTCCTAAATTTACTAAAATAGAATTTGGATTTCCTGAAAGATTGATTTTATATTTTTGTACTCTATTTTTCGTCCGTACGGCGGCTTCAGAACGCACAGACTTGACTAGTTTTTTGTCTTTGATTTACCATCGTTGTCAAAACGACAATCTCTCTTAATGTGTCCATAACGATGACACTTAAAACACTGTTTTGGCCTGGAAAGAGCGACTTCCATCGGCTCTTCGCCACGCGTATTTTGTGAATTTTGTACTCGCAATTGAAATCTATTCAATAAATTCTGTTCAAAAGTTGCGACTTTCACAGCATCCTGAAAAGTTGTTGGATTTTCACGCAGGACCCGCATTTTAACTGCATTTTCTCTTATTCCATCAATGAAATATCCGATCAATTGTTGCTCCATAACCGGACATCCTTGCTCCCCAAACGCTTGCGTGGCAAGATTCAACAAACGTTCAGCGAGTACTTGCACCTTTTCCCAATGACTCTGTTTAACCCTAGATAGGAGGGTAAGCGCATGCATGGGGTCCGTCACGAACGCGAACCTAGAACTTAATTCTAATTTTAAATTTTCCCATTTGCATATAGGACGCGATTGCAAATACCTTTGTAAAAAGTCGGCTACTATACCGGCTGAAGTTTGTAAAGCAATCAAACATTTTTGTTCCTCCGGAATTCGAGCCAATAAAGCGTACCTATCTATGGCTTTAATCCAATTTTGAAATTCTTGTGAATCTCCCTTAAAGGTTGGAACAATTTGAGATACACCCTGAGCCTGAAATGCATCTTTTAAACCCCCGAGTTGCTCAGAAAAGTTTTGGATAATGGCCCCTAAATCTGGCTGGTTTTGACTAGAAGTCATGTTCAAATATTAACAAAATACTCACGGTAAAATTAAATATCGTGAAATTGTCTTTTCCTTTGTCGGTTGTAACTGTCGAATTTTCTTCACCAAGGCCCGTCGCTCTTAATTGGTCCGCTCGAAACACCAAATGTCTCCAAAAGTATCAGAATGACGTCGAAATTATAGCAATATTTTCCTCGAATTAACTGTCCAAGTTCTTCCCAAAATAAAACGATTAAAGTGACGTTTGTTTTTTTTTCAAAAATGTCTTCTACTAGCGTTGAAGTACGTAAATCTCCTTCTGATCTTGATCTTCGAACTTATTATCCCAAGGCCGTAACACGACTGTTAGTCGATCCTGGTCACGGCACCAAATTAAACATGTAATATAATCTCGACCTTTTCTCCTGTTTCTACAATGTTTCTTCTCAGTGATCGTATAGTGGATAAATTAACAATAACTCCAAACTTCTGTTTACATCATACAATATTTATTTCTTCTAAACTACTCTGGGAGCCTAAGCCCCAAGTCATATACGTGATCTATCCCATTTCAAACTCCCGACTCTCCTCCCTGTCTTGCGCCTTTGCTTCCCTATTTATATGGGACCAAAATACTATATCAACAAATCAAATATCTTGTTTCGCATCTTCCTCTCAAAAATGTTCATTCAAGAAAGTATTGGCAGCAGATGGGCGTGTTTATCTTCGACCCATCAACATAATATTTAGTATTGATTTCATGGATTCGGACCGTGGCTACTCTACCTATTTCTTCATGAAAGAAATATCTGAGCTTCCACAATAGGCTCGAATCATGCATTATGTTACATATGTTCATGAATAGTCAAATATAAATGACGCACCTTAGTTACTTTGAAGTAAACACTGACCCGCCAAGGATCAAGGATATTCTACACTAAGGTCAAATGGACGCATCGCTGACCACGTCAGTAGAGTCAGACATGGCAGTTTGACTGGAGTTACAAATATGTAACAATAAAGAAATGAATATGTATTTGGTCAGGGATATAAAGGGCAAATCGTTCGTAAGCGAACACAAACTTCTTAACTACAGCTTGAATAAGCGTTAGTCACTACGTTCAAATCGCCCAAATAAAAAAACTAAATTTGATCCCTTTCTTCTGTTTACACCCCTGTGACGTATACTTTAGAAATTGTTGTGGAAAAAGAAGAATTTTCTCCTTTTCCCACAATATTTTTTACCACATAGGATTGTTTCATTTCAAATTGCATCCATTGTTTTATTGTAGACTGCAATCTCTTTCTATTAAGACCAGTATATGATTTTACAAAACTAGAAAGGTTTAAGGTCTTGGTTCAACATTAACAAATTGATTTGACTGGTGAATCGATTTTTGACTTTCAGCAGAAATCAACTTATTGTGTAATTAAGACTTTAAATCTAACCCTGAGGTTGGCTTAAAACAGACTTGAGTAGACCCGGCTTAAAATGAGGGTCCGCCGTCATAGCGCAGTCGTCAGCTCGTCAGACTCCTAATCTTCAATTATGGGGTGTCATGGGTTCGATTGCGGGCGGCACATATTCTTTCCGACATTTGTCTCTCACCAATGGGAGGATAATCATAAACCTATATGGGATAGCAGCTGGAGGCTAGGAAAGGATGTAGTGGTGGTACAGGTGTGAGAAATACCAGGAACCCATTATTAGGTGCTCCAGCGGCCACGATATGACTGAAATACTGTTAAAAGTGGCGTTAAACCTCATTCAATCAACCAATTAAAATGAGGATCGCATATACTCGAAAAATCGTTTGTTATTCATCCTAATATTTACAGCGTAAGTCTACTTTAATGTGGGGGTAAAGGTTTATCGAAACCGAAAGAAGAATAAAGGAGGGAGTTTCCCAACAAAAATTCCCTTTTCATTCCTCTGTCTAAAGTTTGTTTTGAATCACTTGAAAAGGGCAAAATAAAGAACAACATAAATGGGGTCGAAACCAAAATAAGATTACATTAAGACAAATAACTTTACAGTTATGCAATTTGAATTCGAAATTATATATATATATAGTTAACATTGGCATTTACTGTGTCATCACACATTTTATATTAAATATCGTTTACTACCTCCGTTGTAAAAACAAGTCAGAGGGCGTGACCATTTTTCTGTTAGATGCCATTCTACCTCAGCGTATTTTCACTTTGCTCTAAATCGTAACGGACTTGTGATGTATTGGCAATCCTCTGTCAAATATCTTAGGTGCACGACAATTGATTTCAAAATACGGCTTAAAGTTAGCCGTAGTTACGAATATTTGGTCAACTTTTTTAGTCGAACCCGTAGACTGAACCACACAGGTACCCCGACATTTTTAGTCGAACCCGTAGACTGAACCACACAGGTACCCCGACTGTGTCTTTAAGCCTTTCTTGATTTGTAAAACTTTAGACCTGTCTAAATTCAAAGGTTTTGCAGACAAAAAATTTAAGTGAAATTTAAATGAAAAATAACCATTCAGTAGGGTAGGAAATGTAGAAAAAGAACAAATGGCATCTTACAAGCAATTTCATCGTTTTCTGCAATATTTTTCATACCTCCATGAAAATAAACAAAAAATATCCTCTTTATTGAATACTGAATGGAGAATTTTACAATATAGATATTAATAACAAGTATTATTCCCGAAGATTTTTGATGTCACTTCCGTATTAAATATATAATTTGATTGGTCTATTGATTATTAGATTGCAAACCGCAATCAGTCCATTACTAAGTAAAGCGGGCGTTAAATTATTAAGATGTCTGATGTCACTTCCGGATTAAATATATAATTTGATTGGTCTATTGATTATTAGATTGCAAACCGCAATCAGTCCATTACTAAGTAAAGCGGGCGTTGAATTATTAAGATGTCTGATGTCACTTCCGGATTAAAAATATAATTTGATTGGTCTATTGATTATTAGATTGTTAACCGTAATCAGTCTATTACAAAGTAAAGCGGGCGTTAAACTATTAAGATAGATGTCTGATGTCACTTCCGGATTAAATATATAATTTGATTGGTATATTGATAATTAGATTGCCAACCGGTCAGTCTATTACTAAGTAAAGCGGGCGTTAAACTATTAAGATGTCTGATGTCACTTCCGGATTAAATATATAATTTGATTGGTCTATTGATAATTAGATTGCCAACCGCAATCAGTCTATTACTAAGTAAAGCGGGCGTTAAACTATTAAGATGTCTGATGTCACTTCCGGATTAAATATATAATTTGATTGGTATATTGATAATTAGATTGCCAACCGGTCAGTCTATTACTAAGTAAAGCGGGCCTTAAACTATTAAGATGTCCATATGATAATCGTGTAATCATGATTTGGGATGATAACAGATCAAATAACGATGGTTAAAAAATATTTAAACGTGACTTAGTAAAGTGGGCGTTAAACCAATAAGATGTCCATGTGATAATCGTGTAATGATGATTTGGGATGATAACAGATCAAATAACGGTGGTTAAAAAATATTTAAACGTGACTTTACATACCTGCAGTTAATCTGAATGTAAATGAGATCTTTGAGCCCATTTCCACATAACCAACTTTCAAGCCCCCAAAGAAAAACATTCTGAAACCATAGTGAGGGAAAGAATTGCTATTTAATAAAAAAAAATTCGTGCGATTTCTTCATTATTCAAACAGTTTTTGTCGGAAAAAGACAAACGTTTTTAGAATTTCATCATTTAAGAATTGTCGTCTGCAAGGTCTTCCAATCTGGACCAGTCTCATATTTTGTCGCCTGATGATAGGTTGCGTATTCATACAGTGTGTGTTTTTTTTTGTTGTTGTTGTTCAAACAACCTTGAGCATGTAGCCATTTTGAATGCTTCCGCACATTATAGTTCCATATACAAATGTATCAAAATTTGTAAAGTTATTTCTCTTTTTGCTCGATGCTATTGAATCATAAAAAATGAAGAGAATGATTTTTGTTTTCATGGAGGTATGAACCGAAAAACCTACAGTGTGTGGGTTTTTTTTTTGTTGTTGTTGTTCAAACAACCTTGAGCACGTAGCCATTTTGTATGCTTCCGCACATTATAGTTTCATATAAAAATATATCAAAATTTGTAAGGTTATTTCTCTTTTTGCTCGATGCTATTGAATCATAAAAAATGAAGAGAATGATTTTTGTTTTCATTGAGGTATGAACCGAAAAACCTAATCACACTAGAAAAAGACAAACGTTTTCAGAATTTCACCATTTAAAAATTGTCGTCTTCAAGGTCTTCCAATCTGGACCAGTCTTATATTTTGTCGTCTGATGATAGATCGCGTATTCATAGTGTGTGAGTTTTTTCGGTTCATACCTTCATGAAAAAAATCTCTTTATCTCGTAAATAAGTCAAGAGATTACAAACAACACTATAAAACATTTTAGATTTGAAAAAAACAACAACATTTTTTATCATGAACCCCTTGGTGTTCCGTAGAACAAATATTTAAAAGAGAGGCCGGATATACCAGAGGTCAACCATTGAAAGTATTTTCAAAAGTATCAGCAAATAGTTAGGTAGAATGACCATTCTAGAATTAGAAAAATCTTTCAAATTGGAAGTTGATCTGTACCCTGGTGAGCTTGCGAAGTTCCCGCAATCTGTTCAGGATCGACAATTACCGTTCTTAACAGAAGATCAGTTTTTGTCAAACACGGAAAGTCTATTTTGTACATTCTTGTCGAAATAAGGAAATGACTAGGGGTAAAGGCTTCTCGAAACCGAAAGTAGGAAGGACGCAGACATTTTCCATAAATTACTCGATCTAAATTTTGTTTTGCGTCACTTAAAAAGAGTCAATTAAAGACCAATTTTGGATTTAATATTGTAACCCGGATCGTAACTATCAATGAAAAAGTGATTGATCAATCAAACATCCATTTAGTCCGGGTTTGAACTTTGAGCTCGGACAGTTAATATCAGATTAAGCAATTGTTTTGGTATGGCGACTGAAGCAATCATATCTACAGCTCATTTAAGCTGTAACTTCGACGTTGAGGTCGCCAACCAATTCCTGAACAATGACGCTTTTGACGCCCCAAGAAAATAAAAAGTTTCTGAAAACATTGTGGAAAATTAAGCGATTTCTTCATTAGCCACAATGTTTTCTACACAGAAAGATGAAGAAACATGAATTCCGTAAGCTTAAATCCAGTTAACTCAGTTGATAACACCCTATGCTCATAATGCACCAGTGACCGTGATATAACTGAAATATTGTTTGACCCATTTCCACACAATGAAGCCTTTTGAACCCCCCGAAAAACAATTGAGAAAACATTGTATGAAATGAAGAAATTGCATGTAACAATGTTTTCTGTCCAGAAAGTTGATCATTCTAAAATTCTATTAGCTTCAAATTGTCGTCTGAAACTCCTTTGAATTTGGACTTGTCTAAAATTTTGCCATTTGGTAATGGGTAAATAGGTGTTAAACTTAAAGCAATCAATCAATCGATTTTACTTATCCTAACATGATGATGGATTTAGATGCAATTTTCATAATATGTATATCATCGATTGGCCTTTTGCTAACTGAACAGTTTTAGCTCAACTGAACACAACATGCTCAAGGTGAGCTTTTGTGATCATGCCTTGTCCGGCGTGCAACATGTTTAGTCTGTCAACATCTTATGTGTACTCTAGAGGCCAAATTTTTGGGTCAAATGCGCTTTTTGTCCTAATATTTGTCTCCATAAATTCCTGGTCAAGTTTTGATTCCTTGGGGTCAAACATTAGGTCAAATCTTAGAAAATACCCTATGTTCACTCTAGAGGCCACATTTTTAACTCAAAATTTTAATGTCTTGATATTTGATCAGAATATTTATCGTCATAAAATCCCGGACCGCTTAGTTTTACGATTGTCCACCTTTTGGTGAGAGATAAATGTCTGAAGGACATGTGCCGCCGCTGGGGATCGAACCCATGACATACTATGATTGAAGATTAGGTCCTTGATTACTTTAACCTCGTTTCTTTATCATTATAACGTTTGACAAGAAGATAACTGAACAAAACAATACTTTGCTAGCTTACAGTACTTTTCAGTACTTTGATTTTAGATACATGTACATATCAATGACTGAGAAAACAAAACAACAAAAACACCATTTCATATGAACTCTTGGTTCCTCAGTCAAATTTGGGTACCAATTGCCTAATCCTTTGCTATTTTGTAAATCTCTGAACAAATTTTGGCTATAAAAGGATTACACTAGAAAATTCGAAGTGATAGAAATTTTGATAATAAATACAGTGTATTTCTTATTGTACTTAAGATAGCAACAATTTTCATTCCAAATTATATGACATGATAGAGTTCGCATACATTTTGGAAGTTTTAACTGTCGATAATTTGAAACTGCGATCGTTCTGAGGCTTTGCCTTTTTCATATTAAACTGAGAAATAGACAGACAGACCGACGGACAAAAAGACACACAGAGAGGTAGGTAGGTAGGTAGGTAAGTAGAGAGAGAGAGAGAGAGAGAGAGGAAGAGAGAGAGAGAGAGAGAGAGGGGGGGAGGGAGAGAGCAAGACACATCTATGTACAACTATATACAAAAATGTATTAAATGAATACACTCACTGCCAATGAGTGATATATGTCTATGGGTGTCCAAAACAACGTAAATTAGCGTTCACTTGAGCTGTAACTACGGTCTAATGTCTACACCAACAACATAAACCTTAAAATTTAAAATCCGTTATCTCGCGAAAGTTTGTCCGAAACGAAATGAAAAGCCTCAAACAAAAGGAGATATATGTTATAATACATATGGTCGAATGATCACCAAAGTAATCATTACCACAACAATAACTGACCGAATAAACGACAACATGTTAGTCAATCGCAGTTTATGCTTCACGGTGCAAGACTGGTTTACAATAACACAACAAAAACTGACTGAATAAACGACACAATGGTAGTCAATCGCAGTTTATGCTTCACGATGCAAGACTGGTTCACAATAACACAACAAAAACTGGCTGAAGTAACGACACAATGGTAGTCAATCGTAGTTTATGCTTCACGATGCAAGACTGGTTTACATTAACACAACAAAAACTGACTGAATTAACGACACAGTGGTAGTCAATCGCAGTTTATGCTTCACGATGCAAGACTGGTTTTCAATAACACAACCACGCTTTGTGCAGGAGACAAATATCGGAAAGGATATTCGCCGCGGCCGAAGATCGAATCCCGGACCCCGTGGTAAGGGGTCCTGTGAAATGACCGCGGCCTCAGGTAGACTGAAGTTGACCAAGATGTTTTACTACAGCTCAAACCTCGTAACTACAGCTTATCAAAGCTGTATTTACAGCCTTTTTGGTCGCCAACAGACGGAAAGTCAATTTAATTCAAGGAGGATGGGTTCTTCTACTTCCGAAATGTTACCTATTCCCCTCACGTGAGACAATTTTAGACTCTCTGCACACTGTAATAATTTCTAGAATTAAGGCCTTTTAATGGCAAAACTTCCTTGTCGAAGACGTAATCAAGAAGGTTGTCCATTCAATTTCAAGGTTTGTAAATCTATTTGTGGGACAATATCTTTTGTTCGGGAAAAAAAGGATAGATATTAACGTTGAAACAGACAAAAGATTTGGCACTGAAACTTGGCAAAAACATATAAACCGTCGTTAAGTAAATATTACTTGTCACGCGAAAGAGATATTCTGTCAAGCGCAAAAATAGTCGACCATAAGCCAAGGATCGAGGAGACAAATGTCGGAATGGATATTCGCCGCGCCCGGGGATCGAGCCCGGGACCTCAAGACTAGGAGTCGTACGCGCTACCAACGATATTATCCAGTCATCTTACTTTCGCGTTCACTGTATCGTGCCCTCGCAACTTAGGCATTCTCACTCTCGCATCATCATCACCAATTTCACATGTCCTTGTTCGGTGTCTCTTATGTTATTCCGTACACGATATATGCTAGTCATCTTACTGTCGCGTTCACTGTATCGTTCTCTCTCAGTTGGCATTCTCTCTCTCGAATCATCATCACCCACTTTCCAAGTCCTTGTTCGGTGTCTCTAATCTTGTCCCGTAAAAATTGACTTGGAAATGACCGAAATATCCGGCCAGAACCGAATTTAAACTAAATGCGTACCTTATTATTTTGTTTACATCAATTATATATCAGTTCATATTTGGCAATTCTCCAATCATAACATATAGCTTTAATAAAGGCCTATGCTCTGTTTAACCCATTACCCATTACATCAAAATGCGGGATTGTGTGGTAAAAGCTAATTTACTAGTTTTTTTTTTTCACAAAATAGAGATGTTGTTAACAACAACAAGAAGAACAATCGCCTTAAGAGGAAAAACGAATAGTTTGTCATGCAAGCAGTATCTCAAGAACATTTATTCTTTTATTGCAAAAAAGAACGGTCTTCGTTTTTTAACAATATTCGTCTTTTTCCCTTCAATATCTTAAGATTATCTTAATAAGCTGTAGTTGTCATGTTTTGTTAGGCAAACGACGATATTCAATTTGCGCCTATTTTAAAGTGTCGTCTGCGACTTCTTGTAATTTGAACCATTCTAAAACTTTGCAGTCTGTTAGCCTATTATGGAAAAAAAATAGACAGGTCCAGATTGAATGGAGTTGCAGACGACACTTAAAAGTGTCTATTTTCTTTATTTATTTATTATTTTGTGATTTTTTCAACTTACTTGGTAGAAACACGTTCTGCAAAATGAAAAATACAATATTTCCCCCAATTGTTTTTTCTTAAAGTCGTCAAAAGAGTAACTGTGTGGGAATGAGCTATTTGGTTATGGTAAATTAATCCGGATAATCTTTTGGTTTATCTATACTTTGTGCAAACCTATTACCAATGAAAAGAATTGAACTAGTCTAAATCGAAAGGTAAGTAAGATTATACCATACGGCAAAATTTTAAACAGGTAAAAATTCAAAGAAGTTGCAGACGATAACTTAAAGTTGGGTGGATTTTGAATATATTTGTCTTTTGAAGGTAGAAAACAAGGTTGAAAATGAAGAATTTGTATGTTCAACCTTGTTTTCTTTAAGTTTTTTGTTGAGGGACATAAAAAGCGGGAATTTGTTAAGCGACCACAAGAAAATTCCTTTCTAAAAACGTAGAAAATTCGAAGATTTTGCACAAAAACTACCGTAACTAAATCCCAAGATATTTGAACTCATTAGAATCGTATCAATGGAATTATTCTAACGAATTCGAATAAAAATTGTTTGTTTGTTTGAATGGGGTTTACGCCGCTTTCAACAAATTTCAGTTATATCGCGGCGGCTGGAGCACCTAACAATGGAATCCTGGTATTTCTCACACCGGTACTACCATTACATCCTTTCCTAGCCTCCAGCTGCTATCCCACATAGGTCTACGATTATCAACCCATTGGTGAGAGACAAATAGTCGGAAAGGATGAGTGCCGCTGTCGGGGATCGAACCTGGGACCTCTAGCTTGACAGTCTGACGCCTTAACAACTGCGCTATGACGGCGGCGGCTCGAATAAACATAGAATTTGTCGAAGAATCGGCAATACTTTTTGTATGCAAACAAATCGACCCATTATAATTATGTCACCAAAATGTATTTCATTTACCTTCATCTACCCCTTTTTGATCGTTCCTTGAGTGGGCGCTCAATATAAGTTTACCTGTATTTGTTTTTTAGTTTATATTCATCGCTGAAAACAAGGGCAAACTTACAATCTAATACTGTTATAGGCCATTTTACTTTATTACCGTTAAGGAATGGTTTCGTTTTTAATAGTAAATCAAGATTTGGCGTGAAGGCTAGTATTTAGATTGATTCATTGAATTGGGTTTAACGCCACCTTTGAGAGTATTTCAGTCATATCGCTGCGGCAGGAGCACCTAACATTGGATTCCTAGTATTCCTCACACCAGTACTACTGTCACTACATCCTTTCCAGGCCTCAAGCTGCTATCCCACTTATTTACCAATATCCCCGTTAATGCATCTGATTTGTATTTCAGAACTTCATTACAACTGCAGGCATCAGATATCACACTTTTGTAATATTTCTTAAGGCTAGAGGAGCGTTCTATATCTTAATTAATTTTCAAAATGCAAAGTATACAAGAGTTGATCAAATAGTACGAACAGTATTTAGACCAATGTCCCTGTTAATGCACTCAATCTGTATCTTGAAACTTTATTATTACTGAAGGTATCAGAACAGTGTAACACTTTGTAATGTTTCTTAAGGCTAGATAAACTTTATATAGCTTTCTTAAAACTCATAGAGCGCAGTATTCAAGGGTCGGTCAAAGAGTAAACTTCAATATGAGCCATGTATCTGCATATGTTTGAATAAAAGCAGCACTGACTTCTTTCTTATTTCTAAAATTATAACCCATGGATCCAGAGGGAGGAACAAGTTTTCTTCATCTTTCAAATTTTCTCTAAGCCTTGGAATTTGGAATTTATACTTTTTGATCCCCAGTAACATAGTCTATAATATGTTTAAAGTAAAGTCATAATCCTAACGTTAACATGAAATTATACTGTTGAAAGAAAAAGAGCCTTTATCTCAGGTGAGCTTCCTAGGGCCATCGGCTCTCTTGTTTTTTACTTAAAGATTTTTTTCTGAAAAGCAAGTCATTACAACTTATCATTTACATCTCATCAGGCAGATCATTTCCATTTATGTGAACTATGAATTCATACAATAAAAGTCTTCCCAAACATTGTACACATGGCATAAATTGTCACTTTTTTACAAACAAAATCTTTTAAAATCACAACATTGTAACAGTACAGAACATAATGAATTTGACAACCAGATTGGAACCGGCTTGAACGCTGAATGGTACACGATCGTGATTGAATGATTGTGATTGAACGCTGAACGCTTTTTCGCTATTAGCGGATTGAACGCTTTCTTGTATAGAAGCGATCGTTATATCAACGTAACGTTGCATTCAACCATTTCTATACACTACAACATCACGAACAAATTGTAAACGAATTATTATATTCTTATTTTTCTTAAATTTATTTATTTGTGCTTGATCTCGGTCCCATAAAACGCAGTGCATCAAAATATATTTGGTTTCTTCCCTTGAACCAAAGTTCGCCATTTACACAATTCAGAAAAAGGAGAAAATTATCTCCTTAAATTTCGAATGTGGTCGACCAGAAATTACAGAACATGATGTTATATTCTGATTAGTCTAAGTGTAATCCAGAGAGCCCAGGATCACCAAATATGACTATAAATACAAGTTGTGAACATTGTTGACCCTTTTCCTCCGATGTATTGGTTGCGTTTGATAATTTAAACATAATAAATGAAATGCAAAGTTTACAATCAGACATCAATTATGTTGTTTGTCTATTCCTTTTTCCAACTCGATAGCCCTGAAATAAGAGAAGCTGGAGACCTTTTGTTGATGTATTGTTAGCACCCACTTGAAATAGGATTCTTAAAGATAAATCCGATACCCTGACATTTCTTCTTAGTCTAGATAAGAATAAAACAAACATGGCTACTAGGTGCTAATGAGCAACCTTAATATAGTAAGTACTGTTAGAAAAATTCTTAGGACACTATGGTAGCTCACCTACAAATAAAGTGATTTTGTAGAAGCTTCAGTGATAAACATGGATTTTCTTGGACAGTAGTTAGTAGTAATTTGATAGGTCAACTTATTTTGTTAGTTAACATACAAATGAATGAATGGGGTGTAACGGCAAATAGACAGCTGGAGCAATTTAGTGCGCTGAAAACGAATTAAGTATTTCTAAATCAAGTGAAACTTGAAGTGATGAAAATATATTGAACAAACTGACTATCAATTGAAAGAGAAATTCTCAAGAATGGCCTTGGTTAACCTATTACCAAACAAAAAAGTGATGGAACGATCCAAATTGAAAGTTTGTTTGCTTTATTCGAACAGGGTTTAATGCCAATTTCAATACTATTTCAGTCTTATCACGGTTGCAGGTACTGCCAGTACTACCACTACACCATGTCTAAGCCTCCATCTGCTCATGCCACTTAGGATTACAGTTATCCATTGATGGGAGACAAAGGGATATTTGCCGCCGCTGAGGGTCTAACCCTTGACCTTTTTTTAAATATAATAATAATAATTATGATTATAATAAAACGGAGAAAAATGCAAACAGGACTCTTAAGTTTTTTTCGTTCCCATTTTTCACTAGACAAGTGTACTAAAACCACGGCCTACCTTAGCGCAATGTCGTTAAACATAGAAAATTGTAATTATCATTATCGATTACATGTAATACGAACTGTCGAAACACATAGCTAACGCTTGTATATTAATCGTCTTATATACCATCTAGGAGAACACATAAACTATCCAACTTTGAAGAACAAAAAAATCTTTATTCATTCATTCGAAAGATTTAGTAGGCATTTCTTTTGTTTCAGGTGAGTTCATTTTCAAATGTCCCGGGTTCGATCCCCGACGGCGGCACTTATCCTTTCCGACTATTTGTCTCTCACCAATGGGTCGATAATCGTAGACCTATGTGGGATAGCAGCTGGATGCTAGGAAGGGATGTAATGGTAGTACTGGTGTTAAAATACCAGGATGCCATTGTAAGTGCTCGAGCCGCAGCGATATAACTGAAAGATTGTTGAAGGCGGCGTAAAACCCCATTCAAACAAGCAAAACAAACAAAATCATTTCCACATGTGTGATCAAAAACTTTTTTGGGGCATATTAAAACAATGGTCCATGTGTATACAATAAAATAGTATTTTACGTGATTTAATTTGGATTAAAATACTTTTGTACTAAAATCCACTGCACTCAATCTTTTCTTTTAACTTCTTAGATTTATTTTAGTTGTGATGTTTTAATCTGCTTCATGCTGCGAATAACAAAACGCTCGATCATGTTTTAAAAAATCCTTCTCGCTTGACGCATGCATTTATGTTAAACTTTGTATTTTGTCTTCCTTCATTAAACCCGCTGTTATTATTTGTTTTAAAAGAAAAAAAATGCTTTTCAATGTTCAAATTTCTAATGCTTTCAGCTATTTCAAATAGAGTGCTTTGAAAATGACTATGCATAACTTTAAAGAAAGAAAGCAAAGAAGTAAAAATATCTGGCTTTACGTGACGCCAGATAAGTCATATATTGCCTATTTTCTATGACGTATCAATCACGTCATTGGCATCCGCTAGTAAAACAATCTTTATCGACATCAGCCGAAGACTAACGACCTCACTCGATAAAATTTGATGTCTCAAAAGATGGTGTAGTGAATATGTTGCTATAGGTTGCATTTATTGTAACTTTAGTAGATTTAACAAGAAGAAAGAATATTTACTATTGAAATGACATTGATAACTATTGGGAAATCACATAATTTTCCAATATCAAATTTTCAGGAAATTATGTTCAAGAGCCGCTTTAATGCAGCCCCGGATAAAGCACCGGTACATTGTCGGTCTGACCAGGAGTAAACTTTGGGACAAATGATACATGATAGACCGAAAATACCTACACATTTTTGTTCAATTGGAAAAGATGTGTGCTAGAATGTGAAATTAGGCAAAGGGAGTTTTGTACGTCAATGTTTTTGCTGAATCAGCAAAATTCCAAATTAATGCGACACAACTAAAGCTTTTAAAGATCATATTTCACTAAGACAACAATTTATCGACAAAGGAATGTTAATTATTCAGGTGGTTCTATTGTAAATAAATAGTGTTTTGAAATTCTTTATCTAAAGGTCAAATCAAATATTCATTGTCGACTTTTTGTTTTTGTGTTTTGATCCTTTCATTATTGCTCTCATTTGAGGTCCTGTTAACGTTTTTTCTCCCCCCCCCTATTTTTTCTTTCTTACAAACCATACTACGATTAGCAAAAGTAGTTGTTACATATGAGGTTCGTTTAATACGAATAACAAATATATTATTGATTTGATTTATTTTCTTTTCGTTCTCTACATTTCTCGGTAACTAGTAACAACTTTTACATTTTTTTCCAGAATGAATGTCACAGTTACATGTGGTACTATAAAGTATTTATTTCGATATCAATGTATTAAGAAAGCGTATTACAGCGTTGTGAACAAGTTTCAAGCAATACCGGTAATGTATGCTTAAAAGTATCATGCAAGAATAGAAATATGTCTGAGATCTAACCATCGTACATATTTGACAGTTTTATTTCGCAAATATTGCACTGAATTGAAGAGGGCTCTCTATACGCATTACCGACTTTAAGCCATGTTTTACCTCCGAGGAAGGATAAATCAGTATAAACAACCAATCTTTTTTTGGTCACTAAAGCAAACAAGGGCTTATGATAGGATATGAGTGAAGTTCTTAGAGTATTTTCTCATCACTTTCCACTCGTGTTTGTTCACATATTGAGATCGAGAAGACTGCAACCGATTCTTCACCGGAATTGTTCGATTATCTTCGAAATTGATTGCTACATGCACAGATGCTGATTGCCAAACTTTAAGGACGATGTCGTTAATCTCCGTGACCGAGCAAAACCGAGCAAGTTGGTTGAATGACTAGCGAAAGTAAAAACGTCACTCCTGACGGCATAGTTACATGTAAACAAACCTTCGTGGTTGGTTTCAATTCAAAATATCGAAACTTCTTTCATGCATTGAAGGCTAATCATGTAGAATTATTTTGGTCTTTTAATTTAAATCGTCATATTTATTGATGCTTTTGACCCTCGAATATGTTTTTTTTTTTATTATTTTTGTTGTTTGTTTTGGGGGAAGATATGGCTTTAAAGTGAAAATAAAGGCACTGTGGTTGCTTTTTAACCATTTGACCACATTGAAAACCTACATACAGATGTTAAAAATGCATTATAATGCTGTTGCTGAAAAAATAAAATATGGACAAAGTACTAAATGAAGAACTTAATGTCGAACCGCATGATTAGTACAAACATATCCATTAGCCCGCTTCGATTACAAAATTGACTGGGATATTCATATAGCTAATTAGACGTGAAAATTCGTTGATCTTGATAGCTAAGGTGTATACATATAAACAAAAAAGGTAGCTACAAATACGGACCACCACGTAGGTATAAAAGATTAACAGTTGTTCACTAAAGACCCAGGCCGCCTTTTCACTCCAAGATGTCAAAATTCAATATTTTTCAACAAAAGAAAAGTCGCTCAAGACATTCTTTGCTTAATTGCTGTGACATGATAAAACAATAGGAATAATAAAACAGAGAGAAATACAATATCCAGTCCCTTGTTTCGATAAGAAATGATTACTTTCATATGGTATGACAAGATTTTAACGTTTTATTTTATTCTACTTTTAATAATTTCTTCAGAAAGGGTGTTCTTTTTTCCCTTTATTCCGAGGGTATTTTTTAAAAGGTAGATACACATGATCCGGTATTGAAACAAATTAATCTTGTTGAAAAACGATACTGTGAATTCATGGTGCATATATTTGCCTAATCATTTATCATTCTGACTTTCGCAAACTTTCAGTGTTTTAAATGAAATGCCGATGCTACATGTTCAATATTATCCGAAACTGACCGAGAACACTTTAAATATATGAGGCATATTTTGTTATGGTATGATACGAAACCCTGTTTGGATTCGATTTTTTATTCATTTAAGAAGCCCGAATGTCGATTAACATATCAAATTTTCGTACTCGTCGAAATTCCGATTCATAAGTACATCATAGTATTTCATTTCTTATATACCAACACATTTAGACTATAAAAGACAAAAGAAGCTCACATAACTTGGCTAATATTTACTTTTTTAACGGCGCAACGTTATTTTACCGGAAAATGACGTCATATAGCAATATCTGTACCAGTTCAGTATATTTTTTCTCTTTCAATGAATGTATCTTAGAAGTTAAATTGGTAGGTATATGTATATACACATGGGAGACAGATTTTATCCAAACAGTGTAATACATATGTATTATCATTAAAGCATAATTTCGAAAGTCAATGTTTTCTTCGTCAAGGGTTAAATAAGAACAACAAAATGGCTGAATGACCTAAATAGAATTTCGTTTTTTCACCAGACGAGTTATTTTTTCCCGCAATGTACGAATAGTTTTACATAAAGAAGTTATTTTAAGGACAAATGAGTTAATATGGAGTTCTCTTTTTTCAATTTAAACTTCGGAAACTTTGTGAAATATGAAGAAATTGCTTGCAATAAGTAATTAATCTCAGATATATATCAAAGTACTGAAAAGTACTGTAAGCTAGCAAAGCATTGTTTTATTCAATTATCTTCTTTGTCAAACGATATCATGATAAAGAAACGAGGTTAAAGTAACAAAGGAGTCAACATTCCCACACAATCCATCCTTTTTATGCCCCATAAGAATAGTTGTAGAAAACAATGTGGAAAATGAAGAAATTATTTGTTACAAGCAATTTCTTTATTTCCACATTGTTTCCTACCTAGAGAGCTAAATATTTTAGAATTGTCAACAATTTGAAATTGTCGTCCAACTACTTTGAAGACTCTGATGAGGGACTTTTTTAACACGGTGTGTTCAAGTGAGCGAAAAACACAGGCAGAGTTTGCAATATTCCTGAAATACATAAGAACTACTTTTTATTTTGTAGGCATTTAACGGATCTAGTGGTTAAGCCTCCAGTGGCAGTTTGCACTCGTTGAACTTTGAGACGACCTCAAATTTTGCTAGCCAATAATATCATCAGCCGAGAATTGTCATCTCGTCCCCTTAAAGTATCATGATTATTTGTTCATTCGACCAGTTTTCGAGAAAAAGGGGTTTTAGGTTCTACAGGTTAGACATCTAATATTTTAAACAACTTACAGTTATACAAGGTATCTTCAAGCATGATTAACAATATTACAATGTACATTTTTATACATTGAAAATTCCATGCTTAATCAGTTAAAAACATAAACAAAAAAGTGCCGTTTGCAACGTCTTTGCATTTTGACCAATCTAAAATATTGTCGTCAGGTTTAGTGAGTAAAGAAAGGGCAATTTTACCCACTCATTAGGTGACTCACTGAAACTCTTAAATCTATAGAAAATCAAGAAACTGGGATTATTATCAATTTGGCATATTGCTACAGTATTTTCGGTAACTATCTAAATGAGTTGGGGAAATTGGTAGTTTTGAAACCACCGATATTACATTGAATAAACCCGACCAGCGTCTAAGTGATAACCGATATCCGAGATTTATTTTAAGGAGTGTGATCAACACCTTACAACGTCGATGAATGCAATGTATTCTTACCGTTCTTGATCATCTCGTCAATTGCCAGATGCATTTTCGTTGAACAATAATTAGCAAACTATCAGTGTAACTTTGGATTTTTAGAATAAATAACGGGTGTGATTATTTAGTAGAAAACTAAGTGAGAGAAACTTACAACTTACTGCAAGGCCAGTTTTTTGATATTTGGTACAGGTTACATTACACTTTGCGGTAAATTGACAATATGTAATTTTAGAATGTTCCGAAAAAAGTTGCAGACTATTCAATTCAACTTGACTCATATATATTAAGTTTTCAAATATCGATCGTTGTCAACTAACTATGATTCCGTTTGCCTTTCCCGAATATTTTGTACGTTAAGGTTCTCTGGTATGGTCAAATATTGCGTGTCAGGTACCACATTTAGGCAACAGTCCGTTTTAGGATGCGTAAGAGAAAATTCAGCATTTTACATATTGTGGGAACTGGAGAATTTGCTAACAATTTATCTCGTTATTAACCAGTCAATAATTTTGTTGTATGCCAAGTAACATTGTCATTGCTGTTTTAAGCTATATATATATATAACCAATTAACATCCTTCAATCACTTAGTATGTGTTCTTGCTTTTTCAACTGTAAACCTGTATCATCTATATTATGTGCCCTCAGACACATTCATGTATTATCACTGTTGGTCTGTAGCTGCATTGGGAAAATTATGGCGTTTATCTATTTCTAATTTGCATTGTAATTTGCATTCCTCCTAATATATTCCCTCCTTAGCAGTGGATCCTTAAATGAATTCAACCTACACTTTCCTTTACTGTAAGGATTATTTCATCTAAACAATCATATTGTGAATGAAAATGACCCTGGAATTTAAGGGGAAAAGGGAAAAAAAGGTTTGACTTTATGATGCAATTAGGTGCAAAAGAAAAGCTCCCTCGGAGCCTTAACCAATTAGCAGATGACACAATTTTAGACTGGTCCAAATTCAAAGAAGTTGCAGACAACATTTTTAAGCTGATGAAATTTTAAAAATCTTTGTCTAATATGATTCTTAGGGAAGCATCGTGGACTATGAAGGAATTACACATGAGTGATTTCTTTATTGTACACAATATTTTCCAAAGCTTTTTGACACGCAACTGAAAGTGCTGATGAAATCTTAAAATTCTTTGTCCAATAGGATAGAAATTCTTGGACTATAAAGAAATTACACATGAGTAATTTCTTAATTGTGCACAATATTTTCCAAAGCTTTTTGACAAGAGCCACTGTGGGAATAGGTTAAACCTACTATCAGCCAATAAGTTCAGACTTGGTACAAAATTGAAGATTACAACAATGTCAAATTGATAGATTATGAAATATCTTTGTATTTCTTACTATAGAAAACAATGTAGAAAATGAAGAAATTACTCGTAACAAGCATTTTCTACATTTTTCACATTGTTTTGTTGAACTCTTTTGAAGGGCGTCAAAAAACTAAATTTTAGGGGAATGGGTTAAACGGAGTATTCTTTTACCTTTAAAATTATTCAGTCAATTCATTTGCATACCCTGCTGTAGGCAGGGTTGAGGCTGATCTTGGTCACAAGTGTGTCTGTCCACCTGCATGCTTGTATACTTTAACTTTTTTGAAGTTCTATATCAAGATATATTTGGGGCGAAATTTCACAGAATATTTGTCATCGAGTGGTCTTCCCAAATTGTTGGAGTTATATATTTTTTCACTCAATCACAGAAAACTATCCTATTAACTTCTCTTACGGATCCTGCTGCTTAACCCTCTCCTGTTTTGCAAAAGTTGACCAATTTCAAAGGTTTTGCAGACGGAAATCTAAAGTCAATTTAATTAGAAAAATAACCATTTTGTAGGGTAGAAAATATTGTAGAAAAATAATAAATTGCTTGTTACAAGCAATTTCTTCTTTCTCTACAATGTTTTCTCAGTTATAAAATCACAGGGGCGTAAAAACCAGGGATTAAACAGGAAAAGGTTTAACTCATAATGGCGGGATCATGAATTTGAATCCTATTTCAGCAATTTTTTTGACATATATTGATAAAAGTCATCCCGCAAAACATGCATTATTTATCTCTTACCAGTGGGTGAATGATAAATAGTGCCCCTAAATGATATGAGCATGTGTGGCTCAGATTTAATCCAGTTGTGGTAAATGACATGAATCCATGTTTGGTTAACCAGCATCTGTGATCTAACTGATTTGTGTTCTTTTCATCCACATGATAAATCCCGCTAAATAAGATTTTTGAAGCTCTCTAAAACACAATTTTGTTTGTTTTGAATGAAAACATTTGACGTCTCCAAGGTTCCACAATTATATTCGTAACCTTTGTCATTATGTATAAATAACCATTATGTATAAATAAGGGCTGAAAGGACTGATAGAACTTATTGTTCATAAATCAATATTTCTTTTAGCAATCAATTTCATGAACAATTCTGGCATGAAAAGTACAAGCAGGAAGTGTAGACTAGGATCAGACTACTCTTTTGTTGTTTAAGTTAAACCAATCGACAATAATGCTTCACATAAATGACAGCCATTTCGACATGGCCTAATGGTCCTTTACCAAAATTCTTCAAAATATTGCCCTTGCTTGAAAACTAGCCCTATATTGTGCCATACTTATATAACAAAGATATAGGGAAGGAAGTCTTGAAAAAACTTACAATCCCAAACCGAAGGGCCTAGAGCTTTAGTATTTGGTATTTGACTTCACCTAATGGTCCTCTACCATAGAATTTCGAATGGTTGCTCTAACTTGAAAATTAGTCCTTTTTACTCGATCCAAGCTCTTACCTAGCGATGAATAAGGAAATAAGACTCTACCAAAATGGTCGTTTGACATTGTAAACAACATTCTGTTGGTTTCAGCTTCTGGAGTGTCACAGGCCCTTTTTGGGCCTCCTGTTTGGATACAAATTGCCTTATCCTTTCGCACATTTGTAAAATCGTAGTGATTGAAAATTTAATAATAATTATTAGGAGAATAACTTGTAGAAAAGGAAATATATTGCATGTTGTAATAAAGGTTGCAATCCATTCCATTTCAATTGATTTGGCATGATGGCGTTCGCATACAATTTGTAAATATAGACTTTCAACAATTACAAACTGCTTTCATTCTGATACGAATATGAATAATGAATCTAATTAATTTTCTCTCATTTCTTTCCCATGACACCCTTCTAGTAAAAAAGTTAAACAATTTGAATCGAAACGGTCAATAGTTGCCGGTACTTTGCTAGTTTATTCCAATAATCCGGGCAAAGGGCTTTCGTTTAACAAATCCTTGCTACGTGTACCAAGCATTAAAATTATTGTAATTTGGGAATAACGGCCTATTTAAACAACGTTTTATCATGTACTTCCTAGGCGCTGATAAAAATCAAGTTTGGGAAATCATTGTAGTAAAAGCAGAAAATGTTGGCGTCCTTTTCTGAACACTTGTTTATGTTATGACCAGACACAAAGCATAATCTTTTTCAATTTCGATCGACAAAACTACCTTCAGTACTCTGGTGTTAGCACAATAGTATGATCGCGATTTCGCCTTTTCGAACATTATCGTGTTCTAAAGGTATCGTCCTTTCGTACTCTTGTGATATCTTCATCGATTCTCTCGTACTCTGACGTTAGCACTGTCGTATTCTCGCGATATCGCCCTCTCGAACTCTGGTGTTAGCATGATCGTGTGCTGGACCCTCGCGAATTATTTTGCGATGACACTGACAGCTATTACGAAGGCACGTGAATATGACGTGGTGCCAAATGATCGGAAAATTACTAAAACCAAGTTTTAACTTGTTTAGGGTATCGAGATACGAGACCGCGTCAGTGTGATTTCTTATGTTGAAGTGATCGGACGTGTTTTTCAGTTCCGAGCGTATTCAATAGAAAAAGCACAGTATTCGTTTAACTTGTAAGTAGATAATTCGATATTTTAAGTTTTTTCTTGGGGAAAATTAAGAATGCTGAATTGTGTAAATTGGCCGACTGAGCTTTGTAACGGAATTATTTATAAAATATTTACATGTAATTACGGGTATGAATTTAAAGCTTAATCGTTGATTGGTGGTCTAAACATCGTAACCATGTTTAAGTCGCCAAAATCAACAGATAAGCTTAAAGTATATAAAGAAAATCAAATGTTGGACAATATTCGAGTCCAAAGTTCTCTACCAGTCTTAATAATCTGTTTGATTAATCGACTGTTCGGTTTACAACCACCATTCGTCAATTGGTTTACAAAATGACAAAAGACAACCTTTTATATTCGAATAAAGATCGAGCAACCATAGTGTAAATCAAAGTACTGAAAGTACTTTAAGCTAGAAGAGCATAACTTAGTTCAGTAATCTTCTTTGTCAAAGGTCTTCATGATAAATTAACGAGGTTAAAGTAACCCAGGAGTTAATGCATTTAACATGGCAAAATCGTCGACTGGTTCAAATTGAAAGAAGTTGCAGACGACAATTTCAAGTTGGTTGAATTAAAGGAAAAATATACATACTTTGCACGGTAGAAAACATTGTGGACAATGAAAAAGTGCTTGTGACAAGCAAGTCACTAGCAATTTCTTCATTGTCCACAATGTTTTCTAAAACTTTTTTTTTCTTGAGATGCTCAAAAAGTGGAATTGAGTGGGAATGGGTTAAATAGCATGCTTTTGAAAAAGTTCTCTACAATTTGAATAGAGTTTGCAGTATTCCTGTATTACAAAAGAACTGCTTTTTATGGCGTAGGCATTCAATGTATTTAATGGTTAAGCCTCCACTGGCAGTTTGCACTCGTTGAACTTTGAGAAGACCTCAGAATTTCGTTTGTCAACTTAAGCTATCAAAGCTGATGCTTTTCTAACTAAAATACTTTAAATAGTGAACGCTTGCTTTTAACCCTTGTAAACTGTATAAAACCCTTTTAATAATTAGATAAGAATGAAGTACTGAAAGTACAAGTTAAACTATTAGATGTTTAAATTACTTTGCCCGCCTACTTACTCCGTTGCCCCCTCCGACTACAGCGGAAAGTTCCTCTTCGAATTTAAACGGTATAATTTAAAAAAATGCAAGTAGCATGTAGCTATACTGTAAGATGGTTGGTTGGCGACCTAAAAGTCTTAACTACAGTTTGAACAAGCTGTAGTTATAATGTTTATGTTGCCAAACTAAAGGAGAAAGCTTCACAAAATGGCGGCCATTGTTGGAGTTCAAACTTCTCTTCTGGTTCGAATGAATCATTTCATTGGTCGATTGAGTCTTTAATTGACGGCCGCGACTATTCAATTCCATGACGAAGGTATAAAACGTCAAACAAATGGTGAAGTGCAAGACTAGACTGCACATAAATGTTGGCTGATCTTTGTCTATACCTCCCGCCAAAAGAGGAATATTCCTGGTTCATCATAAAAAGGGTTACCTGCGATATCGTTGTTAAGTCTTTCCTCTTTTGCAAAATTTTAGACCTGTCCAATTTCAAGGGTTTTGCGGACGAATTTTAAAGTTGATTCAATTTGAAAGGTAATCATTCAATAAGCTAGAAACTATTGTCGCAAAAGAAGAGACTGCTTGTCACAAGCAATTTCATTTGTCTACAATGTTGTCACAATGTTTAAAAATCTTTTGTATTTTTAATGAGAAAAAGAGGGGAGAAAGCTGTGTGATATTGTTTGCACTAATTGATATTTACATTCAATTATCTTTTTCTCGTTATTAATGATCTTTAGTCCTCTCGTGTTTAACCAATTAGCAGACAAACTTTTAGACAGTTCAAATTTGAAAGAAGATGCATATGACATTTCAAACATCATGCCCACTGGGTTTTCATGTTGGGGGTACATGTATTCACTAAGTTTTGAAGTGGAGGGTACAAAGAAAAAATTCGAGGATACAGTGAACTCTTACTTTCAGATCTAGAGGTATACCCGAGGTGGGAATACAAAGAAAAAGTCGAGGGTACAATGTACCCAAGCTGCAGTATCGCAGCCCTATTTCTGACCATCTGCAGGCTCAGGTCATCAGAAAGAGGGCTACGATATCGCCGCTAAGTGTACCATTTACTCTCAAAATTAGGGGTATACCCTAGATTTTGAAGTGGTGGTACAGAAAGAGGGCTCCGATATCGCCGCTAAGTGTACCCTTTATTCTCAAAATTAGGGGTAGACCATAGAAGCAGACGCACCTTTTTTCAAGTATTCCGAGAGATTATGTTAATATTTTCAGAATCTACAGGATATTTCCGGGCATATCCCCCCACCACTACGCACACACATTCACAAGAAAAAAAAAAAAAAAAAAAAAAAGAACAAAAAAAAAAAAACAAAAAAAACCTCTCCCATACACATACGAGCAAACACAAACAAGTTTCCATTCAAGCTCCGTAGTCTACCAATTGATCAGTTTAGACAAAGAAATAAAGCTAAAGTAACTTTATTTATAGTTACTATGAACAGTCTTGCACCTTAATTACTTATCCAAAGCTCTATTTCTAAGATCGGTGATTGTAAACTTTAAAAAAGATCACTGTCATTGAGGATTTTTTTTTCAACATGATTTCCTGAAACATTCCTCTTTTGATGGAAAAACACATCTGAATCCACATAAATGTCGGGTCTGTCCATTCTACCCTAATGAAGCGCAGGGTCTTGGCGTACATCAAACGGATCGACGAGACAAACTCGGGAAGGTCGACCACGTACTTTTTTTCCCGGGCAGATTTTAGAACAATACACGGTCATTTGTTAGTTTTAGTGGATTTGCGAATCATTAATCGAGACTCTTACCACCCCTACAGTAAGATTTTCTGACTCGTTGTTTCTTTGTTGGAAATACTGTATCATCAACATATTTTATTTTGTTGTTGATGTTTATTTGCTACCACAGGGATTTGTGACAATTTATATCTTTTAGCTTAGATACGCCAACATATTCAAACCTAGTTTTAAATCAAAGTACTGAAAGTACTGTAAGCGAGCAAAGCATTATTTTGTTCAGCAATCTTCTTTTTCAAACGTTATCATGATAAAGAAACGAGGTTAAAGTAACCAAGGAGTTAACCAATTCCTACACAATCACTCCTTTTACGCCCGTTAAGATAATAGCTGTAGAAAACAATGTGGAAAATGAAGAAATTGCTTGTTACACGCAATTTATTCATTTTCCACATTGTTTCTACATGGGGAGATAAATATTTAAGAATTTTCAACAATTTGAAAATGTCGTCTGCAACTTCTTTGAAGACTCTGACCAGAGTCATTTTTAAAACGATGTGCTCGGGTGAGCGAAAAATACGAAGGAGATAAAGTTGCAGTCAGAGTTTGCAATCTTCCTTAAATACATAAGAGCTAATTTTTATGGCGTAGACATTGTACGGATTTAGTGGTTCAGTCTCCAGTGGCGGTTTGCATTCATTGAACTCTGAGAAGACCTCATAATTTTGTCTGTTTATTTAAGCTATCAAGCTGACGATTTGCTAACTAAAAATCAAGTGTTACAAGTCCCCGAGTATGCTACCACAGAACTTATTCTACTGATTGCCTGTATCTATTGCATCAGACGCGAAATTATTCTAGTTCTATTTAAGACTTTTATTTGAAAAAGTTTGAATGTACATTCGCGTAATGACCTTTTTCTCTCTAAGGTCATTAATTTTTCCGTACGTTCTTGCACGTGCTGGCCTAAAAATATGTGCACGAACGGATGTATTTGTACGAGAATTACATACTGCAGTACGTGAATATGCACTCTATCAAAGTGCGATAAATTTTGAGAGAAAGTGCAAGATAAACTAGGAAATATTGTGAGAAAAGGAAAACTTGATTGTAACACCTAAATTCTCCTTTCTCACAAAGTTTAACATAACTTTTGTATTTCCCAAGGGTGTCAAAAGATGGCGAAAAAGGACTGCGTCTCTCCGCGTTTTATACTTTTTTTTATATATGTTTAATGAATCCCCCACCCCCATTTCTGTTCAGGATCAAATTTGCTTTATTTTATTTTTAATTAAATAAATAGTGCATGTAAATATGAACAAGAAGTCTTATACCCAACTTAAATCTAAGGTATTAGGAACACAATTCATTTGTTTGACTTTGTTACTAAATAGATAATTGTCTTTCTTACACTTTTAATTAAGCATAATCCAACACTTACATGTATTTGCCACATAAAGCCTGTTTCTTTTTCTTCAATTTTAGCTCATCTGAGCACAAAGTGCTAGGTGAGCTGTTATGATGGGTCATTGTGTAACATAATCCATTGCGGAAGTTCATATATTTCTTTCATGAAGAAATAAGTAGAGTAGCAACGGTCCGAATCCATGAGAATATTACATGTAATAATCTACTACATATCATGTTGACTCGCCCGTCTACTGCCGATACTTTCTTGAATGAACATTTTTGAGAGGAAGATGCGAAACAAGATATTTGATTTGTTGAACTAGTATTTTGGTCCCATATAAATAAGGAAGCAAATGCGCAAGACGGGGGACGAGTCGATAGTTTGAAATGGGATTGATCACGTATGCGACTATTTGGGGCTTATGCTCCCAGAGTAGTTAGACGTATTAAATATTGTATAGTTTAAAGAAGTTTGAGTTATTGTTAATTAATCCACTATACGATCACTCAGAAGAAACATTGTAGAAGCAGGAGAAAAGACCGATATCATCATACAATTATCTGACGTCCGTCCGTCCGTCTGTCTGTCCACAACCTTTAAAAATCTTCTCCTTTAAAACCAGCCGACCAATGGAGCCGACACTTTTCAGTAGTGTTTATTTGGTGAAGGCTTACAAAAGTTATTAAAAGTTAATATGAAAAAGGCAAAGCCTCAGAACGATCGCAGTTTCTATTTATCGACATTAAAACTTCCAAAATGTATACGAACTCCATCATGTCATATTTGGAATGGAAATTGTTGCTATCTTAAGTACAATAAGCAATTTCCGAAAACACTGTATCAATTATTAAAATTTCAATCACTATAGAAGCACAGAGAAGAAGATTTTTAAACATTTCCTTCTTTATTTCTATGTAAAATCAGGGATCCCACAGAAAAGGGCTAATTTTCAGAATACGGTAATTCTTTGAAGTATTTTGGTAGAGGGTCAATATATGATGATTTGTACCAAATATCAAAGCCTTAGGCTTGGAAGGAGAAGATTTATTAAGTTTTTTCACTCTGTTGCCATGGCAACAAGAGTTCTTCATGGATTTCAATTCCTTGAAGTATTTTGAAACAGCATGACCTAAGGATCGTTTATGCCGATTGAAAAACTTTTAAAAGTGGCCTTAAGCTGCATTCAATCAATCAATTTAACAGTATTCTAGTTACATCGCAGTGGCTGGAACACCTAACAATGGATTCCTGGTATTTTCCCACCAGTTCTACCACTACAACCTTTCCTAGCCTCCAGTTGCTATCTGACTTAGGTTTATATTTATCCACCCATTGGTGAGAGACAAATCTCGGAAAGGACATGTGCAGCCGCCCTGTATCGAACCCATGACATCCCATATTTGAAGATTTGGAGTCTGATGCGCTACAGACTGGGCTATGACGGCAATCCGAGATTTTATGATGATAAATATTCTGACCAAATATGAAGACATTATAATTTTGAGTTAAAAATGTGGGCTCTAGAGTGAACACAAGGTTTTGACCTAATGTATTATCCCATGGGACCAAAACTTGACCTGGAATTTATGGAAACAAATATTCTGACAAAAAATCACCACATTTGACCCAAAAATTTGGCCTCTAGAGTGCACACAAGATGTTGACGGACTAAACATGTCATATGCCTGAAAAGGCCTGATCACCCATTGGTAAGAGATAAATGATTCATGTCATATGTCAGAAAGAAAATTTGCTGAAATGGGGTTCAAACTCCCAACCCAAGCATTATGAGCATAGGGTGTTATCAATTGAGTTAACTGGATTCTGCAGGACAAGTAAGAGAAGTCAACAAGGTTGTTTTCTGTTTTCTGTGATCCAGTAAAAAATGTTTAACCCAATAATTTTGATGATAAATATTCTGTGAAATTTTCCCCCCAAAACCATCTTACAGAATTCAAATTACAAAAAAATAAACAGACATACAGATGGGCAGACACAATTTTGGCCAAGATTGGCCTCTCCCTGCCTACAGCAGGGTATGTAAATGAATAAATTGAGTTTTAACCCTTCTCATGCTGAATCCGGAATATTCTGGTTTCGGCAGGAGGTGTAGACCAAGAACAGCCTACACATAAGTGCATTCTGATCTTGGTCTACACCTCCTGATTGTACTTTTCCTGGCAGAGTTGTTTATGAAATTGAATTCTAAAAGAAATATTGGTTTTTGAACAAGTTCTATCAGTGCTTTCAGCCCTTTGGTTTTACAGCGATTCAGTAAGGTATTTATACAGCATGACAAAGCATAAAGGGAAAAAAAATTCCCATTAACCCATTTCCATCACCGTGCCAAATATGAGCAATGCATCTTAAATAGGCTTGAAGAAATTTTAAATGTTTAGGTTTTAAGTAAGTTTTTGAAGATGTTTGACCTTGACAAATGACCTTGACCTTGTTGAATGACCAAGACCTTGGTATCTGTGGATGCATATCAATTCATTCTATTGTAAAACTAGAAAATATGCAATCATAGCAACTAAGACATTAATCAAGCACTTTTCTTCACAGTCTTTATTAATTACCAAATATATCAGCCTTGTGCCAATTATATTTCATTGCAATTAGGCCAGTGGCAGTCACTTTCATTCATTACCTTGATTTCCAAATGGTAATGGTTTATTTCATTCAATGAGGTATCTGGTTGTTGTTTTTTTCAATTCAAAATCATGTGGGACCACCAGACAATTTGTCCCTTTAGGCACCAGCTATTTATAATGTCTGGGGAGGGAATCGAACCCCCATACATGATTTTGAATAAGGAGACACATTTTATATGGTCCTGATTGATTGATTATTTAGCAATATCAATGTAATCCATTTTGAACAAACCAAAAGTGTTTAATTAATGTCGATTTAAACAATCTTCTATTAATAAATTGAATTTCAAAAATTTCCGAATTTTAACCCTTCTCATGCTGAACCCGGAATATTCTGGTTTTGGCAGGAGCTGTAGACCTTTGGTTTTACAGCAATTCAGTAAGGTAATGTAACCAGCATGACAAGGGTTAAGATGTTGATGAAAACTCAAACCATTGCATGACATCATGTACAGCAGAATGACCCTTTTTTAGGAAATGTATAATAGATTAACAATTACTAGATCAGTATAGAGAGTACTCCAGTCACTTATCTCAGTTTAGCCTAGTACAATTTAACTTTATAATTAGGGGTGTAACGATAGATCGATAGGTCGATGTATTTTGATAGTGACAGTCACGATATCGATGTATCGATTGCAATTTCCTGACATCGATAACTATCGCGATTGTTTGTTCAAATATCGATAGTTTCAATAGTAAATATTCAAAGCATACTTAGACCGAAATTCAATGTTTTCTTGGTCTCTTAGGTTAAAAAGAGAGACTTATCCTACTTTCACTTTCTAAAACCACGTGATAGGCATGTATGATTTGTGTTTCTTCCGTACTCCGTTTAGATTAGGAATTGATTTTCAACTTTCAATTTACAAAGTGAAAAGGTCCTCAAAAATTCAAAAGCACATTTAGTTAAAGCTCGTTGTCAATGTTTTAGGGTTCACAATGCTAAAATTAACGAAAAATGAAAATAAGTCATTCATAAATGATATTCAATTAATTACGATAATTAATTACTTATTTCGAGCATACTAATCGAGTTATTTTGTTTTACGTATTTTTGGCATCTGACATGACTGTAAATTTCGAGATTGTGAAAAAACAAAGTCGCTAAGGCCCGTGTTGGGACCATTTTGGCTTCGTAAAGAAAGGTGAAAACATAGATAAAAACAGAGTCGCCTGTAGACTATGCTATCTATAGAGATTAACATAAAAAATAAACAAAGTAACATATACCAATAGTATCGTGATATATCGCGATTGATTTCTGATGATAGTGATAGTATCACGTTATCAAAACTGCGTTTGTAAAACTATCGCGAAAGTGATTTTCTAAGCCGATAGTCATCCCTATTTAAAATGGGTTCAGATTTGGGAGGCCAGCACCTTCTTTCAACTCGGACCAGTCTAAAATGTTCTGATGTGGTAATGTGTTAAGTTTTAACACATTACCACATGAGAACATTTTAGATTGGTTCAAATCCAAAGACCGCTTTCAATCCCCGACAGCGACACTCATTCTCTCCAACTATTTGTCTCCCACTAATGGGTTGATAATTGTAGACCTATGTGGGATAGCAGCTGGAGGCTAGGAAAGGATGTAATGGTAGTACTGGTGTGAGAAATACCAGGATTCCATTGTAAGGTGCTCCAGCCGCAGCGATAGATTGTTGAAAGGGGCGTAAAACCCCATTCAAACAAAATCAAATCTGAAAAGGTTGCAGACGAAATTCAAAGCTTCTAAAATTTAAAAAATAAGTGCCAGACAATGTAGGAAACATTATGAGAAAAGTTCAAAGAAATTGCTAATTAAAACCAATTTCTTCTTTTCTCACAATGTTTTTAACTGTTCATTTTCTACAAAGCATAAAATGTTGGATTGTGTGGTAATGGCTAAAAACATTGTTTGATAGACTGAATGGTTATAACTCCAACTGTATTTCAGTCATATTGTTACAGCTGGAGTACCTTACTAAGCAGTGTTTTCCATGACCCTCTGTTTCTTTGAATTTGGACCCTCATTTTTTAGGAATGACCCCATAAATTTCTTAACAGCCTTCTTTATCTCCTTTGAAAGTGGTCATAATATCACAAAATGACCCCCAATTTTGAAAGTTGAGGGAAAGCCCTGCCTTACCAAGGATTCCTGGTACACCAGTAGTATCACTTTATCCTTTCTAAGCCTCAACCTGCTCATCCAACTTAGATTTATCATAATCCACCTATTGTTGGTAGATTAATATTAGAGAGGATATTTTTTGTAGATAGGAATCAAACCTGTGACCCCATGATTAGGAGTCCTACACCCTACCAACTGTGGTATAGCACAGCCTGAATCTTGAAACATTCAATTCAAAGCGCTGAGGTTAACTCATTCCCACACAAGAAAATTTTAGACTGGTCCAAATTGAAAGAAGCTGCAGACGACAATTTCAAGGAGATGGAATTTTAATTTTTTTTCGTCTTTTTGGATAGAAAAATTGTGTATAATGAAGAAATTGCTTGTATCAAGCAATTTCTTCATTTTCCACAATGTTCTCAAAAGCTTTTTTCTTGGGGGGGGGGCGTAAAAAGGAGGGATTGTGTGGGAATGGGTTAAATGTTGAAAACCATTTAACAGCTATGGCCATAAAAACCTTAAACAGTTCCTTCCTAAAGTTGAGGGTGAGTCTAAGAGGATTCATTGGACTTAAATCAGAAAGGTTTAGAGTCCTGGCAACAAATTCGTGAGTTTGAGGCTCGCAAAACCTGTGTCCTTAACCTATTTACAGACTTTTTTTTTTTAGACTGGTCCAAATTTAAAGGAGTTACAGACAACAAGTTAAAGTTTGTGAAATTTTAGATTTCTTAATTTTTTTGGTAGGAAACATTGTGGAAAATAAAGAAATTGCTTGTAACAAGCAATTCCTTCATTTTCTTCAATATTTTTCAAAGCTTTTTTCTTGGGGGGCATTTAAGAGGGTCATTGTGTGGAAAGTGGTTTAACTCCTTATAATCCCTGCCATCAGTGTCCCACTAAGATTTTTGATTTTGTACCCTCTGCTTTGCATAAATGGGGGGTGAAAGACAGAAAATTGGGATAAGAATTAAAACCCTTGACACAAATTAAGCTTTAAAATGATTAATAATAATAAATAATTTATTTTTGATTATCCATCTCTTTCATGAACAAAGACACAATGTATTCATTCACAGTAACGCCGGATGGACCTTCACAACAAACCTAGCAGTCTGAGTGGGTTTCAAATATTACCAACCATATAAACAAATTAACCTGTTACCAGACTACAAAAAGTTGGACAGTTTCTAATTAAACCCTTTCCTGTTTTTAAAAACTTAGACTGGTTCAAAATGAAAGAGGTTGCAGATGGCATTGAAAATTGGATGCAATTTGAAATGAAACCATCCTATGAGGTAAAAAATATTGTGCAAAAAGAGGATTTGCTTGTGGGAAAAGGGTTCAGGAAGCTGCTGACAATAATATTTAATCAATAAAATCTTTAAATTCCTGGTCTTTTATTAATGATTTATCATTTATGATGATGAAGGAAATTGCTTAAAACAAGTCTTTCCTTTATTTCTTCATAATGACTTTCAAAGCCTTTTTTGGGCGGGGGGGGGAACAAAAGCAGCGTTGTGTGGGATTGATTATGGGATAACTCATTACCACATAATGATCCTGTTTGACGCCCTGAAGAAGTACAATCATGAAGAACTTTCCTGGTAAAGAAGAAATTGATTGTAAAAAGCAATTTCTCCTTTTCTCACAAATATTTCTATCCTGACTTCTGAGAATCAAAACCACCAAAGCTAGTGTTGGTTAAAAGTCAGGTCTGAAACTGATAAAAGGCTGAGAAAGGGCTTACCGTCAACTCATTCCTAAGACCAGTGGAGGTCACCCCACCCACCCACCTGTACAGCCTGTCCTATGTGATTATGGAACAAGTGCAAACTAACAAAGTGTTATGAATAAAAAAAAAAATAATTTAAATGCACAAATTTTCATTCAAATTATCCTGAGCTTTGAGTAAAACAGTAGATTTAGATTTGACTTACCAAAGCGCGCGAAACGAACGATGACAGATGGTTCCGTCGGAGTGAATAATCTTCAGTAAAAAAACACAATTTTTTTCAAAGCCGATACCGTTTCGGCGTGATCTTATTTCAGAATTAGTTATTCTATATCCAGAATTTAATTTAGATTTTAATTCTTCTTCTTGACCTTTGACCCTGGCATTTTTGACCAATCAGATCATTTGCTGCGGCGCCCTTACGCCGAAAAGTTACACAAAAAAATTTCTCATAGTAAAAATGCGGGTCTTGTCTAATTCACTTTTATTCACAATCGTCTTTTAAAAAAATAACAAAAGACGGTACTACCGCGAAACGATCTTTGATCGTGTCTTGCTTCGCAAGACACGATCTGCGATCGTTATTAAAAGAAATCATTCCGTGGCATATGAAAATGAAAATTGATTCATCTAATGAATGGGGTTTAACGTCACTTTTAACAGTATTTCAGTCATATCACGGCGGCTGGAGCACCTAACAATGGCTTCCTGGTACTTCTCACAATAGCACTACAACTACATCCGAGCTCCAGCTGCTCATCCCAATTAAGTTTATGATTATCCACCTACTGGTAGAAGAAGGTATATACGTCACAACCGGGGATCGAACCCGGAACCCCGTGATAAGGAGTCCTACGCGCTACTACTGCGCTATAGCCGGGGCCGAAAATGGAAAATGTTTGTAAATCTTCAGACAATTCTTTCAGAAACTACGAAACCAATGGCAATTATATTTAATGTACCATGTTCTCAAAAATTATACCCCTCCTGTCAACTATCACTGCGCCCCCTTAGATACTAAGTTAGGAAAAACCTTCAGTTGGAGCAAGTTCATAAGTCTTCGCCTCTTTAGTTATATGGTCAAAGGCATTCTTATTTGGTATGCAGCTGTTTTTTCTTGAGGGTAGTAAAATGCAGGATTATTTGGTAATGGATAAAACTCAAAAGCCTAAGCCATTCATACTTGTTATGTAACACTACCAGATAGTTTTGTACAAAGCCCAAAATCTTATATGTCTTATATCAATTGGCATTAGTTGCATCTTTTATTATTACAAAAAATAAATAAATAAATAAATAAAAAAATACTTTAATTAGCAGATAACTCATGTGAGCGACTTAGGACTATTATGACCCTCTTGTTCACAGTGTTTCCGACAGAGTGTCGGCCAACTTATAATCGTTATCTGCATTATTTTTCCATTTGGACAAGTCTGAAGTTTGTTGTCCGAGAAGGGGTTAACTAAATTTTAATATGCTCTCTTTTTTATTAAAATCAATCAAAAGTTCAAATATACAAAGAACCAGGGAGATAATCCTTATATATCAGACTCAAATACAAAACAGTATTTGTTGTGCCCCTTAGATCGTAAGCCCCACCCACAAAACTCTTCTCTTTTTTTAATCAAATAATTTTATCGCATTAAGTAGACCTCGGCCCAAGGAACATTTCTGCAAAAGAATTTATGAAATAAATTGAAACCTTTTAGAGAAAAGGACTTTTAATGATTTTCTATGGACCATAACTGTTTGAAGGAATCTGACAAAGAACAATCTATGGAACAATCCTGTGGGGTTTAGTTGAGATCTAAAAGGTATTTCTGAGGAGGAGATGTATTTTTTAAGAAAAAAATACACGCAATAACGGACGAACGCACGACAGACAATACGCCGTAATAGTAGCCAGTCGACCTTCGGCTAGTTGAGCTAAAAAACCATGTTGAAGGTTTTGGACATCAACAAAGTAGGGTTACAGGGTCTCTGCCTAGGGGACGTGCCGTAAAGTGTTTATACTCAGCCCTTGTCGCTCCTTACCATAAAGAACTCATTTAACCCATTATTACACAAACAGGCATATTTGCGCTTTTAAGAATTGTAGTTTTTAAAACACCGAGAAAAAAATATTGTAACGAGCATTTTCTTCTTTACACTCAATGATTTCTACTTTATGCGGATTTTAATCTTCAGTCACAACCAACTTTATTTTGTCGTCTGCAATCTCTTTCGATTTGGACCATTCTAAAATAGATTTATGTTCTAACGGGTATATTGATTCAGGCTGTAGGTACGACGTTCGGGGGGAATTTTGAACTGTTGTTTGTTAGCGACTTAGACGTGTCATTCACACTGTAGTTACGGCGTTCAGAAGGTTTGATTTATCGACTTAAAAACGGTTGATACAGACTGTAGTTACGGCGTTCAGAAGGTTTGATTTATCGTCTTAAACGGTTGATACAGACTGTAGTTACGGCGTTCAGAAGGTTTGATTTATCGGCTTAAACGGTTGATACAGACTGTAGTTACGGCGTTCAGAAGGTTTGATTTATCGGCTTAAACGGTTGAAAAAGACTGTAGTTACGGCGTTCAGATGGAACTTTTAATTGTTGTTTGATAAGCGACTTAAACGTCTGATTCAGACTGAAACTACGACGTTCTGAAGGAACTTCGGACTGTTGTGTGATTAGCGACTTAAACGTCTAATTCAGACTGTAATTACGATCTTTGGAAGGAACTTTAACTGTTGTATGAGTAGCGACTTATACAAACAGGCATATTTGCGAATCAAAAAATTATAGCTTTAAAAGAAAGACGAGAAAAAATGCTTTTAACTAGCATTTTCTTCTCTTTTTTTTCACCCAATGATTTCTACGTTATGAGGATTTTAATCTTCTTTCAAAACCAACTTTTTTTTCGTCTGCAATTTCTTTCGATTTGGACCATTCTAAAATTGTTGTATGCTTTAACGACTTAAACGTGTCATTCACACTGTAGTTACGACGTTCGGAAGGATCTTTGAACTGTTGTTTGATTACCGACTTAAACATGTCATTCATACTGTAGTTACGACGTTCGGAAGGATCTTAAAATTGATGTTTTATTAGCGACTTAAACATGTCATTCACACTGTAGCTACGACGTTTGGAAGGAACTTAATATTGATGTTTGATGAACGACTTAGACGTCTGATTCAGACTATAGTAAGAACGTTCGGAAGGAACTTTGAATTGTTGTTTGATTAGCGACTTAAACGTGCCATCCACACTGTAGTTACGACGTTCGGAAGAAACTTTGAATTGTTGTTTGATGAGCGACTTAAACGTGTCATTCACACTGTAGTTACGACGTTCGGAAGAAACTTTGAATTGTTGTTTGATTAGCGACTTAAACGTGTCATTTACACTGTATTTACGACGTTCGCAAGAAACTTTGAATTGTTGTTTGATGAACGACTTAGAAATTTGATTCAGACTATAGTTAGAACGTTCGGAAGGAACTTTGAATTGTTGTTTGATTAGCGACTTGAATTTCTGATTTAGACTGTAGTTACAATGTTTATGTCGACAACAAACCATTTTCTCTTGTTCTTTTTCTTAGTTGTTGTTAATTGTTGCTGATCATAATTTTTTGCAAAACAACACCGTTTACATGTTTGTATCTCAGTTGAACTTCCATGTCGGAAGTCAGATGATGTGATCAGCGATCCCCGATTGTACGAGAAGGTTTTTGAATAAATACACATTGGGCCCCTCTTTATCATGAAAGCCACTTTTCGCATTTTCTATATGTATAAATACCTAATAGTTCATTAACTTTTCTCTTTTTCTCAAAACGAGTCATTCTTAAAAATGAAGAGCGAGTTTTATAAAAACTAAATATAGACCATAATCAGATTCCATCACCTGCGCACCTGTATTTGTAAATCCAATAATCGACGAACTTACTCTTGTATGAATAAATTAATTGAAGATGACGTCGTTTATGACGTATTTTTAAGTAATTCCACGAGAGCGTTAAGTCAACTTTGTTTAAAAGATTGTGTATCCCAGCGTAACGTACAGGCTAGACTTTCGGCATTCTGGTAATTATTATCATTATTATTATTTTTTGATAGATCGAGATATATTTGAACAATGAAAAAAAAAAAAAAAAAAAAAGTGACCTTTTGATTGAATCTGCGACTACTTAGGTAAGTTATTGTAAGTGTGTAAATATAGGATGAATAAGATGGATTCATTGTTAAAGTACTTTAGAACATTGTGTAGATGTATTTGTCATTGATACGTGGAATCTTAGTATTCTTTTACGATATATTTTCAGGCATCAGCTTTGGTCTGTAGATATTTGAGAAGGCGCCTTGGTGATCTCTGGAAAACAAGCCTAAGAGCAAGGTATGAATATTCTGATGATACTTATTGCTTTAAAAAATTAATTTCTTCATATTTTTTTCATACCTAAAAGATCAAAATAAATAATTTTCATCGACTTTATCTTGTACTTTGCAACTTCCGTTTATTTGGATGAGTAAAAAATACGATGTTTGGTAATGGGTAAAATGTACTTAAAGAAAGTAGATCTATAGGACGACGTACTTTGATTAACATTATAATACCTTTCACACTCTACGGTGCAAATTAAATGATTGGATACTCGATGACTTTCTACTTTACTGTATGATATCATTTTTAACTCCAGTATATCGAGTTTTTTTTAAAGCACAATTCCCTTATATATCATTCGGTAATGTTGTTGCTACATAAGCTATCATGTTTACGACATTCTACCTTACAGTAGAACATGACTTTGAACTTGAGATAAATCTTGAGATTTTTTTCATAGCACGGTTCCCTTTCATGACTATAATTTGAGTGATATAAAACATATCATTTTTATGTCATTCTACCACACTGCATTATAGACGTTATATTAAAACACACACACTTCTTTAACCGATTCCCACACAACCAAATTTTAGACTGGTCCAAATTGAAAGAATCTGCAGACGACAATTTCAAGTTAATGGAATTTTAAATGTTTTCATCTTTTTGGATAGAAAACATTGTGGATAATGAAGAAATTGCTTGTAACAAGCAATTTCTTCATTTTCCACAATGTTTTCTAAAGCTATTTTATTGGGGTGCGTAAAAAGGAGGGATTGAGTTGGAATGGGTTAAAACTGTTTTTTTTTTTTTTTTATTTTATTTTAAGAAAAGACAGACAATCTGTAAGAAAGGTTTTGTTCTAGACCCGAAAGATACGTGAAATCAGGTAAGGGGTTAGATCGCAAAAATTCGTAATTCTCAGCACATGACAAGAAAAGCATGGTCCAAATTTAGATCAACTGCAGGCTCTACAATACGATTATCATTTCCGTGTCGAGAATAATCGGTGACATCGTAGGTAAAGGAGCTACTGCTGGTTTCAAGGATTTGCTTACAAACTCATTCCAAACAACTCATCCCTTTTACGCCCCTCAAAAATTTAGAAAACACTTTGGAAAATGAAGAAATTGCTTGATTTATCCATTAGGGGTTTAAAAGGTCCCTAGCAGTCAACAGGTAGAATCAAGCAATTTCTTCATTAACCATAATGTTTTCTATTCAAAATACGACACAATTTAAAATTCCATCAACTTGAAATTGTCGTCCGCAGCTTCTTTCAATTTGGACCATTCTAAAAATCTGTCATGTGGGAATGGCCAGTCCTAACGACTGTCAAATCTATATAGGGCTTACGAAAGCCCCTCAGTAACTATATGTTGGTCTAGGGTAAACAATATTTGACTCACAACTCCTAGGAATTCACATAAAGCACATTTGAAAGAAGAGAACGGTTTAGACAGATATAATAAATATCACTAACAATGGAAATAATGTGTAGAATTAGTAAGGTAGAAAGGACATTATAATTTCAGAAAGTTACACAATTGGAAAAGTTTTAACACTTTCCTATTTCGTTCTATGGGTAACATACATTTAATCGAATAAAATTGGTTTAGGGAGTAACGTATATTCAAACGCAATTCAAATGCGTAACAGTAAGGTAGAATGACCGTTTTACGCGAGTAAAAAGCTTTCGAACCTGATTTGATATTTTACTTTTTATCATATAATCAAGGACATTGAAAGGCCAACTATCTTCAGTCTGGGCTGTTAGAATTTATGGACCGCTAGCCACGCCCACTGTCCTTCGACAAGGCAGTTTGACTGAAATATAAAACGGGTTTATTTTGAAAGGCCAACTATCTTCACTCTGGGCTGTTAGAATTTATGGCTCTCTAGCCACACCCATTGTCCTCTGACAAGGCAGTTTGTCGGAAATATAAAACGGGTTTATTTTGAAAAAAAAAATAGATTCAACGTCCCTTTTATTTCATACTTGTAAAAATATTGTTCAAAAAGAAGAAATTTCGAATCTGATATGTAATAAAGGACATTGAAAGGCTAACTATCTTCACTCTGGGCTGTTAGAATTTATGAATCGCTAGCCACGCCCACTGTCCTTCGACAAGGCAGTTTGTCTGAAATATAAAACGGGTTTTTTTTGAAAGGCCAACTATCTTCACTCTGGGCTGTTTGAATTTATGGCTCTCTAGCCATTCCCACTGTCCTTCGACAAGGTAGTTGGCCTGAAATATAAAACGGGTTTATTTTGAAAAAAAGGGTCAACGGTAGAAGAAAGAAGATAACTCGTTCTTGAACGGCTAAACCTTTTCCTGTACAATCCTGGGATTTAACGTCTCTTTTATTTCATACTTGTAAAAATATTGTTGAAAAGAAGAAATTGCTTGTAACAAGCAATTTCTCTCATTTCCACTATATTTTCTCAAACACAGGATTGTTTGCTTTGAAATTGCACCGAATTTTCATCAACCTCTGTATCTTTCCTCTATTTACAGCGGTCTAAAATTTCTTAAAACGGGAAAGGATTAAACGTCGTATCAACAGATTGAATAAGCCGTAGTTTCGATGTTTAAGTCTCCTTCAAACGAAAACGGTTGATATAAATTTCTGATGTCAACAGTGTACTTCCATTTTAAATAAATAAAGTCAGACAACTTTCTAAAAGTCATCGGCGATCCGTCAATTACACAGACTGTCCAGGGTCAAAATGCTCCGGTTTTGTAGATTTGGTCATTCTACCCGACTATAAGTACATTTTCATAATATCAAAACAAATGACCTACGCTCGAAAATATATATTATGTAATTGTTTGTTATATGGACTTTCCAGATAGCCCGTTTTCGCATGGCAGATCAAGTGTTTTACTCTATTTTCAGTCAAAATGGCAGAAAACAATTTTGGTCAAAAAAGGATGTTTGATGAGCCCCAGAGTGATGAGAAGAGTGTTGTATACAGCAGTGGTGGAGAGAGTGACGTTCATGAAAGACTAAATGTATACGAGATGAGAGAAATGGAACTGAATGCCAACATACACAAACCAAAGAAACAAAAATTGAGTGAGGGAGAGGCAAAGTGTGACAGTAAAGAGTGTGTGTTAAATATGAGTGGAAAGTTTGCGTTGTATTTATGTTTTGTATGTAATTTGTATTTATGTGATGAGTGTGTGAGAGTGCATGATAAAACCCATGATTTTGTAAGAGTTGTTATTTTTGAGAGCGAGGAAAGTGAGACAAAGAGAATGAATGAAAGATTGTTGGAAAGAATGAGGAGAGAAAGAATGTCAGACAGAGAGTTCTATGAAGAAAATATTAAAGTGTGTGGAAGAGTAAACGTGAAACATGAATTGGATAAGAAGGATTGTAGGATATCTGGATTATGTGGATTAAAGGATAAAAGGTGGGTAGTTTTGGATTCTGATAATTATTGTATGAAAATATTTAGTTCCGTAACCAACACGTTTCTAAGATACGTCCGGTTTGGATCAGAACCTTGGGATGCTACAGAAATTAAACAGAAATTCACTGATTCGAACTCAGCGTCCGGCAGTAAATCTGATGTTTCTGGGGCAGCCCGGGATGATCAGGATAAACACTGTTTGTTAGCGGTAAATTTTCCGGGGATAAATCAAATCTGGTTTATAGACGTGAATCAAACTCCGGCAACCAAAACTAAAACCATAAAAATGCAGAAACACTGTTTTAATATAGATTTTAGTGAAGATAAGATTTTTACCCTCTGTGAGGAAAATGTCGGGTCTGGATTTCGTGGTTCTGTCGACATTTTGTCTGCGGAGGGAAATCCACTTAAAGTTATACAGCTAGACCCCAGCATTGATTTATTTAACTCTGACCTCGCTGTGTATAAACACAAAATCTATGTGACTGCTTACGATAACAACAAAGTATTGTGTATAAATGTGGAGGACGGGAAAACTATTTCCGAACTCTCTATAGAAGGGTCGTGGCTGGAAGGGATCTGTGTGGACCCCAGTAATAACGTGTTTGTATGTGGACTGGACAACAACAAAGTGTATAAACTGTCTCCAGATTTACCTGGATTTGAACCATTAAATCTGGACACAGAATTTACACGGAAACCATTCAAGATTTGTTTTACCGGCGGAAAATTGTTTGTCAGCCATTATTATGACTGGTCTCCATCTAATCTATGTAACACTGTTACTGTGGTCCAGCTGACATAACGTCTCACCCCACCCACCAGTATTGTTGCATTTATACTAGCTTACATTATTCCATTAACTTTACGTTGTCTTAACAACAAGTGATGTTTCATTGTTACCATGGTTACGATAGAATGTTGTTGCCATGGTTACGATGGAACACGCCGCTGAAATTCTTTTCCCGTCACTATTTTTACACGATACTTTGTCTGCCAATAAAATAAACTGTATTGCTTTAAGCGAATAAAAATTTTGTCTTCCATTATAATCATCAGTCCCTATTTACTGAATTTGTTTACTTTTGCTTGTTTTAAATTTAAACTTTTTCGAAAATTATTGAACGAGAAAAAACATAATGATAAAGAATACTGTCGGCCTTAACCGACCTCGGAACTATAAACCATATTTGTTTAAGCGGATTCGTTACATGTTTGTACATATTTTTGTCTAGCTTTAATTGTATGAAAGTAATACTAATATCAAATTAATAATTATTATTTACTATTTCATGAATTTTTAATTATTTGTTTTTATATTTAGTAAACACGAACTTTGTTTATCCTGTGACATACGCAACAGATTAAACGATCCCTCTTTGCACGAAAATGGCGAAAACAACTGTTGCGAATCCTAAACTACCCATAATACTCGACAATTCACATAATCAAAATAAACTTAAACATTAAAATAAAACCGAATAATAACAATAATAAAGAAAATAATACACGGATGCGTAGGTTTTTTAAATAGTTTTCCTTTATCTATCCAATTCATGTTTCACAAGGAGAGAGTGAGTGAAATAGATTTGTTGTTTGTATTGTATTATTATAAAAATATTCTTCGTGTAAATAAATTCCATATTTTATGATATTAAAGAAATATTAATTATATTGGACTTCACCTGAAATTCTGTTGTTTTGTTTATTTTAAACTGCACCCCTCCCCGCCCCCCCCCCCCTCCACTGCTTTTCCCCACCCACTTGTAATGAATGACACGTATGAAGTCTGCAGAACTTTATCTTTCACTCGGTGCTTTACGAGTTGCAATCCTGTCGAAGTTCAAATCGTTGCCTCCAAAATTAAAGTGCATATGACACTGCCAGAACGCAACGAAACGAAAACTTGTGGTAAAAGGAATCATCCCTTTCACGGATCTTTGTCGATGTACTTCTAAAATTTTGTAACTAAAACTTTACTCAGGTCCTAGATGAAAGGCTTTAAAAGTACACCGACAAATGTATAACTATTAATTAATTTTAAACTGCACCCCGCCCCGTTACCCCCCCCCCCCCAGCTCCCCTTACCCACTTGTAATGATGGAAATATATTAAGTCTACAGAACTTTATCTTTCACTCGGTGCTTTACGAGTTGCAATCCTGTCGAGGTTCAAGTCATTGCTTCCAAAATTAAAGTACATATGACACTGCCAGAACGAAACGAAACGAAAATTTGATCTAAAAGGAATCATCTCTTTAACGGATGTTTGTTGATGTACCTCCAAAATCTTGTAACTTCAGCTTTACTCAGGTCATAGATAGAAGGCTTTAAAAGTACACCGATAAATGTTTGAGATTTCTATTCCGGTCCGTGGCAAATTGTCTATTGACAGATGATAGAAATCATGTAACGTGGTGATCACACTTAGTCCGTCTTGTCTGTCAGCCCCCTTCAACACATGTAGAAGAGCTCTCGACTTCAAACCTAGAGATATCCGGGCTGACCGAACTAATAATCATTGGACGTTTTGTAATTAAAGACCGTGGCAAAAGGACAAATTGTCTACTGTCTTACATGGTGATCACACCTAGCCCGTCTTATCTGTCAGCCCGATTAGCTCTGTTGGTAGAGCACTAGACCTCCAACCTAGAGATCCCCAAACTGACCTAACTAATTATCCTTGGACCATTTGCAATTAAATACCGTGGCAAAAGGATTAATTGTCTACAGTGTTACGTGGTGATCGTATCTAGTCCGTCCTGTCTGTCAGCCCGATTAGCTCAGTTGGTAGAACACTTCAAACCTAGAGATCGCGGGTGTAATCCCCGGTTAGAACAAACTAATAGACCAACCGCAGGCTTCAATTAGGGAATCAACCAACCAATCAATTCATTTATTCAGTCCGGGCTTGAGATTTTTTTGTTGGTTTGACAACTAAAAAGTCGTAACTGCAGCTCATTCAAGCTGTAGTTACGACATTTAGGTCACCAACCAACCGTTTCACTTTATATTAACATGCTACTGGCCATAGATTTTGCAAAATAACGCCGTAAAATCGAAGCGAAACTTCCTGTTGGAGAGAATGGGCGGGGCCAAGGGAATCAGTGGGCGGGGCCAGCGATTTGTAAATTGTTCTTAAACCGATGCCCTGTGTGACGGTGATATCCATACAGTAATTTAATCCATTCTCAAACAATCACGAGTTTTAACGCCTCGTGAAAATTGTATTTGGACTATTTTCTAGAAAAGAAGAAAGTTTTGCTTGTTTCACTATCAATAATGTTGTCTATCCAAAAAAGTAACATCCCACAAGCTAAACATTATCGCCTGCAATATCTTTAGAATATAGACAAATCTAAAGAGACTTTGTCCGGTAAAAAGTTAAAGAACCAGGAAGGGCTCTCGACAGTCTCGTCGTATATCCATACATTATCCCAATAACAACTGACCTTCGTCTGGCTGCGTCAGTCATATGAGCATATCCTACGGTAGTGACGATAAATTAACGAAATACTTACAAAATATAAACATTTATAGTCGCTGTCTGATGCCAAAAACTGCCTCAACACACAGTTACAGTTACAATGATTTGGCGATGGGTAAACTAAACTGTAGTTACAATGGTTTGTCGTAATGTCACCTCGCCAATGGTTTGTTGTAGAGGAAAGGTAGTTGTTGTTACAATGATATGTCGTAGAATGGATTCGGCTGTAGTTACAATTATTTGTAGAAGAATCAACTCAGCTGTAGTTACAATGATTCGTCGTACTGAGCTGTAGCTATACTGGTTTTTTGAAGAGACAACGCAGTTATTATTACAATGATATGTTGTAGAATGAATTCGGCTGTAATTACATTGATAAGTAAAAGAGTCGACTCAACTGTTGTTACAATGATTTGTAGAAGAGTCAAATCAGCTGAATTCACAATGATTTGTAAAAAAGGTCAGCTCAGCTGTAGTTACAATGATTTGTAGAAGAGTCATCTCAGCTGTTATTGCAATGATTTGTCGTAGAGTCAACTCAGCTGTGATAAAAATGAATTGTCGAAGAGTCAACTCAGTTGTAGTTACAATGTTTTGTAGAAAGGTCAACTCGGCTGTAGTTACAATGATAAGTCGTAGAGTCAACTCAGCTGTAGTTACAATGGTTTTTAGAAGAGTCGACTCAGCTGTAGTTACAATCTTTTGAAGAAGAGTCAACTCAGCTGTAGTTACAATGCTTTGTAGAAGAGTAGATTCAGCTGTTGTTACAATGATTTGAAGAAGAGTCAACTCGGCTGTAGTCACACGATTTGTAAAACAGTCAACTCGGCTGTAGTCACAATGATTTGTTGAAGAGTCAACTCGGCTGTAGTTACAATGATTTGTAGAAGAGTCAACTCACTTCTTGTTACAATGATTAGTTTAAGAGTCAATCAAGCTGAAGTGACAATGATCTATAAAAGAGTCAACTCAGCTGTAGTTACAAACATTTGTAGAAGATTCAACTCAGCTGTAGTTACAATGATTTGAAGAAGAGTCAACTCAGCTGTTGTTACATTGATTTGTAAAAGAGTCAACACAGCTGAAGGTTTAATGATTTGTCGAAGAGACATCTCAGCATTAGTTATAATGATTTGTAGAAAAGTCAACTCAGCTTATTTTACAATGATTTGTAGAAGAGTCAATTCAGCTGTAGTTACAATGATTTGTAGAAGGTTCAATTCAGCTGTAGTAACAATGATTTGTAGAAGAGTCGATTCAGCTGTAGTTACAATGATTTGTAGAAGAGTCAACTCAGCTGTAGTTACCAAGATTAGTGGAAGGGTAAACTCAGCTGTAGTTACCATGATTTGTAGAAGAGTCAACTCAGCTGTAGTTACAAAGATTTGTAGAAGAGTCAAATCAGCTGTAGTTACCATGAATAGTGGAAGGGTCAACTCAGCTTTAGTTACCATGATTTGACAGAGCTTCAATGCAGTTGTAGTTACAAAGATTTGTTGAAAAGAGTCAACTCAGTTACAATGATTTGCAGAAGAGTCAACTCAGCTGTAATAACAATGATTTGTAGAAGTGTCAAGTCATCTGAAGTTTCAATGATTTGAACTAGAGCCAACTCAGCTGTAGTTACCACGATCTTTAGTCGAGTCCCACGGCTGTAGTTACAAAGATTTGAAAAAGAGTCGACTCAGCTGTAGTTAAAATGAACTGTAGAAGATATTATAATTTGTAGAAGAGTCAACTCAGTTGTAGTTACAATGATTTGCAGAAGAGCCAACTCAGCTGTTTTTACAATGATATGTAGAAGAGTCAACTCAGTTGTAGTTCCAATGATTTAAGAAGAGTCAACACAGCTGTAGAAACAATGATTGGTAGTAAAGTCAAATCAGCTGTAGTTACAATGATTTGTTGTAGAGCCGACTCGGCTGTAGTAACATTGATTTGTAGAAGAGTAAACTCGGCTGTAGTTACAATAATTTGTAGAAGAGTCGACTCAGTTGTAGTTACAATGATTAGTTGTAGAGTCAACTCACCTGTAGTTACAATGATTTGCAGAAGAGTCAACTCGGCTGTAGTTACAATGATTTGAAGAAGAGTCAACTCAGCTGTAGTTACAAAGATTAGTGGAAGAGTCAACTCAGTTGTAGCTACAATGAATTGTAGAAGTGTCATCTCGGCTGTAGTTACAAAGATTAGTGGAAGAGTCATCTCAGCTGTAGTTACTAAGATTTGTAAACTTATTATATCATTATATGTCACCCCATGATCGACCCATCAATTTACCACATTCTGTTTAACAAAGTCCTCAGCTGGTTTCTTCATATAGGGTGATAGTAAAGCTATCAGATGCAATTTTGCACGCAGACGAATGATGAAACTTGATGTTTGATTCAAAAACATGTAGACGAAAGTTAAATTGCACAAAATTTGATAAGGATTTGTCCGCATTTAGGTCTGTACGTACATTTCGTGCAAGAAAACAAACAAAACAAATCAATCAAACAACAACAACTAAAATAATGATCGGTCAAATATCGGTCGACCAATGAAATCGTACCTTTGGCCCAGAAGTGAACACTTACCTCAGGCATTTTGTTGAAACACTTTTCGTTAACGGATGACACAAACGTCGTAACCACACTTTATTCAAGCTATTGTCATGGTTTTTCTGGCGTCGAGCAACGATTTGTTTTTGTTTGATGTCTCTGATCATATATATAAATTTACAAAATAATGTCGTAACCTCAGTTAAACTGCCATGTTGTAGATAGGTTGGCATTACCAGAGATCAGTAAACAACCGAAATATCAACAAGCTCTGTAAAAAAACTTGAAGGAATAATTGTCCGACTTTACGGGATGTTGACTCGAATGGTCGATTTTCATAACCGTTGTAATTTTCGCGTCTCTTCAAAGCCTCATCAAAGTACTGTTGAAGAGCAAATTTGATAAAAATCCTTTCCAGCTGTCTAAAGAATTTGTTTGAAGAAGAGTATCAATTGTTTATCATTTAATTACACACAGCGCTGTCTTAGAAATTGATAAGTGTTTTGTCTACCCAGAGAAAAGAGAGTTTTAAAATTTCATGAACCTGCTGTCAGCATATGCACTGAAACTATTTTTTATGCTCCCCGAAAAGCGAGCATATAGCCGCCGCTTAAGTCTATCCGACCGTCCTTCCGTCCGTCCGCCTTCAATTCTCCACAACCTTTAGGCTAAATTGGATTGAACTTGGCATGTGGATTCCCTATGATTAAGCACCCAAGCTTTTCCCGGTTTTGGGATATTTCCAAAGTCAAGGTCACAGCTCAAGGTCAAATGTTAAAATTAAGCATGTTCGGAAGAAGCTCCTAAAAATATGGATAGATTTTTAAATAACTATTGCACAATTGTTCTCTATCAAGAGCAGTTGCGCAATTTGAAACAAATTTTGCTCCAAGATCAAGGTCACAGCTAAAGATCAAACGTTGAAATCAAGCATACCTGGAGAAGTGCGAGCATATAGCCGCTGCTTCGTCTGTCCTTCCGTTCGAACGCTATTCCCTGTTTATTTGATACTTTAACAGAGCTATATTCGGGGATCATAATCCGTCTCTGACGGCTTTTGTTATAAACTAACTTGGCATGAAAGTTTCAATTCCTAAATCTTTTTTCCCACAACATCTTCAAACGGAAACGATTGTGGAAAATGGAGGAATTGCTTTTAAAAAGCAGTTTCTTCATCACTTTTTTTTCTTTCCAGTGGGTGACAGATTCTAAGATTATATCAACTTCAAAACTAGAAGTTGGCTTCAATTTGAATTAATCTAAACATTTGCCATCAGATGCCAAATTTTAGACTGTCCTAATTGAAAGGAATTGCAGACGACATTTTTTAACTTTTTGAAAAATTAGATCTTTCACTTTTTTGGGGTAGAAAATTGAACAAAATAAAGAAATGGCTCAGCACAAGCAATTTCTTCATTTTACAAAATGTTTTCCCAGTTGTTTTCTTGAGGGCATCCAAATGCGTAATTGTGTGGGAATGGATTTATTAGGTTACACTTTAGTACCTTATTTCACATGTAAAGGAATTAACTACATACAAATTTTGGTACCTTATTTCACCTGTAAAGGAATTAACTACATACAAATTTTAGCAGCCATATGTTTAATCTTAATTTAACCAATTACCAAGAACGAGAAAATTTTGGACTGATCCAGTTTCAAAGATGTTTCAGAAGATAATTTTAAGTTGATGAAATTTTAAATGTTTTGTCTTTTGAGGTAGAAAGCATTGGGGATAATTAATCAAATGCCTGTAACAAATCAATGTCTTTATCTTCCACAGTGATTTCCAAAGGTGTTGGAAGTGTTAAAAATCATTGTGTGGGGATGGGTTAACCACGAAATCATTGATAAAGAATCCATCTTATCTATTCTAAGAATATATAACAATGTACACATCTAGTGTATTCTAAGAATATATTACAATGTACACATCTAGTGTATTCTAACAATATATTACAATTTACACATCTAATCTATTCTAAGAATATATTACAATGTACACATCTAGTCTATTCTAAGAATATATTACAATCTACACATCTTATCTATTCTAAGAATATATTACAATGTACACATCTATTGTTGGAATAACAGTAAAAGTGCAGTTAAGTGAACTCGGTCGTATGACCTGATTTTCAGTGAAATGTTTTTAACCATAGTAAATGCAAACTGTTATTTTCTTTTTGTTCTACGACTTGTTTGATTAGAAAAAATATTGAACGAAGAAGCAAATGCATTCTGTACGTATAACAACATTCTTGAATCGATAGAATATTCGATCGTTGTTCCTCTCAATTACCTTCTTTCCCCCTTAACTATTTTGAGAGTAGTTCAAAAATTGTTTATCCGACACCAAATGTTCATACTAGTAATGCCATAGGAGAGCTATTTTCTCTAAGAAAAATGGGGAAAACTTTACGTTAAACGATGTATACTCTACATCGTTTGGGAACAAATTCTTACAACTTAGAAAGTTTCCTTTCGATTCTGATTCCTTGTAACATATCAGTACATATATATTGACCAATCAAAGAACAAATATCGTGAGCCACTCTGGGAAATCAAACCTGTGACCTTTTGTTTGGAAAATCGACGTTCTACCCGGTCCCTTAAAATGAACAACACGCAGATGAAATCTTATTGGCGCAGTATTCAAGACCCTTTCATCTGATATTTGATTCAGGCATAAGGCCTTATTAGTAAACTCAAATAACAGTGCTTAATATTTTAGCGATTTACGAACTTTCGAAGGTTTGGAATTCGCTCTCAAATATACTGAGGGTACAAAAGTTTATCATTTTTTTTTCGACCTACATTATTTTTCAACGTAAATGTATAAACCTTATAAAATCAGTATCAAAAAGCTAACTAACTATGTATGCATAAAGAGCACTCTTTCCTCGCTTCTAAAGGCTGTCTGACGCAATTTTGCTGAAACACGTTCTGCACGTGCTTCCACATGTACGTGAAGTCTATATCCACAATATCTATCCCAGTTTATTAGTTAGCATCAATAACAAGATAACTCATAAAACATTTAAAAAAAATTCAAATGGGACGTCGCCCAGGGCTTAACTTAGACCAACGGAACGTAGCCATCGGTATGCTGGCTGGTGGTATGATAGTAAAAGAGGTGGCTCAACATTTTGGCGTGAGCCAAAGTTCCATTTCAAGACTTAGAACAAAGTATCGGCAAAGACAGGCCACGTTCAGGCATGCCACGTAAGACTACCCAACGTGAGGACAATTACATCGTGACGTGTTCACGGCGTAATCGCTTCCTCAATAGCACTCGTATAGCCGGTTTGGTCCGAAATGCAACGGGAACACGGGTCTGTGCTCGTACTGTAAGAAACAGACTTCGTTCGGCACGTTTACGCGTAGGTCGACCTTACGTTGGCATTCCTTTGACACGTGCACACAGACATGCAAGATTGAATTGGACAAGGGTACACCGTCGATGGCCAAGACGAATGTTTAATCAGGTCCTATTCACAGACGAATCCCATTTGAATTCGATGTTTGCGGATGGCAGGGTACGTGTTTGGAGGCGTGATGGCGAAAGGATGTATCCCTCCAACATCATTCAACATGACAGTTTTGGAGTCGGCAGCGTCATGGTCTGGGGTGGTAACTCCCAATCCCCTTTGAAATACGCTATACATCCACAAGATATAGAGATGTGTAAAGATATTCAATATTTAAAAAAAAAAAAAAAAAACAACAACAACAAAAAAAAAAAAAAAACCATACGAATTTACCTCCCACTTAATTCACATGTGTTCTTTTACTCTCAAAAGTGGAGCTTTAAATTGACAACATTGGCAGATTTGTTGTTCTAACCAACGCATTTTATCGGTCACTCATTGTCTATTCTAACTTTTAAAGCTTTAACTTTTAACCGCCTTTTTCATTGTTTTTAGAGAACGGTCTTCGTCTAGTGATACATTAATACTGTTGAGCTATACACTTGTTAATAAACCCAGATAATATATATATCAATCGGTCACTCATTATGGGTTCTAACTTTTAAAGGTTTAATTTTTAACCGCCTTTTTCGTTGTTTTTAGAGAACAGTCTTCGTCTAGTGATACATTAATACTGTCGGGCTGTACACTTGTTAATAAAAACGATGAAAACCGAGATAAAATATAGCATTTGTCAAGAAAGATTAGCCTGTGCCAATGTTTAAATATATTTGAACATGATTATCTCCCTTTCGCTACATGTTGTTAATCTTCGTGTGTTTCCTGGTTAAGAGAGTACCACTTATTCCTACGATTTGACATACAAAGGAAAAAGTTGTCACATTATAAACTCGGAAAAGGAGAATTTTCTTATTGGCACGCAATTGTTCTTTTCTCACAATGTTTCCATCGACAATGGATGGAAAATGATAATCTCCCTTTGGCCACATGTTGTAAATCTTCGCATGTTTCCCGGTTAACCGATTACCATTTATTCCTACGTTTTGACTTAGTAAAGAAAAATTATTCACAAAAATAATTCCGGAAAAGGAGAATTTTCTTATTTGGCACTCAAATCGTTATTTTCTCACAATGTTTCCCATCCAAAATCAACTACCCTTCCATTGTTATCAATTTGCAAAATTGAATTTGTCATATTCATTTGTCTAAGCTAACTTTCTTAACAATTATCAAGACAATTGAGACACAAATATGACCTCAAAAGTTCAAATAAAGATTTTTCTAAGAATTCACCTAGTGACCTAGTTTTACACCAATATGACCTAATATCGAACTTGACCACGATATTATGAAGCCAAACATTCTGACCAAATAAGGACATTTGAGCGCTCAGTTACCTAGTCACCTATTTTTTTACCTCATGGGAATAATATCGGACTTAACCAAGATATAATAAAGACGAACATTCTGACTGAATAGCACAACGTTTCAGCAAAAATGAGGCCTCTATAGTGCTCAATTTATTTCATAATTTGACTTTAGGACCTCGTTTTATGAAGACATTGTGCCCAGATTAGCTAAATAGGCACATGCACAACGACAGATGAAACTGAACAAGTGTTTGAAGTTTAATCAAAATCGATTTAATGATATCAGAGCATTCGTCCAACGAAAACGTCGATTTACGCAGTGTGACGGGGGCCTTTTTTAAATCAACAGCCATTTTGAAAAAAAGAGAAGCTTTGAGCACTACTAGGGGAGAAACCAAACAAGTGTCTGGAGTTTCAACGAAAACGTAGATTTACGCAGTGTGACGGGGGCCTTTTTTTAAATCAACAGCCATTTTGAAAAAAAGAGAAGCTTTGAGCACTACTAGGGGAGAAACCAAACAAGTGTCTGGAGTTTAAACGAAAACGTAGATTTACGCAGTGTGACGGGGGCCTTTTTTTTTTAAATCAACAGCCATTTTGAAAAAAAAGAGAGAAGCTTTGAGCACAACTAGGGGAGAAACGAAACAAGCGTCTGGTTTTTCAACAAAACCTGTCCAACGGTTACATGGAATTTTCAAGACAAGAAATGTCGATTCATATTGTCAAATTTCGGCCGTTTTAAAACTAGTGGTTATGTTGTAAAGAAATGAGGCGTGGGTAAATAGGTGATTCTGAACAAGTTGGTTAAGTCTCATAAAAATTGGTCAAATGGTTAATTAGTATTCGGAAAAATAAGAAAATATCAATTAGCTGAGTACAATGGCGACCTTTTTGTAAAGGGCGGGCATTTCGAAAAAGTGTCGTATGGAACTAGAAGTGATACTAGACAAGTATGTGATGTTTTTATCAAAATCGGTACAACGGTTGCATTGGCATGAAAATGTCTTTTGACAGAGAAGGGCAGCCATTTTGAAACCGGTGACCATTTCTAAAAAACAACAATAACAACAACAACAACAAAAAAAAAAACAAAAAAAAAACAGATGCAATGCACAAGAAGAGGTTATACTGAATAGGTGTGTGAACTTTCATTGAACCAATCTAAAGGTTACTGACTATTCGTCCAGACAAGAAAACGTCATAAACCGAGTAAAACGGCGGCCATCCCGAAATCGGTTGCAATATTGAAAATAAATGCCATTTTGAAAAAGGAAATGAGTTAAGTACAACTAGAGTCGATACTTAACATGAATGTGAAGATTCATCAAAATCGGTCCAACTGTTACCGAGCATTCGCCAGACAAGAAAGACCTGACGGACGGATAGACAGATGCCACAGGCAAAACAATGTATCTGAAAAAGTGCTGAGGTATGATAAGATAGCAGTTGGACTATAAACTCAAAGTTATGGTCTGTATACGAACTTTCCGTACACCCCGTTCATATATTTGTATTCCTGGGCACTCGGAAGCAAGCATCGACTCACGTGCACCGAATTATGGCTGTGTTTCCTGACCACAAGTAGGCAGGTCAGAACAGATAAACGTGTTACCATACCTCGTTTTGTTTACTTAATAGTTTAGCGATTAATGCCTCTTTCAAAAATATTTCAGTCATATTGCGCCAACTTGTGCATTTAAACTATACATTTCCGTCATTTCTCACACCAATATATTGGTTATTTAATTGATTGATTGCTAGATTTATTGATTGTGATTAAACGCCACTTTTAAATGTATTTCAGTCATATCGCGACGGCTGGAACACCTAACCATGGATTCTTTGTATTTTTTCTCAAAAACTACGAGTATATCCTTTCCGTTCATCCCACTGGAGTTTGCGATTATCCTTCCATTGGTTTGAGACAAATTTCGGAAAGGATTACCGACGCGGCCGGAGATCGAGCTTAGGATCTATGATTTGGAGTTCATCGTGCTACCATTGCCATCAAAAACACAACGTTTGATAGGAGATTGATTGATTGAATGGGGCTATCCCACTTAGGTTTACGATTATCCACCCATTGGTGAGAGACAAATGTCAGAAAGAATATGAGCCGCCACCGGGGATCGAACCCATGACAACCCATAAATGAAGATTAGGAGTCTGACCCGCAACCGACTGCGCTATGACGGCGTTTAATAGGAGCCACCAACTTCTCGCCCAACGTAGGCGCTCTGCTCAACATTCGCTCGCTGGTTACCGTGGTTCGAACTCACGACTATAGTATTTATAGAATGCCGATTTTTCCGACTGACCCGCTAGCTGATGCGAGAATGGATTTTTTAAAGATTTGAACGAAATGAGTGACAATGTTGAACACTTTTTCCTTTCATGAAATTTTAGACTGATCCAAAATCGAACAGGTTTCCGACGACAATGAAAATTGCATGCAATTAGAAATGAAACCATCTTATTTGGTAGAAAATATTGCGGGACAAAGAAAAATCGCTAATTACAAGTAATTTATCCTTTTTCCACAATGTTTTCTTCACACAAGGTATAAAATCACAGCGAAGAAAACCCACGAGTTTGTACAGGAACAGTTCTTCTATTACCTTTTTTCACTAACACGGATGTCTTACAGACCAGTCCTTCATTTCAAGACTTATTTTCATAGAAATTCAAATATAATCTACGGACTGAAAACTCACATCTACGAGAAAAGCAGTCTTTTCCGAAATTTCGCCTCTTACGACACGCAACAGGGAAAAGCCTAGGAACAATTCTGGAAAAAAGCTTTGCACGTCAAGGTGCTAGCAAAATCCAAAGTACGGATATTCATCCTTTAAAGGGTTTTAATAAGTCGGGTTAGGCATAATATTTTTCCACAATTAACAATGAATACTCATTATAAGAATTGAAAAAATGTTGTTTTAATTGTTCACAGACAATATTTCTAAAAATTAAAAAAAGGAGATTTATGTATCAGATATGATAAGTTATCACATTTTTTTCAATTAACAATTATTCTCACTAAACCCTTTTCTGGTCAATCCCTGGATTTTACGTCCCTGAGAATTCATAATTGAGAACATATTGTAGAAAAAGAGGAAATTGCTTCAAGCAAGCAATTTTTTCCCCACTATGTTTTCTACCTAACTGAATGGTTATCCTTAGGATCAACTGCATTTTAAATTTTAGTCTGCAAAACCTTTGAATATGGACAGGTCTAAAATTTTGCAAAACAGGAAGGTGTTATACAAAAATAATGGAAACAAGGAAAACAAGAGTTTTGCGCGGACATTACAGCTCGCCAAGTTGAAGGATGAAGATTGCAAAAAAACAAGGTTTAGTTCATTGTCTCAAATGAAAGCCTATGTCTAAATGAGTGTTTGTATGAAATGTGAGCCCTCTAGCACTAGTTAATATAGCGATTATTTTTAACAAAGTTGTCATTATTTCTTAGCTAAAACATATTTGAGTGTTTATAGGAAAGTTAAAATAGAGATATAAGAACTTTAACAAAGTTGTAAATATTTCTTAGCTGAATCATAGTTTAGTATTTATGGCATGGTTAAAATAGAGATATAAAAACAGACGGATTTGCAGTAATAAGGAACAGTTTACTTTCACACTCGTCAAACCGATACGCTTTATACATGTATACGATTAAAAAAGACAAATAGAAATTATGTTTTTATTGGTGCTTTACATTTTTAAATTCAACAAAACGGGATGACACGAATTTTCAAGCACACGTATCACATTTGTTCCATACGTTTGTTATTTTTTCTGTGAAATAATACAAATGTACTTGTACAGGAATGGAAAAGGCTTTTTCTTACAGAAAAAAAGCAATTCAATCATACTGTAGAATAAGTACCGAAATAATCCTACGATAACGTAGTATTCATACTTACGTGACATTCTATTTCTTTATTTCACATGGGTAAACTAGACCAGAGATACAAAGAGAATACCGGGCTAGAAAGAAAGCAAAGCTTGGCGCTAAGAGTGGGAAAGAGAAATGAGCTACTTCATTCCTGGCGAGAAAAAAATAAAAAAAAGAGAAATGGGAAAATGAAGATAAAGAATATACCTTTCAGAGCTAGAGCTAAAGAAAGGTTAGAGAGACTTAGAGTCAGAGAATCGACAGACGATTGACCGAGTGATAGTGGTTAAGGAAGTACAGACTGTCCTAATCATTATACATTATCACTCTTATCAAGAAAAAGGAAATAAATCTTATATCTAGAACATGACTTTAATATCACTTATTTTAGCCATGTTGATATTGTCCTTATAATGATGCAGATCCGATGGTAATAAATACGATGGCAATAGCAAATGGGGGCTAAAGAAGCAAACCAGAGCCTTGGTGAGAGCTCACAAATCAATCAACTTGTTGGAAAAGCAAAAAACAGAACTGGAAAAAGTTGAAAACTAAGTTAAAACAGTTAGAGAGAACGAGAAACAGACTGGAGAAGCGCAACAACAGACAAACAACCCCACAAAAATCTATCAACGCTGAACCATTATCACTCAGGAATAAAAACAGTCAAGAAGTTGATAAGCTAAAATTGACCCCTCGTCGACGAAAGACTGTGTCGGAGAAAATACTTATGACTGATTGGCTACTAGCAGAAATTAGGAAACCCAAAGCTGGGAGCACTAGAAAGATGACAATTCTACATAATGTTGTTACAGGACAAATTTCAAGAAAATATAAATGCATCAAAGCAATCAGCTCTGAAAAGGGATTATTGCGCCGAGTACTGCAAAGAAGCCATTCAAAATCCCTTCATTAAAAAAAAGAAAAAAAGAACAAAGGCAAAATGTGTCTAGCAAACATGCAAAGAGTGTGATAGATATTCTAAGCAGAGAGGACAATTGTAGATCGCATCCAGAAAAAAGGGACAATACAAAGAGATTTCAAACGAAATTACTCACTGATTAAGTATTTACAAAACCTTTGGTGGAAATGTGGTGCTAAAAACCCCGAATTAATTCGATCAAATTTTATTCTGCTGGCAAGGTTTCTCTCTAGAAATGCATGCCAATGTCTAAAAAAATCAAAGCTCGCAATGAAGATCGAAGTAATGACAAAAGTGGCTGTGAAGAATAGTAAAAACCCAGAAAACGTTTGAGGACAAAGAGAAAACAGTGATTAGTTGATGAATCAAATACCAGATGCAGCTCAAACTCTTAAATACCGAATGTGAAAAAAAGCTTGACAACAAAATGAAGAAACAATGGTCGTTAAAAATGAGATAAACAGGGAACAGTTTACTGAGCTAATGAAGAAATATGTGAATGAATTTGCTGAGCATGTTATAAGATTGAGGACTCAGTACAGGCAGCTCAAGGTCAACAAAAAATCGTTGCCTCAAGACCATGCTCTTTTACAAATAGTTTTTGCAAAACTATACTTGTAGGGCTTTGAATGAGGTGCAGGCGGCTTATCGGAGCTTGACATCAGTTACCTTGAGCCCAATCGTACATGTAGGTAACATGCACTATATATATACCACGAAACAGTTGTTCGCACTATCCCGGTAAAAAGAAAATATACTTTTTAAGAAATGACGTAAGTATCCGTTAATGATCGAGTGTTTTAGTTATATTGCATTGTTCAGTTGTTTTGAAAGTTTCTGGCAGTTAATAGAATAGTTGTGTTAGTTTGGTACCTATGTTACATTTTACCCGCCTTTGCTTAGGCGTTTGCAAACACGGAGACACAAATTATAACTTTTCGGTTTAGTTTTTATCTTTAGCAAAGACATTTGATTTCGAAACGTTCTAAAGAACTCTACTTTGAATTTGACCGAACAGTTTAATAGGTGTTTGGAAAAACATTATTGTCACAAGAAAAACCTTTTGTGACACATTGCTATATGAGTTTAATTTTTTAGAATTAAAATCCACTTTTCCTTGTCAGGCATAAATATTGTGTCTTTCAAAGCCATGTTCCCATGAACGCATGTAGAACTTGTAACATGCGTAAATAAATTCAAAGCCTAGAATAAGTTACAATGAAATAGGCAGTTACTTGATGGTGAAGAAATCACCGTCTTTCTGTTGGTGTTATGTTTCAACAGGTCATAATTCATAAACGAAAATCATTATGTAGTCCATTCTTTGTACTCAATTCTGTGCAAGATAGTCGGTAAAAAGCTACTTAATGAAGGAAAATAATAAAAATCAATGATTTTTAATTTTGCTTTTCTGTGTATTGATCTTTTTACTGAGAATTAGAGTTCAACATCATTGCTATTATATGCTCTGTCGAAATTCTAGCTGGACGGCATAAGAATTTGGCATGGTCAACGCTCATGAGGAACAAAAAATGTAATTAATCAACTAGGCCGAGGTATAAACGCTTCTTAACAACCAGGTGAATTGGATAAATTCAAGAGGAAAATGTTGCGGTTTTATTATCAATGGTCCTTTCATACTATGCATTCTTGAATGTTATTTTGGATTTTGTGGTCATGGATTAAATCAGCGCAAAAATGGACAAAGAAATCATTATATTTAAATTAATTGTTAATTTATATTCATTGGTACATTTTTATATTTATAACGCTGTATTTGCATTAGAGTAATATGGTAATGAAATAATTCATGTCCGCAAATCTTCGTGTGATGTGAGACTTCTCCAATTTCCACCGAGTAAGAGATTCTGAAAAAGAGTGTCGACTGGTGACTTCATGTGCAACTTTGGAGTAAACCGACATTAAGGTGTATAGATGTACAAGTTATATTGAGTGATTAAAGGTAATTTTTGTCTATACCTGTATGGACAAAATTCACCTTTCATTACTCACTACACCTTGTACATCTATAGTTATCATTGATAGATATTTTTCATGCATATACGGCCACTCACTATCAATACTTTTGACAATATGTTTGATCAATATATTGATCAATTTTTGGTATCAACTACATACTGTAAGTAACATTTTCAATTCCGTTTATTGAGAACTTTATTGGCAGTATGTAGCATCGATTGTTAATAATATTGACAGTGTTTTGACATCTTTTAACACAAATGGCAGTTTGGATTATCCTGTAATACAAATGACAGTAGTTTGTAATATTCTGAGAATGGTGTATGCAACAGAGCACCAACTCGGTCAGGCCTGTTCTTTGAATATTCCATCAATGATCTATGATGGTTGATATGCCACAAGAAATAGCTATGATATTTTTAAGAAAGGCCTTGAGAAGTTGACATACTTATTTGCTAAAAGAAGTTATCGTAACTAATTCGAAATCCAGTAAAACATTTTTAACAACTTCTAACAACACAGAATAAACAAATCGCTGACCCCGCCCACTTACTGCGTTGGCCACGCCCAATGACTCAACAGGAAATTCCGCTTCACATTTAACAGGCGTTATTTTGCAAGATTAATTGCTACTACCATTACCCAGGAGGTAGAATAGTTGGTTGGTGACATTAACGTCGTAACTACATCTTGAATAACGTTTGACGTTTACGTTGCCATACCAACAAAAATGTTTCACACTAATGGCGGTAAATGTTGGATATCAAATGCCACTTCCACGCTTAACGAATGATTTGATTGGTCGATATATTCCTTGATTGACAGCCGTGATTGATCAATGGGAATTCTGTAATACTTCAAGTGTCAAAGCGCATAAACCCTTCATATATGACACAAACCAGCCACCTTTTTCATTACTGACAATTTGATGGTCGCATTTTGAGGTGCTACTTTATACAATCTTAATTTGGTGCTAATAAAGACATAGTAAGAGGTAAAACAAAACAAAAAAATTGATGGAAAATCATTGTTTCTTTCGGAGTATTTCAATGTTGTTTAAAGTCAATCACGCTTACTAAAATCTAAAATGAAACAAGATGTGTTTGTGAGACACAATGCCCCCGCAACAGAACTAAACGATTGACCTTGGAATGTGACCTTGACCTTATCACATAACCTCGAAGCAAATTGATCCCCTTTTCAATTCGGTTGAATAGATTTACATATCTTTTATAATAATCAAATGGCAGGACTTTCTTTGTTTGTCTTGCCTTTTGAAAAGAGGCAAAAAGGTTGTTTCTAATTGCTATTGATAGAAGACTATTAATCTAAATACCTTAATGACAAGGCAATTCATTACACGGAAGTATTTCCTGATTTGATCCTTCACAATTTCCATGACCAGCTATACCCGTGTTGCACGTGCGAGTACGTTTAATTATGCCTCTGTATCCACATGAGGCTGAACAACTTGACCAAGAGCTCCACGAGGAGTAACCCGAACCTTCAAGAGAGAAAAATGCTCATAGTCTTGGTACATCAAAGAAAATTGGGTTTTGTTTAATAAGCAGTTTCAAACCTACGACAAATAGTTCAACTTCGATATTAAACGGCACCACTTTGCAAAATATATGGCTAGTAACATGTTAAAAAGTAAATGGTTGATTCGAGACTGCAAATAAGCTGTATTAACGACGATCAAGTCGCAAAACCATCAAAACCGATCTAGATGAATAATTTGAATCGTTAATTGATTATTTGATTGACATTTATTTTCCGTCAGTTCTTAGTCTGTTATTTTTAAAATTGATTCACCTGTATTACAAATGATCAATTTAGTTTGATTGAGTGATTTTTAACGCCATTTTTAACAGCATTGCAGTCATATCGCGGCGGCTAGAGCACCTAACAATGGATTCCTGGTATTTCTCACACCAGTACTACCCAAAGATCAAGTCCTAGCCTTCAGCTGCTATCCCTCTTAGGTTTACAATTATCCACCAATTGGTGAGAGACAAATGTCGGAAAAGATATGTTCCGCCGCCGGGGATCGAACCCAAGACATCCCGTTATTGAAAATTAAGAGTCTGACGCGCTATCGACTGCACTATGGCGACGGCTCAAGTTAGTTTGATATAATCTGTTATATCCCCGCAAATTTACGGAGTAAATATGCCATCTGCAATAATATAAGAGTGTAAATAAATATTATTTATCACAAAAATGTACAAGTTACCGTTAGTGATTAAAGGCACTAAATCTCCGTGAAAACAAAATAATCTCTTATAATATATATTTCATCCCTGTAAATTTTCGGACTAAATATACCATCTACAATGTTCTAAGAGTGTAAATAAATATTTTTTATCACATATATATGTACAAGTTACAGAGAGTTATTAAATTCATTATACCTCCATGAAAACAAAAAAAAATCTCTTATAGTATCTAATACATCCCTGTAAATTTTCGGGGTAAATATACCATCTGCAATTATCTAAGAGCGTTAATAAATATTATTTATCACATATATATGTACAAATTACAGAGAGTTATTAAAGGCATTACACCTCCACGAAAACAAAAATAATGTGTTATATGGTACAGTAGTTTTTGTTGCAGCAATAAATACAAGAAAGGAAGCCAATTAAGTGCGAGGTATTAACATACTTTTACACCGTTTGTGTGAATTACAAACTTCTCTCTGCAATGGATTTCCTTTGCATGTATGACCGCCCTGTTTTGGTATTGGGTTTGTACAAGTTCGAACTCTACAATATAGCATTTGAAAGTTGGGTTTGTGAAGCTAACTAGAAATGTCGGTCGAAAGAAAAATGTAATTGCCAAAATTGGAATAGTATAAAACGATTAAACACAAAGATATACATCTACTTAATTAACTTAAACACCTCAATTTAACCACAAACAAAAGAATTAAAAAGTATAGAAAAGGCAGTATGAATAAATGATAGTAAAGAAGTGTAAATATTCGAGTATTGGATTAAAGGATGAACATTAATAATAAACTTAACAAACAAATAAAAAACAACAACAAAAAATCCTCATTCAGGACAATAGATAGGCATGAATAGCATGTATGGTTAGTTTAACTAAATATTAAGTGATTGATTGACTGGGGTTTAACGCCACTTTTAAGTATATTTCGGTAAGATTACGGCGGCTGGAGCCCCTGACCATGGATTCCTGGTATTTATCACACTAGTACTACCACTACATCCTTTCCGAGCCTCCAGCTTCTCATCCAACTTAGGTTTACGAATATCCACCCATTGGAGACACATGTCAGAAAGGATATTCGCCGCGACCGGGATTCGAACCTGGGAACCCATGACTAGGAGACCTACGCATTACCACTGCGCTATAACAGCGATAATAAGATAAATAACTTATCGCTGGTCTCGCCCATTACTGCGTTGGCGCGCCCATTGACTCCGACAGGTAGTTCCGCTTCGATTTAAACGGCGCTGTTTTCAAGTTTTTTGGCCAGTGGCATTTAACAAAATAGTAAAATGTTTGGTTGGCGACCTTAACTACAGCTTGAATATCGCCAAACAATAAAAAGAAATAGCAAAAATAGCGTCCAATTTCAGAGTTAAAACTCACTTTTGGTCTCATGAAATAATTTCATTGGTCGATTGGGTTTGATTGACAACCACGATCGGTCAATTATAAATACCTCTGTCGATATCCCTGTACACAATAGCCTATACAAGGGGTCCAGTTATGCCAATTTGTCCAGCCACCGTCCACTGAAATGTTTCAAGCATAGAAAATTCTTTATATATCGTTAGTAATTTCATCTTGAAAAAGGTTTGAGTTACATGTATGGCGCGTTTTGGTAGCCCAGCGATAAATTGTATAAGAATAACCCGACACATCTTCAAATGCAATGCCACAACTTTGGCGATATTTTCATAAGCCGCTCGAAAAAGGGTGGGCCGACGAGAGTTATTTGTGCCAGGTAATTTAGATACGAAGAGATTTTTTTTAATTTTCATGGAGGTATAAGAAGAAAAAAAATAATCACACTGTATGAATATACGAAGCGGATTCGAACCTAAGGGTATTTAGGTTGTTTCGTTCCATCTTTCCATGTAATCAAAAAAGTATTATCTTCATTTCTTATGATTTAATGACATCGAGTGAAAAAAGCAAAATATTTCACAAATTTTGATCATTTTTTGTACGGACCTTGAATAAAGTTGTAGTTACGACATTCGGCAAGCCCAATTGACCAATCGCGTCTGTCAATCAAGGAATAAACCGACCAATCAAATGATTTACTCAGATCGGATCTGAGCTTATCAACTCCGCCATCTCTACTGTTGGTTTGGCGACTTAAACGCCGTTCGTCACCAACCAAACATTTTATTTTTATGTTACATGCTACTAGCCATAAATTTTGCAACATTAAAAATCGAAGCGGAACTTCCTGTCGGAGTTAATAGGCGTGGCCTAGGAAGTCATTGTGCGGTGCCGGCGACTGGTCACTTACAGTATATAAAGTTGTCGATTGTAACAAGACTGTTTTTTTAATTGAGAGATGCTTTCTATTTTTGAATTTGTCGAGTTTTGTCGCAGGTTAATCCTTTCCTGTACAATCCCGCCTTTTCGAAAAAATAAGAAACAGAGAGAAAGAGAGAGAGAAAGAGGGAGGGAGAGAGAGGGAAGAGAAAGAGATAGAGAGAGATGAAGGGACAGAGAGAAAGAGAGAGAAAGGGGGAGAGATATAGAGAGGGCGGGAGAGAGAGCGGGGACAGAAAGAGATAGAGAGAGATGAAGGGAGAGAAAGGAAAAGAGAAAGAGAGCGGGAGGGAGAGAGGGGAGAGGAAGAGATAGAGAGATGAAGGGAAAGAGAGATGAAGGGATAGAGAGGGAAGAGAAAGAGATGAAGGGGAAGAGAGAGAGAGAGAGAGAGAGAAAGGAAGTGAGATATAGGGAGGGAGGGAGAGAGAGGGGAGACAGTTTTCGAATAGAAAGCAATTTCTTCATTTCCCAAAGTGTTTTCTTCTCTTAATGAATAGAATTTCACAAACTTACAATTTTGACTACAATTTCTTTGAATTTTGACGAGTCTAAAATATTGTCGTCTGTTTATTGGTTAATAGCCAATATTAAGATATGGATTTCGTAGATCAGGGACAAAATTTCCCACCCAATCTGACTTACGAGAGCAATTAATACAGTATTCAACATATGTCTCATCCAATCAGATCCCTCTTCATACTTCAAGAATATTTTATTTATGAGCAGAAGCTAGTACACCAAACCATGTCTCCCTCTCATTTCTCACTAAATTACAACCAAATTTTTTTATCCGAGCGAGCACGTGCTCATCCTTCCTAGATAGACTACTTATATCACGCCAATAGATAAGATAGGAATTAAGCATCCTTCTTAGACAAAATACTTATATCACGCCTATAGGTTAGATAGAAAGGAAGCATCCTACTTAGACAGAATACTTATATCTCGCCTATAGGTTGAATAGAAATAAAGCACCCTCCTTAGTCAGACTGCTTATATCACGCCTATAGGTTAGATAGGAATTAAGCATCCTACTTAGACAGTCAGCTTATATCACGCCTATAGGTGAAATAGAAATGAAGCATCCCACTGAAACAGACTATTTATATCACGCCTATAGGTTAGTTAGAATTTTAGCATGTCACAGCAACCTGTAAATTGAGCTAACCGTGCTCGATGTATACAGACCCAAATTTAAAGAAAAGAAATCACCTACCGTTTTGAACAAAAGGACAAGAAATTGAAGCGTTGCAAGTTCTCGCGTCTACCAATTTTCCTGGACAGATTTGATTACTATCGGACGATGGAGAATGAGAACAGGTTCTTTTCCTATTATAAAAGAAATAAAACTCATCTTTAGTCGAACCAAACAAGGCTTTTTAAACGTGATATGCGAGTTTTTTGGACTTGTTTGAAATACAAATGGCCGCATTTATTTTGAGAAAAAATACAACTATGTCATTTAAAATATCATTTATACGTAGGGTTTTATTTCCATATAAAATACAAGCATTTCACGAGGACATTTTGAAAAGAATAGAAAGATAAGAAAGAAGGAAACAAGAAATCCGTATGGGACAATGTCTGACACAAGTAGTATATGAAGTTATTTTACTTAAGAAATGATTTTTGCCTTTAGAAAAATTCAAACCTGTAGGTATATTATAAAAGGAGTACTTTGGCCTAGCAGTCATCAAATACCTTGTATTGGAATCTCGCCGGCTTAGAACTCGTGAAATATGAGAATTTTATTACGCAGCTCGAATCCAATGCAATATTTCTATCACTATTATAACATAATATTCCATATTTATTGCAGATAAATGACTTCTTTACCATTTAATCTTTGTCAGTTTATCATGTAAGAATTATAATTCTATTTTACCTGAGTTGTATTCCATTTGATCCACAAGTTACAGAACACCGCGACCATCTACCCCATTCTGTCAAACCACCATCAACTGAAAAAACGACTAATTTACTGAATTTTATCCAGAATATTAGGCGAATTTATACTTTATAGATTTCGAGATTATTTTTAGGTGTGATAGTTGTTACTAATCTTAATTCTTATGCTTTAACATAGACTTATGCAAAATTCGAAATCTTAGTAAAAAGTTGAATTTGATACTTTTAAATTACGAAATGTCCAAGGAACCTTAATTTGTTCTCATTCTATTAGACTGATTCTGAATTTAGAGAATTTGGAAACACTGCTTTCTCTTAAACCATTACCAGAAAAAAATAGTAAGTTGCCGACTACAATTTATATTTGAAGAAAGCATTTTTTTCATTTTGGTGCTATGTTTTCACAAGATTTTTTTCTTGAGTGGCATAAAAAGAGGGATAGTGTAGGAATGGGCTGAACTTTGATAAAGAAGGGAAAATTCGCAACCTATATTTCCTACAATATATCCAAATTTTCCCGACTATAAGTATAAGCAGACTGTTAAAAAATGAAATTGAAGTGGTGGTCAAATAAAGGAAATCTACAGTCTGTTCCACGGTGAACGGACTATGGAACCATTGTCACAAACGAGTGACTTCCAAATAAAACAATTAACCCATTACCACACAATGGCGCTCTCTGTAGTCCTAAAAAACACGTTTATAGAAAACTTTTGTGAGAAAAGTAGGAATTGCTTGTAACAAGCAATTTCTCCTTTCTCACGTTTGCTATCCTTATTGACTCTTAACCCGTCCTCGTTCAATCCCTGGTTTTTACGTACCAGTGTTTTTATAATTCAGAAAATATTATGGAAAAAGACGAATTGCTTGCAATTAGCAATTTCTTCATTTTTCACAATATTTTCTATCCTATAGAATGATTATTTTTCAAGCAAAATCAATTTTATATTGTCGTTTGCAAATCATTTTAATTTGTGCAGGTCTACAACATAGGGTTAATTTCCCAGTATAGCGCAATCTGAAATTTCGTCTGTAATTTCTTTCAATGTGGGACAATCTAAAATTATATCATCTGTTAACCGGGTAGCTCACCGTTTACATTGCTAAAGCATTTTTTCTTTCTTTTTTTAAACTTACAAATTTCTGGAGTAATTATATACACTTAAAACTGAAAATTGGACTGAAGAAAACGTCATGCTGTTATTCGAAACGAGTTTAAAAAGAAAACAACGTTGATTTCCTGACAGCCGCTAACATTCTTCTGTTTTTCGAAATTTTGGACCTGCCAAAATTCAATGGAGAAGCATACGACATTATAAAGTGAGTGCTGTTTAAAATCTAACCATCCTTTATGATTGATAATATTTTGGAAAACGAAGAAATTGCTTATTACAAGCTATCACAATGTTTTTTCAAGTATGATATCACAGGGTTGTCAAAACCAGTAAATGGCTAATATTTCACAACTTAAATGAACTAAAGCCTACGGTAATGCGTTTTTGTTACCGTGAAAATGACATTACGTAATGCACGTAATGATATCATTTACAAACGGCGTTATATGTTTCGCTGAATATCTTGCATAGATAAAACGCAGAAATTGTAAGAATTCATCTCAAACATCTACTTTACATAATAAATGTGTGCTCACCGCAGTCATAGCGCAGTCGGTAGCGCATTTAACTCCCAATCTTAAATTATGATATGTTCGATCCCCGGCGGCGGCACATATCCTTTCCGACATTCGTCTCTCAACAATGGCTGGATGATCGTAAACATAATCAGTTAGAGGCTAGAAAAGGGTTAGTTGAAGTACTGGTGTGAGAAAGCCATTGTGAGGTGCTTCAGCCGCCGCGATATGACTGAAATACTCTTAGAAGCGGCGTTAAACTCCATTCAATCAATCAATAAATGCGTGCTCACAAAATATATAATTTATTTAACTCGTTATCTATAAAACTTTCTCGTGTTTATCTGTTTAAGAGACGAAGAGAATATTTTTTTTATTCATACATAAGTTTTATTAAGTATTTCGGTTCATACCTCCATGAAAACAAACATTATTGTCTTTATTCATATAACTTAATAGAATCGAGCGAAAAAAGCAAATAATTTACAAATGTTGATGCTTTTTTGTATGGGTCTATTGTGTGCGGAAGTATACAACATTGATTCGTGCTCAAAATTTTGTTCACGGAGCTATGAATATTTTTTTCGACCAATCAGAATGCCTCTTTTTTGATAGACGGAACTAAGAATTAAATTATTTAAAACTGGCTCTTTTAATATTTTAGGTATTTCCTGACCACTCATTCAATAGCGTTTAGTTATATTTGAAAAGCAAGGAAAAATGATAAAGAAAACTATAATATGCATGATCTTTTCATTTGTTATCAAATCTTCATTATCAAGAAAACGACAAGAAACTTACTGGGACATTTAAGATGACCGCAGGGTTTTGACTCTAAACTAGCACCAGTACAAGATTTACTTAGACAGTTTCTAGTTCGTTGGTTATGATCTAGTCGACCACATGTAGTCGGACATGCTGACCACGACGTCCAACTTCCCCATACCCCAACGTCTGAAATACAGATTCACTTGCTTATATGCAGTAGTATAGGCATCTTGTTGAGATCAAACAATGATTACGCAATAATTGATATGGTGGATGAAATAATTTTGGAAGAAGTTCTGATTTAACAAACACGACAATGATTGTAATAGATTTATACTTTACTAGTACAAGTACATTTTTTCTAGTACAAGTGCAAAGCTTACACAGGCAGATTCTAGTACGTATACAAGTATACAGGTAAGATACTAGATATATAGAAATACCCAAACTTCTTACGTCTGAATTAAATCAAGGAAAACATTAAATCTTCTTGGTTTAATTTCTTCATTTGAGGGATAAAACTTTTTTTTATCTAGGGTTCGTATGATTTTCATACGAAAGAGTGATAACGTTTTATTTTCATACTGAATATTTAAAAGATATCGGTGGTCAAAATTCACTTTTCAAATTAATGATTCGGTCAATCGACGTAAAAGTAACGACGTCGACCCGTCAATTTAAAATTCCGTTTCATTTCATAAGCATTGGAAAGTTAAACAGAAAAAAATTAAACATATACAGTAGTAATGTGTGATACGGTTTCTTACACGATTTTGCACTGTATATGTATTCAGACAACTGCATTCTGTTTAATTTCGTTTTACTTTTAAAACACTTACCTTACATACAAACATACACAATTTTACATAAAATGATAAATCATAATAAATTTGAAAAAAAAACCTTCGTGAAAAAAGCAAATATTGTAGTTGATATACTAGTCACAACTAAAACCTTTAATGACGTTATAATTTTATTCCGGAACAAAGGTGGTTTAAACTATAATTTAAAAAAAAAGTCGCTATAAATGACAAATAGCCATCATATAGAACATGAATAATCTTGTTTTATTAACTAAAATGTCGCCAAAGCGTAGTCAGTAGCGCATCAGACTCCCAATCTTCAACCGTTGAATGTCATGGGTTCGTCCCCTGTGGCGGAACAAATCCTCTCAAACATTTGTCTCTCACCAATGGGTGGATAATCGTAAACCTTATTGGGATAGCAGCTGATGGCTAAGAAAGGATGTAAAGGCAAAGGTAGTACTGGTGTGAGAAATACCAGGAATCCATTGTGGGGTGCTCCAGCCGACGTGATATGACAGAAATAATTTTGAAATTGGCGTTAAACGCCATTCAATAAATCGATTCATTATAACATGTATATCAGACGTTGAGCCCTAGGTTTGGATTTCGGCTGTCTTATATTCATTTTCATTAGGTTCAAGAGAGGAAATCGAAGGGAGGAATTACATTAGATGATAAATATTGTAGGTCACCATACCAGGGCAATTATTTCCGCTATCACATAACTTTGTTTGCTTCGAAGATCCTTCGCAGTTATGCCCATTTGATGATGGTTGCGGGTTTGAACACGTGCGTGATCGCCGAGATAATCCAAGGTCACAGGTTGCTGAACAAGAGGACCAGCTTCCCCATTCGGACCAGGAACCATTAATAATTACTAAAATTACATTATATAAAAGGTGGCTCGTGAACCTAAACTATGAACAATTTATAACATAGTTTACGCATATTTTAAAGTATAAAAAGGAGAATCGCATTTTTCTGAGACAGATTAATTTGTCTTTGATTCTTTTAATACAATAAGCTTTGTTTGCACGGCATGTTCATTTATTCATGAAATGAGAGATAAATCGAGCTTCCACGTAAAAATGAATTTTCTATTTCTTTTATGAAAATATAAAAAATAGGAGCAAATCTATAAAGGTGTGTCATTTTTACGTTATGTAAATAGCAACATGATTACTTCAAAAGTATCTTTCGTCTCACTGAGATGACGTACGAAAGCAGGGATAAATCAAAGTGGACAGTGGACAAAATTTTGATGTCTTCTTTTTTGCAAGTACACCGTATTCGTTTTATCGGAAAAGTAAAAAAATAGTAATATCGGGACATATACGCCCGCTTGGACTCGCTCGCATGATACTGGCTTGAAGTCAAGACGAACTGAAGAATGACTGGGTTCAAGTCCTGTTCATGGACGAGTGTAGGTTGTGTGAATTTACCGATAGACGAGCTACGGTGCGAGAAACGCCAAAACAAGCATTTTACTCTAGTTTGTGTGGCAAAACATTATTTGTTGAACAGGGGTTCATTCATGGTTTAGGCGGGAAAACGGACCTCGCTTCATTGGAAACTACATTGTTGACGGCTACGTATTAGGTACGTTAACGAGGTCTTTGATATTTACGCCCAAAGTCAAGTGCTGTTCGTGAATATTTCATTTTTGATGGATGACTATGCACATGCACATAGAGCCCTAACCACCGATCAATATCTCAAACTAATCTCACTCGTCCATATGGAATGGTCTCCTTTATCCCCGGGCCAAAATCAAATAAAGCATAATTGGTATATGTAAGAGGCAACTTTTTCATCATGCCCCGTGCAACCAAAATCCTTACAGGAGCTCAGACTAGCTCTTCCTAACGAATGAGTCAATTTCCACAATATGAGATCAAGAGGCTTATTATCAGTATGCGGAAACGTTGTCAAGCAGTAAATTAAGGACGGGGACATCACATACGCTTTTAATGCATAAAACTTCATCGTTTTGAAATACTCAATTTCCTTAGTTTCATGACAGCACCGAAAATTTTATTTTTTACCATAACGCCTTTCGTGTTACCCTCACCCTAAAAATAAAAAACGGAACATTTGATCCATAAAAAAATCTCAAAACCTAAAATTCTAGGAACCTCAAACATACTTATAAAATCGTAAAAATACTAAAGAAACATTTAACTAGAAAAAATGGTCCTTTGCGAATTCTGTGTAGTATATAGTATATAGTAATTTCCATTTAAATTTACGTGCACGAACGCAAAATTATATTATAATTGTTGAAGATCGTGTACCAGAGGGTAGTACGCAGTCTGAATTGCAGAAGTCTTCTCTGCAACATTTAGGACAGAAACTGGTTCGACTTTCATCTCTCTTTCCTATTAAAATATCAATAGGGTCACTGCTTGATGTGTTGCAATACTGAAAAACAAAACAAAAATAACTATTATACCATAACAATTAATCGTAGACATGGCATGTATTAAAGCGTATTTACACTATTGATGGTCAAATACATAAATCCACTGTATGATTACAGTAAGACGTTTAAAAACGGATTAATTGCAAATTCGGCTAGTTCTAGTCTCAATCTATAAAGATAAACTTGACCGATTTAGGGTTGAATATCTATTTGTTTAAACGAATTATCTTTGTCTACCAGCTCGACATGTTTAAATAGAAAAAGGTTGAAGAAACATGAATTCGCAAGTTGTACTGTTACTAACAATTCACCGATAGAGAACCTAAAAATGTTTCTCTGCAGAAATATATCTATATACCTTCTACATTACGTACACATAGTAATAAAACAATAAGGCCCTCAAGATAAAAATGATTTTGTTGACTAAAAATGTATAGAATAAAACAAATACTTATTATATAAGTCACCTTCGATGATAATGGATTCACACATCTACTGTTATATAAGGTCAGGCCATTTCGCTCCTCTGTGCTTATCTCACAAGCCTGTCAGAACAAGACAAATCTAATGCATTTGGAATCATTATACTTTAACTGACTAAATCAATATAGATGAGCAACTATATTCAATTTGAATAACTCTATTCTATTCCCACTCTCTTCTATTCGCTCCTCTGTGCTTATCTCACAAACCTGTCAGAACAAGACACATCTAATGCAATTAGAGAACCATTAGATATTATGACTATATTCAATTTGAAGAACTCTATTCTATTCACACTCTTTTCTATTCACACTCATTTTAATCACCATGTTAAGAATGTACAGTGTAATTATTTACAGATAAATGTTTCAAACATAAAAAGACTGACAAACCTGCATGAATTAAATTTCTTAGCTAAATATCAAGAAAACAATTCACTTCGCAGGTAAAAAAATCATCTGCGGCTTTCGTCAGTCTTAGTTAATGTCTAGTAAAACAAATGAAGACAGCATTTTGATAATCCGGTCTATTAGAGGAATTATTAAATGATGATCCACCGATAATGCAAAATGTAAATACCTCGGATTGGTCGCACTGCGTTACTCGTCTACAGCCTTTCTTTTCTTGTCTCTTACAGTCGAAACAGAAGATTCCTCTTTTTTCTCTTGCTGGAACTAGAAACCGTATTTCCTAGTTTTATTTGCTGGAACAGATCTTGAATTTTCTAGGTAACTTCATTAATGTTAGAAACATTGTGATATTCCCACTCAAAAATTCACGCCCAATCCAACTCAAAAATTCACGATCAGTGACACTCAATCCCATTCGAAGCTGCTCATTCACATTATCATTCATATTATTAAATTTTATTGATTAACGTCAAGTCAAAAACTTCCATTAATCTACTTTTCGAACTCAAGGTGAATGCGAAACTTAAACCTAGTACTTCCTAATGTCCACTTTTCTATTAAAACATGGGGTCGACATCGAACAATTATCGACGAACAATGCAGTAAAATATTGTTTTCCTAATTTTTGAGTATATTTGGTGGTAAAATTAAAGTTAGTACTTCCTAATGTCCACTTTTCTATTAAAACATTGGGTCGACATTTAAAAAATTATCGACGAACAAGGCAGGTCAAATATACCTTTTTTAATTCTTGAGTATATTTGGTAGTAAAGTTAAAGTTAGTTCTTCCTAATGTCCACTTTTCTAGTAAAATACGAGATCGACATCGAACCATTTTCGACGAACATGTCAGGTCAAATATAATTTTTCTAATTTTTGCGTATATTTGGTAGTAATGTGGAAGTTAGAACGCCTAATCTCTATTTTTCCAGTTCTTCATCAATTAAATAATAATAATTATAATAAAAGGTGGAAACAGGATTCCATTCTAATCTCTTCAATAATTGTGCAAAAATTTTACCAGTTTGTTTGCATCCTTCTTTATTGCAGTAATCCGTACTGTTACAACACTCTGAACAGAATAGAATATCTGAAGTTACGTCAGAAGCTACGTCATCTGTAACGTCTCGAAAGTCTGCTGTTACGTGAAGTTCTCTTTTAGTGATTGAACAACGCTGAAAAATGGCAATAGTGGAAAAAATCGAAATGGTGTTCAAAACAAACCTAAAAGCAATTAAATGTTACAGACTTTTCTTGCATTTCACCCCAACCGTAATTATATGATTGCATGACTGAAAATTGGTTGAAAGCATATATCAGGTATCCCGAGTTCTGTACCTTTTCAATCTTATTTCGCTGACAATCGAAAATCGACTCATAAATATCAAAACTATTTATTAAACCGGAAGTAAATGATGACCACCAACATGAGAATGTGTCAAACATTTTTTCTCGGATTGGCAATTTAAAGTTCGCCAACGTACGCTTTCTTTTCCATGCCTCTGACCATATATTTTGCCCTCACAACAATAATTGATAGTCTTTCATTGGAGAAACCAGTGGATGTAGATGATATCAATGTCGATCTCCCATGTTGGAGTTCACCGGGTGTGACCAGTGAAACGTCAATTTAAAAACTAACCTGTGTTGATCGACATCCCGATTTATATAAGACATTTCCTGATGAGGTTATGTATTCATCCACAAAACATTGCTGAAATAAATATAAGACGTTTCCTGATGAGGTTATGTATTCATCCACAAAACATTGCTGAAATAAATATAAGACATTTCCTGATGAGGTTATGTATTCATCCACAAAACATTGCTGAAATAAATATAAGACTTTTCCTGGTGAGGTTATGTATTCATCCACAAAACATTGCTGAAATAAATATAAGACTTTTCCTGACAATGTTATGCTGACATCCACAAAACATTGCTGATATATATATAGGACATTTCCTGATGAGGTTATGTATTCATCCACAAAACATTGCTGGTATAAATATATAACTTTTCCAGACAATGTTATTTAGACATCAACAAAGTCAGCAGAAATAAACATGACAATTTTTAGAGTTGATAGTTCGTGTACATGTGCTCTTCCGATCAAAATATTAAATCATAATCTGATTATTAGAGAACCAATAGTTAGATTGCTCAACAAAGATAGTACGTCACATTGGGAAGAATACGCGATAACTCTTGATAAATTTGAGGCTTTAGACAACGGGTACTATGCGTTGTTTACTCTTGGATGTTAGTAGATAATTCAGTTCTTTATTTATTTGACAAGAAGACAATACAACATTCTTCATTTAAGTCTCCACAGTCTAGATGATCTAACACTAAACTTGTGTTTCTTCTACTGATATTTTCTGTATTGGTTGGAAATCAAAGTCAAATCATAGTTCAAATATACCAGGTTTTTCGAAAATATTCAATCAGTATGATCTTAAAAGTAACGAGAATTATAAAATTATAAAATAGTTATATAGATAATTATAATAAAATACATGTAAATTATTGATAAAAAAAGCTGTCAGAGGCAAGCAGCGCTCGACTATTTTGAGTGCTGGATAGAAACAGCAATTTAATGTCAACATAAGGCATAATACCTAAGTGGTAATAGGGACAAAAATCTTTCAGTTAGAATTTTAAGTCAAACAAGAAGTTATAATTCCGAAAAGGGTTAAAACTCCACATCAATAAATGTAATTATAATGAATATTTACCCAGAAGATGATATGATGGTCACAAAAGCACGTGCAAAGTTTAACAATAATAACATTAGTAGAAAGAAAGTTATGAAAGATATATGACAGTTGCACGTAAGGTTTAACAAAGAATTTCCAAGTCCGAAAAAGGGTTTAAATTCCACTAAAATGGATGCCAGAGTATTGGATCTGTGTCTAGATGCTGATTTTATTGCCACAAAAACATGTGCAAAGTTTCAGAGCAACAGCATCTGAGAAATGACACCAAAATCATTACGCTGGCGTAGATGCCGGGGTGACCGGAATAGTCCCCCTATCTCTTAGAATAGTCGAGCTAAAAATAATCATAACAATAGTGCTTACCTGACCTAGTGTACATTTAGTCACTGTATCACAGAGATAAGGTTTAAACAAGTCTTCACATTCGAACAATTCAACGCCTTCACACCTGAAAAGGAAAGTTAATGACGGCTTGGACAAAGATCACAGCATACCCAAGTTCTCAGTTGAAGAGTAGACCGTTGTAGCTGCAGTTTAAATTACATAAGCTTTTGTTAATGAGATATGACCGTGTACGAACGAATTCATTTTGAGTAAAAGTGTCGGGTATAGAATATTGAAGTTACGGACTGAATTAATAATTCCATTGTACAATTGATTTTTTCATTCATAGTTCCCAATTGGCCAATCGCGGCTGTCAATCAAGGAATCAACCGACCAATCAATTAATTTATTCTGCCCGGATCTGAGACTTCAACTCCGAAATTGGCCGCTATTTCTCTTAACTTTTTTTGTTGGCTTATTTAAGTTAGGTCACCGACTAACCATTTTTCTTTTTTGCTTCTTGCTACTGATCATAAATTTTGCAAAATAACGCCATTAAATTTCGAATCGGAACTTCCTGTTTTGAGTTAATGGGCGGGGCCCAGGGAGTCAGTGGGCGGGGCCAGCGATTTGTCAATTGACAGAGAGATTGTCACGCCATCTGATCTCCGATAAGGCTGTTTGTCTGAGAATAAGCGGTAGTCGCTAAACCAACAAAAACTCTTGACATAAATGCCGGAGTGCCTTATTTACTCCCTGTGTAACTGATTGACTTCAGTGGTCAAATGATTTTTGATTGACAACGGCGGTCCGTCAATGAAAAGAATATTCGGGTCTCAAAAAATCTAAAATTATCCTATTTTGTTATCTCAGAAATTTCCCGCATTGAGCTTTTTTTCGCCCCTTGAAATTTCTAAGGGTCAAAACAAGGTTTTATTCTTTATTTTTTTCAATGGTATATCTTCTAAGCTATTGGAAATTCTACGAGTTAATTGCTTACTTCATTTTTTTACAGAAAAGGGTCGGTTTGCATTTTATACTGAAAATCTCTAATCATGATTATGTTTTGTTGTTGTTGTTTTGACCCTTTCATAATCAGTGGTGACCCCTAGAAGTTCATGATCAAGGAGTAGATGGCTCCTGAATTTAAAATGCTAGCACGAATCCTGGTGATGCATGTTTAAAAGATACTTCAAATTTCGGAAAAAATGGTGCAGAAACCTTGTAAAATATTACCCCAGTCAAATACCAATTTTCTGCCAGTATCGAATGGTTTGTTTAAATTGGGTTCAACGCTATTTTAACAATATTCAAGCCATATCGCGGCGACTTGAGCACCTTACCATGGCTTCCTAGTATTTCTTACAACAGTACTACCACTACAAACTTTCCGAGCCTGCAGCTGCTAATCCCACATATGTTTACGATCATCCACCCACAAGTGGGAGACAGATGTCGTAAAAGATATTTGCTGCGACCGAGAATCGACCCCTGGATCTTATGATTGAGAGTACGACACGCTACCACTGCGCAGCGCTATGCTCTTAATAAGCTACTATGATTATACGATGTATTGAGAGTACGACACGCTACCACTGCGCAGCGCTATGCTCTTAATAAGCTACTGTGATTATACGATGTATTGAGAGTACGACACGCTACCACTGCGCAGCGCTATGCTCTTAATAAGCTACTATGATTATACGATGAGTTCATCGTGGGAAAACATATCCTTTATTCAGGAAAACCTTGATGATTTGAAAAAAAAATAAATAAAGAAAGAAAAACGTTTTTCCCCCTTTTCCCCTATTATTTGAAATAATCTATCTTTATGATTCACAAACGATCTTGAAAATTTTAACTCTTTCCTGTACAAACCCGGGATCTTACGTTGCTGTGATTTTATACGTGAGATAAGATTGTGGAAAAGAAGAAATTGCTTGTAACAAGCAATTTCTCTTCAATTTCTCTTGGTTTCATTTCAAATTGCATCCCATTCTTATTGTCGTCTGCAACTTCTATCAATTTGGACCAAAAGAACGTGAAAGGGCTAATCACTACCAAGGTTACACAAGTCTTTGTAAATTAAACTCATTACCAGACGACTCGTGCAATATCAAAAAAGTTGCAGATGACAAATTTTAGGAATTCTTAAAGTTTGTAACTTAGCCACCAAAACATATTGTATAATGAAGAAATGCTTTTTAGAGGTCATTTCATCATTTTTCACAAAATTTCCCAAAGCCCTTTTAATGACAGGTGAAGCAATTATAAGACAATTAATGACATCATCAACACATTCGAATTTTCAAATTTCACAAAGTTACGTCATTAAGGGATAAAAGATCTTTTAAAAAGATACTTACTAATTTCATTTAAGGAACATACACTAAGAAAAATGAAAATCCAAGAAACAAGATTCGTTTGCATTGTTTTGTTAGTTCGTTTGTTCTTTAATTCAAATTAAATACACACTTTCTATGAAAATATCTCTAAATTCCCCTTGATTGATTCAATCACTACAAAATGAGAGCAAGTTCGATGTGTGTGTTTGGTAACTTGATAACAATTTAAGATTTTTTTCTGTTTTAAAATAAAAAGTAAAAAAATGAAATTTTTAAATAAGTGCAGTTACACTGTTTATAGATTTACGAATGGTAAAAAACTATGATAGAAACCAATCTTTAAATTCCACGATACTTATCTCACGTGAAATAGCACGAGATAACGTGACGTTCACGTGAATATTTATTGCCATTTTGGTGACCTCCTGTTTTCGGTCTACAGTTAAATAATAAAGTGATCGAAACATTGTGACACGATGGATGCGATTTTTATAAACACAAACTACGAATAAACTACGCCGTTTTGGGTAACTTTTTATAATCATACCTCAAAATAAATAAACAAACAAACGAAAAACTCCGACAACAACAAAACCCACATAAATGTTTGAAAAGAAATATGCTGCGGCAGAGGTAAATCAGTGATTGTAATTTCAAATTTTCTAATGTCGTTTAATAATAACGTTACTAGATTCATAAAGTTATTCAAACACCGAAAGTTTTCGACTCTAATAATCTTGTACTAATCTTGTAGATTGACCAGTGACGATATTTTTCAAACACCCAGAAGGTCCCTTTTCCCGTGACATATAGAATTATTTAAAAAAAACTTGATGTTGAATCAGTCTAATATCTGATAGCTAACCATCACCATATATCGTGACGATATATCGTAATTATTATAAATTATGCATTTTTATTTTCTGTTAAAAGTGACAGCTTGCCATCATTCTCTAAAGGCTACTTTATAGTGTTTTTTTATTTCACACTTAGTGACGGTCAAGCTTGATGTTTAATCAGTCTAGTATCTGATAGCTAAGCAGTACTTCCCGTCGTGATGATATTTGGTAATTATTCCAATCGAATCGCTGGCCCCGCCTACTAACTCACACCTACTGACTCTGACAGAAATTTCTAGTGACATATTAAACAACGTTCTTTTGTAAAATCTATGGTCAGTAAAACGTAACAAAAAAAGTAAAATGATAAGTTGGCGATCTAAACGTCGTAACTAAAGCCTATTAAAATCTTTAGTGACGCCATTTAATTCGCCAAAGCTACAAAAAACTTGTAATAAATGTCAAAAATCAAAGTTCACTTCCAGTTTAAATGAATGATTTAATTTGTCGATTGATTCTATGATTAAAGATAGCGCTCCCTTATTTAACGAAGTCATTGAAAACGAAAACTTATTAATACCGACCATACATATTCTGGACCCATCGCAATGACGGACCGAGAGGATCTCTCTAATTTGAGAGAATGAGTTCGAAATCCGATCGAACCAGCCTTGTACCGTCCATGGAGAAGGAGAATATGGGCAGGTGAACTTCGCTGTTGCATTTATGATTCTGAAAGCTAAAAAGGGCGGTAATTTGCCGATCATAGTTGCTAATTTAAAAATCTATCGATCAATCAAATAATTCATTTAGATCCGAAGTGACCTTGGAATTACGTCGTTTGACGATATTTACATAAAACTTGTTATTTGGTTTTGCTACTTTAAAGTCGTAACCACAGCTTATTCAAGCTTTAGTTACAACCTTTAGGTTGCCAACCAACAATTTTACTTTTTAAACCATACTTACTGGCAAAAAAATATGCAACATAACGACGCTCAGTGGGCGTTGGCAGCGGAGTCGTCAGGCGAGGCCGGTGGGTAAATTCTAAAACAATCTTACATGTCACAGTAACGTTTTCGAAGACAAAGGTGGACAACTATATATAATTGTTCAGTATTGTTAAACGAGCTGTCTCCACTGGACTGACGATTTATCTCATTTCCTGTAAGCATCTATATAGATAGTCAGTCGATATCAAATTAAAGCGCAGCACAAAGATTTGTCTCATTTCCTGTAAGCATCTATATAGATAGTCAGTCGATATCAAATTAAAGCGCAGCACAAAGATTTGTCTAATCATTGAAATTAGAAAACAGTGTCAAGAGAACCTCCTGTAAAATTAAGTTAAAGTAAATGATTTCAAATTAAAAGAAGTATATGCCCTAGAATAAATGGCACGATTTTTTGACAGAAATGATATGATCAATAAAACCAGATTCGTTTTTTCTACAAAAGGACTTTTCTAGTTTAAAAATCGACGGAACGAGACTGTCATTTAACGAATCTCATTCATTTAGACCGGGGGCGAAGTTTAAAAATCGACGGAGCGAGACTGTCATTAAACGAATCAATCAATTTATTAAATCATTCATTTAGACCGCGGTCGAACTTTGAACTACGTCTCTGACAGACATGCATGTTAATAAAGTATGTTTGTTTGCGGTCTTAAGCGTCGTAAGTACAGCTTGTTTAATCTGTGTTTAAGGCGTTAAGGTCTCCAAACAGTCAGTGGGCGTGGTCGGCTATCCGTTAATTGATCAATCGCAGCTGTCAATCAATGAATTAACCGACCAATCAAATCATTTTTTTCAGCCCGGACTTGAGGTTTAAACACCAACATCGGCCACCATTTTTGTTTATCCTTTTTGTTGGTTTGGCGACTTTAACGTCGTTACTACAGCTTATTCAAGCAACCCACCAATTTACTTTTTTGTTACATGCTACTGACCATGAAGTTTGCAAAATAACTTCTCTAAAAATCGAAGCGGAATTTCCTGTCGGCGTAAATGGGCGGGGCATAGGGAGTCGGTGGGCGGGGCTAACGATTGGTCAATTAATGACTTTGTTAATGAATAAGTAAAAAAGTGAACAAGATGGCCTTTGTATGTAATCTATGTCTTGAATCCTTTAAATTGCTTCAATACCTTACCGTGAGACGGAGCGCCAGTCTAAATCAAATAAGCAATCGACCAATCATATCATTCATTTAGACCGGAAGTGAACTTTGAACTCCAACATTTATGCTTAGCATTCTTGTTGGCTTAGATGACTTAAACACAAACTAACATTTTTGTTTCATGAAACTGGTCACAAATTTTACGAACAAAGGCTGTGTAATATTTAAGATGAACTTTCTGTGGGGATTTCAGTGGGTATCGTAAATTAAGTATATTTTTACAATCACATTTTTCTACATCTGAATATCAGTCATTCACTCGAATATCATATTAAACCATTCCCACTCAATGAAGTTTTTAGACGCCCCTCAAGATAAACATTTAGGAAAACACTGTGTAAAAAGAAAAAGAATTGCATGTAACAAGTAATTTCTTCTTTTTACACAATGTTTTGCTACCCAGAAAGTTTAAAAAAAACATAAATTCCATAGCCTTAAAATTGTCGTCTGCAACTCCTTTCAATTTGGACAGGTCTAAAATTTGTTCGTCTTGTAATGGGTTAACCCCTTTTTCATATTATTGAAATATGCTGCAACGACGGTCGATAATTAGTATATTCAAGAGGTGTTAATGAAAAAATTATACGGTTGGTTGGATAAATTTGGTTAAACGCCACTTTTAACAGTAAATCAACCATATCACGGAGACGAGAGTATAATATTCTTTTATACCCCCCACTTGTGAAAAGCATATCTATTAGAGCATATTATTACAAACAAAAACATACAAAATTAAATAATAAACTGAGAAATAGACAGACAGACCGACGGACAAAAAGACACACAGGTAGGTAGGTAGGGGGAGAGAGAGAGAGAGAGAGAGAGAGAGAGAGAGAGAGAGAGAGCAAGACACATCTATGTACACTGTTTGCAAAAATGTATTAAATGAATACAGTCACTGCCAATGAGTGATATATGTCTATGGGTGTCCAAAACACCGTAAAATAGCGTTCACTTGAGCTGTAATTACGGTCCAATGTCTACACCAACAACATTAACCTTAATATTTAAATACCAAAGAGTGATATATGTCTATGGGTGTCCACAACACCGTAAATTAGCGTTCACTTGAGCTATAACTACGGTCTAATGTCTACACCAACAACATTAACCTTAATATTTAAAAACCGTTATTTCGCGAAAGCTTGTCAGAAAGGAAATGAAAAGCATCAACCAATGGTTTGAAAAGGAGATATATGTTATAACACATATGGTCGAATGACCACCAAAGTAATCATTACCACAGCAAGAACTGGCTGAAGTAACGACACAATGGTAGTCAATCGCAGTTTATGCTTCACGATGCAAGACTGGTTTACAATAACACAACAAAAACTGTCTGAATTAACGACACAATGGTTGTCAATCGCAGATTATGTTTCACGATGCAAGACTGGTTTACAATAACACAACAAAAACTGGCTGAATTAACGACACAATGGTAGTCAATCGCAGTTTATGCTTCACGATGCAAGACTTGTTTACAATAACACAACAAAAACTGGCTGAATTAACGACACAATGGTAGTCAATCGCAGTTTATACTTCACGATGCAAGACTGGTTTACAATAACACAACAAAAACTGACTGAATTAACGACACAATGGTAGTCAATCGCAGTTTATGCTTCACGATGCAAGACTGGTTTACAATAACACAACAATAACTGACTGAATTAACGACACAATGGTAGTCAATCGCAGTTTATGCTTCACGATGCAAGACTGGTTTACAATAACACAACAAAAACTGGCTGAATTGACGACACAATGGTAGCCAATCGCAGTTTATGGTTCACGATGCAAGACTGGTTTACAAAAACACAACAAAAACTGGCTGAATTAATGACACAATGGTAGTCAATCGCAGTTTATGCTTCACGATGCAAGACTGGTTTACAATAACACAACAAAAACTGGCTGAATTAATGACACAATGGTAGTCAATCGCAGTTTATGCTTCACGATGCAAGACTGGTTTACAATAACACAACAAAAACTGACTGAATAAACGACACAATGGTTGTCAATCGCAGTTTATGCTTCACGATGCAAGACTGGTTTACAATAACACAACAAAAACTGACTGAATTAACGACACAATGGTAGTCAATCGCAGTTTATGCTTCTTGATGCAAGACTGGTTTACAATAACACAACAAAAACTGACTGAATAAACGACACAATGGTAGTCAATGGCAGTTTATGCTTCACGATGCAAGACTTGTTTACAATAACACAACAAAAACTGACTGAATTAACGACACAGTGGTAGTCAATCGCAGTATATGCTTCACGATGCATGACTGGTTTACAATAACACAACCATGCTTTGTGCAGGAGACAAATGTCGGAAAGGATATTCTCCGCGGCCGAAGATCGAACCCGAGACCCCGTGATTAGGAGTCCTGTGACATGACCGCGGCCTCAGGTAGACTGAAGTTGACCGAGACGTTTTTACTACAGCTCAAACCTCGTAACTACAGCTTATCAAAGCTGTATTTACAGCCTTTTTGGTCGCCAAAAGACGGAAAGTCAATTCAATTCGACGAGGATGGGTTCTTCTACTTTCGAAATGTTGCCTATTCCCCTGACGAGAAACAATTTTAGACTCTCTGCCCACTGTAATAATATCTAGATTTAAGGCCTTTTAATGGCAAAACTTCCTTGTCGAAGACGTAATCAAGAAGGTTGTCCATTCAATTTCAAGGTTTGTAAATCTATTTGTGGGACAATATCTTTTGTTCGGGAAATAAAAGGATAGACATTAACGTTGAAACAGACAAAAGATTTGGCAAAAACATATAAACCGTCGTTAAGTAAATATTACTTGTCACGCGAAAGAGACATTCTGTCAAGCGCAAAAATAGTCGACCTTAGTCAAACTAAGATGATTGATAAGCCAAGGATCGAGGAGACAAATGTCGGAATGGATATTCGCTGCGCCCGGGGATCGAGCCCGGGACCTCAAGACTAGGAGTCGTACGCGCTACCAACGATATTATCCAGTCATCTTACTTTCGCGTTCACTGTATCGTGCCCTCGCAACTTAGGCATTCTCACTCTCGCATCACCCATGTCCTTGTTCGGTGTCTCTTATGTTATTCCGTACATGATATTAGCTAGTCATCTTACTGTCGCGTTCACTGTATCGTTCTCTCTTAGTTTGGCATTCTCTCTCTCGCATCATAATCAGCCACTTCCCAAGTCCTTGCTCGGTGTCTCTAATCTTGTCCCGTAAAAATTGACATGGAAATGACCGAAATATCCGGCCACCGAATTTAAACTAAATGCGTACCTTATTATTTTGTTTTCATCAATTATATATGAGTTCAAATTTGGCAATTCTCCAATCATAACATAAAACTGTAATAAATGCCTATTCTCTGTTTAACCCATTACCCATTACGTCAAAATGCGGGATTGTGTGGTAAAAGCTAATTTACTAGTTTTCACAAAACAGAAATGTTGTTAACAACAACAAGAAGAACAATCGCCTTAAGAATAAAACGAATAGTTTGTCATTTCAGCAGTATCTCAAAAACATTTATTCATTTATTGCATAAAAAGTACGTTCTTCATTTTTAACAATATTTGTCTTTTTCCCTTCAATACCTTAAAATTATCTTAATAAGCTGTAGTTGCCATGTTTTGTTAGGCAAACGACGATATTCATTTTGCGCCAATTTTAAAGTGTCGTCTGCGACTTCTTGTAATTTGAACCATTCTAAAACTATGCAGTCTGTCAGCCTATTACGGAAAAAAAAAATTAGACAGGTCCGGATTGAATGGAGTTGCAGACGACACTTAAAAGTGTCTATTTTCTTTCTTTATTTCTTATTTTGTGATTTTTCAACTTACTGGGTAGAAACTGCAAAATGAAAAATACAATATTTCCCCCAATTGTTTTTCTTAAAGTCGTCAAAAGAGTAACTGTGTGGGAATGAGCTGTTTGGTTATGGTAAATTAATCCGGATAATCTTTTGGTTTATCTATACTTTGTGCAAACCTATTACCAATGAAGAGAATTGAACTAGTATAAATCGAAAAATAAGTAAGATTATACCACACGGCAAAATTTTAGACAGGTAAAGATTCAAAGAAGTTGCAGACGATAACTGAAAGTTGGGTGGATTTTGAATATCTTTGCCTATTGAAGGTAGAAAACAAGGTTGAAAATGAAGAATTTGTATGTTCAACCTTGTTTTCTTTAAGTTTTTTGTTGAGGGACATACAAAGCGGGATTGTATGGGAATTTGTTCAGCGACCACAAGAAAATTCCTTTCTAAAACGTAGAAAATTCGAAGATATTGCACAAAAAACTTACCGTAACTAAATCCAAAGATATTTGAACTCATCAGAATCGTATCAATGGAATTATTCTAACGAATTCGAATAAACATTGTTTGTTTGTTTGAATGGGGTTTCACACCGGTACTACCATTACATCCTTTCCTAGCCTCCAGCTGCTATCCCACATAGGTCTACGATTATCAACCCATTGGTGAGAGACAAATAGTCGGAAAGGATGAGTGCCACTGTCGGGGATCGAACCCGGGACCTCTAGCTTGACAGTCTGACGCGCTAACAACTGCGCTATGACGGCGTAGGCTAGAATAAACATAGAATTTGTCGAAAATTCGACAATACTTTTTGTATGCAAACAAATCGACCCATTATAATTATGTCACCAAAATGTATTTCATTTACCTTCATCTACCCCTTTTTGATCGTTCCTTGAGTGGGCGCTCAATATAAGTTTACCTGTATTTGTTTTTTAGTTTATATTCATCGCTGAAAACAAGGGCAAACTTACAGTCTAATACTGTTATAGGCCATTTTACTTTATTACCGTTAGGGAATGGTTTCGTTTTTAATAGTAAATCATGATTTGGCATGAAGGCTAGTATTTAGATTGATTCATTGAATTGGGTTTAACGCCACCTTTGAGAGTATTTCATTCATATCGCTGCGGCAGGATCACCTAACAATGGATTCCTAGTATTCCTCACACCAGTACTACTGTCACTACATCCTTTCCAGGCCTCAAGCTGCTATCCCACTTATTTACCAATATCCCCGTTAATGCATCTGATTTGTATCTCAGAACTTCATTACAACTCCAGGCATCAGATATCACACTTTTGTAATATTTCTTAAGGCTAGAGAAGCGTTCTATATCTTAATTAATTTTCAAAATGCAAAGTATACAAGAGTTGATCAAATAGTACGAACAGTATTTAGACTAATGTCCCTGTTAATGCATCTAATCTGTATCTTGAAACTTTATTATTATTGCAGGTATCAGAACAGTGTAACACTTTGTAATGTTTCTTAAGGCTAGATAAACTTTATATAGCTTTCTTAAAACTCAAAGAGCGCAGTATTCAAGGGTCGGTCAAAGAGTAAACTTCAATATGAGCCATGTATCTGCATATGTTTGAATAAAAGCATCACTGACTTCTTTCTTATTTCTAAAATTATAACCCATGGATCCAGAGGGAGGAACAAGTTTTCTTCATTTTTCAAATTTTCTCTAAAGCCTTGGAATTTGGAATTTAGACTTTTTGATCCCCAGTAACATAGTCTATATATGTTTAAAGTAAAGTCATAATCCTAACCTTAACATGAAATTATACTGTTGAAAGAAAAAGAGCTTTTATCTCAGGTGAGCTTCCTAGGGCCATCGGCTCTCTTGTTTTTTACTTAAAGATTTTTTTCTGAAAAGCAAGTCATTACAACTTATTATTTACATCTCATCAGGCAGCTCATTTCCATTTATGTGAACTATGAATTCATACAATAAAAGTCTTCCCAAACATTGTACACAGGGCATAAATTGTCACTTTTTTACAAACAAAATCTTTTAAAATCACAACATTGTAACAGTACAGAACATAATGAATTTGACAACCAGATTGGAACCGGCTTGAACGCTGAACGGTTCACGATCGTGATTGAATGATTGTGATTGAACGCTGAAGCTTTTTCGCTATTAGCGGATTGAACGCTTTCTTGTATAGAAGCGATCGTTATATCTATGTAACGTTGCATTCAACCATTTCTATACACTACAACATCACGAACAAATCGTAAACGAATTATTATATTCTTATTTTTCTTAAATTTATTCATTTGTGCTTGATCTCGGTCCCGTAAAACGCAATGCATCAAAATATATTTGGTTTCTTCCCTTGAACCAAAGTTCGCCATTTACACAATTCAGAAAAAGGAGAAAATTATCTCCTTAAATTTCGAATGTGGTCGACCAGTAATTACAGAACATGATGTTATATTCTGATTAGTCTTAGTGTAATCCAGAGAGCCCAGGATCACCAAATATGACTATAAATACAAGTTGTGAACATTGTTGACCCTTTTCCTCCGACGTATTGGTTGCGATTGATAATTTAAACATAATAAATGAAATGCAAAGTTTACAATCAGACATCAATTATGTTGTTTGTCTTTTCTTTTTTCCAACTACATAGCCCTGAAATAAGAGAAGCTGGAGACCTTTTGTTGATGGATTGTTAGCACCCACTTGAAATAGGATTCTTAAAGATAAATCCGAGATACCCTGACATTTCTTCTTAGTCTAGATAAGAATAAAACAAACATGGCTACTAGGTGCTAATGGGCAACCTAAATATAGTAACTACTGTTAGAAAAACTTTTAGAACACTATGGTAGCTCACCTACAAATAAAGTGATTTGTAGAAGCTTCAGTGATGAACATGGATTTTCTTGGACAGTAGTTAGTAGTAATTTGATAGGTCAAATTATTTGTTAGTTAACATACAAATGAATGAATGGGGTTTAACGGCAAATGGACAGCTGGGGCCATTTAGTGCGCTGAAAACGAATTAAGTATTTCTAAATCAAGTGAAACTTGAAGTGATCAAAATATATTGAACAAACTGACTATCAATTGAAAGAGAAATTCTCAAGAATGGCCTTGGTTAACCTATTACCAAACAAAAAAGTGAACGATCCAAATTGAAAGTTTGTTTGCTTTGTTCGAACAGGGTTTAATGCCAATTTCAATACTATTTGAGTCTTATCACGGTTGCAGGTACTGCCAGCACTACCACTACACCCTGTCCAAGCCTCCATCTGCTCATACCACTTAAGATTACAGTTATCCATTGATGGGAGACAAAGGGATATTTGCCGCCGCTGAGGGTCTAACCCTTGACCTTTTTTTAAATATAATAATAATAATTATGATTATAATAAAACGGAGAAAAATGCAAACAGGACTCTTAAGTTTTTTTCGTTCCCATTTTTCACTAGACAAGTGTACTAAAACCACGGCCTACCTTAGCGCAATGTCGTTAAACATAGAAAATTGTAATTATCATTATCGATTACATGTAATACGAACTGTCGAAACACATAGCTAACGCTTGTATATTAATCGTCTTATATACCATCTAGGAGAACACATAAACTATCCAACTTTGAAGAACAAAAAAATCTTTATTCATTCATTCGAAAGATTTAGTAGGCATTTCTTTTGTTCAAAATATTCAGGTGAGTTCATTTTCAAATGTTCCGGGTTCGATCCCCGACGGCGGCACTCATCCTTTCCGACTATTTGTCTCTCACCAATGGGTCGATAATCGTAGACCTATGTGGGATAGCAGCTGGATGCTAGGAAGGGATGTAATGGTAGTACTGGTGTTAAAATACCAGGATGCCATTGTAAGTGCTCGAGCCGCAGCGGCGTAAAACCCCATTCAAACAAGCAAAACAAACAAAATCATTTCCACATGTGTGATCAAAAACTTTTTTGGAGCATATTAAAACAATGGTCCATGTGTATACAATAAAATAGTATTTTACGTGATTTGATTTGGGTTAAAATACTTTTGTACTAAAATCAACTGCACTCAATCTTTTCTTTTAACTTCTTAGATTTATTTTAGTTGTGATGTTTTAGTCTGCTTCATGCTGCGAATAACAAAACGCTCGATCATGTTTTAAAAAATCCTTCTCGCTTGACGCATGCATTTATGTTAAACTTTGTATTTTGTCTTCCTTCATTAAACCCGCTGTTATTATTTATTTTAAAAGAAAAAAAAATGCTTTTCAATGTTCAAATTTCTAATGCTTTAAGCTATTTCAAAAAGAGTGCTTTGAAAATGACTATGCATAACTTTAAAGAAAGAAAGCAAAGAAGTAAAAATATCTGGGTTTACGTGACGCCAGATAAGTCATATATTGCCTATTTTCTATGACGTATCAATCACGTCATTGGCATCCGCTAGTAAATCAATCTTTATCGACATCAGCCGAAGACTAACGACCTCACTCGATAAAATTTGATGTCTCAAAAGATGGTGTAGTGAATATGTTGCTATAGGTTGCATTTATTGTAACTTTAGTAGATTTAACAAGAAGAAAGAATATTTACTATTGAAATGACATTGATAACTATCGGGAAATCACATAATTTTCCAATATCAAATTTTCAGGAAATTATGTTCAAGAGCCGCTTTAATGCAGCCCCGGATAAAGCACCGGTACATTGTCGGTCTGACCAGGAGTAAACTTTGGGACAAATGATACATGATAGACCGAAAATACCTACACATTTTTGTTCAATTAAGTGGAAAAGATGTGTGCTAGAATGTGAAATTAGGCAAAGGGAGTTTTGTACGTCAATGTTTTGCTGAATCAGCAAAATTCCAAATTAATGCGACACAACTAAAGCTTTTAAAGATCATATTTCACTAAGACAACAATTTATCGACAAAGGAATGTTAATTATTCAGGTGGTTCTATTGTAAATAAATAGTGTTTTGAAATTCTTTATCTAAAGGTCAAATCAAATATTCATTGTCGACTTTTTGTTTTTGTGTTTTGATCCTTTCATTATTGCTCTCATTTGAGGTCCTGTTAACGTTTTTTCTCCCCCCCCCCCCTTTTTTTTCTTTCTTACAAACCATACTACGATTAGCAAAAGTAGTTGTTACATATGAGGTTCGTTTAATACGATTAACAAATATATTATTGATTTGATTTATTTTCTTTTCGTTCTCTACATTTCTCGGTAACTAGTAACAACTTTAACATTTTTTTCCAGAATGAATGTCACAGTTACATGTGGTACTATAAAGTATTTATTTCGATATCAATGTATTAAGAAAGCGTATTACAGCGTTGTGAACAAGTTTCAAGCAATACCGGTAATGTATGCTTAAAAGTATCATGCAAGAATAGAAATATGTCTGAGATCTAACCATCGTACATATTTGACAGTTTTATTTCGCAAATATTGCACTGAATTGAAGAGGGCTCTCTATACGCATTACCGACTTTAAGCCATGTTTTACCTCCGAGGAAGGGAAAAACAGTATAAACAACCAATCTTTTATTTGGTCACTAAAACAAACAAGGGCTTATGATAGGATATGAGTGAAGTTCTTAGAGTATTTTCTTATCACTTTCCACTCGTGTTTGTTCACATACTGAGATCGAGACGACTGCACCCGATTCTTCACCGGAATTGTTCGATTATCTTCCACATTGATTACTATATGCAAAGATGCTTATTGCCAAACTTTAAGGACGATGTCGTTAATCTCCGTGACAGAGCGAAACCGAGCAAGTTGGTTGAATGGCTAACGAAAGTAAAAACGTCACCAAGGACGTCATAGTTTTATGTAAACAAACCTTCGTGGTTGGTTTCAATTCTAACTATCGAAAATTCTTTCATGCATTGAAGGCTAGTTACGTAGAATTATTTTAGTCTTTTGATTTCAATCGTCATATGTATTGATTCTTTTGACCCTCGAATATATATTTCTTATTAGTTTTGTTGTTTGTTTGGGGGGAAGATATGGCTTTAAAGTAAGAATAAAGGTACTGTGGATGCCTTTTAACCATTTGACCACATTGAAAACCTACATACAGAGGTAAAAAAATGCATTATAATGCTGTCGCTGAAAAAATAAAATATGGACAAAGTACTAAATGAAGACTAAATGTCGAACCGCCTGATTAGTACAAACATATCCATTAGCCCGCTTCGATTACAAAATTGACTGGGGTATTCATATAGCTAATTAGACGTGCAATTTCGTTGATCTTGATAGCTAAGGTGTATACATATAAACAAAAAAGGTAGCTACAAATACGGACCACCACGTAGGTATTGAAAATTAACAGTTGTTTACTATAGACCTAGGCCGCCTTTTCACTCCAAGATGTCAAAATTCAATATTTTTCAACAAAAGAAAAGCCCCCCCCCAAGGCATTCCTTGATTAATTACTGTGACATGATAAGACAATAGGAATAATGAAATAGAGGGAAATACAATACATGTATCTAGTCGGTCATATGATATTACAAGATTTGGACGTTTTATCTTATTCTTCTTTTACAAATCTCTTCAGAAAGGGGGTTCTTTTTTCCCTTTATTCCGAGGGTATTTTAATAAGGTAGATACACATGATCTAGTATTGAATCAAATTAATCTTGAGACAAAACGATACTGTAAATTCATGGTGCATGTATTTGCCTCATCATTTATCATTCTGACAATCATTGTATTCTATGAAATGCAGATGATACATGTTCAATATTATCCGAAGCTGACCTAGAACACTTTAAATATATGAGGAATATTTTGTTATGGTATGATACAAAACCCTGTTTGGATTCGAGGCCCGTAAGATTTTTATTTATTTAAAAGTCCGAATGTCAATTAACATATCAAATTTGCGTACTCGTCCAAAATCCAAATCATAAGTACATCATGGTATTCCATTTATTATATACCAATATTTTGACTATTAAAGATAAAAAAGCTCACAGAACTTGGCTAATATTTACTTTAACACAACTCTCTCCGATACGTAATTTTACCGGAAAATGATGTCATACAGCAACATCTGTACCAGTTCAGTATATTTTTTTCTTTTCAATGAATGTATCTTTGTTATATTTGTAGGTATATTTTTATACATATGGGAGACAGATTTTATCCAAACAGTGTAAGAAATGTTGAAATATAAACGCATTTTCAATATAAAGCATAACCTTAGCGCTTTCGAAAGTCAATGTTTTCTTCGTCAGGGGTACAATAAGAATAACAAAAATGGCTGACTGACCTGAGTAGAATTTCGTTTTTCCACCAGTCGAGTTTTTTTTCCGCAAAGTGGGAATAGATTAGGACAAAGAAGGACATAGCAAAGTTGTTAAAATGGGGTTCTCTTTTTTTTTCAAATTAAATTTCGGAAACATTGTGAAAAATGAAGAAATTGCTTGCAATAAGAAATTAATCTCAGATATATATCAAAGTACTTAAAAGTACTGTAAGCTAGCAAAGCACTGTTTTGTTCAATAATCTTCTTAGTCAAAATTATCATGATAAAGAAACGAGGTTAAAATAACCAAGGAGTCAACACATTTCCACACAATCCATCCTTTTTATGCCGCATAAGAAAATAGTTGTTGAAAACAATGTAGAAAATGAAGAAATTGCTTGTGGCAAGCAATTTCTTCATTTTCCACATTGTTTTCTACCTAGAGAGATAAATATTTTAGAATTTTCAACAATTTGAAATTGTCGTCTCACTTCTTTGAAGACTCTAATGAGAGTCTTTTCAACACGATGTATTCAAGTGAGCGAAAAATATAGGCAGAGTTTGCAATATTCCTGAAATACATAAGAACTACTTTTTATTGCGTAGGCATTCAACGGATTTAGTGGTTAAGCCGCCAGTGGCAGTTTGCACTCGTTGAACTTTGAGACGACCTCAAATTTTGTCTTTTAACTTAAGCTATCAAAGCTACCGCTTTGCTAGGCAATAATATCATCAGCCGAGAATTGTCATCTCGTCCCCTTACAGTATCAAGATGCTTTGTTCATTTGTCCAGTTTTCGAGAAAAAGCGGTTTTAGGTTATACAGGTAAGACATCTAATATTTTAAGCAACTTACAGTTATACAAGGTATCTTCAAATATGTTTTACAATGTACATGTACATATTTATACTGCCGCTGTCATTGCGCAGTTGGTAGCGCATTGGACTGTAGATCTAGAGATCCCGGGTTCGATCCCCGACGGCGGCACTCATCCTTTCCGACTATTTGTCTCTCACCAGTGGGTCGATAATCGTAGACCTATGTGGGATAGCAGCTGGTGGCTAGGAAAGGATGTAATGGTAGTACTGGTGTGAGAAATACCAGGAATCCATTGTTAGGTGCTCAAGCCTCCGCGATATGTCTGAAAAATTGTTGAAAGCGGCGTAAAACCCCATTCAAACAAACAAACAAACATTTTTATTCCATACATAATCAGTTAAAAACATAAACAAAAAATGCCGTCTGCAACGTCTTTGCTTTTGGAACGATCTACAATATTGTCGTCAGGTAATGGGTTCAGTGAGTAAAGAAAGGACAATTTTACCCAATCATGTGGTGACTCACTGAAACTTTTACATCTATAGAAACGAAGAAACTGGGATTATTATTAATTTGGCATATTGCTACAGTATATTCGGTAGCTTTCTAAATGAATGGGGAAATTTGATGGTTTTGAAACTACCGACATAATATTGAATAAACCCGACCAGCGTCTAAGTGATAACCAATATCCGAGATTGATTTTAAGAAGTGTGATCAACACCTTACAGCGTCGAAGTATGTTATGTTTTTTCATCATTCTTCATCATCTCGTCAATTGCTAGATGCATTTTCGGTGAACAATAATTAGCAAACTATCAGTATAACTGAACGTTGCTTTTGGATTTTTAGAATAAATAGCGGATGTGATTATTTAGTAGAAAACTAAGGGAGAGAAAGAGAAACTTACAACTTACTGTAAGGCGAGTTTTTGATATTTGGTACAGGTTACATTACACTTTGCGGTAAATTGACAATATGTAATTTTAGAATGTTCCGAAAAAAGTTGCAGACTAGTTCATCTAACTTCACTCAAATATATTAAGTTTTCAAATACATGTATCGATCGTTGTAAACTAACTATGATTCCATTTGCCTTTTCCGAATATTTGGTTCGTTAAGTTTCTCTGGTAAGGTCAAATATTGCTTATCGGGTATTACAATTAGGCAACAACCCGTTATATGATGCGCAAGAGAAAATTCAGACTTGAAAGTATTGTGGGAACTGGTGAATTTGCTAACAGTTTATCTCGATAATTTTGTTGTATGCAAAGTTACATTGTATCTGCTGTTAAAAGTTATAGCCAATTAATATCCTTCAGTCATTTAGTATGTGTTCTTGCTTATTCAAATGTAAACTTGTATCATCTGCATTATGTGACCGCAGACACATATTATCACTGTTAGTCTGTAGCTGCATAGGAAAATTATGGCGTTTATTTATTTGTATTTTGTATTCCTCCTAATACATGTTCGCTCCTTAGCAGTGGATCCTTAAATGAATTCGACAAACATTTTCCTTTACTTTAAGGATTATTTCATCTAAACAATCATATTGTGAACGAAATGACACTAGCATTTAAGGGGAAAAAGAAAGCAGGTTTGACTTTATGATGCAATTAGGTGCAAAAGAAAAGCTCCCTGGGAGCCTTAACCAATTAACAGATGACAAAATTTTAGACTGGTTCAAATAAGAAGTAGTTGCAGACAACATTTTTTTTAGCTGATGAAATTTTAAAATTCTTTGTCCACTAGGATTAAAATTCTTGGACTATAAAGAAATTACTCACGAGTAATTTCTTCATTGTGCATAATATTTTCCAAAGCTTTTTGACAAAAGGCGCAAAAAGTGCCACTATGGGAATATGATGAACCTACTATCAGACAATAAGTTTAGACTTAGTCCAAAATTGAAGATTACAACAATGTCAAATTGATGGAATATCAACTATCTTTGTATTTCTTACTAAGGAAAACAATGTAGAAAATGAAGATATTACTCGTAACAAGCATTTTCCATATTTTCCAAATTGTTTTCTTGGACTCTTTTGAAGGGCGTCAAAAATATATTTTGTGGAATGAGTTAAACGGACTTTTTTTCTTCCGTTAAAAATATCAAGCCAATTCATTTCATACCCTGCTGTAGGCAGGGCTGAGGCTAATCTTGGTCACAAGTCTGTCTGCCCACCTGCATGTTTGTTTACTTTAATCATTTTTTTTAAATTGACCTTCTCTTACTGGTCCGCCTGGTTAACCCTATCCTGTTTTGCAAAAGTAGACCAATTTCAAAAGTTTTGCAGACGAAATTCTACAGTCAATTCAATTAGAAAAATAACCATTCTATGGGGTAGAAAATATTGTGGAAAAAGAATAAATTGCTTCTTACAAGCAAATTATTCTTTCTCTACAATGTTTTCTCAGTTATAAGATCACAGAGACGGAAAAACCAGGGATTAAACAGGAAAGGTTTAACTTATATTGCTGGAATCATGAATTTGAATCCAATTTCAGCAAACTTTTTTTGAGAAATATTGGTAAAAGTCATCCCGCGAAACTTGCATTATCTATCGCTTACCAGTGGGTGAATGATAAATAGTGCCCCTAAGTGGTATGAGCATGTGTGGCTCAGACTCAATCCAGGTGTGGTAAATGACAAGAATCCATGTTTGGTTTACAAGCATCTATGATGTAACTGATGTGTTTTCTTTTCATCCACATGAAAAATCCCGCTGAATAAGATTTTTGAAGCTCTCTAAAGAACATTTTTGTTATTTTGAATGAAAACATTTGACGTCTCCAAGGCTACTTGTTAAAGCCAATAATGAGTATGCCTTATTTCCTCAATTATATTCTTAACCCTTGTCATTATGTATAAATAACCATACTGAATTGTTGTAAATCAAAGGGCTGAAAGCACTGAAAGAACTTGTTGTTCATAAATCAATATTTTTTTTGAGCATTCAATTTCATAAACAGTTCTGGCAGGAAAAGTACTAGCAGGAAGTGTAGACCAAGATCAGACTACTCTTTTGTTGTTCAACAAATCAACAATAATGCTTCGAATAAATGGCAGCCATTTCGACATGGTCTAATGGTCCAAAATACTTCAAAATATTGCACTTACTTGAAAGTTAGCCCTATATTGTGCCATACTTACAAAGATATAGGGAAGGAAGTCTTGAAAAATCTTCCAATCGTAAATGGAAATGCCTACAGTTTTGATATTTGGCATATGACATCACCTAATGGTCCTCTACCATAGAATTTCGAATGGTTGCTCTAACTTGAAAATTAGCCCTTTTTGTTCGATCCGAGCTCTTTATTAGAGATGAATAAGGAAATCACCCTCTACCAAAATGGGCGTTTGACATTGTAAACTACATTCTGTTGGTAGACATATTTCAGCCTTTGGAGAGACACAGGCCCTTTTAGGCCTCCTGTTTGGACACAAATTGCCTTATCCTTTCCTACATTTGTAAACTCGAAGTGATTGAAAATTTAATTATAATCATTAGCAGAATAACCTGTAGAAAAAGGAAAGTTGTTGCTTGTTGTAATTAAGGTTGCAATCCATTCCATTTCAATTAATCTGGCATGATGGAGTTCGCATACAATTTGTAAATATAGACTGTCAACAATTACAAACTGCTTTCATTCTGATACGAATATGAATAATGAATTCAATTAATCTTCTCTCATTTCTTTCCCGTGACACCCTTCAGGTGTCGCCTAACTAGTACAAAATTAAACAATTTGTAACGAGAAACTCAATAGTGGCCGGTACTTCGCTTAATTTCTAGTTTGTTCCAATTATCTTGACGAAGGACTTTCGTTTAACAAATCCTTGCAACGTGTACAAAGCATTAAAATTACTGTAATTTGGGAAAAACGGCCTTGATAACGTTTAAACATATACTCCCTTGGCGCTGATAAAAAATCAAGTTTTGGGAATTCATTGTAGTTAAAGAAGAAAAGGTTGGCTTCCTTTTCTAAAAAAATGTTTATGATATGGCCAGACACCAAACATAATCTTTTTCAATTTCTATCTACTAAAATTACCGTAACATCGAGAGATGTCAACATTGAACTACGCAGCATGCCATCCTCACACATTGAAAGCTTGCTTTTCTGTTGCTCAGCTGCTTGTTTATCTTGCATACATTGAGCATAACTGCTCATGTTGCGGTGTCAGTGATATTCAGCTTAGTCTAACAGAGCATATATTAACTGAACGCGATCGGGTTAAAAATTGTTCAACGCAGTTCCGACATAAAACAAGATTACTTTTCACTCATGATGTCAAACACTTTCATTCACAGCAAATTCTTTGAATTATATCACTGCTTTATTTGGTATTAACTCACAGTTCTATCATGTTTTAGGAGACAATTTTGTATTATTCTATCGTAGTGTACCATGTTTTTTGCACAAAGCATGGTTGTGTTATTGTAACCCAGTCTTGCATAGTGAAGCATAATCTGTGATTGACTACCATTGTGTCATTAATACAGTCATTTTTGCTGTGGTAATGATTACTTTGATGGTTATTTGACCATATGTATTAAAACATAAATCCTTTTAAAGCCATTGGTCGTTGCTATTCATTTCGTTTCGGACAAGCTTTCGCAAAATAATGGTATTTAAATATTAAGGTTAATGATGTTGGTGTAGACATTAGTCCAAAATTACAGCTTAAGTTAACGCTAATTTACGGTGTTTTGGACACCTATAGACATATATCACTCATTTGCAGTGAGTGTGTATTGTTGTATATATGTTTGTTTGTTGCTTGTTTGTGTTATATGTTCTAATTGATATGTTCTTCACAAGTGGAGAAATAAAAGAAAAGAAAAGAACTATCGTGTTCTCATGATATCGTCTTTTCGTACTCTGGTGATATCATCACCGATTCTCTCGTACTTTTGTGTTAGCACAATCGTATTCTCGCAATATCGCCCTCTTGTTCTCTGGTGTTATCACCACCGTAATCTCTCCATATCGCCCTCTCGTACTCTCGCATTAGCATGATCGTATGCTGGACCCTCGCGTATTATTTTGCGATGACACTTTCGTATATTACGAAGGCACGCGAATATTGCGTGGTGGCAAATGATCGGAAAATTACTAAAATCCAGTTTTAACTTGTTTAGGATATCGAGATAAGACACCGCGTCAGAGTGATTTCTTATGTTGAAGTGATCGGACGTGTTTTTCAGCTACGAGCTTATTTGATAGAAATAAGTACAGTTTTCTTTTAAATTGTAAGTAGAAATTTTTATATTTGAAGTTTTTTTTTCTTGGGGAAAATTAAGAATGTGGAATTGTGTAAATTGGTCGACTGAGCTATGTAACAAGATTATTTGTAAATTATTTACATGTAACCAGGGAAATAAATTGAAAGGCAAATAGTTGGTTAGTGACCTAAACATCTTAACAACAGCATACATAAGCTTTAGTTGCGATATTCTAGTCACCAAAACCAACAAATATGCTTGAAATATATATTTAAATGTGGCACAATGTTCGAGTCCAAAGTTCTCTACCAGAGTAAATTAATAATTTGTTAGATCAATCGACTGTTTGGATTACAACCACAATACGTCGATTGGTGTAAAAAAAATGACAAAAGACAACATTTTTAATTCGAATAAAGAACAACGATTTATTTAGAAAAATGACAAAAGACAGCCCTTTTCATTCGAATAAAGAACAACGATTTATTTAGAAAAATACCTTAAATAGCAAACGTTTGTACTTAACCCTTGTTAACTTCATAAAATCTATTTCATAATAAGAGTAGATAAGTTAAAGTTATTTCTATTGAAAACTAATTGACAAATGGTTGAATTACTGGGTCCGCCTACTTACTCCGCTGCCCACGCCCCACGCCCCCGACTACAGAGGAAAGTTCCTCTTCGAATTTAAGCGGTATTTTTTTCTTAAAATCGCCAGTAGCATGTAGCTAAACTGTAAGATGGTTGGTTGGCGACCTAAAGGCGTACCTACAGCTTGAACAAGCTGTAGTTATAATGTTTATGTTGCCTAACTAAATGAGAAAACTACACAAAATGGCGGTCAATGTCAGAGTTCAAACTTCTCTTCTGGTTCGAATGAATCATTTCATTGGTCGATTGATTCTTTGATTAACCGCCGCGACTTGTTAATTCCATAACTCAGATGTAAAACGTCAAACAGATGGTGTATTGCAAGACTAGACTGCACATAAATGTTGGCGGATCTTTGTCTATACCTTCTGCCAAAAAAGAAATATTCCTGGTTCAGCATAAAAGGGTTACCTGCGATATCGTGGTTGACTCTCTCCTGTTTTGCAAAACTTCAGACCTGTTTTAAATTCAATTTTAGACCGTCTAAATCAAATAGATAAATAGAAACGCAGCACTTTTATTCAACGATTTTTTATTATTTATGTTTCATTTAAGCCCCCATCTAAGGAAAAAAACTTAGTTAATACTGCAGAAATTTCTAGCAATAAGCAGTTCGTTCATTTGTCACAATGTTTAAAGAGCTTTTGTATTTTTAATGAGCGAAGGGGGGAGGAAGCTGTGTGATATTGGTTGCACTAATTGATATTTACATCCAATTATCTTTTTCTTGTACAACCTCTCGTGTTTAACAAATTATTGATTAATTGATTGAATGGGGTTTAACGCCGCATTTAACAATATTTCAGTCATATCGCGGCGGCTTGAGCACCTAACAATGGATTCCTGGTATTTCTCACACCAGTACTACCACTACATCCTTTCCTAGCCACCAGCTGCTATCCCACTTAGGTTTACGATTATTCACCCATTGGTGAGAGACAAATGTCCGAAAGAATATGTGCCGCCACCGGGGATCTAACTCATGACATCCAATGATTGAAGATTAGGAGTCTGACGCGCTACCGACTGCGCTATGACGGCGGCTTGTTTAACCAATTACCAGACAAACTTTTAGACAGCTCAAAATTGAAAGGAGATGCAAATGACATTTCAAATATCATGCCCACTGGGTTTTCATTTTAGGGATACATGTACCCCTAAGTTTTGAAATACGAAGAAAAAGTAGAGGGCACAGTGTATCCTTTATTTTCAGAATTACAGGAATACCCTAGGTTTTTAAGTGGGGGTTACAAAGAAAGAGTCGAGTGTACAGTGTATCCCCTATTTTCAGAATTACAGGTATACCCTAGGTTTTGAAGTGGGAGGGGGGGGTACAAAGAAAAAGTCGAGGGTACAGTGTACCCAAGCTGCGATATCGTGGCCCTCTATCTGATGATCTGCTGGTGCAGGCTACGATATCGCCGCTATGCGTACCCTTACTCTCAAAATTAGGGGTATACCATAGAAGCAGACACACCATTTTTAATAAGTATTCCGAGACATTGGGTTAATATTTTCAGAATCTACAGGATATTTCCGGGCATATCCCCCACCACTACGCACACACACATACACACATAAAAAACCTCTCACATACACATACGAGGAAACACAAACATTTTTCCGTTCAAGCTCCGTAGTCTACCGATTGATCAGTTTTAGATAAAGAAAAAGAGCTAAAGTGTCTTTATTTATAGTTACTATTAACAGTCTTGCACCTCAATTACTTATCCAAAGTTCTATTTTTAAGATCGGTGATTGTAAACTTGAAGGAATATCACTGTCATTGCGGCTTCCTTTCAACATGATTTCCTTAAACATTCCTCTTTTGATGGAAAAACATAATTGATGCCACATAAATGTCGGGTCTGTCAATTCTGTCATAATTGAGCGCGGGGTCTCGACTTATATCAAAGAGATCGTCGAGACAAACACGGGAAGGTCGACCACGTACTTTTTTGTCCGAGCAGATTTGGGCACAAAACATGGTCTTTTGTTAGTTTTAGTCAAATTGCGAATCATTAATCGAGACTTACTACCCCTAAAGTAAGATTTTCTGATTCGTTGTTCCTTTGTTGGAACTAACTGTATCATCAAATATTTTATTTTGTTGTTGATGTTTATTTGCTACCACAGGGTCGTGATTTTGGAACAAAACACGGTCATTTGTTAGTTTTAGTGAATTTGCGAATCATTAATCGAGACTCTTACCACCCCTAAAGTAAGGTTTTCTGACTCGTTGTTTCTTTAATGGAACTAACTATATCATCAACATATTTTATTTTGTTGTTGATGTTTATTTGCCACTAAAGGGATTTGTGACAATTGATATCTTTTACCTTAGATACATCATCATTTTCGCATCTAGTTTTAAATCAAAGTTGTCATGGGTTCGATCCCCGGCGACGGTATATATTTTTTCCGCCATTTGTCTCTCACCAATGGGTGGATAATCGTAAACCTTAGTGGGATAGCAGGTGCAGGCTAGGAAAGGATGTAGTGGTAGTTCTGGTGTGAGAAATACCAGGAATCCATTGTTAGGTGCTCCAGCCGCCGCAATATGACTGAAATTCTATTAAAAGCGGCGTTGAACTCCATTCATTCAATAAATCAATTTAAATCAAAGGACCAAAAAGTCCTGTAAAGCAATCTTCTTTTTCAAATGTAATCATGATCAAGAAACGAGGTTAAAGAAACCGAGGAGTTAACCCATTTCCACATAATCCCTCCTTTTACGCCCCTTAAGAAAATAGCTGTGGAAAACAATGTGGAAAATGAAGAAGTTGGTTGTTACAAGCAATTTCTTCATGTTCCACATTGTTTTCTACGTAGAGAGATAAATATTTTCGAATTATCAACATTGTGAAATTGTCGTCTGTAACTTCTTTGAAGACTCTGACCAGGGTCATTTTAACACGATGTGCTCAAGTGAGCGAAAAATACCTAGGAGATGAATTTGCAGGCAAAGTTTGCAATATCCCTTAAATACATGAGAACTAATTTTTATGGCGTTGACATTTAACGGATTTAGTGGCTAAGCCTCCAGTGGCGGTTTGCACTCGTTGAACTTTGAGACGACCTCTTAATTTTGTCTGTTAACTTAACCCTTGTGATGCTGAACCCGGAATATTACGGTTTTGGCAGGAGGTATAGACCAAGATCAGCCTGCACATAAGTGCAGTCTGATCCTGGTCTACACTTATTGTTTGTAATGTTCCTGCCAAAGTTGTTAATTTCCAAAAGAAATATTAATTTTTGAACAACAACTTCTATCAGTGCTTTCAGCCCTTTGATTTTACAGCAATTCAGTAAGGTAATGTATACAGCATGACAAGGGTTAAGCTATTAAAGCTTTCGCTTCGCTAGCCAAAAAAATCAATTGTGACAAGTCCCCGTGTTTGCTACCATATCTATTACATCAGACGCGAATTTAGAGTAGTTTTATTTAATACGGGTTTATACAAATATATGTACATACTCTTTACAAGATTTTCATTTCATTCGCGAATAATTTTGAATGTACGTTCGCGTAACGACCTTTTTCTCTCTAAGGTCATTAATTTTTCCGTACGTACTTGCAAGTGCTGGCCTAAAAAATGTACGTGAACGGAAGTACGTGAATAACATACTGCAGTACGTGAATATGCACCCTATCAAAGTGGGCTAAATTTGGAAAAAAAGCAAGATAAATTCGGAAATATATTGAGAAAAGGAGAAATTGAGTATTACAAGAAATTGAGTATTACAATCAATTTCTCCTTCTCACAAGGTTTTACTAGGGTGCCAAAAGTGAAACCACATATCTTATCACTATAATTACAAATTATCGTTCAATGGTATTAAGTTTATAACACTATCAAAGTAAAATGTATTTGATCTATTAACAAGAAGCCGAAAAGAGCCTGTGTCGCTCCACGTATCTCCAATTTTTTTTCTTTTGATTAGCTTAATAAGCTTCCCCCCTTTCTGCTCTGGACCAAATTTCCTCTTTTTTAATTCAATAAATAGTGTACGTAAATATCAACAAGAAGTCTTACATCCAACTTAAATCTAAGTTATTAGGAATTAACGTAATCCACTTATTTGACTATGTTATTAAAAGAATTCCATTCCGTGGCATATGGAAATGAAAAATGATTTTTAAATGAACGGGAATTAACGCCACTTTAAACAGTATTTCAGTCTTATCGCGGCGGCTGCAGCACCTAGCCACTGATTCCTGGTATTTCTCACACCAGTACTACCACTACATCCTTTCAGAGCCTCCAGCTGCTCATCCCACTTAGGTTTATGATTTTGCACTCACTGTAGGGAGACGTTAGTAAATCTTTAGAAAACTTTTTTTCAGAAAGCACAAAACCAATGTCTATTATATTCAAATTATAGCATAATCAAATAGTTTTCTACCAAGTTCTCAATACTTATTTATACCCCTGTTGTCAAAAATGACCCCCCCCCCCCCTTGGGTCCAAAGTTGGGAAAAAAACGTTCAATTAGAACAAGTTCACAAGTCTTCTCCTCTTTAGTTATATGGCCAAGGACATTCATATTTGGTATTCAGCATGACTACATGGGTTGGTAGTATATTATCAAAATTATGCCCCTAGGGTCAAACACGGCCCTGCACCAGGCGTCCAAAGTTGGGAAGTTTGCTCAAAATGAGCAAATTCAAAAGTATTCTGCCTGAAGCATTCATATTTGGTATGGAGCATTACTAAAAATATACCAATTGGGGTAAAAAATTGCCCAGGAGCAGAGGTCCAAAGATTGTTAAAACGCCCCTCAAGAGTAGTTTCTAAGACTTCTTCTCTTGACCCATTACCAGACGCCAAAATTTTACACCCTTCCATTTTGAAAAAAGTTTAAAACAGCTCTTCAAATTAGATTGAAATTTTATTTTAAGTAGCTATTAGGACAGAAAACATTTTGGGAAATGTAAAAATGTTGTATCAAAGAGAGGTTTTCTTGAGGGTAGTAAACTGTAGGATTATTTGGTAAAGGAATTAACTCTTATGCTTAAGCCATTGATACCTTTTATGTAGCACTACCAGATGATTTTGTACTAGGCCCCAAATCTTATATTTCTTAAAGTCTAAATTTTGTTGTCTGAGATGGGGTTGACTAAATTTTGATATTCTTTTTTTATCTCTTTTTTATTATAATCAATCAAAAGTTCAAATCAATATAACAACAGAGTCTTATGTTCTACAAAGAACCAGGGAGAATAATCCAAAAATCAGACTAAAATACAAAAAGTATTTGTTGTCTCCTTAGATCATAGATAAAACTGCATATTCATGTTATATGTTGAGAATAAGTTCCACCCATAAAAATCATGTTTTTGAAAAAATAAAATAATTTTATTGGATAAAGTAGATCTCGGCCCAAGGAACATTTCTGCAAAAGAATTCATGAAATAAAATCTATGGAGCAATCCTGTGAGGTTTGGTTGAGATTTGAAAGGTATTTCTGAGGAGGAGATGTATTTTTTAAGGAAAAAGTAAACGCAATAACGGCCGGACGGACGAACGCACGACAGACAATACGCCATGACAGTAGCCAGTCGACCATCGGCTAGTGGAGCTAGAAAATCAATTCCTCTACCACATTAAAGGTTCTTGACATCAACAAAGTTGGAGTTGGGTCTAAGGGTCTATGGTTAGGGGACTTGCCGTACAGCGTTTAAACTCTACCATTGTCGCTCCTTACAATAAAGTTGGAGTTGGATCTAAGGGTCTATGGTTAGGGGACGTGCCGTACAGCGTTTAAACTCTGCCATTGTCGCTCCTTACAATAAAGTTGGAGTTGGGTCTAAGGGTCTCTGGTTAGGGGACGTGCCGTACAGCGTTTAAACCCTGCCATTGTCGCTCCTTACAATAAAGTTGGAGTTGGATCTAAGGGTCTATGGTTAGGGGACGTGCCGTACAGCGTTTAAACTCTGCCATTGTCGCTCCTTACAATAAAGTTGGAGTTGGGTCTAAGGGTCTCTGGTTAGGGGACGTGCCGTACAGCGTTTAAACCCTGCCATTGTCGCTCCTTACAATAAAGTTGGAGTTGGATCTAAGGGTCTATGGTTAGGGGACTTGCCGTACAGCGTTTAAACCCTGCCATTGTCGCTCCTTACAATAAAGTTGGAGTTGGATCTAAGGGTCTATGGTTAGGGGACTTGCCGTACAGCGTTTAAACCCTGCCATTGTCGCTCCTTACAATAAAGTTGGAGTTGGGTCTAAGGGTCTATGGTTAGGGGACTTGCCGTACAGCGTTTAAACCCTGCCATTGTCGCTCCTTACAATAAAGTTGGAGTTGGGTCTAAGGGTCTATGGTTAGGGGACTTGCCGTACAGCGTTTAAACCCTGCCATTGTCGCTCCTTACAATAAAGTTGGAGTTGGATCTAAGGGTCTATGGTTAGGGGACTTGCCGTACAGCGTTTAAACTCTGCCATTGTCGCTCCTTACAATAAAGTTGGAGTTGGGTCTAAGGGTCTATGGTTAGGGGACGTGCCGTACAGCGTTTAAACTCTGCCATTGTCGCTCCTTACAATAAAGTTGGAGTTGGGTCTAAGGGTCTAAGGTTAGGGGACTTGCCGCACAGCGTTTAAACTCTGCCATTGTCGCTCCTTACAATAAAGTTGGAGTTGGGTCTAAGGGTCTATGGTTAGGGGACGTGCCATACAGCGTTTAAACTCTGCCATTGTCGCTCCTTACAATAACGTTGGAGTTGGGTCTAAGGGTCTATGGTTAGGGGACTTGCCGTACAGCGTTTAAACTCTGCCATTGTCGCTCCTTACAATAAAGTTGGAGTTGGGTCTAAGGGTCTATGGTTAGGGGACTTGCCGTACAGCGTTTAAACTCTGCCATTGTCGCTCCTTACAATAAAGTTGGAGTTGGGTCTAAGGGTCTATGGTTAGGGGACGTGCCGTACAGCGTTTAAACCCTGCCATTGTCACTCCTTACAATAAAGTTGGAGTTGGGTCTAAGGGTCTATGGTTAGGGGACTTGCCGTACAGCGTTTAAACTCTGCCATTGTCGCTCCTTACAACAAAGTTGGAGTTGGGTCTAAGGGTCTATGGTTAGGGGACTTGCCGAACAGCGTTTAAACTCTGCCATTGTCGCTCCTTACAATAAAGTTGGAGTTGGGTCTAAGGGTCTATGGTTAGGGGACGTGCCGAACAGCGTTTAAACTCTGCCATTGTCGCTCCTTACAATAAAGTTGGAGTTGGATCTAAGGGTCTATGGTTAGGGGACGTGCCGTACAGCGTTTAAACTCTGCCATTGTCGCTCCTTACAACAAAGTTGGAGTTGGGTCTAAGGGTCTATGGTTAGGGGACTTGCCGTACAGCGTTTAAACTCTGCCATTGTCGCTCCTTACAATAAAGCTGGAGTTTGGTCTAAGGGTCTATGGTTAGGGGACGTGCCGTACAGCGTTTAAACTCTGCCATTGTCGCTCCTTACAATAAAGTTGGAGTTGGGTCTAAGGGTCTATGGTTAGGGGACGTGCCGTACAGCGTTTAAACTCTGCCATTGTCGCTCCTTACAATAAAGTTGGAGTTGGGTCTAAGGGTCTATGGTTAGGGGACGTGCCGAACAGCGTTTAAACTCTGCCATTGTCGCTCCTTACAATAAAGTTGGAGTTGGGTCTAAGGGTCTCTGGTTAGGGGACGTGCCGTACAGCGTTTAAACTCTGCCATTGTCGCTCCTTACAATAAAGTTGGAGTTGGGTCTAAGGGTCTATGGTTAGGGGACGTGCCGTACAGCGTTAAACTCTGCCATTGTCGCTCCTTACAATAAAGTTGGAGTTGGGTCTAAGGGTCTATGGTTAGGGGACGTGCCGTACAGCGTTTAAACTCTGCCATTGTCGCTCCTTACAATAAGGTACTCATTGAACCAATTATTACACAAACAGGCATATTTGCGTTTTAAAGAATTGTAGTTTTTAAAACACCGAGAAAAAATTATTGTAACGAGCATTTTCTTCTTTCACACAATTATTTCTACTTTATGCGGATTTTAATCTTCAGTCACAACCAACTTTGTTTTGTCGCCTGCAATCTCTGTCGATTTGGACCATTCTAAAATAGATTTATGTTTTAACGGGTAAACTGATTCAGGCTGTAGGTACGACGGTCGGAGGGAATTTTGAACTGTTATTTGATTAGCGTCTTAAACGTGTCATTCACACTGTAGTTACGGCGTTCAGAAGGTTTGATTTATCGGCTTAAACGGGTGAAACAGACTGTAGTTACGGCGTTCAGAAGGAACTTTGAATTGTTGGTTGATTAGCGACTTAAATGTCTGATTCAGACTGAAGTTACGACGTTCGGAAGGAACTTCGAACTGTTGTGTGATTAGCGACTTAAACGTCTAATTCGGACTGTAATTATGATCTTTGGAAGGAACTTTAACTGTTGTATGAGTAGCGACTAATACAAACAGGCATATTTGAGCTTTAAAGAATTATAGCTTAAAAAAAACACACACAAAAAAAAAAAAAAAAAAAAAAAACAAAAACAAAAAAAAAAACGAGAAAAAAATGTTTTAAACTAGCATTTTCTTCTTTTTTACCCATTGATTTCTACGTAACGTATATTTTTATCTTCTGTCAAAACCATCTTTGTTTCTTCGTCTGTAATCTCTTTCGATTCGGACCATTCCAAAATTGTTGTATGCATTAACGGGTAGTTACGACGTTGTTTGATTAGCGACTTAAACGTGTCATTCACACTGTAGTTACGACGTTCGGAAGGAACTTTGAACTTTTGTTTGATTAACGACTTAAACGTGTCATTCACACTGTAGTTACGACGTTGTTTGATTAACGACTTAAACGAGTCATACACACTGTAGCTACGACGTTCGGAAGGAACTTTGAACTTTTGTTTGATTAGCGACTTAAACGTGTCATTCACACTGTAGTTACGACGTTCGGGAGGAACTTTGAATTGTTGTTTGATTAGTGACTTGAATGTCTGATTCAGACTGTAATTACAATGTTTATGTCGCCAACAAACCATTTTCTCTTGTTCTTTATCTTAGTTGTTGTTAATTGTTGCTGATAATGAATTTTGCAAAACAACACCGTTTACATGTTTGTATCTCAATCGAACTTCCTGTCGGAAGTCAGATGATGTGATCAGCGATCCCCGATTGTACGAGAAGGTTTTTGAATAAATACACATTAGGCCCCTCTTTATCATGAAAGCCACTTTTCGCATTTTCTATATGTATAAATACCTACTAGTTCATTATCTTTTCTCTTTTTCTCAAAACGAGTCATGCTTAAAAATGAAGAGCGAGTTTTATAAAAACTAAATATAGACCATAATCAGATTCCATCACCTGCGCACCTGTATTTGTAAATCCAATATTCGACGCACTTACTCTTGTATGAATAAATTAATTGAAGATGACGTCGTTTATGACGTATTTTTAAGTAATTCCACGAGAGCGTTATGTCAACTTGGTTTAAAAGATTGTGTATCCCAGCGTTACGTACAGGCTACACTTTCGGCATTCTGGTAATTATTATCAGTATTATTATTTTTTTTATAGATCGAGATATATTTGAACAATGAAAAAAAAAAGTGACCTTTTGATTGAATCTGCGACTACTTAGGTAAGTTATTGTAAGTGTGTAAATATAGGATGAATAAGATGGATTCATTGTTAAAGTACTTTAGATCATTGTGTAGATGTATTTGTCATTGATACGTGGAATCTTTGTACTCTTTACGATATATTTTCAGGCATCAGCTTTGGTCTGTAGATATTTGAGAAGGCACCTTGGCGATCTTTGAAAAACCAACCTAAGAGAGCAAGGTATGAATATTCTGATGATATTTATTGCTTTAAAAAAATAATTTCTTCATATTTTTTTCTTACCTAAACGATCAAAATAAATAATTTCCATCGACTTTATCTTGTACTTTGCAACTTCCGTTTATTTGGATGAGTATGAAATACGATGTTTGGTAATGGGCAAAATGTACTTAAAAAAAGTAGATCTATAGGACGACGTACTTTGATTAACATTATAATACGTTTCACAACTCTACGGTGCAAAATTGAAATGATTGGATACTCGATGACATTCTACCTTACTGTAGGATATAATTTCTAACTCCAGATATCTCTAATGATTTTGTTGTGTAAAATCCTACTTCCCTGGCTGGTACATATTATTTGGTAATAGTGTTGCTATATAAGATATCATGTTTATGTCATTCTACCTTACAGTAGAATATGATTTTAAACTGCAGATATATCTATATATTTTTTTTTTCATAGCACGATTTCCTTTCATGATTATGATTTGAGTGGTGTAAACATATATTTTGTCTGTCATTCTACCACACTGCATTATATTTACCCTTTTCATGCTTTATAAAACCTTTCCATTGATATCAAAAAGCTGAAAGCATCGAAAAGCCTCTAGTCTTTGTTGGTCAGAATTTTCTCGAAAATTTATTTATAAACATCATGTATGGCTTGAAAAGGACAAGCAGGTGGTGATGACTAAGATCAAATTGCACATATGATTTTTATCTATACCTCCTGCAAAAAAAGGATTATTCCGGGCTAAGCATGACAAGGGTTAAAACACACATATTCTTTAAAAGTGTTTTTTTAATTTCAGAAAAGATATACAAGCTGTAAGAAAGGCGTTGTTCTAGACCCGAAAGATAAGTGTTATCAGGTATGGGGTTAGATCGCAAAAAAAAAAAAAAAAACGTAATTCTCAGCACATGACAAGAAAAACATGGTCCAAATTTTGAACAACTGCAGGCTCTACAATATGACTATGATTTCCGTGCCGAGTATGGTCGGTAACATCGTAGATAAAGGAGATACTGCTGATTTCATGGATTTGATTGCAAACTCATTCCAAAACAACTCCTACTTTTTACGTCTCTCAAGAAAAAAACGCACTAGAAACACTTTGGAAAATGAAGAAATTGCTTGATTTATCCATTAGGAGTTAAAAAGGTCCCCAGCAGTCAACAGGTAGAATCGAGCAATTTTTCCTTAACCACAATGTTTTCTTTTCAAAAAGAGGACAAAATTTAAAATTCCAACAACTTAAAATTGTTGTCTGCATCTTTCGTCCTATGGGTCACATATAATAAACGGGATAAAATTGATATTGAGAGTAAGCTATAGAATGCAATGTAAATACGTAACAGTAAGATGGAATGGCCTTTTTTCCGTCAGTAAAAAAGCTTTCGAACCTGATTTGAATTTTTACTTTTCATCATTTAATAAAGGACATTGAAAGGCCAACTATCTTCACTCTGGGCTGTTAGAATTTATGGATTGCTAGCCACGTCCATTGTCCTCTGACAAGGCTGTTTGCCTGAAATATCCAATGGTTTTACTTTGCAAAAAAAGGGTCAAAGACATAAGAAATAAGTTAAATCGTTGTTGGACGGCTTAAACGTCGTAACTATAGATTGAATAAGCTGTGGTTTCGACGTGTAAGTCTCCTTCAAACGAAAAACGGTTGATCAGCGTTAGACACTAACTTCTCCAAGCAGGGAGTCCATCGGACTCCTAACTTAAGAAGTCAGGGAGTCCTGAGGAAAATCAAGGAGTCCGAATAAAATTCTGAAAATTGTCTTTAAATTAATTTGTCTTATTAACATGTATTAATTTATTCATCATCAAAACTGGTATATGATCATTTGATACTGCTTATCTCCATATCCTAATAAAAATGTAAAATGCCAATTTGAAAATGTACACTAGAAAAATCTTATCTTTGTACATGAACATTGATCAAAATAACCACTCAATCAATGCACTAGAATTTGATAACTTGCCAGGCTTTGGAAGTTTTGCAAAAATAGATTTATTTTGTTGGGGTAATGAACGACCAGCAGTCAATTGGTTGAGCTCTGTGTGTTGTTAAGCATTCTCTTTAGTTACATTGTCAATGTGACTCTGGAAGGTATTGTGCCTCTTCACTGCCTCATCTCTAAAATTGCTGCAACCTGTTACAAAACTACCAAAGTTCTCATACTTAGTACAAACATTACATTTCATTTTTCTCACCGTCATACATAAGACAGGTGTACGATCCCTGCTAGCTGCGATATCGTAGCCCTCTTTCTGATAATCTGCTGGCGAGGACTAGGACTACCACCTTCTTTGCGCTTTGTTGAAGTCCTAATATTGTATGTATTGTGATAAGCGACACTCTACAGACTAATTCCTTACATATGTTAATATTATGAACAAATTCTATCAAAATAATAATATCAATTGTATCAAGCATTTAATACCGGTTTCTTTTCAGTTCATAAATTATTTCCTATGTTTGGCGGCCATGACATTTGGTTGGCCATGTGATCTAGTATTACATCACGTTGTTTACTGATGTCATGCTGTCAAAACAGCTGTTCGTAATAAATCAAAGTATCCTTTTTATCTTAAAAGATACTGAAATGTCATTATCTTTTTTTTTTTCTATCAAATTCAATGAACTCGTGAATTATTTTCATACACGTTTTGGCGGGAAGCCCGAGATCTAGAATTGAAGAGGGTTCCTAATGGATCTCGCTGTCAAACGGCAAAAATGGCTGACATTTGATTCAAAATGGCCGAAAACTTGGAGTTTCTGATGGCGTGACAAAGAGACTCAAATACATAAAATATCCAACTTTTTGCAGATTAACATTTCTTTAGATGGATAGATAAATGATTAAGGTTCATTTTGATATTAAACTTGTGTTTGTACTATTTACACAACTTCCAATAATCGACCTCGAAGTGCCCGGTGTGATTAACTCCGGGCACTGCGACAAAGAGCAAAGAAGGGGTGTCGTAGCCCTCGCCAGCAGGTTATTAGAAAGAGGGCTATGATATCTTAGACTGGTACCACTGTCGACTTGAACAAAAAGCCGACAGGTATACACCGATTTTCGGTACATACACGGAAAGCCTGGCCCGATAGGTTTTTTTCCTTACTAAATTCGAAAACGAGGCTTACGCATGCGCAGCTAATTTTGTTGAAAATTTGGACACGCCGCGGGATTTCCATCCAATATGATAAAAAATCCAACTTATATAGTTTTAAAGCATTCAGTTTTAATGTTAAAACATCTTCACGTATTCAATCGAATTTGTGTGCGAGAAAATCATTGGAATGTTATCCTTTTCATGTACAATATATAAGGTACTCCGCGTTCCGCTTCAGGCATATTGTTTACAAACAATCGACCAGCCAATCAGATTCGATGTTTGGGTATACGTCATAAAATGCCCATCAGCCAATCTCTATACACAGTCGTTTGGAATCTACCTGTCGGCTTTGTTAAAGTCGACAGCGGTACCGGTCTAATGATATCTCAGCTAGATGCCTTCCATGACGACTGGAACGTTCTCTCCCTCGTAATCCCCAACGCTGCCAATTGTTTGTCCTTGACTAGATCTACTTTTGGTTTTCTAGCCTATAACCAATCAAAAACCGATCCATAATTTCACGTTTGTTTATATTTACGAGTGATATAAATAGAACGGTTCGTTACCAAATGTAACCTTTAGTCACATTTAATTTGTTAAAGTGATTTTACGTTGACACCGGTATTTTTTTTTACTGGATATTTGAACTACGGAAATAATTTCCGATCGCGGAAAAACGTGACGAGTAAGAATGATTGTAAGGATTTTTGTCAAACGATATGGGCTACCACTTTAACAAGGTTACTGGTGAATTTTAAAGGAGTCCGTCGGACTGCCTAGTTAGAAATTCTACGAGTCCGGGCCGTTTTTTAGGAGTCTCGGACTCCCGGACTCCCGTTAGTGTCGAACGCTGTTGATGTAAATTTCTGATGTCAACAGTGTACGACCGTTTTAAATTAATAAAGTCAGACAACTTTATAAAAGTCACCGGCGATCCGTCAATTGCACAGACTGTCCAGGGTCAAAATGCTCCGGTTTTGCAGATTTGGTCATTCTACCCGACAGTACATTTTTATAATATCAAAACAAATGGCATACGCTCGAAAAAATATATTATCTAATTGTTTTTATATGAAGTTTCCAGATGGCCCCTTTTCGCATGGCAGGTCACGTGTTTTTACTCTATTTTCAGTCAAAATGGCAGAAAACAATTTTGGACAGAAAAGAATGTTTGATGAGGAGGAGATAAGTGAAATTGAACTAGAACCGAACAGAAGAGACAAACAGAACTTTAGTGAAGGAAAAGCAAAGTGTGAGAGTGACGAATGTGTGTTGAATATGAGTGGAAAGTTTGCGTTTTATTTATGTTTTTTATGTAATATGTATTTGTGTGATGCGTGTGTGAGAGAGCATGATGAAACCCATGATTTTGTAAGAGTTGAGAGCGAGGAAAGTGAGAGAAAGAAAATGGCGAACAAAATAGTTGAAAAAATAAGGAATGAAGAAATGTCAGATAGAGACAGGGAGCTTAATGAAGAAAATATAAAAGTGTGTGGAAGAGTTAACGTGAAACATGAATTGGATAAGAATGATTGTAATATAACTGGATTATGTGGATTGAAGGATAAAAGGTGGGTAGTTTTGGATTCTAGTAATTATTGTATGAAAATATTTAGTTCCGTAACCAACACGTTACTAAGATACGTCCGGTTTGGATCAAAACCTTGGGATGCTACAGAAATAAAACAGAAATTTACTGATCCGAACTCAGCGTCCGACAGTAAATCTGATGTTTCTGGGGCAGCCCGGGATGATCAGGATAAACACTGTTTGTTAGCGGTAACTTTTCCGCGGATAAAACAAATCTGGTTTATAGACGTGAATCAAACTCCGGCAATCAAAACTAAATCTATAGAATTGCAGAAAGAATGGTTTTCTATAGATTTTAGTGAAGATAAGATTTTTACCCTCTGTTGGGAAAATGTCGAGTCTGGATCTCGTTGTTCTGTCGACATTTTGTCTGCGGAGGGAAATCCGCTTAAAGTTATACAGGTAGACTTCAAACCTTATTTAATTATCCCTGACCTCGCTGTGTACAAACACAAAATCTATGTGACTGATAATCCTAACAGCAAAGTATTTTGTATAAATGTGGAGGACGGGAAAACTATTTCTAAACTCTATATAGAAAGGTTCTCGGGGCTGGAAGGGATCTGTGTGGACCCCAGTAATAACGTGTTTGTATGTGGAAACCACTACAACAAAGTGTATAAACTGTCTCCAGATTTACGTGGATTTGAACCATTAAATCTGGACACAGATTTTACACAGAAACCATTCAGGATTTGTTTTACGGGCGGAAAATTGTTTGTCGGCCATAATGACTTGCCTCCATCTCCTCTACGTAACACTGTTACTGTGGTCCAGCTGACATAACGTCTCACCCCACCCACCAGTATTGTTGCATTTATACTAGCTTACATTATTCCATTAACTTTACGTTGTCTTAACAACAAGTGATGTTTCATTGTTACCATGGTTACGATAGAATGTTGTTGCCATGGTTACGATGGAACACGCCGCTGAAATTCTTTTCCCGTCACTATTTTTACACGATACTTTGTCTGCCAATAAAATAAACTGTATTGCTTTAAGCGAATAAAAATTTTGTCTTCCATTATAACCATCAGTCCCTATTTACTGAATTTGTTTACTTTTGCTTGTTTTAAATTTAAACTTTTTCGAAAATTATTGAACGAGAAAAAAATAATGATAAAGAATACTGTCGGCCTTAACCGACCTCGGAACTATAAACCATATTTGTTTAAGCGGATTCGTTACATGTTTGTACATATTTTTGTCTAGCTTTAATTGTATGAAAGTAATACTAATATCAAATTAATAATTATTATTTACTATTTCATGAATTTTTAATTATTTGTTTTTATATTTAGTAAACACGAACTTTGTTTATCCTGTGACATACGCAACAGATTAAACGATCCCTCTTTGCACGAAAATGGCGAAAACAACTGTTGCGAATCCTAAACTACCCATAATACTCGGCAATTCACATAATCAAAATAAACTTAAACATTAAAATAAAACCGAATAATAACAATAATAAAGAAAATAATACACGGATGCGTAGGTTCTTTAAATATTTTTCCTTTATCTATCCAATTCATGTTTCACAAGGAGAGAGTGAGTGAAATAGATTTGTTGTTTCTATTGTATTATTATAAAATATTCTTCGTGTAAATAAATTCCAGATTTTATGATATTAAAGAAATGTTAATTATATTGGACTTCACCTGAAATTCTGTTGTTTTGTTTATTTTAAACTGCACACCTCCCCGCCCCCCCCCCCCTCCACTGCTTTTCCCCACCCACTTGTAATGAATGACACATATGAAGTCTGCAGAACTTTATCTTTCACTCGGTGCTTTACGAGTTGCAATCCTGTCGAAGTTCAAATCGTTGCCTCCAAAATTAAAGTGCATATGACACTGCCAGAACGCAACGAAACGAAAACTTGTGGTAAAAGGAATCATCTCTTTCACGGATCTTTGTCGATGTACTTCTAAAATTTTGTAACTAAAACTTTACTCAGGTCCTAGATGAAAGGCTTTAAAAGTACACCGACAAATGTATAACTATGAATTAATTTTAAACTGCACCCCTCCCCGTTACCCCCCCCCCCCCCATCTCCCCTTACCCACTTGTAATGCTGGAAATATATTAAGTCTACAGAACTTTATCTTTCACTCGGTGCTTTACGAGTTGCAATCCTGTCGAGGTTCAAGTCATTGCTTCCAAAATTAAAGTACATATGACACTGCCAGAACGAAACGAAACGAAAATTTGATCTAAAAGGAATCATCTCTTTAACGGATGTTTGTCGATGTACCTCCAAAATCTTGTAACTTCAGCTTTACTCAGGTCATAGATAGAAGGCTTAAAAAGTACACCGATAAATGTTTGAGATTTCTATTCCGGTCCGTGGCAAATTGTCTATTGACAGATGATAGAAATCATGTAACGTGGTGATCACACTTAGTCCGTCTTGTCTGTCAGTCCCTTCAACACATTTACAAGAGCTCTCGACTTCAAACCTAGAGATCTCCGGGTTGACCAAACTAATAATCATTGGACCTTTTGTAATTAAAGACCGTGGCAAAAGGACAAAATGTCTACTGTCTTACATGGATTAGCTCTGTTGGTAGAGCACTAGACCTCCAACCTAGAGATCCCCGAACTGACCTAACTAATTATCCTTGGACCATTTGCAATTAAATACCGTGGCAAAAGGATTAATTGTCTACAGTGTTACGTGGTGATCGTACCTAGTCCGTCCTGTCTGTCAGCCCGATTAGCTCAGTTGGTAGAACACTTCAAACCTAGAGATCGCGGGTGTAATCCCCGGTTAGAACAAACTAATAGACCAACCGCAGGCTTCAATTAGGGAATCAACCAACCAATCAATTCATTTATTCAGTCCGGGCTTTTTTTTTGTTGGTTTGACAACTAAAAAGTCGTAACTACAGCTCATTCAAGCTGTAGTTACGACATTTAGGTCACCAACCAACCGTTTCACTTTATATTAACATGCTACTGGCCATAGATTTTGCAAAATAACGCCGTAAAATCGAAGCGAAACTTCCTGTTGGAGAGAATGGGCGGGGCCAAGGGAATCAGTGGGCGGGGCCAGCGATTTATAAATTGTTCTTAAACCGATGCCCTGTGTGACGGTGTTATCCATACAGTAATTTAATCCATTCTCAAACAATCACGAGTTTTAACGCCTCGTGAAAATTGTATTTGGACTATTTTCTAGAAAAGAAGAAATTGTTGCTTGTTTCACTATCAATAATGTTGTCTATCCAAAAAAAGTAACATCTCACAAGCTAAACATTGTCGTATGCAACATCTTTAGAATATAGACCAATCTAAAGAGGCTTTGTCCGGTAAAAAGTTAAAGAACCAGGAGGGGCTCTTGACAGTCTCGTCGTATATCGATACATTATCCCAATAACAACTGACCTTCGTCTGGCTGCGTCAGTCATATGAGCATATCCTACGGTAGTGACGATAAATTAACGAAATACTTACAAAATATAAACATTTATAGTCGCTGTCTGATGCCAAAAATACGTCAACACAGCCAGAGTTACAATGATTTGGCGATGGGTAAACTAAACTGTAGTTACAATGGTTTGTCGTAATGTCACCTCGCCAATGGTTTGTTGTAGAGGAAAGGTAGTTGTTGTTACAATGATATGTCGTAGAATGGATTCGGCTGTAGTTACAATTATTTGTAGAAGAATCAACTCAGCTGTAGTTACAATGATTCGTCGTACTGAGCTGTAGCTATACTGGTTTTTTGAAGAGACAACGCAGTTATTATTACAATGAAATGTTGTAGAATGAATTCGGCTGTAATTACAATGATTAGTAAAAGAGTCGACTCAGCTGTTGTTATAATGATTTGTAGAAGAGTCAAATCAGCTGAAGTCACAATGATATGTAAAAAAGGTCTGCTTAGCTGTAGTTACAATGATTTGTCGAAGAGTCAACTCAGCTGTTATTACAATGATTTGTCGTAGAGTCAACTCAGCTGTGATGAAAATGAATTGTCGAAGAGTCAACTCAGTTGTAGTTACAATGTTTTGTAGAAAGGTCAACTCGGCTGTAGTTACAATAATTAGTCGTAGAGTCAACTCAGCTGTAGTTACAATGGTTTTTAGAAGAGTCGACTCAGCTGTAGTTACAATCTTTTGAAGAAGAGTCAACTCAGCTGTAGTTACAATGATTTGTAGAAGAGTAGATGCAGCTGTTGTTACAATGATTTGAAGAAGAGTCAACTCGGCTGTAGTTACAACGATATGTAAAACAGTCAACTCGGCTGTAGTCACAATGATTTGTTGAAGAGTCAACTCGGCTGTAGTTACAATGAATTGTTGAAGAGTCAACTCAGTTCTTGTTACAATGATTTGTTGAAGGGTCAATCAAGCTGAAGTGACAAAGATCTATAAAAGGGTCAACTCAGCTGTAGTTACAAACATTTGTATACGATTCAACTCAGCTGTAGTTACAATGATTTGAAGAAGAGTCAACTTAGCTGTTGTTACATTGATTTGTAAAACAGTCAACACAGCTGTAGGTTTAATGATATGTCGAAGAAACATCTCAGCTGTAGTTATAATGATTTGAAGAAGAGTCAACTCAGCTGTTTTTACAATGATTTGTAGAAGAGTCAATTCAGCTGTAGTTATAATGATTTGTAGAAGGTTCAATTCAGCTGTAGTTACAATGATTTGTAGAAGAGTCAATTCAGCTGTAGTTACAATGATTTGTAGAAGGTTCAATTCAGCTGTAGTTACAATGATTTTTAGAAGAGTCAACTCAGCTGTAGTTACAAAGATTTGTAGAAGAGTTAACTCAGCTGTAGTTACCATGATTAGTGGAAGGGTTAAATTAGCTATAGTTACCATGATTTGATAGAGCGTCAATGCAGTTGCAGTTACAAAGATTTGTTGAAAAGAGTCAACTCAGTTACAATGATTTGCAGAAGAGTCAACACAGCTGTAATAACAATGATTTGTAGAAGTGTCAAGTCAGCTGAAGCTTCAACGATTTGAGCTAGAGTCAACTCAGCTGTAGTTACCACGATCTTTAGGAGAGTCCCACGGCTGTAGTTACAAAGATTTGAAAAAGAGTCGACTAAGCTGTAGTTAATATGAAATGTAGAAGAGTCAACTTAGCTGAAGATATTATAATTTGTAGAAGAGTCAACTCAGCTGATATAACATAAATCTGTCGTAGAGTCAACTCAGCTGTAGTTCCAATGATATGTAGAAGAGTCAACTCAGCTGTAGTTACAATGATATGTAGCAGAGTCAACACAGCTGTAGTTACAATGATATGTAGAAGAGACAACTCAGCTGTAGTTACAATGATATGTAGCAGAGTCATCTCAGCTGTTGTTCTAATGATTTGTAGCAGAGTCATCTCAGCTGATATAACATAAATCTGTCGTAGAGTCAACACAGCTGTAGTTACTATCATTTTAAAAGAGTCAACCCTGCTGTTGTTAAAATGATTTGTAGAGGGGTCGACTAATCAGTTATTACAATAATTTGTAGAGGAGTCGACTCAGCTGTAGAAACAATGATTTGTAGAAAAGTCAAATCAGCTGTACTTATAATGATTTGTTGTAGAGTCGACTCGGCTGTAGTAACAATGATTTGAAGAAGAGTCAACTCGGCTGTAGTTACAACGATATGTAAAACAGTCGACTCGGCTGTAGTAACAATAATTTATAGAAGAGTCGACTCGGCTGTAGTTACTATGATTTGTAGAATAGTCAACTCGGCTGTAGTTACAATGATTTGTAGAAGAGTCATCTCGGCTGTAGTTACAAAGATTAGTGGAAGAGACACCTCAGCTGTAGTGACTAAGATTTGTAAACTTATTATATCACTATATTTCACCCCCTGATCGACACATCATATACAACATTCTGTTTAACAAAGTCCTCAGCTGGTTTCTTCATATAGGGTGATAGTAAAGCTATCAGATGCAATTTTGCACGCAGACGAATGATGAAACTTGATGTTTGATTCAAAAACATGTGGACGAAAGTTAAATTGCACAAAGTTTGATAAGGATTTGTCCGGCATTTAGGTCTGAACGTACATCTCGTGCAAGAAAACAAACAAAACAAATCAATTAAACAACAACAACAACAACAACAACAACAACAACTAAAACAATGATCAGTCAAATATCGGTCGACCAATGAAATCGTACCTTTGGCCCAGAAGTGAACACTTACCTCAGGCATTTAGTTCAACACTTTTCGTTAACGGATGGCACAAACGTCGTAACCACACTTTATTCAAGCTATTGTCATGTTTTTTTTTGTCGTCGAGCAACGATTTGTTTTTGTTTGATGTCTCTGGCCACATATATATCTAATTTACAAAATAATGTCGTAACCTCAGTCAAACCGCCATGTTGTAGATAGGTTGGCATTACCAGAGATCAGTAAACAACCGAACTATCAACAAGCTCTGTAAAAAACTTGAAGGAATAATTGTCCGACTTTACGGGATGTTGACTCGAATGGTCGATTTTCATAACCGTTGTAATTTTCGTGTCTCCCAAAAGCCTCATCAAAGTACAGAAAGTACTGTTGAAGAGCAAATTTGATTAAAATGCTTTCCGGCTGTCTAAAGAATTTGTTTGAAGAAGCGTATCAGTTGTTTATACAGTGCTGTCGTAGAAATTTATACCCAGAAAAAAGAGAGTTTTAAGATTTCACGAACCTGCTGTCAGAATATGCACTGAAACTATTTTATGCTCCCCGAAAGGCGATCATATACCCTCCGCCTAAGTCTATCCGTCCTTCCGTCCGTCCGCCTTCATTTTTACACAACCCTTGGGCAAATTGGATGAAACATGGCATATGAATTCCCTATGATATTGCACCCACGCATTTTCCAGCTTTTTGGATTTTTCCAAGGTCAAGGACACAGCTCAAGGTCAAATGTTAGAATTAAGCAATCTAAACTTTTGTCATCATATGGTAAATTCAAGACTGTCCAAATTGAAAGGAATTGCAGACGACATTTTTAACTTTGTGAAGTTTTAGACATTCCAACTTTTTGTGTAGAAATAATTGAGTAAAAATAAAGAAATGGCTTAGCACAAGCAATTGCTTCATTTTACAAATTTTTTCCCAGTTGTTTTCTTTGGGGCATCCAAATGCGTCATTGCGTGGGAATAATTATAAGGTTTACTTAAGTTCCTTACTTCACCTGTATAGAAATTAATTGCCTGTAACAACCAATTTCTTTATCTTAAACAGTGATTTCCAAAGGTGTTGGAAGTGTTAAAAATCATTGTGTGGGGATGGGTTAACCACGAAATTATTGATAAAGAATCCATCTAATCTATTCTAAGAATATATTACAATGTACACATCTATTGTTGGAATAACAGTATTAATGCAGTTAAGTGTACTCGGTCGTATGACCCGATTTTCAGTGAAATGTTTTTAACCATAGTAAAGGCAAATTGCTACATTATTTTCTTTTTGTTCTACGACTTGTTTGATTAGAACAAATATTGAACGATGAAGCAAATGCATTCTGTACGTATAACAACATTCTTGAATCGATAGAATATTTGATTGTTGTTCCTCTCAATTCCCTGCTTTCCTCCTCAACTATTTTGATAGTAGTTCAAAAATTGTTAATCCGACATCAAATGTACATACTAGTAATGTCATAGGAGAGCTATTTTCTCTAAGAAAAATGGAGAAAACTTTACGTTAAACGATGTATACTCTACATCGTTTGGGAACAAATTCTTACAACTTAGAAAGTTTCCTTTCGATTCTGATTCCTTGAAACATATCAGTACATATATATGGACCAATCAAAGAACAAATATCGTGAGCCACTCTGGGAAATCAAACCTGTGACCTTTTGTTTGGAAATAGACGTTCTACCCGGTCCCTAAAAATGACCAACACGCAGATGAAATCTTATTGGCGCAGCATTCAAGACCCTTTTAATTAATATTTGGTTCAGGCATTAGGCCTTATTAGTAAAATCAAATAACAGTGCTTAATATTGTGGCGATTAACGAACTTTCGTAGGTTTGGAAGTCGCTCTAAAATATATTTTAAAATGTTAATTCTCAAAGCTTTTCACTACGTGTAAATTCTGAAAAAAAATGTTTATAAAATCTACTATTCTACAATGACAGTTGACATGTCGTCTGCTCGATAACATAAGACTGACACTGACATAAAATTGTGTTACCGTATTAAAGTGACGTAACCCCACTCCCGTTTGTGTTTACCGTATTAAAGTGACGTAACCCCACTCCCGTTTGTGTTACCGTATTAAAGTGACGTAACCCCACTCCCGTTTGTGTTACCGTATTAAAGTGACGTAACCCCATTCCCGTTTGTGTTACCGTATTAACGTGACGTAACCCCATTCCCGTTTGTGTTACCGTATTAAAGTGACGTAACCCCATTCCCGTTTGTGTTACCGTATTAAAGTGACGTAACCCCATTCCCGTTTGTGTTACCGTATTAAAGTGACGTAACCCTCGCTCCCGTTTGTGTTACCGTATTAAAGTGACGTAACCCCATTCCCGTTTGTGTTACCGTATTAAAGTGACGTAACCCTCGCTCCCGTTTGTGTTACCGTATTAAAGTGACGTAACCCCACTCCCGTTTGTGTTACCGTATTAAAATGACATAACCCCATTCCCGTTTGTGTTACCGTATTAAAGTGACGTAACCCCACTCCCGTTTGTGTTACCGTATTTAAGTGACGTAACCCCAATCCCGTTTGAAATACGCTATAGATCCACAAGATAAAGAGATATCTTAAGATAGGCAACATTTTAAAAAACATACGAATTTACCTCCCGACTTAATTCACATGTGTTCTTTTACTCTCAAAAGTGTAGCTTTAAATTGACAACATTGGCAGCTTTGTTGTTCTAACCAACGCATTTTATCGGTCACTTATTATGTGTTTTAACTTTTAAAGCTTTAATTTTTAAACCGCCCTTTTAATTGTTTTTAGAGAACGGTCTTCGTCTAGTGACATATTAATACTGTCGAGCTATACACTTGTTAAAGAACCCAGATAAGATATAAATCAATTGTCAGGAAATACTACCCCGTGCCAATTTTTCAATATATTTGAAAACGATTATCTCCCTTTCGCCACATGCTGTTAATCTTCGCGTGTTTCCTGGTTAAGCGAGTACCACTTATTCCTACGTTTTGACATACAAAGGAAAAAGTGGTCACATAATAAACCCGGAAAGGGAGAATTTTCTTATGTGGCACGCAATCGTTCTTTTCTCACAATGTTTCCCGCCAAAAATGGATGGAAAATGATTATCTCCCTTTGGTCAAATGTTGTTAATCCTCGCATGTTTCCTGGTTAACCGATTACCATTTTTATTCCTACATTTTGACATACTAAAGAAATTATTCACAAAAAGGAGAATCTACTTATGTGACACGCAAATCGTTCTTTTCTCACAATGTTTCCTATCCAAAATCGACTATCCTCCCTTTATTATCAATTTACAAAGTTGAATTTGTCATATTCATTTGTCTAAGCTCACTTTCTTAACAAATATCAAGACATTTAGGACACAAATATGGCTCCAAGAGTTCAAATAAAGTTTTTCTAAGAATTCACCTAGTGACCTAGTTTTTTACGAATATGACCTAATATCGAACATGACCACGATATTATGAAGACAAACATTCTGACCAAATAAAAAGACATTTGAGCGCTCAATATGGAGTGCACACAAGGTTTTAAGAAGGTTTTAGACAAGGTTTTAAAAAGAAATGACCTGGTCCCCCTCTTTTTTACCTCATGGGAACAATATCGGACTTTACCAATATATAATAAAGACGACCATTCTGACCAAATAGCACGACGTTTCAGCAAACTAAAAGCCTCTAGAGTGTTCATTTTTTTTTTTCATGATTTGACTTTGGGTCCAAATAACAACAATTATAAAATACTTATATAGATAATTATAAAGAAATGAATTATTGTAACAATGATAACAAGAGCTGTCAGACGACAGCAACGCTCGACTATTTGAAGTGCTGGATTGTAACAGCAATTTAATATCAACACTAGGCATGATACCTAAGTGGTAATACGGATAAAAAATCTTTCAACTTGATTTTAAGTCAAACAAGAATTTTTAAGTCCGAAAAGGGTTAAAACTCCACATCAATAAATGTAATTGTTATGATTATTTGTCTAGAAGATGGTATGATGGTCACAAAAACATGTGCAAAGTTCCACAACAAGAAAGTTATGAAAGGTGTATGGCAGTTGCACGTAAGGTTTAACTAAGAAAATCTAAGACGGAAAAGGGTTTAAATTCGACTAAAATGAATGTCAGAGTATTGAATGTGTGTCTAGAGGCTGATATAATTGCAAACAAACAAACAAAACAAAAAAAAACAAAACAAAACACACACACACACACACAAACAAACAAACAATAAAACACGTGGAAAGCAATAGCATTAGAAACTGAGATACGACACTTGAAAGTAAGGTTTAACCAAATCATTACGCCGACGCAGATGCCGGGTGACTGGAATAGCCCCCCCCCCCCGTATTATTTGAATAGTCGAGCTAAAATAATCAACACAAAAGAACCTACCTGATCTGGTGTAATATCACAGAGATAAGGTTTAAACATTCTTCACATTCGAAACAATTTAATGCATTTACACCTGAAAAAGAGAATTAATGACGGCTGGGACATAAATCACTGCGAAGGTAAGAAGGTAAGAACGTTGTAACTACAGTTTAAATAGCACAAGCTTTTGTTAATGAGATATGGCTGGATACGAATGAATTTGTTTAGCGTAAGAGTGTCGGAGATATAATATTGAAGTTACGGATTGAATTAATGATTTCATACAATTGACTTTTTATCGGGTCTCAAAAAATCTAAAATTATCCTATTTTGTACTCTTAGAAATTTCTCCCATTGAGTTTTTTTTTCACCCCATGGGAGAAATTTCTAAGGGTCAAAACAAGGTTTTATTCTTCAATTTTTCAATGGTGTATCTTCTAAGTTATTTGAAAATCTACAAATTAATTGCTCACTTCAATGTTTTTACAGAAAAGGGTCGGTTTGCATTCTATGCTGAAAATCTCTACCCATGATTAACCTTTTTGTTGTTGTTTTGATCCTTTCATAATCAGTTGTGACCCCTAGAATTCCATGGTCAAGGAGTAGATGGCTCCTTAATCTCAAATGCTAGCACGAGTCCTGGTGATGCATGTTTAAAAGATATTTTCAGTTTCGGAAAAATGGCGCAGAAACCTTGTAAATGATATACTATTACACCAGTCAAATACTATTTTTCTGCCAGTATCTAATGGTTCGTTTAAAAGGTGTTTAACGCCATTTTAATATCATTTCAGCTTTATCACGGCGGCTTGAACACCTAACTATAGCTTTCTGGTACTTCTCACAACAGTACTACCACCTAATCATTTCCGAGCTTCCAGCTGCTCATCCCACATAGGTTGACAATTATCCACCCATTGGTGGGAGACAACGGTCGTAAATGATATCTGTCGAGAACGAGAATCGAACCCTGGACCGCATGAATGAGAGTCCGACACGCTTCCACTGTACAGCTTTACCACGATTATGGACATAATCAACGTGCAAAAACATATCCTTTATTCAGGAAAACCTTGTTACATGAAAAAACACACGTTTTTCCCATTTTTTCCCTAATTTTTAGAATAATCTATCTTTAAGATTCACATACAATCTTGAAAAAAATAACTATCTTTACCCTTTCCTGTACAAACCCGGGATCTTACGTTGCTGTGATTTTATACGTGAGATAAGATTGTGGAAAAAGAGAAATTGTAACAAGAAATATCTCTTCAATTTCTCTTGGTTTAATTTCAAATTGCATCCCATTGTTATTGTCGTCTGCAACATCTATCAATTAGGACCAGTCTAAAATTGAAAAATAACGGGAAAGGGTTAATCACTGACAAGGTTACACCTGTCTTTGTACTTAAAACTCATTACCGGACGATATCAAAAAAGTCGCAGACGACAAATGTTACGAATTTTTAAAGTTTGTAACTTAGGCGACAAAACATTTTGTATAATGGAGAAAATGCTTTTAAGACGTCATTTCATCTTTTTTCACAATGCTTTCCAAAACCCTTTTCATGACAGGTGAAGCAATAATGAGGCAATTAATGACATCATCAATACATTTGAATTTTCCAATTTCCAAAGGTTACGTCATTTAGGGATAAAAGATCTTTTAAAAAGATACTTACTAATTTCATTTAACGAACATACACTAAGAAAAATGAAAATCCAAGAAACAAGATTCGTTTGCATTGTTTTATTAGTTCGTTTGTTCTTTAGTTCAAGTTAAATACACACTTTCTATGAAAATATCTCTAAATTCCCCTTGATTGATTAAACCACTACAAAATGAGAGCCAGTTCGATGTGTGTGTTTGGTAACTTGATAACAATTTAAGATTTTTTTCTGTTTTAAAATAAAAAGTAAAAACATGAAATTTTGAAATAAGTGCAGTTACACTGTTTATAGATTTACGAATGGTAAAAAACTATGATAGAAACCAATCTTTAAATTCCACGATTCTTATCTCACGTGAAATAACACGAGATAACGTGACGTTCACGTGAATATAAATTGCCATTTTGGTGACCTCCTGTTTTCGGTCTACAGTTAAATAATAAAGTGATCGAAACATAGTGACACGATGGATGCAATTTTTATAAGCACAAACTACGAATGAACTACGCCGTTTTGGTTAACTTTTTATTATCATACCTCAAAACAAATAAACAAACAAACAAACAAACGAAAAACTCCGACAACAACAAAACCCACATAAATGTTTGAAAAGAAATATGCTCCGGCAGAGGTAAATCAGTGATTGTAATTTCAAATTTTCTAATGTCGTTGAATAATAACGTTACTAGATTCATAAAGTTATTCAAACACCGAAAGTTTTCGACTCTTATAATCCTGTACTAATCTTGTAGATTGGCCAGTGACGATATTTTTCAAACTCCCCAGAAGGTCCCTTTTCCCGTGACATATAGAATTATTTTAAAAAAAAAAACAACTGGATGTTGAATCAGTCTAATATCTAACCACCACCATATATCGTGAGGATATATCGTAATTATTATAAATTATGCATTTTTTTTTCTGTTATAAGTGACAGCTTGCCATCATTCTCTTTCGGCTACTTTATAGTGTTTTTTTCTTTCACACTTAGTGACGGTCAAGCTTGATATTTAACCAGTCTAGTATCTGATAGCTAAGCAGTACTTCCCGTCGTGACGATATTGCGTAATTATTCCAATCGGATCGCCGGCCCCGCCCACTAACTTCAGTGGCCACAACTACTGACTCTGACAGAAATTTCTAGTGACATATTAAACAACGTTCTTTTGTAAAATCTATGGTCAGTAAAACGTAACAAAAAAATTAAAATGATAAGTTGGCGATCAAAACTCGTGACAACAGCTTATTAAAGCTGTAGTTACGCCTTTTAAGTCGCTAAAGCCACAAAAAAGCTTCTTATAAATGTCGGAAATCAAAACTTACTTCCAGTTTAAATGAATGATTTGATTGGTCGATTGATTCTATGATTGAAGCTGGCGCTCCGTCATTTAACGAAGTCATTGAAAACGAAAACTTATTAATACCGATCATGCATAATCCATACCCATCGCAATGACGGACCGAGATGATCTCTCTAATTTGAGAGAATGAGTTCGAAATCCGACCGAACCAGCCTTGTACCGTCCATGGCGAAGGTGAATGTGAGCAGATGAACTTCGCTGTTGCATTTATGATACTGAAAGCTAAAAAGGACGATAATTTGCCGATCATAGTTGTTAATTTAAAAATCAATCGATCAATCAAATAATTCAATTAGACCGGAAGTGACCTTGGAATTACGGCGTTTGACGATATTTATATAAAACTTGGTTATTGGTTTTGCTACTTAAACGTCGCAACTATAGCTTATTCTAGCTGTAGTTATAACCTTTAGGTTGCCAACCAACAATTTTACGTTTTTCAACCAAACTTACTGGCAAAATAAAAATGCAACATAACGACGCTCAGTGGGCGTGGCCAGCGGAGTCGGTGGGCGGGGCCGGCGGGTAAATTCTAAAACAATCTCACATGGCAAAGTAACGATTTCGAAGACAAAGGGAGACAACTGCATATAATTGTTCAGTGTTGTTAAACGAGCTATCTCCACTGGACTGACGATTTGTCTCATTTCCTGTAAGCATCTATATAGATAGTCAGTCGATATCAAATTAAAGCACAGCACGAAAATTTGTCTAATCATTGAAATGAGAAAACAGTGTCAAGAGTACCCCCTGTAAAATTAAGTTAAAGGAAATGATTTCAAAATAAAATAAGCATATGCCCTAGAAAAAAGGGCACCAATTTTTGACAGAAATGATATGATCAATAAAACCAGATTTGTTTTTTTCTACAAGACGACTTTTCTAGTTTAAATATTGACGGAACGAGACTGTCATTAAACGAATCAATCAACCAATCAAATCATTCATGTAGACCGGGGGCGAACTTTGAACTACGTCTCTGGCAGACATTCATCATAATAAATTTAGTTTGTTTGCGGAACTTAAGCGTCGTAAGAACAGCTTGTTTAATCTGTGTTTAAGGCATTAGGGTCGCCAAACAGTCAGTGAGTGTAGTCGGCTATCAATTAATTGATCAATCGCGGCTGTCGATCAATGAATTAAACGACCAATCAAATCATTTTTAAGCCCGGACCTGAGGTTTAAACTCCAACATCGGCCACCATTTTTGTTTATCATTTTTGTTGCTTTGGCGACTTAACCGTCGTAACTACAGCTTATTGAAATGAAATGATAAGCATCAACCAATGGCTTGAAAAGGGATATATGTTATAATACATATGGTCGAATGACCACCAAAGTAATCATTACCACAGCAAAAACTGTCTGAATTAACGACACAATGGTAGTCAATCGCAGTTTATGCTTCACGATGCAAGACTGGTTTACAATATCACAACAAAAACTGGCGGAAGTAACGACACAATGGTAGTCAATCGCAGTTTATGCTTCACGATGCAAGACTGGTTTACAATAACACAGCAAAAACTTGCTGAATTAACGCTACAATGGTAGTCAATCGCAGTTTATGCTTCACGATGCAAGACTGGTTTATAATACCAACGCAAAAACTGTCTGAATTAACGCTACAATGGTAGCCAATCGCAGATTATGCTTCACGATGAAAGACTGGTTTACAATATCACAACAAAAACTGGCGGAAGTAACGACACAATGGTAGTCAATCGCAGTTTATGCTTCACGATGCAAGACTGTTTTACAATAACACAACAAAAACTGGCTGAAGTAACGACACAATGGTAGTCAATCGAAGTTTATGCTTCAAGATGCAAGACTGGTTTACAACAACACAGCAAAAACTGGCTGAAGTAACGACACAATGGTAGTCAATCGCAGTTTATGCTTCACGATGCAAGACTGGTTTACAATAACACAGCAAAAACTTGCTGAATTAACGACACAATGGTAGTCAATCGCAGTTTATGCTTCAAGATGCAAGACTGGTTTACAATAACACAACAAAAACTGGCTGAAATAACGACACAATGGTAGTCAATCGCAGTTTATGCTTCACGATGCAAGACTGGTTTACAATATCACAACAAAAACTGACTGAATTAACGACACAATGGTAGTCAATCGCAGTTTATGCTTCACGATGCAAGACTGGTTTACAATAACACAACAAAAACTGGCTGAAGTAACGACACAATGGTAGTCAATCGCAGTTTATGCTTCACGATGCAAGACTGGTTTACAATAACACAACAAAAACTGTCTGAATTAACGACACAAGGTAGTCAATCGCAGTTTATGCTTCACGATGCAAGACTGGTTTACAATAACACAACAAAAACTGTCTGAAGTAACGACACAGTGGTAGTCAATCGCTGTTTATGCTTCACGATGAATGACTGGTTTACAATAACACCACAAAAACTGGCTGAAAAAACGACACAATGGTAGTCAATCGCAGTTTATGCTTCACGATGAAAGACTGGTTTACAATAACACAACAAAAGCTGACTGAAATAACGACACAATGGTAGTCAATCGCAGTTTATGCTTCACGATGCAAGACTGGTTTACAATAACACAACAAAAACTGACTGAAATAACGACACAATGGTAATCATTCACAGTTTATGCTTCACGATGCAAGACTGGTTTACAATAAAACAGCAAAAACTGGCTGAAGTAACGACACAATGGTAGTCAATCGTAGTTTATGCTTCACGATGCAAGACTGGCTTACAATAACACAGCAAAAACAGGCTGAAGTAACGACACAATGGTAGTCAATCGTAGTTTATGCTTCACGATGCAAGACTGGTTTACAATAACACATCAAAAACTGGCTGAAGTAACGACACAATGGTAGTCAATCGCAATTTATGCTTCACGATGAAAGACTGGTTTACAATAACACAACAAAAGCTGACTGAAATAACGACACAATGGTAGTCAATCGCAGTTTATGCTTCACGATGCAAGACTGGTTTACAATAACACAACAAAAACTGACTGAAAAAACGACACAATGGTAGTCAATCACAATTTATGCTTCACGATGCAAGACTGGTTTACAATAACACAGCAAAAACTGGCTGAAGTAACGACATAATGGTAGTCAATCGTAGTTTATGCTTCACGATGCAAGACTGGTTTACAATAACACAGCAAAAACTGTCTGAAGTAACGACACAATGGTAGTCAATCGCAGTTTATGCTTCACGATGCAAGACTGGTTTACAATAACACAACAAAAACTGTCTGAAGTAACGCTACAATGGTAGTCAATCGCAGTTTATGCTTCAGGATGCAAGACTGGTTTACATTATCACAACAAAAACTGGCTGAAGTAACGACACAATGGTAGTCAATCGCAGTTTATGCTTCACGATGCAAGACTGGTTTTCAATAACACAACAAAAACTGGCTGAATTAACGACACAAAAGTAGTCAATCACAGTTTATGCTTCACGATGCAAGACTGGTTTACAATATCACAACAAAAACTGACGGAAGTAACGACACAATGGTAGTCAATCGCAGTTTATGCTTCACGATGCAAGACTGGTTTACAATAACACAACAAAAACTGGCTGAAGTAACGACACAATGGTAGACAATCGCAGTTTTTGCTTCAAGCTGCAAGACTGGTTTACAATAACACAACAAAAACTGGCTCAAGTAACGACACAATGGTAGTCAATCGCAGTTTTTGCTTCAAGCTGCAAGACTGGTTTACAATAACACAGCAAAAACTGGCTGAAGTAACGACACAATGGTAGTCAATCGCACTTTATGCTTCACGATGCCAGACTGGTTTACAATAACACAGCAAAAACTTGCTGAATTAACGACACAATGGTAGTCAATCGCAATTTATGCTTCACGATGCAAGACTGGTTTACAATAACACAACAATAACTGGCTGAATTACCGACACAATGGTAGTCAATCGCAATTTATGCTTCACGATGCAAGACTGGTTTACAATAACACAACAAAAACTGGCTGAAGTAACGACACAATGGTAGTCAATCGCGGTTTATGCTTCACGATGCAAGACTGGTTTACAATAACACAACAAAAACTGACTGAATTAACGACACAATGGTAGTCAATCGCAGTTTATGCTTCACGATGCAAGACTGGTTTACAATAACACAACAAAAACTGACTGAATTAACGCTACAATGGTAGTCAATCGCAGTTTATGCTTCACGATGCAAGACTGGTTTACAATAACACAACAAAAACTGACTGAATTAACGACACAATTGTAGTCAATCACAGTTTATGCTTCACGATGCAAGACTGGTTTACAATAACACAACCATACTTTGTGCAGGAGACAAATGACGGAAAGGATATTCGCCGCGTCCGAAGATCGAACCCGGGACCCCGTGGTTAGGTGTCCTGTGAAATGAACGCGGCCTCATTTAGACTGAAGTTGACCAAGACGTCTTTACTACAGCTCAAACATCGTAACTACAGCTTTATAAAGTTGTATTTACAGCCTTATGAGTCGCCAACAGACGGAAAGTCAATTTAATTCGACGAGGATGGGTACTTTTTCTGCTTCCGAAATGTTGCCTATTCCCCTGACGAGAGACAATTTTAGAATCTCTGCATACTGTAATAATAGCCAGAATTAAGGCCTTTTAATGGCAAAACTTCCATGTCGAAGACGTAATCAAGAAGGTTGTCCATTCATTTTCAAGGATTATAAATCTAGTAGTGGGACAATACCTTTTTGTTCGAGAAAAAAGGATAGATATTAACGTTGAAACAGACAAAAGATTTGGCACTGAAACTTGGCAAAAACATATAAACCGTCGCTAATTGAATATCACTCTGTCAAGCTCAAAAATAGTCGACCTTAGTCAAACTAAGATGATTGAATAGCCAAGAATCGAGGAGACAAATGTCGGAATGGATATTCGCCGATCCCGGGGATCGAGCCCTGGACCTCAAGACTAGGAGTCGTACGCGCTACCAACGATATTATCCAGTCATCTTACTTTCGCATTCACTGTATCGTGCCCTCGCAACTTAGGCATTCTCACTCTCGCATCACCAATGTCCTTGTTCGGTGTCTCTTATGTTATTCCGTACACGATATTAGCTAGTCATCTTACTGTCGCGTTCTTTGTATTGTTCTCTCTTAGTTTGGCATTCTCTCCCTCGCATCATCATCACCCACTTCCCAAGTCCTTGTTCGGTGTCTCTAATCTTGTCCCGTAAATATTGACATGGAAATGACCGAAATATACGGCCAGAACCGACTTTAAACTAAATGCGTACCTTATTATTTTGTTTACATCAATTATATATGAGTTTAAATTTGGCAATTCTCCAATCATAACATATAGCTGTAATAAAGGCCTATTATATTGTTTACATCAATTATATATGAGATCAAATTTGGCAATTCTCTAATCATAACATATAGCTGTAATAAAGGCCTATTATTTTGTTTACATCAATTATATATGAGATCAAATTTGGCAATTCTCCAATCATAACATATAGCTGTAATAAAGGCTCTGTTTAACCTATTACCCATTACGTCAAAATGCGGGATTGTGTGGTAAAAGCTAATTTACTAGTTTTCACAAAATACAGATGTTGTTAACAACAACAACAAAAACAATCGCCTTAAGAGGAAAAACGAATAGTTTGTCATGCCAGCAGTATCTCAAAAACATTTATTCATTTATTGCATAAAAAGAACGTTCTTCATTTATAACAATATTTGTCTTTTTCCCTTCAATATCTTAAAATTATCTTAATAAGCTGTAGTTGCCATGTTTTGTTAAGCAAACGACGATATTCAATTTGAGCCTATTTTAAAGTGTCGTCTGCGACTTCTTGTAATTTGAACCATTCTAAAACTTTGCAGTCTGTTAGCCTATTACGGAAAAAATTTAGACAGTTCCAGATTGAATGGAGTTGCAGACGACACTTAAAAGTGTCTATTTTCTTTCTTTGTTTATTCTTTTTGGATTTTTCAACTTACTGGGTAGAAACACGTTCTGCAAAATGAAAAATACAATATTTCCCCCAATTGTTTTTCTTAAAGTCGTCAAAAGAGTAACTGTGTGGGAATGAGCTATTTAGTTATGGTAAATTAAACCGGAAAATCTTTTGGTTTATCTATACTTTGTGCAAACCTATTACCAATGAAAAGAACTGAACTAGTCTAAATCGAAAAATAAGTAAGATTATACCACACGGCAAAATTTTAGACAGGTAAAGATTCAAAGAAGTTGCAGACGATAACTTGAAGTTTGGTGGATTTTGAATATCTTTGCCTATTGAAGGTAGAAAACAAGGTTGAAAATGAAGAATTTGTATGTTCAACCTTGTTTTCCTTAAGTTTTTTGTTGAGGGACATAAAAAGCGGGATTGTATGGGAATTGGTTAAGCGACCACAAGAAAATTCCTTTCTAAAACGTAGAAAATTCGAAGATTTTGCACAAAAACTTACCGTAACTGAATCCCATGTTATTTGAACTCATTAGAATCGTATCAATGGAATTATTCTAACGAATTCGAATAAACATTGTTTGTTTGTTTGAATGGGGTTTTACGCCGCTTTCAACAAATTTTCAGTTATATCGCGGCGGCTGGAGCACCTAACAATGGAATCCTGGTATTTCTCAAACCGGTACTACCATTACATCCTTTCCTAGCCTCCAGCTGCTATCCCACATAGGTCTACGATTATCAACCCATTTGTGAGAGACAAATAGTCGGAAAGGATGAGTGCCGCTGTCGGGGATCGAACCCGGGACATCTAGCTTGCTAGCGCTTACATTTGCGCTATAACGGCGGCGGCTCGAATAAACATAGAATTTGTCGAAAATTCGGCAATACTTTTTATATGCAAACAAATCGACCCATTATAATTATGTCACCAAAATGTATTTCATTTACCTTCATCTACCCCTTTTTGATCGTCCCTTGAGTGGGCGCTCAATATAAGTTTACCTGTATTTGTTTTTTAGTTTATATTCATCGCTGAAAACAAGGGCAAACTTAAAATCTAATACTGTTATAGGCCATTTTACTTTATTACCGTTAAGGAATGGTTTCGTTTTTAATAGTAAATCAAGATTTTGCGTGAAGGCTAGTATTTAGATTGATTCATTGAATTGGGTTTAACGCCACCTTTGAGAGTATTTCAGTCATATCGCTGCGGCAGGAGCACCTAACAATGGATTCCTAGTATTCCTCACACCAGTACTACTGTCACTACATCCTTTCCAGGCCTCAATCTGCTATCCCACAGATTTACCAATATCCCCGTTAATGCATCTGATTTGTATCCCAGAACTTTATTACAACTCCAGGCATCAGATATCACACTTTTGTAATATTTCTTAAGGCTAGAGGAGCGTTCTATATCTTAATTAATTTTCAAAATGCAAAGTATACAAGAGTTGATCAAATAGTACGAACAGTATTTAGACTAATGTCCCTGTTAATGCATCTAATCTGTATCTTGAAACTTTATTATTACTGCAGGTATCAGAACAATGTAACACTTTGTAATATTTCTTAAGGCTAGATAAACTTTATATAGCTTTCTTAAAACTCATAGAGCGCAGAATTCAAGGGTCGGTCAAAGAGTAAACTTCAATATGAGCCATGTATCTGCATATGTCTGACTAGCACTGACTTCTTTCTTATTTCTAAAATTATAACCTATGGATCCAGAGGGAGGAACAAGTTTTCTTCATCTTTCAAATTTTCTCTAAAGCCTTGGAATTTGGAATTTAGACTTTTTGATCCCCAGTAACATAGTCTATATATGTTTAAACTAAAGTCATTATCCTAACCTTAACATGAAATTATACTGTTGAAAGAAAAAGAGCCTTTATCTCAGGTGAGCTTCCTAGGGCCATCGGCTCTCTTGTTTTTTACTTAAAGATTTTTTCTGAAAAGCAAGTCATTACAACTTATTATTTACATCTCATCAGGCAGCTCATTTCCATTTATGTGAACTATGAATTCATACAATAAAAGTCTTCCCAAACATTGTACACAGGGCATAAATGGTCACTTTTTTACAAACAAAATCTTTTAAAATCACAACATTGTGACAGTCAGAACATAATGAATTTGACAACCAGATTGGAACCGGTTTGAACGCTGAACGGTACACGATCGTGATTGAATAATTGTGATTGAACGCTGAACGCTTTTTCGCTATTAGCGGATTTAACGCTTTCTTGTATAGAAGCGATCGTTATATCAACGTAACGTTGCATTCATCCATTTCTAAACACTACAACATCATGAACAAATCGTAAACGAATTATTTTATTCTTATTTTTCTTAAATTTATTTATTTGTGCTTGATCTCGGTCCCATAAAACGCAATGCATCAAAATATATTTGGTTTCTTCCCTTGAACCAAAGTTCGCCATTTACACAATTCAGAAAAAGGAGAAAATTATCTCCTTAAATTTCGAATGTGGTCGACCAGAAATTACAGAACTTGATGTTATTTTCTGATTAGTCTTAGTGTAATCCAGAGAGCCCAGGATCACCAAATATGACTATAAATACAAGTTGTGAACATTGTTGACCCTTTTCCTCCGACGTATTGGTTGTGTTTGATAATTTAAACATAATAAATGAAATGCAAAGTTTACAATCAGACATCAATTATGTTGTTTGTCTTTTCTTTTTTCCAACTCCATAGCCCTGAAATAAGAAAAGCTGGAGACCTTTTGTTGATGGATTGTTAGCACCCACTTGAAATAGGATTCTTAAAGATAAATCCGAGATACCCTGACATTTCTTCTTAGTCTAGATAAGAATAAAACAAACACGGCTACTAGGTGCTAATGGGCAACCTAAATATAGTAATTACTGTTAGAAAAACTTTTAGGACACTATGGTAGCTCACCTACAAGTGATTTTGTACAAGCTTCAGTGATAAACATGGATTTTCTTGGACAGTAGTTAGTAGTAATTTGATAGTTCAACTTATTATGTTAGTTAACATACAAATGAATGAATGGGGTTTAACGGCAAATGGACAGCTGGGGCCATTTAGTGCGCAGAAAACGAATTAAGGATTTCTAAATCAAGTGAAACTTGAAGTGATAAAAATATATTGAACAAACTGACTATCAATTGAAAGAGAAATTCTCAAGAATGGCCTTGGTTAACCTATTACCAAACAAAAAAGTGATGGAACGATCCAAATTGAAAGTTTGTTTGCTTTATTCGAACAGCGTTTAATGCCAATTTCAATACTATTTCAGTCTTATCACGGTTGCAGGTACTGCCAGTACTACCACTACACCCTGTCTAAGCCTCCATCTGCTCATGCCACTTAGGATTACAGTTATCCATTGATGGGCGACAAATGTTTGAAGGGATATTTGCCGCCACTGAGGGTCTAACCCTTGACCTTTTTTTTTAAAATATAATAATAATAATAATTATGATTATAATAAAACGGAGAAAAATGCAAACACGATTCTTAAGTTTTTTTCGTTCCCATTTTTCACTAGACAAGTGTACTAAAAACACAGCCTACCTTAGCGCAATGTCGTTAGACATAGAAAATTGTAATTATCATTATCGTGTAATACGAACTGTCGAAACTTACATAGCTAACGCTTGAATATAAATCCTCTTATATACCTTCTGGGAGAACAAATGAACTATCCAACTTCAAAGAACAAAATCAAAGTACTGAAAGTACTGTAAGCTAGCAAAGCATGGTTTTGTTAGGTAATCCTCTATGTCAAGGGTTGTTATCATAAATAAATCTTAGACTGGTTCAAATTGAAAGAAGTTGCAGACGACAATTTCAAGATAGTGGAGTTTGCGATAAATTGTAGAAATTAATTGTTACAAGAAATTTCTTCAATGTCCACGATGTTTTCAAAATCGTTTTTTCTTGAGTAATTAAAAAAGCGGAATTGAGTGGGAATGGGTTAGATAGCATGCTTTTGAAAGAGAGCACTACAATTTGAATAGAGTCAGTAATATTCTTAAACAGCAGAACTACTTTTTTATGATGTATGCATTCAACTGATTAGTAGTTAAGCCTCCAGTGGCGGTTTACACTCGATGAACTTTGAGATCACCTCAAAATTTTATCTGTTAACTAAAGCTATCAAAGCTGACGCTTTGCAAGCTAAAAATCTTTGTTTATTCGACAGATTTAGTAGGTATTTCTTTTATTCAAAATATACAGGTGAGTTCATTTCGAAATTTGTATTCAAAACCTTTTCGGAGTAATCTAAAATAATGGTCCATTTGTTTACAATAAGATAGTATTTTACGCGATTTACTTTGGATGCAATGGTCTCACACTTAGGTTTCAGACGTTAAACACGTCATTGGCATCCGCTAGTAAAACAATCTTTATCGACATCACCCGAAGACTAACGACCTCACTCGATAAAATTTGATGTCTCAAAAGGTGGTGTAGTAAATATGTTGCTATAGGTTGCATTTATTGTAACTTTAGTAGATTTAACACGGAGAGAGAATATTTACTATTGAAATGACATTGATAACTATTGGGAAAACACATAATTTTCCAATATCAAATTTCAGGAAAATCTGTTCAAGAGCCGCTTTAATACAGCCGCGGATAAAGCACCGGTACATTGTCGGTCTGACCAGGAGTAAACTTTGGGACCAATGATACATGATAGACCGAAAATATCTACACATCTTTTTTTCAATTAAGTGGAAAAGATGTGTGCTAGAATGTGAAATTAGGCAAAGGGAGTTTTGTACGTCAATGTTTTGCTGAATCAGAAAAAATCCAAATTAATGCGACACAACTAAAGCTTTTAAAGATCTTATTTCACTAAGACAACATTTTATCGACAAAGGAATGTTAACTATTCAGGTGGTTCTATTGTGAATAAATAGTGTTTTGCAATTCTTTATCTAAAGGTCAAATCAAATATTCATTGTCGACTTTTTGTTTTTGTGTTTTGATCCTTTCATTATTGCTCTCATTTGAGGTCCTGTTAACGTCCCCCCCCCTTTTTTCTTTCTGACAAACCACACTACGGTTAGCACAAGTGGTTCTTACAAATGAGGTTCGTTTAACACGATTAACAAATATATTATAAATTTGATTTATTTTCTTTTCGTTCTCTACTTTTCTCGGTAACTAGTAACAACTTTTACAATAATATTTCCAAAATGAATGCCACAGTTACATGTGGTACTGTAAAGTATTTAATTCGATATCAATGTATTAAGAATACGTATTACAGCGTTGTGAACAAGTTTCAAGCTATACCGGTAATGTATGCTTAAACGTATCATGCAAGAATAGAAATGTATCTGAGATCTACACATCGTACACATTTGACAGTTTTATTTCGAAAATATTTCACTGAATTGAAAAGGGCTGGCTATACACATTACCGACTTAAAACCATATTTTACCCCCGAGGAAGGGAAAATCTGTATAAACAACCAATCTTTTATTTGGTCACTAAAGCAACAAGGGCCTATGACAGGATATGAGTGAAGTTCTTAGAGTATTTTCTTATCACTTTTCACTCGTGTTTGTTCACATATTGAGATGGATACGACTGCACCCGATTCTTCACCGGAAATGTTCGCTGATCTTCGACATTGATTGCTACATACACAGATGCACATTGCCAAACTATAAGGACGATGTCGTTAATCTCCGTGACCGAGCGAAACCGAGCAAGTTGGTTGAATGACTAGCGAAAGTAAAAACGTCACCACTGACGTCATAGTTTTATGTAAACAAACCTTCGTGGTTGGTTTCAATTCAAAATATCAAAACATCTTTCATGCATTGAAGGCTAAACATGTAGAATCATTTTGGTCTTTTAATTTCAACCGTCATATTTATTGATGCTTTTGACCCTCGAATATGTTTTTTTTATTAGTTTTGTTGTTTGTTTTCGGGGAAGATATGGCTTTAAAGTAAAAAAAAAAAGGTACTGTGGTTGCTTTTTAACCATTTGACCACATTGAAAACCTACACACAGAGGTTAAAAATGCATTATAATGCTGTCGCTGAAAAAATAAAATATGGACAAAGTACTATATGAAGAACTTAATGTCGAACCGCCTGATTAGTACAAACATATCAATTAGCCCGCTTCGATTACAAAATTGCCTGGGGTATTCATATAGCTAATTAGACGTGAAATTTCGTTGATCTTGATAGCTAAGGTGCATACATATAAACAAAACAGTTAGTTACAAATACGGACCGCCACGTAGGTATTTAAGATTAACAGTGATTGACTATAGACCTAGGCCGCCTTTTCACTTAAAGATGTCAAAATTCAATATTTTTCAACAAAAGAAAAGTCGCTCAAGACATTCTTTGATTAATTGCTGTGACATGATAAAACAATAGGAATAATAAAATAGAGAGAAATACAATATCCAGTCCCTTGTTTCGATAAGAAATGATTACTTTCATATGGTATTACAAGATTTTAACGTTTTATTTTATTCTACTTTTACTAATTTCTTCAGAAAGGGTGTTCTTTTTTCCCTTTATTCCGAGGGTATTTTTTAAAAGGTAGATACACATGATCCGGTATTGAAACAAATTAATCTTGTTGAAAAACGATACTGTGAATTCATGGTGCATATATTTGCCTAATCATTTATCATTCTGACTTTCGAAAACTTTCAGTGTTTTAAATGAAATGCAGATGCTACATGTTCAATATTATCCGAAACTGACCGAGAACACTTTAAATATATGAGGAATATTTTGTTATGGTATGATAAAACCCTGTTTGGATTCAAGGCCCGTAAGATTTTGATTGATTTAACAAGCCCGAATGTCGATTAACATATCAAATTTTCGTACTCGTCGAAAATCCAATTCATAAGTACATCACAGTATTTCATTTCTTATATACCAACACATTTTGACTATTAAAGATAAAAGAAGCTCACATAACTTGTCTAATATTTACTTTTTTAACGGCGCAACGTTATTTCACCGGAAAATGACGTCATATATCAATATCTGTACCAGTTCAGTATATTTTTTCTCTTTCAATGAATGTATCTGAGAAGTTAAATTGGTAGGTATATGTATATACATATGGGAGACAGATTTTATCCAAACAGTGTAAGAAATGTTGATATATAAACTCATTTTCAATACTTATGTATTATTATTAAAGCATAACCTTAGCGCTTTCGAAACTCAATGTTTTCTTCGTCAAGGGTTAAATAAGAACAACAAAATGGCTGAATTACCTTAATAGAATTTCGTTTTTTCACCAGACGAGTTATTTTTTCCCGCAAAGTACGAATAGTTTTACACAAAAAAGTTATTTTAAGGACAAATGAGTTAATGTGGAGTTCTCTTTTTTCAATTTAAACTTCGGAAACTTTGTGAAATATGAAGATATGCTTGCAATAAGTAATTAACCTCAGATATATATATCAAAGTACTGAAAAGTACTGTAAGCTAGCAAAGCATTGTTTTATTCAATAATCTTCTTTGTCAAACGATATCATGATAAAGAAACGAGGTTAAAGTAACAAAGGAGTCAACACATTCCCACACAATCCCTCCTTTTTATGCCCCATGAGAATATTTGTAGAAAACAATGTGGAAAATGAAGAAATTGTTTGTTACAAGCAATTTCTTCATTTCCACATTGTTTCCTACCTAGAGAGCTAAATATTTTAGAATTGTCAACGATTTGAAATTGTCGTCCAACTATTTTGAAGACTCTGATGAGAGTCTTTTTCAACACGGTGTCTTCAAGTGAGCGAAAAATACAGGCAGAGTTTGCAATATTCCTGAAATACATAAGAACTACTTTTTATTGTGTAGGCAATTAACGGATCTAGTGGTTAAGCCTCCAGTGGCAGTATGCACTCGTTGAACTTTGAGACGACCTCAAATTTTGCCTTTTTAACTTAAGCTATCAAAGCTACCGCTTTGCTAGGCAATAATGTCATCAGCCGAGAATTGTCATCTCGTCCCCTTAAAGTATCAAGATGCTTTGTTCATTCGACCAGTTTTCGAGAAGAAGGGGTTTTAGGTTCTACAGGTTAGAAATCTAATATTTTAAACAACTTACAGTTATACATGGTATTTTCAAGCATGTTTTACATTATTACAAAGTACATTTTTATACATTAAAAATTCCATGCTTAATCAGTTAAAAACATAAACAAAAAATTGCCGTCAGCAACTTCTTTGCATTTGGACCAATCTAAAATTTTGTCGTCAGGTAATGGGCTTTAGTGTGTAAAGAAAGGACAATTTTACCCACACATGTGGTGACTCACAGAATCTTTTAAATCTATAGAAAACGAAGAAACTAAGATTATTATCAATTTGGCATATTGCTTACAGTATATTCGGTAGCTATCTAAATGAGTTGGGAAATTTGATAGTTTTGAAACTACCGACATAATATTGAATAAACCCGACCAGTGTCAAAGTGATAACCGATATCCGAGATTTATTTTTCGGAGAGTGATCAACACCTTACAGCGTCGATGAATGCTATGTATTCTTACCTTTCTTGATCATCTCGTCAATTGCCAGATGCTTTTTCGTTGAACAATAATTAGCAAACAATCAGTGTTACTGACCGTTGCTTTTGGATTTTTAGAATAAATAACGGGTGTGATTATTTAGTAGAAAACTAAGTGAGAGAAAGAGAAACTTACAACTTACTGCAAGGCCAGTTTTTGATATTTGGTACAGGTTACATTACACTTTGCGGTAAATTGACAATGTGTAATTTTAGAATGTTCCGAAAAAGTTGCAGACTACTTAATTTAACTTGACTCAAATATATTAAGTTTTCAAATATCGATCGTTGTCAACTAACTATGATTCCGTTTGCCTTTTCCGAATATTTGGTACGTTAAGGTTCTCTGGTAAGGTCAAATATTGCGTGTCAGGTACCAAATTTAGGCAACAACCCGTTTTAGGATGCGTAAGAAAAAATTCAGCATTTAACATATTGTGGGAACTGGAGAATTTGCTAACAATTTAACTCGTTTTCAACTAGTCAATAATGTTGTTGTATGCCTAGTAACATTGTCATTGCTGTTTTAAGCTATAGCCAATTAATATCCTTCAATCACTTAGTATGTGTTCTTGCTTTTTCAACTGTAAACCTGTATCATCTGTATTATGTGCCGACAGACACATTCATGTATTATCACTGTTGGTCTGTAGCTGCATGGGGAAATTATGGCGTTATTTATTTGTAATTTGGCATTCCTCCTAATACATGTTCCCTCCTTAGCAGTGGATCCTTAAATGAATTTAACCTACACTTTCCTTTACTGTAAGGATTATTTCATCTGAACAATCATATTGTGAATGAAAATGACCCTGGAATTTAAGGGGAAAAGGGAAAAAAGGTTTGACTTTATGGTGCAATTAGGTGCAAAAGAAAAGCTCCCTCGGAGCCTTAACCAATTAGCAGATGACAAAATTTTACACTGGTCCAAATTCAAAGAAGTTGCAGACAACATTTTTAAGCTGATGAAATTTTAAAAATCTTTGTCTAATATGATTCTTAGGAAAGCATCGTGGACTATGAAGGAATTACACATGAGTGATTTCTTTATTGTACACAATATTTTCCAAAGCTTTTTGACAGGCAACTGAAAGTGCTGATGCAATTTTAAAATTCTTTGTCCAAAAGGATAGAAATTCTTGGACTATAAAGAAATTACACATGAGTAATTTCTTAATTAAGCACAATATTTCCAAAGCTTTTTGACAAGAGCCACTGTGGGAATAGGTTAAACCTACTATCAGACAATAAGTTCAGACTTGGTACAAAATTGAAGATTACAACAATGTCAAATTGATAGATTATGAAATATCTTTGTATTTCTTACTATAGAAAACAATGTAGAAAATGAAGGAATTACTCGTAACAAGCATTTTCTACATTTTCACATTGTTTTGTTGAACTCTTTTGAAGGGCGTCAAAAAAACTAAATTTTAGGCGAATGGGTTAAACGGAGTATTCTTTTACCTTTAAAAGTATTCAGTCAATTCATTTGCATACCCTGCTGTAGGCAGGGTTGAGGCTGATCTTGGTCACAAGTGTGTCTGCCCACCTGCATGTTTGTATACTTTAATCTTTTTATATATTGAAGTTCTATATCAAGATATATTTGGGGCGAAATTTCACAGAATATTTGTCATCGAGTGGTCTTCCCAAATTGTTGGAGTTATATATTTTTGTTCACTCAATCACAGAAAACTATCTTGTTAACTTCTCTTACTGGTCCTGCTGCTTAACCCTTTTCGGTTTTGCAAAAGTTGATCAATTTCAAAGGTTTTGCAGACGGAAATCTAAAGTCAATTTAATTAGAAAAATAATCATTTTGTAGGGTAGAAAATATTGTGGAAAAATAATAAATTGCTTATTACAAGCAATTTCTTCTTTCTCTACAATGTTTTCTCAGTTATAAAATCACAGGGGCGAAAAAACCAGGGATTAAACAGGAAAAGGTTTAACTCATAAAGCCCGGATCATGAATTTGAATCCTATTTCAGGATTTTTTTTTGACATATATTGATAAAAGTCATCCCGCAAAACATGCATTATCTATCTCTTACCAGTGGGTGAATGATAAATAGTGCCCCTAAATGATATGAGCATGTGTGGCTCAGATTTAATCCAGGTGTGGTAAATGACATGAATCCATGTTTGGTTCACCAGCATCTGTGATATAACTGATTTGTGTTCTTTTCATCCACATGACAAATCCCACTAAATAAGATTTCTGAAGCTCTCTAAAACACAATTTTGTTATTTTGAATGAAAACATTTGACGTCTCCAAGGTTCCACAATTATATTCTTAACCTTTGTCATTATGTATAAATAACCATACTGCATTGGTGTAAAATCAAAGGGCTGAAAGGACTGATAGAACTTATTGTTCATAAATCAATAATCTTTTAGAAATCAATTTCATAAACAATTCTGGCAGGAAAAGTACAAGCAGGAAGTGTAGACTAAGATCAGACAACTCTTTTGTTGTTTAAGTTCAACCAATCAACAATAATGCTTCACATAAATGACAGCCATTTCGACATGACCTAATGGTCTTTTACCAAAATACTTCAAAAAATTGCCCTTACTTGAAAACTATTCCTATATTGTGCCATACTTATATAACAAAGATATAGGGAAGGAAGTCTTGAAAAATCTTACAATCCCAAACCGAAAGGCCTAGAGCTTTAATATTTGGCATTTGACTTCACCTAATGGTCCTCTACCATAGAATTTCGAATGGTTGCTCTAACTTGAAAATTAGTCCTTTTTATTCGATCCAAGCTCTTACCTAGCGATGAATAAGGAAATAAGACTCTACCAAAATGGTCGTTTGACATTGTAAACAACATTCTGTTGGTAGACATATTTCAGCTACTTGAGTGACACAGGCCCTTTTTGGGCCTCCTGTTTGGATACAAATTGCCTTATCCTTTCGTACATTTGTAAACTCGTGGTGATTGAAAATTTAATGTAATTTTTAGGAGAATAACTTGTAGAAAAAGGAAATATATTGCATGTTGTAATTAAGGTTGCAATCCATTCCATTTCAATTGATTTGGCATGATGGAGTTCGCATACAATTTGTAAGTATAGACTTTCAACAATTACAAACTGCTTTCATTCTGATACGAATATGAATAATGAATTCAATTAATCTTCTCTCATTTCTTTCCCATGACACCCTTCTAGTAAAAAAGTTAAACAATTTGAATCGAAACGGTCAATAGTTGCCGGTACTTTGCTTAATTTCTAGTTTGTTCCAATTATCCGGGCGAAGGGCTTTCGTTTAACAAATCCTTGCTACATGTACCAAGCATTAAAATTATTGTAATTTGGGAATAACGGCCTATTTTAATAACGTTTGACATATACTCCCTAGGCGCTGATAAAAATCAAGTTTGGGAAATAATTGTAGTAAAAGAAGAAAATGTTGGTGTCCTTTCCTAAACAATTGTTTATGTTATGACCAGACACAAAACATAATCATTTTCAATTTCGATCTTCTAAAACTACCTTCAGACCGAGTAATGTCGACATAACAAAATATGTTATTCTCATGATATCACCATCGTCATTTCGTGATATCGCCATCTCGTACATTAGTGTTTGCACCATCATATTCGATATCGTCTTCTCGTACTCTCGTGATATCAACCGTACTCTGGTGTTAGCACAATAGTATGATCGCGATTTCGCCTTTTCGAACATTATCGTGTTCTAAAGATATCGTCCTTTCGTACTCTCGTGATATCTTCTCCGATTCTCTTGTACTCTGGTGTTAGCACTATCGTATTCTCGCGATATAGCCCTCTCGTACTCTGGTGTTAGCATGATCGTGTGCTGGACCCTCGCGAAAATATTTTGCGATGACACAGACAGCTATTACGAAGGCACGTGAATATGACGTGGTGCCAAATGATCGGAAAATTACTAAAACCAAGTTTTAACTTGTTCAGGATATCGAGATACGAGACCGCGTCAGTGTGATTTCTTATGTTGAGGTGATCCGACGTGTTTTTCAGTTCCTAGCGTATTCAATAGAAAAAGCACAGTATTCGTTTAAATTGTAAGTAGATAATTCGGTATTTTAGGTTTTTTTTCTTGGGGAAAATTAAGAATGCGGAATTGTTTAAATTGGTCGACTGAGCTTTGTAACGGAATTATTTATAAAATATTTACATGTAATTACGGGTATGAATTTAAAGGTTAATCGTTGATTGGTGGTCTAAACATCGTAACCATGTTTAAGTCGCCAAAATCAACAAATATGCTTAAATATATATATATAAAAATTGTTGGACAATGTTCGAATCTAGAATTCTCTACCAGTCTAAATCAATAATCTGATCAATCGACTGTTCGGTTTACAACCACCATCCGTCAATTGGTTTACAAAATGACAAAGACAACCTTTTATATTCGAATAAAGATCGAGCAACCATAGTGTAAATCAAAGTACTGAAAGTACTTTAAGCTAGAAGAGCATAACTTAGCTCAGTAATCTTCCGTTTGTCAAAGGTCTTCATGATAAATTAACGAGGTTGAAGTAACCCAGGAGTTAATGCATTTAACATGGCAAAATCGTCGACTGGTTCAAATTGAAAGAAGTTGCAGACGACAATTTCAAGTTGGTTGAATTTAGAAAAAAATATACATACCTTGCACGGTAGAAAACATTGTGGACAATGAAAAAAGTGCTTGTGACAAGCAAGTCACAAGCAATTTCTTCATAGTCCACAATGTTTTCTAAAACTTTTTTTCTTGAGATGCTCAAAAAGTGGTATTGAGTGGGAATAGGTTAAATAGCATGCTTTTGAAAAGTTCTCTACAATTTGAATAAAGTTTGCAGCATTCCTGTAATACATAAGAACTTATTTTAATGGTGTGTGTATTTCCGTTTATTTATCGTCGCTATCGTAGCACATGCCCTTTTTCTGGCGTAGGCATTCAATGTATTTAATGGTTAAACCTCCACTGTCAGTTTGCACTCGTTGAACTTTGAGAAGACCTCAGAATTTCATCTGTCAACTTAAGCTATCAAAGCTGATGCTTTTCTAACTAAAATACTTTAAATAGTGAACGTTTGCACTTAACCCTTGTTAACTGAATAAAACAGTTAAACCCTTTTTATAATTAGATAAGAATGAAGTACTGAAAGTACAAGTTAAACTTATTTCTATTAGATGTTTAAATTACTTTGCCCGCCTACTTACTCCGTTGCCCCCTCCGACTACAGCGGAAAGTTCCTCTTCGAATTTAAACGGTATCATTTTCAAAAAAATCGCCAGTAGCATGTAGCTAAACTGTAAGATGTTTGGTTGGCGACCTAAAAGTCTTAACTACAGTTTGAACAAGCTGTAGTTATAATGTTTATGTTGCCAAACTAAAGGAGAAAGCTTCACAAAATGGCGGCCATTGTTGGAGTTCAAACTTCTCTTCTGGTTCGAATGAATCATTTCATTGGTCGATTGAGTCTTTTATTGACGGCCGCGACTATTCAATTCCATGACGAAGGTTTAAAACGTCAAACAAATGATGTAGTGCAAGACTAGACAGCACATCTTTGGCTGATCTTTGTCTATACCTCCTGCCAAAAGAGGAATATTCCTGGTTCAGCATAAAAAGGGTTACCTGCGATATCGTTGTTAAGTCTTTCCTCTTTTGCAAAATTTTAGACCTGTCCAATTTCAAGGGTTTTGCGGACGAATTTTAAAGTTGATTCAATTTGAAAGGTAATCATTCAATAAGCTAGAAACTATTGTCGCAAAAGAAGAGACTGCTTGTCACAAGCAATTTCATTTGTCTACAATGTTGTCACAATGTTTAAAAATCTTTTGTATTTTTAATGAGAAAAAGAGGGGAGAAAGCTGTGTGATATTGTTTGCACTAATTGATATTTACATTCAATTATCTTTTTCTCGTTATTAATGATCTTTAGTCCTCTCGTGTTTAACCAATTAGCAGACAAACTTTTAGACAGTTCAAATTTGAAAGAAGATGCATATGACATTTCAAACATCATGCCCACTGGGTTTTCATGTTGGGGGTACATGTATTCACTAAGTTTTGAAGTGGAGGGTACAAAGAAAAAATTCGAGGATACAGTGAACTCTTACTTTCAGATCTAGAGGTATACCCGAGGTGGGAATACAAAGAAAAAGTCGAGGGTACAATGTACCCAAGCTGCAGTATCGCAGCCCTATTTCTGACCATCTGCAGGCTCAGGTCATCAGAAAGAGGGCTACGATATCGCCGCTAAGTGTACCATTTACTCTCAAAATTAGGGGTATACCCTAGATTTTGAAGTGGTGGTACAGAAAGAGGGCTCCGATATCGCCGCTAAGTGTACCCTTTATTCTCAAAATTAGGGGTAGACCATAGAAGCAGACGCACCTTTTTCAAATATTCCGAGAGATTATGTTAATATTTTCAGAATCTACAGGATATTTCCGGGCATATCCCCCCACCACTACGCACACACATTCACACGAAAAAAAAAAAAACAAAAAACAAAAAAACTCTCCCATACACATACGAGCAAACACAAACAATTTTCCATTCAAGCTCCGTAGTCTACCAATTGATCAGTTTAGACAAAGAAATAAAGCTAAAGTAACTTTATTTATAGTTACTATGAACAGTCTTGCACCTTAATTACTTATCCAAAGCTCTATTTCTAAGATCGGTGATTGTAAACTTTAAAAAAGATCACTGTCATTGAGGATTTTTTTTTTCAACATGATTTCCTGAAACATTCCTCTTTTGATGGAAAAACACATCTGAATCCACAGAAATGTCGGGTCTGTCCATTCTACCCTAATGAAGCGCAGGGTCTTGGCGTACATCAAACGGATCGACGAGACAAACTCGGGAAGGTCGACCACGTACTTTTTTTCCCGGGCAGATTTTAGAACAATACACGGTCATTTGTTAGTTTTAGTGAATTTGCGAATCATTAATCGAGACTCTTACCACCCCTACAGTAAGATTTTCTGATTAGTTGTTTCTTTGTTGGAAATACTGTATCATCAACATATTTTATTTTGTTGTTGATGTTTATTTGCTACCACAGGGATTTGTGACAATTTATATCTTTTAGCTTAGATACGCCAACATATTCAAACCTAGTTTTAAATCAAAGTACTGAAAGTACTGTAAGCGAGCAAAGCATTATTTTGTTCAGCAATCTTCTTTTTCAAACGTTATCATGATAAAGAAACGAGGTTAAAGTAACCAAGGAGTTAACCAATTCCCACACAATCACTCCTTTTACGCCCGTTAAGATAATAGCTGTTGAAAACAATGTGGAAAATGAAGAAATTGCTTGTTACACGCAATTTATTCATTTTCCACATTGTTTCTACATGGGGAGATAAATATTTAAGAATTTTCAACAATTTGAAAATGTCGTCTGCAACTTCTTTGAAGACTCTGACCAAAGTCATTTTAACACGATGTGCTCAAGTGAGCGAAAAATACGTAGGAGATAAAGTTGCAGTCAGAGTTTGCAATCTTCCTTAAATACAAAAGAGCTACTTTTTATGGCGTAGACATTTTACGGATTTAGTGGTTCAGCCTCCAGTGGCGGTTTGCATTCATTGAACTCTGAGAAGACCTCATAATTTTGTCTGTTTATTTAAGCTATCAAGCTGACGATTTGCTAACAAAAAATCAAGTGTTACAAGTCCCCGAGTATGCTACCACAGAACTTATTCTACTGATTGCCTGTATCTATTGCATCAGACGCGAAATTATTCTAGTTCTATTTAAGACGGGTTTATACAAATGTATGCACATACTCTTTTGCAAGATTTTTATTTGAAAAGTTAGAATGTACATTCGCGTAATGACCTTTTTCTCTCTAAGGTCATTAATTTTTCCGTACGTTCTTGCACGTGCTGGCCTAAAAATATGTGCACGAACGGATGTATTTGTACGAGAATTACATACTGCAGTACGTGAATATGCACTCTATTAAAGTGCGATAAATTTTGAGAGAAAGTGCAAGATAAACTAGGAAATATTGTGAGAAAAGGAAAACTTGATTGTAACACCTAAATTCTCCTTTCTCACAAAGTTTAACATAACTTTTGTATTTCCCAAGGGTGTCAAAAGATGGCGAAAAAGGACTGCGTCTCTCCGCGTTTTATACTTTTTTTTATATATGTTTCCATTTCTGTCTAGGATCAAATTTTCTTTATTTTTTTTAATCAAATAAATAGTGCATGTAAATATGAACAAGAAGTCTTATACCCAACTTAAATCTAAGGTATTAGGAACACAATTCATTTGTTTGACTTTGTTACTAAATAGATAATTGTCTTTCTTACACTTTTAATTAAGCATAATCCAACACTTACATGTATTTGCCACATAAAGCCTGTTTCTTTTTCTTCAATTTTAGCTCATCTGAGCACAAAGTGCTAGGTGAGCTGTTATGATGGGTCATTGTGTAACATAATCCATTGCGGAAGTTCATATATTTCTTTCATGAAGAAATAAGTAGAGTAGCAACGGTCCGAATCCATGAGAATATTACATGTAATAATCTACTACATATCATGTTGACTCGCCCATCTGCTGCCGATACTTTCTTGAATGAACATTTTTGAGAGGAAGATGCGAAACAAGATATTTGATTTGTTGAACTAGTATTTTGGTCCCATATAAATAGGGAAGCAAATGCGCAAGACGGGGGACGAGTCGATAGTTTGAAATGGGATTGATCACGTATGCGACTATTTGGGGCTTATGCTCCCAGAGTAGTTAGACGTATTATATATTGTATGCTTTAAAGAAGTTTGAGTTATTGTTAATTGATCCACTATACGATCACTCAGAAGAAACATTGTAGAAGCAGGAGAAAAGACCGATATCATCATACTATTGTCTGACGTCCGTCCGTCTGTCCGTCCACATCCTTTAAAAATCTCCTCCTTTAAAACCAGCCGACCAATGGAGCCGACACTTTTCAGCAGTGTTTATTTGGTGAAGGTCTACAAAAGTTATCAAAAGTTATTAAAAGAATTTCATTCCGTGGCATATGAAAATGGAAATTGATTGATCTAATGAATGGGGTTTAACGTCACTTTTAACAGTATTTCAGTCATATCACGGCGGCTGGAGCACCTAACAATGGCTTCCTGGTATTTCTCACAATAGTACTACAACTACATCCGAGCTCCAGCTGCTCATCCCAATTAAGTTTATGATTATCCACCTACTGGTAGAAGAAGGTATATACGTCACGACCGGGGATCGAACCCGGAACCCCGTGATTAGGAGTCCTACGCGCTACCACTGCGCTTTAGCCGCATAAATGCGAAATTTTTAGTAAATCTTCAGAAAATTCTGTCAGAAACTACGAAACCAATGGCAATTATATTTAATGTACCATGTTCTCAAAAATTATACCCCTCCTGTCAAATATCACTGCGCCCCCTTAGATACTAAGTTAGGAAAACCCTTCAGTTGGAGCAAGTTCATAAGTCTTCGCGTCTTTAGTTATATGGTCAAAGGCATTCTTATTTGGTATGCAGCTGTTTTTTCTTGAGGGTAGTAAAATGCAGGATTATTTGGTAATAGATAAAACTCAAAAGCCTAAGCCATTCTTACTTGTTATGTAACACTACCAGATGATTTTGTACAAAGCCCAAAATCTTATATGTCTTATATCAATTGGCATTAGTTGCATCTTTTATTATTACAAAAAAAAAAAAAAAAAAAAAATAAATAAAAAAACACTTTAATTAGCAGATAACTCATGTGAGCGACTTAGGACTATCATGACCCTCTTGTTCACAGTGTTTCCGACAGAGTGTCGGCAAACTTATAATCGTTATCTGCATTATTTTTCCATTTGGACAAGTCTGAAGTTTGTTGTCCGAGAAGGGGTTAACTAAATTTTAATATGCTCTCTTTTTTATTAAAATCAATCAAAAGTTCAAATATACAAAGAACCAGGGAGATAATCCTTATATATCAGACTCAAATACAAAACAGTATTTGTTGTGCCCCTTAGATCGTAAGCCCCACCCAAAAAACTCTTCTTTTTTTTTAATCAAATAATTTTATCGCATTAAGTAGACCTCGGCCCAAGGAACATTTCTGCAAAAGAATTTATGAAATAAATTGAAACCTTTTAGAGAAAACGACTTTTAATGATTTTCTATGGACCATAACTGTTTGAAGGAATCTGACAAAGAACAATCTATGGAACAATCCTGTGGGGTTTAGTTGAGATCTAAAAGGTATTTCTGAGGAGGAGATGTATTTTTTAAGAAAAAAAATACACGCAATAACGGACGAACGCACGACAGACAATTCGCCGTAATAGTAGCCAGTCGACCTTCGGCTAGTTGAGCTAAAAAACCATGTTGAAGGTTTTGGACATCAACAAAGTAGGGTTACAGGGTCTCTGCCTAGGGGACGTGCCGTAAAGTGTTTATACTCAGCCCTTGTCGCTCCTTACCATAAAGAACTCATTTAACCCATTATTACACAAACAGGCATATTTGCGCTTTTAAGAATTGTAGTTTTTAAAACACCGAGAAAAAAATATTGTAACGAGCATTTTCTTCTTTACACTCAATGATTTCTACTTTATGCGGATTTTAATCTTCAGTCACAACCAACTTTATTTTGTCGTCTGCAATCTCTTTCGATTTGGACCATTCTAAAATAGATTTATGTTCTAACGGGTATATTGATTCAGGCTGTAGGTACGACGTTCGGGGGGAATTTTGAACTGTTGTTTATTAGCGACTTAGACGTGTCATTCACACTGTAGTTACGGCGTTCAGAAGGTTTGATTTATCGACTTAAAAACGGTTGATACAGACTGTAGTTACGGCGTTCAGAAGGTTTGATTTATCGTCTTCAACGGTTGATACAGACTGTAGTTACGGCGTTCAGAAGGTTTGATTTATCGGCTTAAACGGTTGATACAGACTGTAGTTACTGCGTTCAGAAGGTTTGATTTATCGGCTTAAACGGTTGAAAAAGACTGTAGTTACGGCGTTCAGATGGAACTTTTAATTGTTGTTTGATAAGCGACTTAAACGTCTGATTCAGACTGAAACTACGACGTTCTGAAGGAACTTCGGACTGTTGTGTGATTAGCGACTTAAACGTCTAATTCAGACTGTAATTACGATCTTTGGAAGGAACTTCAACTGTTGTATGAGTAGCGACTTATACAAACAGGCATATTTGCGAATCAAAAAATTATAGCTTTAAAAGAAAGACGAGAAAAAAATGCTTTTAACTAGCATTTTCTTCTCTTTTTTTCACCCAATGATTTCTACGTTATGAGGATTTTAATCTTCTTTCAAAACCAACTTTTTTTTCGTCTGCAATTTCTTTCGATTTGGACCATTCTAAAATTGTTGTATGCTTTAACGACTTAAACGTGTCATTCACACTGTAGTTACGACGTTCGGAAGGATCTTTGAACTGTTGTTTGATTACCGACTTAAACATGTCATTCACACTGTAGTTACGACGTTCGGAAGGATCTTAAAATTGATGTTTGATTAGCGACTTAAACATGTCATTCACACTATAGCTACGACGTTTGGAAGGAACTTAAAATTGATGTTTGATGAACGACTTAGACGTCTGATTCAGACTATAGTAAGAACGTTCGGAAGGAACTTTGAATTGTTGTTTGATTAGCGACTTAAACGTGCCATCCACACTGTAGTTACGACGTTCGGAAGAAACTTTGAATTGTTGTTTGATGAGCGACTTAAACGTGTCATTCACACTGTAGTTACGACGTTCGGAAGGAACTTTGAACTTTTGTTTGATTAGCGACCTAAACGTGTCATTCCCATTGTAGTTACGACGTTCGGAAGAAACTTTGAATTGTTGTTTGATGAGCGACTTAAACGTGTCATTTACACTGTATTTACGACGTTCGCAAGAAACTTTGAATTGTTGTTTGATGAACGACTTAGAAGTTTGATTCAGACTATAGTTAGAACGTTCGGAAGGAACTTTGAATTGTTGTTTGATTAGCGACTTGAATTTCTGATTTAGACTGTAGTTACAATGTTTATGTCGACAATAAACCATTTTCTCTTGTTCTTTTTCTTAGTTGTTGTTAATTGTTGCTGATCATATTTTTTTTGCAAAACAACACCGTTTACATGTTTGTATCTCAGTTGAACTTCCTGTCGGAAGTCAGATGATGTGATCAGCGATCCCCGATTGTACGAGAAGGTTTTTGAATAAATACACATTGGGCCCCTCTTTATCATGAAAGCCACTTTTCGCATTTTCTATATGTATAAATACCTACTAGTTCATTATCTTTTCTCTTTTTCTAAAAACGAGTCATTCTTAAAAATGAAGAGCGAGTTTTATAAAAACTAAATATAGACTATAATCAGATTCCATCACCTGCGCACCTGTATTTGTAAATCCAATAATCGACGAACTTACTCTTGTATAAATAAATTAATTGAAGATGACGTCGTTTATGACGTATTTTTAAGTAATACCACGAGAGCGTTAAGTCAACTTGGTTTAAAAGATTGTGTATCCCAGCGTAACGTACAGGCTAGACTTTCGGCATTCTGGTAATTATTATCATTATTATTATTTTTTGATAGATCGAGATATATTTGAACAATGAAAAAAAGAAAAAAAAAAGTGACCTTTTGATTAAACTGCGACTACTTAGGTAAGTTATTGTAAGTGTGTAAATATAGGATGAATAAGATGGATTCAGTGTTAAAGTACTTTAGAACATTGTGTAGATGTATTTGTCATTGATACGTGGAATCTTAGTATTCTTTTACGATATATTTTCAGGCATCAGCTTTGGTCTGTAGATATTTGAGAAGGCACCTTGGCGATCTTTGAAAAACCAACCTAAGAGAGCAAGGTATGAATATTCTGATGATACTTATTGATTTAAAAAATTAATTTCTTCATATTTTTTTCTTACCTAAACGATCAAAATAAATAATTTCCATCGACTTTATCTTGTGATTTGCAACTTCCTTTTATTTAGATGAGTATAAAATATGTTGTTTGGTAATGGGTAAATTTTAAAATATATACTTAAAGAAAGGAGATCTATAAGACAACACACTTTGATTAACATTATCATACGTTTAACCCTCTACGGCGCAAAATTGAAATGATTGGATACTCGATGACATTCTACCTTACCGTAGGATATAATTTCTAACTCCAGATATCTCTAATGATTTTTTGTGTAAAAGCCTACTTCCCTGGCTGGTACATATTTGGTAATAGTGTTGCTATATAAGATATCATGTCATTCTACCTTACAGTAGAATATGATTTTAAACTGCAGATATATCTAAATATTTTTTTCATAGCACGATTTCCTTTCATGACTATAATTTGAGTAGTGTAAAACATATCATTTTTCTGTCATTCTACCACACTGCATTATATTATATTAACCCTTTTCATGCATTGATAAAATCTTTCCATTGATATTAAAAAGCTGAAAGCATCGAAAAGCCTTTAGTCTTTGTTGGTCAGTATTTCTTTTCGAAAATTGATTTATAAACATTATGTATGGCTTGAAAAGGACAAGCAGATGGTGAAGACTAAGATCAAACTGCACATATAATTTTTATCTATACCTCCTGCAAAAAAAGGAATATTCCGGGCAAAGCATGACAAGGGTTAAAAAACACATATTCTTTAAAACTGTTTTTTAATTTCAGCAAAGATATACAAGCTGTAAGAAAGGTGTTGTTCTGGACCCGAAAGATAAGTAGAGTCAGGTAAGGGGTTAGATTGCAAAAATTCGTAATTCTCAGCACATGACAAGAAAGTCATGGTCCAAATTTGGGACAATTGCAGGCTCTACAATGAGACTATAATTTCCGTGTCGAGTATGGTTGGTAACATCGTAGATAAAGGAGATACTGCTGATTTCAAGGATTTGTTTACAAACTCTTTCCAAAACAACTCCTACTTTTTACGTCTCTCAAGAAAAAAACAAACTAGAAACACTTTGGAAAATGAAGAAATTGCTTGATTTATCCATTAGGAGTTAAAAAGGTCCCCAGCAGTCAACAGATAGAATCGAGCAATCTTTTACTTAACCACAATGTTTTCTTTTCAAAAAGACGACAAAATTTAAAATTCCAACAACTTAAAATTGTTGTCTGCATCTTTCGTCCTATGGGTCACATATAATAAACGGGATAAAATTGATATTGAGAGTAAGCTATAGAATGCAACGTAAATACGTAACAGTAAGATGGAATGGCCTTTTTTCCGTCAGTAAAAAAGCTTTCGAACCTGATTTGAATTTTTACTTTTCATCATTTAATAAAGGACATTGAAAGGCCAACTATCTTCACTCTGGGCTGTTAGAATTTATGGATTGCTAGCCACGTCCATTGTCCTCTGACAAGGCTGTTTGCCTGAAATATCCAATGGTTTTACTTTGCAAAAAAAGGGTCAAAGACATAAGAAATAAGTTAAATCGTTGTTGGACGGCTTAAACGTCGTAACTATAGATTGAATAAGCTGTGGTTTCGACGTGTAAGTCTCCTTCAAACGAAAAACGGTTGATATAAATTTCTGATGTCAACAGTGTACGACCGTTTTAAATGAATAAAGTCAGACAACATTCTAAAAGTTAGCGGGGATCCGTCAATTGCACAGACTGTCTAGGGTCAAAATGCTCCGGTTTTGTAGATTTGGTCATTCTACCCGACTATAAGTATATTTTTATAATATCAAAACAAATGGCATACGCTCGAAAAAATATATTATCTAATTGTTTTTATATGAAGTTTCCAGATGGCCCCTTTTCGCATGGCAGGTCACGTGTTTTTACTCTATTTTCAGTCAAAATGGCAGAAAACAATTTTGGACAGAAAAGAATGTTTGGTGAGGAGGAGATAAGTGAAATTGAACTAGAACCGAACAGAAGAGACAAACAGAACTTTAGTGAGGGAAAAGCAAAGTGTGAGAGTGAAAAGTGTGTGTTGAATATGAGTGGAAAGTTTGCGTTTTATTTATGTTTTGTATGTAATATGTATTTATGTGATGCGTGTGTGAGAGTGCATGATGAAACCCATGAATTAATGAGAGAGGGGAGCGAGGAAAGTGAGAAAACAAAAATGGCGAACAAAATAGTTGAAAAAATAATGAATGAAAAAATGTCAGAAAGAGACAGGGAGCTTAATGAAGAAAATATTAAAGTGTGTGGAAGAGTCAACGTGAAACATGAATTGGATAAGAATGATTGTTGGATAACTGGATTATGTGGATTGAAGGATAAAAGGTGGGTAGTTTTGGATTCTAAAAATGATTGTATAAAAATATTTAGTTCCGTAACCAACACGTTACTAAGATACGTCCGGTTTGGTTCAAAACCTCGGGATGTTACAGAAATAAAACAGAAATTTACTGATCCGAACTCAGCGTCCGGCAGTAAATCTGATGTTTCTGGGGCAGCCCGGGATGATCAGGATAAACAGTGTTTGTTAGCGGTAACTTTTCCGCGGATAAAACAAATCTGGTTTATAGACGTGAATCAAACTCCGGCAATCAAAACTAAATCTATAGAAATGCAGAAACACTGTTATAATATAGATTTTAGTGAAGATAAGATTTTTACCCTCTGTTGGGAAGATGTCGGGTCTGAATATCGTGCTTCTGTCGACATTTTGTCTGCGGAGGGAAATCCGCTTAAAGTTATACAGTTAGACTTCAGACCTGAATTATTATTCCCTGACCTCGCTGTGTACAAACACAAAATTTATCTGACTGATTACCTTTACAACAAAGTATTTTGTATAAATGTGGAGGACGGGAAAACTATTTCTGAACTCTCTATAGAAAGGTCCTCGAGGCTGACAGGGATCTGTGTGGACCCCAGTAATAACGTGTTTGTATGTGGACACTACAACAACAAAGTGTATAAACTGTCTCCAGATTTACGTGGATTTGAACCATTAAATCTGGACACAGAATTTACACGGGATCCATTCAAGATTTGTTTTACGGGCGGAAAATTGTTTGTCAGCCATTTTGGCTGGCCTTCATCTCCTCTATGTAACACTGTTACTGTGGTCCAGCTGACATAACGTCTCACCCTACCCACATGTATTGTTGCATTTATACTAGCTTACATTATTCCATTAACTTTACGTTGTCTTAACAACAAGTGAGGTTCCTTTGTTACCATGGTTACGATAGAATGTTGTTACCATGGTTACGATGGAACACGCCGCTGAAATTCTTTTCCCGTCACTATTTTTACACGATACTTTGTCTGCCAATAAAATAAACTGTATTGCTTTAAGCGAATACAAATGTTGTCTTCCATTATAATTATTAGTCCCTTTCTATTGAATTTGTTTACTTTTTTTTTATTTTAACTTTTTCGAAAATTATTGAACGTAAAAAAGAAATGAAAATGAAGAATACTGTCGGCCTTAACCGACCTCGGAACTATAAACCATATTTGTTTAAGCGGTTTCGTTACATGTTTGTACATATTTTTGTCTAGCTTTAATTGTATGAAAGTAATATGAATATCAAATTAATAATTAGTATTTACTATTTCATGAATTTTTAATTATTTGCTTTTATTTTTAGTAAACACGAACTTTGTATATCCTGTGGCATACGCAACAGATTAAACGATCCCTCTTTGCACGAAAATGGCGAAAACAACTGTTGCGAATCCTAATCTACCCATAATACTCGACAAATCACATAATCAAAATAAACATAAAAGATTAAAATAAAACCGAATAATAACAATAATAAAGAAAATAATACACGGATGCGTAGGTTCTTTTATATTTTTCTTTTATCTATGCAATTCATGTTTCACAAGGAGAGAGTGAGTGAATAGATTTGTTGTTTCTTTTGTATTATAATAAAAATAATCTTCATGTAAATAAATTATGACATTAATAATATTGATTATATTCGACTTAACCTGAAATTCTGATGTTTTGATTATTTTAAACTGCACCCCGCCCCGTACCCCCCCCCTCCGTCACTGTTTTCCCCGCCAACTTGTAGAGATAAACATGATGTATGCTTTATCTTTCATTTGGTGTTTTAGAAGTTGCAATCCTGACGAAGTTCAAGTCGTTATCTCTTTAACGAATGTTTGTCGATGTACTTCTAAAATCTTGTAACTACAGCTTTACTCAGGTTAAAGCTGAAAGGCTTTAAAAGTACACCGACAAATGTATAACTATGAATTATATTTTAAATTGCACCCCCCCCCAGCTTCCCTTACCCACTTGTAATGATGGAAATATATTAAGTCTACAGAACTTTATCTTTCACTCGGTGCTTTACGAGTTGCAATCCTGTCGAGGTTCAAATCGTTGCTTCCAAAAATGAAAGTGTATATGACACTGCCAGAACGAAACGAAACGAAAACTTGTGGTAAAAGGAGCCATCTCTTTCTTGGATTTTTATCGATGTACTTCTAAAATCTTGTAACTACAGCTTTACGCAGGTCATAGATAGAAGGCTTTAAAAGTGCACCGATAAATGTTTGCTTTCTATTCCGGTCCGTGGCAAATTATCTATTGACAGATGATAGAAATCATGTAACTTGGTGATCACATCCAGTCCGTCTTGTCTGTCGGGCCCTTCAACACATGTAGAAGAGCTCTCGACTTCAAACCTAGAGATCCCCGGGCTGACCGAACTAATAATCATTGGACCTTTTGTAATTAAAGACCGTGGCAAAAGGATAAATTGTCTACCGTAATACGTGGTGATCACACCTTGTCCGCCTTGTCCGTAAGGCCCTTCAACACATGTAGAAGAGCTCTCGACTTCAAACCTAGAGATCCCCGGGCTGACCGAACTAATAATCATTGGACGTTTTGTAATTAAAGACCGTGGCAAAAGGACAAAATGTCTACTGTCTTACATGGTGATCACACCTAGCCCGTCTTATCTGTCAGCCCGATTAGCTCTGTTGGTAGAGCACTAGACCTCCAACCTAGAGATCCCCAAACTGACCTAACTAATTATCCTTGGACCATTTGCAATTAAATACCGTGGCAAAAGGATTAATTGTCTACAGTGTTACGTGGTGATCGTATCTAGTCCGTCCTGTCTGTCAGCCCGATTAGCTCAGTTGGTAGAACACTTCAAACCTAGAGATCGCGGGTGTAATCCCCGGTTAGAATAGACCAACCGCAGGCTTCAATTAGGGAATCAACCAACCAATCAATTCATTTATTCAGTCCGGGCTTGAGATTTTTTTGTTGGTTTGACAACTAAAAAGTCGTAACTGCAGCTCATTCAAGCTGTAGTTACGACATTTAGGTCCCCAACCAACCGTTTCACTTTATATTAACATGCTACTGGCCATAGATTTTGCAAAATAACGCCGTAAAATCGAAGCGAAACTTCCTGTTGGAGAGAATGGGCGGGGCCAAGGGAATCAGTGGGCGGGGCCAGCGATTTGTAAATTGTTCTTAAACCGATGCCCTGTGTGACGGTGATATCCATACAGTAATTTAATCCAATCTCAAACAATCACGAGTTTTAACGCCTCGTGAAAATTGTATTTGGACTATTTTCTAGAAAAGAAGAAATTGTTGCTTGTTTCACTATCAATAATGTTGTCTATCCAAAAAAGTAACATCCCACAAGCTAAACATTGTCGTCTGCACCATCTTTAGAGTATAGACCAATCTAAAGAGGCTTTGTCCGGTAAAAAGTTAAAGAACCAGGAGGGGCTCTCGACAGTCTCTTCGTATATCCATACATTATCCCAATAACAACTGACCTTCGTCTGGCTGCGTAAGTCATATGAGCATATCCTACGATAGTGACGATAAATTAACGAAATACTTACAAAATATAAACATTTATAGTCGCTGTCTGATGCCAAAAACTGCCTCAACACACAGTTACAGTTACAATGATTTGGCGATGGGTAAACTAAACTGTAGTTACAATGGTTTGTCGTAATGTCACCTCGCCAATGGTTTGTTGTAGAGGAAAGGTAGTTGTTGTTACAATGATATGTCGTAGAATGGATTCGGCTGTAGTTACAATTATTTGTAGAAGAATCAACTCAGCTGTAGTTACAATGATTCGTCGTACTGAGCTGTAGCTATACTGGTTTTTTGAAGAGACAACGCAGTTTTTATTACAATGATATGTTGTAGAATGAATTCGGCTGTAATTACATTGATAAGTAAAAGAGTCGACTCAACTGTTGTTACAATGATTTGTAGAAGAGTCAAATCAGCTGAATTCACAATGATTTGTAAAAAAGGTCAGCTCAGCTGTAGTTACAATGATTTGTAGAAGAGTCATCTCAGCTGTTATTGCAATGATTTGTCGTAGAGTCAACTCAGCTGTGATAAAAATGAATTGTCGAAGAGTCAACTCAGTTGTAGTTACAATGTTTTGTAGAAAGGTCAACTCGGCTGTAGTTACAATGATAAGTCGTAGAGTCAACTCAGCTGTAGTTACAATGGTTTTTAGAAGAGTCAACTCAGCTGTAGTTACAATCTTTTGAAGAAGAGTCAACTCAGCTGTAGTTACAATGCTTTGTAGAAGAGTAGATTCAGCTGTTGTTACAATGATTTGAAGAAGAGTCAACTCGGCTGTAGTTACCACGATTTGTAAAACAGTCAATTCGGCTGTAGTCACAATGATTTGTTGAAGAGTCAACTCGGCTGTAGTTACAATGATTTGTAGAAGAGTCAACTCACTTCTTGTTACAATGATTTGTTTAAGAGTCAATCAAGCTGAAGTGACAATGATCTATAAAAGAGTCAACTCAGCTGTAGTTACAAACATTTGTAGAAGATTCAACTCAGCTGTAGTTACAATGATTTGAAGAAGAGTCAACTCAGCTGTTGTTACATTGATTTGTAAAAGAGTCAACACAGCTGAAGGTTTAATGATTTGTCGAAGAGACATCTCAGCATTAGTTATAATGATTTGTAGAAAAGTCAACTCAGCTTATTTTACAATGATTTGTAGAAGAGTCAATTCAGCTGTAGTTACAATGATTTGTAGAAGGTTCAATTCAGCTGTAGTAACAATGATTTGTAGAAGAGTCGATTCAGCTGTAGTTACAATGATTTGTAGAAGAGTCAACTCAGCTGTAGTTACCAAGATTAGTGGAAGGGTAAACTCAGCTGTAGTTACCATGATTTGTAGAAGAGTCAACTCAGCTGTAGTTACAAAGATTTGTAGAAGAGTCAAATCAGCTGTAGTTACCATGAATAGTGGAAGGGTCAACTCAGCTTTAGTTACCATAATTTGTAGAAGAGTCAACTCAGCTGTAGTTACAAAGATTTGTAGAAGAATCAAATCAGCTGTAGTTACCATGATTAGTGGAAGGGTTAACTCAGCTTTAGTTACCATGATTTGACAGAGCTTCAATGCAGTTGTAGTTACAAAGATTTGTTGAAAAGAGTCAACTCAGTTACAATGATTTGCAGAAGAGTCAACTCAGCTGTAATAACAATGATTTGTAGAAGTGTCAAGTCATCTGAAGTTTCAATGATTTGAGCTAGAGCCAACTCAGCTGTAGTTTCCACGATCTTTAGTCGAGTCCCACGGCTGTAGTTACAAAGATTTGAAAAAGAGTCGACTCAGCTGTAGTTAAAATGAACTGTAGAAGATATTATAATTTGTAGAAGAGTCAACTCAGTTGTAGTTACAATGATTTGCAGAAGAGCCAACTCAGCTGTTTTTACAATGATATGTAGAAGAGTCAACTCAGTTGTAGTTCCAATGATTTTAGAAGAGTCAACACAGCTGTAGAAACAATGATTGGTAGTAAAGTCAAATCAGCTGTAGTTACAATGATTTGTTGTAGAGCCGACTCGGCTGTAGTAACATTGATTTGTAGAAGAGTAAACTCGGCTGTAGTTACAATAATTTGTAGAAGAGTCGACTCAGTTGTAGTTACAATGATTAGTTGTAGAGTCAACTCACCTGTAGTTACAATGATTTGCAGAAGAGTCAACTCGGCTGTAGTTACAATGATTTGAAGAAGAGTCAACTCAGCTGTAGTTACAAAGATTAGTGGAAGAGTCAACTCAGTTGTAGCTACAATGAATTGTAGAAGTGTCATCTCGGCTGTAGTTACAAAGATTAGTGGAAGAGTCATCTCAGCTGTAGTTACTAAGATTTGTAAACTTATTATATCATTATATGTCACCCCATGATCGACCCATCAATTTACAACATTCTGTTTAACAAAGTCCTCAGCTGGTTTCTTCATATAGGGTGATAGTAAAGCTATCAGATGCAATTTTGCACGCAGACGAATGATGAAACTTGATGTTTGATTCAAAAACATGTAGACGAAAGTTAAATTGCACAAAATTTGATAAGGATTTGTCCGCATTTAGGTCTGTACGTACATTTCGTGCAAGAAAACAAACAAAACAAATCAATCAAACAACAACAACTAAAATAATGATTGGTCAAATATCGGTCGACCAATGAAATCGTACCTTTGGCCCAGAAGTGAACACTTACCTCAGGCATTTTGTTGAAACACTTTTCGTTAACGGATGACACAAACGTCGTAACCACACTTTATTCAAGCTATTGTCATGGTTTTTCTGGCGTCGAGCAACGATTTGTTTTTGTTTGTTGTCTCTGATCATATATATAAATTTACAAAATAATGTCGTAACCTCAGTTAAACTGCCATGTTGTAGATAGGTTGGCATTACCAGAGATCAGTAAACAACCGAAATATCAACAAGCTCTGTAAAAAACTTGAAGGAATAATTGTCCGACTTTACGGGATGTTGACTCGAATGGTCGATTTTCATAACCGTTGTAATTTTCGCGTCTCTTCAAAGCCTCATCAAAGTACAGAAAGTACTGTTGAAGAGCAAATTTGATAAAAATCCTTTCCAGCTGTCTAAAGAATTTGTTTGCAGAAGAGTATCAATTGTTTATCATTTAATTACACACAGCGCTGTCTTAGAAATTGATAAGTGTTTTGTCTACCCAGAGAAAAGAGAGTTTTAAAATTTCATGAACCTGCTGTCAGCATATGCACTGAAACTATTTTTTATGCTCCCCGAAAAGCGAGCATATAGCCGCCGCTTAAGTCTATCCGACCGTCCTTCCGTCCGTCCGCCTTCAATTCTCCACAACCTTTAGGCTAAATTGGATGGAACTTGGCATGTGGATTCCCTATGATTAAGCACCCAAGCTTTTCCCGGTTTTGGGATATTTCCAAAGTCAAGGTCACAGCTCAAGGTCAAATGTTAAAATTAAGCATGTTCGGAAGAAGCTCCTAAAAATATGGATAGATTTTTAAATAACTATTGCACAATTGTTCTCTATCAAGAGCAGTTGCGCAATTTGAAACAAATTTTGCTCCAAGGTCAAGGTCACAGCTAAAGATCAAACGTTGAAATCAAGCATACCTGGAGAAGTGCGAGAATATAGCCGCTGCTTCGTCTGTCCTTCCGTTCGAACGCTATTCCCTGTTTATTGGATACTTTAACAGAGCTATATTCGGGGATCATAATCCGTCTCTGACGGCTTTTGTTATAAACTAACTTGGCATGAAAGTTTCAATTCCTAAATCTTTTTTCCCACAACATCTTCAAACGGAAACGATTGTGGAAAATGGAGGAATTGCTTTTAAAAAGCAGTTTCTTCATCACTTTTTTTTCTTTCCAGTGGGTGACAGATTCTAAGATTATATCAACTTCAAAACTAGAAGTTGGCTTCAATTTGAATTAATCTAAACATTTGCCATCAGATGCCAAATTTTAGACTGTCCTAATTGAAAGGAATTGCAGACGACATTTTTTAACTTTTTGAAAAATTAGATCTTTCACTTTTTTGGGGTAGAAAATTGAACAAAATAAAGAAATGGCTCAGCACAAGCAATTTCTTCATTTTACAAAATGTTTTCCCAGTTGTTTTATTGAGGGCATCCAAATGCGTAATTGTGTGGGAATGGATTTATTAGGTTACACTTTAGTACCTTATTTCACATGTAAAGGAATTAACTACATACAAATTTTGGTACCTTATTTCACCTGTAAAGGAATTAACTACATACAAATTTTAGCAGCCATATGTTTAATCTTAATTTAACCAATTACCAAGAACGAGAAAATTTTGGACTGATCCAGTTTCAAAGATGTTTCAGAAGATAATTTTAAGTTGATGAAATTTTAAATGTTTTGTCTTTTGAGGTAGAAAGCATTGGGGATAATTAATCAAATGCCTGTAACAAATCAATGTCTTTATCTTCCACAGTGATTTCCAAAGGTGTTGGAAGTGTTAAAAATCATTGTGTGGGGATGGGTTAACCACGAAATCATTGATAAAGAATCAATCTAGTCTATTCTAAGAATATATTACAATGTACACATCTAGTCTATTCTAAGAATATATTACAATGTACACATCTAGTGTATTCTAACAATATATTACAATGTACACATCTAATCTATTCTAAGAATATATTACAATGTACACATCTAGTCTATTCTAAGAATATATTACAATGTACACATCTTATCTATTCTAAGAATATATTACAATGTACACATCTATTGTTGGAATAACAGTAAAAGTGCAGTTAAGTGAACTCGGTCGTATGACCTGATTTTCAGTGAAATGTTTTTAACCATAATAAATGCAAACTGTTATTTTCTTTTTGTTCTACGACTTGTTTGATTAGAAAAATATTGAACGAAGAAGCAAATGCATTCTGTACGTATAACAACATTCTTGAATCGATAGAATATTCGATCGTTGTTCCTCTCAATTACCTTCTTTCCCCCTTAACTATTTTGAGAGTAGTTCAAAAATTGTTTATCCGACACCAAATGTTCATACTAGTAATGTCATAGGAGAGCTATTTACTATAAAAAAAAATGGAGAAAACTTTACGTTTAACGATGTATACTCTACGTCGTTTGGGAACAAATTCTTACAACTTAGAAAGTTTACTTTCTATTCTGATTCCTTGAAACATATCAGTACATATATATGGACCAATAAAAGAACAAATATCGTGAGCCACTCTGGGAAATCAAACCTGTGACCTTTTGTTTGGAAAATCGACGTTCTACCCGGTCCCTTAAAAACAACAACACGCAGATGAAATATTATTGGCGCAGTATTCAAGACCCTTTCATCTGATATTTGATTCAGGCATAAGGCCTTATTAGTAAACTCAAATAACAGTGCTTAATATTTTGGCGATTTACGAACTTTTGAAGGTTTGGAATTCGCTCTCAAATATACTGAGGGTACAAAAGTTTATCATTTTTTTTCGACCTACACTATTTTTCAACGTAAATGTATAAACCTTATAAAATCAGTATCAAAAAGCTAACTAACTATGTATGCATAAAGAGCACTCTTTCCTCGCTTCTAAAGGCTGTCTGACGCAATTTTGCTGAAACACGTTCTGCACGTGCTTCCACATGTACGTGAAGTCTATATCCACAATATCTATCCCAGTTTATTAGTTAGCAGCAATAACAAGATAACTCATAAAACATTTAAAAAAATTCAAATGGGACGTCGCCCAGGGCTTAACTTAGACCAACGGAACGTAGCCATCGGTATGCTGGCTGGTGGTATGATAGTAAAAGAGGTGGCTCAACATTTTGGCGTGAGCCAAAGTTCCATTTCAAGACTTAGAACAAAGTATCGTCAAAGACAGGCCACGTTCAGGCATGCCACGTAAGACTACCCAACGTGAGGACAATTACATCGTGACGTGTTCACGGCGTAATCGCTTCCTCAATAGCACTCGTATAGCCGGTTTGGTCCGAAATGCAACGGGAACACGGGTCTGTGCTCGTACTGTAAGAAACAGACTTCGTTCGGCACGTTTACGCGTAGGTCGACCTTACGTTGGCATTCCTTTGACACGTGCACACAGACATGCAAGATTGAATTGGACAAGGGTACACCGTCGATGGCCAAGACGAATGTTTAATCAGGTCCTATTCACAGACGAATCCCGTTTAAATTTGATGTTTGCGGATGGCAGGGTACGTGTTTGGAGGCGTGATGGCGAAAGGATGGATCCCTCCAACATCATTCAACATGACAGTTTTGGAGTCGGCAGCGTCATGGTCTGGGGTGGTATATCATACCATGGCAAGACTGACTTGGTAGCTATTCAGGGAAACTTAAATGCCGTTCGATACTGCACCGAAATTGTCCAGCCAGTGGTATTGCCGTTCTTGCGTCAAGGGCTTGCTACCATTTTTCAGCAAGATAATGCCCGCCCACATGTCGCTCGGCAGACAAATCACCGGATCTGTCTCCGATCGAACACCTTTTGGACCATCTGGGTGGGAGAGTAAGAGACAGGAATGACGTTAATAACGTTAGAGACCTGGAACGTGTTCTGCGTCAGGAATGGGGTCGTATCCCTATGGTCATTAATCGTAGGCTCATTTCCAGCATGAGAAGACGCTGTGATGCCGTTATTGGCGCACACGGTGGACACACAAGATATCAAATCTTTGTGTTACTTTTACTTCCCCACCCCTACCGTGCTTGACGCTGTACAACAGACACGTTTGACCTTGAAATCATCTAAATTTTTAAATACTGTGGCTAACACATAAAAGATCGATGTGTGAAAATATGGTTTGAATCAAAAGCTAGACACCGGAGAAATTGTCTGTAACGTACGAAATTGTTAAACTTTTTTCCCTCATATCTTATATCTTAAAAATGTTAATTCTTAAAAACTTTTCACTTCGTATAAATTCTGATTTCTTTTTTTATAAAATCTACTATTCTAAAATGGAAGTTGACATGTCGTCTGCTCTGTATATAGGATGACACTGACAGAAAATTGTGTTTCTGTATTAAAATGAAGTAACCCCCAATCCCCTTTGAAATACGCTATACATCCACAAGATATAGAGATGTGTAAAGATATTCAATATTTAAAAAAAAAGAAAAAAAAAAAACATACGAATTTACCTCCCACTTAATTCACATGTGCTCTTTTACTCTCAAAAGTGGAGCTTTAAATTGACAACATTGGCAGATTTGTTGTTCTAACCAACGCATTTTATCGGTCACTCATTGTCTATTCTAACTTTTAAAGCTTTAACTTTTAACCGCCTTTTTCATTGTTTTTAGAGAACGGTCTTCGTCTAGTGATACATTAATACTGTTGAGCTATACACTTGTTAATAAACCCAGATAATATATATATCAATCGGTCACTCATTATGTGTTCTAACTTTTAAAGGTTTAATTTTTAACCGCCTTTTTCGTTGCTTTTAGAGAACAGTCTTCGTCTAGTGATACATTAATACTGTCGGGCTGTACACTTGTTAATAAAAACGATGAAAACCGAGATAAAATATAGCATTTGTCAAGAAAGATTAGCCTGTGCCAATGTTTAAATATATTTGAACATGATTATCTCCCTTTCGCTACATGTTGTTAATCTTCGTGTGTTTCCTGGTTAAGAGAGTACCACTTATTCCTACGTTTTGACATACAAAGGAAAAAGTGGTCACATGATAAACTCGGAAAGGGAGAATTTTCTTATTGGCACGCAATTGTTCTTTTCTCACAATGTTTCCATCGACAATGGATGGAAAATGATAATATCCCTTTGGCCACATGTTGTAAATCTTCGCATGTTTCCCGGTTAACCGATTACCATTTATTCCTACGTTTTGACATAGTAAAGAAAAATTATTCACAAAAATAATTCCGGAAAAGGAGAATTTTCTTATTTGGCACTCAAATCGTTATTTTCTCACAATGTTTCCCATCCAAAATCAACTACCCTTCCATTGTTATCAATTTACAAAATTGAATTTGTCATATTCATTTGTCTAAGCTAACTTTCTTAACAATTATCAAGACAATTGAGACACAAATATGACCTCAAAAGTTCAAATAAAGATTTTTCTAAGAATTCACCTAGTGACCTAGTTTTACACCAATATGACCTAATATCGAACTTGACCACGATATTATGAAGCCAAACATTCTGACCAAATAAGGACATTTGAGCGCTCAGTTACCTAGTCACCTATTTTTTTACCTCATGGGAATAATATCGGACTTAACCAAGATATAATAAAGACGAACATTCTGACTGAATAGCACGACGTTTCAGCAAAAATGAGGCCTCTATAGTGCTCAATTTATTTCATAATTTGACTTTAGGACCTCGTTTTATGAAGACATTGTGCCCAGATTAGCTAAATAGGCACATGCACAACGACAGATGAAACTGAACAAGTGTTTGAAGTTTAATCAAAATCGATTTAATGATATCAGAGCATTCGTCCAAGGAAAACGTCGATTTACGCAGTGTGACGGGGGCCTTTTTTAAATCAACAGCCATTTTGAAAAAAAGAGAAGCTTAGAGCACTACTAGGGGAGAAACCAAACAAGTGTCTGGAGTTTCAACGAAAACGTAGATTTACGCAGTGTGACGGGGGCCTTTTTTAAATCAACAGCCATTTTGAAAAAAAAGAGAGAAGCTTTGAGCACAACTAGGGGAGAAACGAAACAAGCGTCTGGTTTTTCAACAAAACCTGTCCAACGGTTACATGGCATTTTCATGACAAGAAATGTCGATTCATATTGTAAAATTTCGGCCGTTTTAAAACTAGTGGTTATGTTGAAAAAGAAATGAGGCGTTGGCAAATAGGAGGTTCTGAACAAGTTTGTAAGTCTCATGAAAATCTGTCAGATGGTTAAAGGTTATTCGGAAGGATAAGAAAATATCAATTAGCTGAGTACAATGGCGGCCTTTTTGAAAACGGCGGGCATTTCGAAAAAAAGTGTCTTGTGGAACTAGAAGTGATACTAAACAAGTATGTGATGTTTCATCAAAATCGGTACAACGGTTGCATTGACATGAAAATGTGGTAAATCGAAAACCACAGTGGTTTACCTTTCAGAGCTAAGGGACTTCGAAAGAATGTAGTGGTTGTACTGGTATGAGAAATACCAGGAATCCATGGCGCAATATGACTGAAATATGATTGCATGCGGCGTTAAACCGAATACAAACAACAACCAAGGAATATTTTACATGGAAGGGGGATGTATTGCTCTATAATTAGGTTATGTTATTTCTTCTTTTTCCGTTGTTTTTTTATTGACAACATTATTCAAGGTAGATAACAACTAGTGCTTATAATGGAAAAAGGGAATGCTTATAATGGAAAAAGGGAAAGTTCTTTTTTTCAAAATGACCCATTTTTTTAAATTTATATAACATGAATTAAGTAAGCACAATTAAGCGTTACTAAAGGTTGATTTAGCTTGCAGCCCCATCTTCAATCAGATTGGTAAAATATTATCAAGCATTAATTCTTACAAAAAAATAACGAAGTAATCGCCTTAAGGCTTGTATTCTATATTATACAACTATCAAATCAGGGCGTATTTTTTATTGATAAGTAGTTAAAGGCGATTGAACGATATGGATATAGCTGTTTTTACGATATTTTGGTCTCCAAAAGACGATATGATTATAAAATTTCCTTGATACAAGATATTCTAAATTGAGTTTAAAACAGAAAAGAAAAAAGCGACATTAAAACTTTTCTTTCTGCAGATCGTTTATCGTAAGGCAAACGCAATTTGATTACCCATTCCTAATTCTTTCTGCAGATCGTTTATTTAAAATGTCATCGTAAGGCAAACGCAATTTGATAATCCATTCCTAATTCTTTCTGCAGATCGTTTATTTAAAATGTCATCGTGAGGCAAACGCAATTTGATTACTCATTCCTAATTCTTTCTGCAGATCGTTTATTTAAAATGTCATCGTAAGGCAAACGCAATTTGATTACCCATTCCTAACTCTTTCTGCAGATCGTTTATATAAAATGTCATATTAAGGCAAACGCAATTTGATTACCCATTCATAATTCTTTCTGCAGATCGTTTATTTAAAATGTCATCGTAAGGCAAACGCAATTTGATTACCCATTCCTAATTCTTTCTGCAGATCATTTATTTAAAATGTCATTGTAAGGCAAACGCAATTCGATTACCCATTCCAACAAATACCCGCCTTTTACGTTCTGCGAGAAAAAGGGGGAGAAGCATTGGAAAACATTGTTAAAAATAAAGAAATTACTTGTAACAAGAAATTTCTTCTTTATCGACAATGTTTTCTACCAAAAATAGACAGAAAGAAATAAAAACTCTCGCAATTTAGAATTTTAGACCGGTTTTTTCATTCAATTTGGACAAGTCTAAAATTACTGAAGAAAATCATATCTACCTGAATGCACCAATCAGTTACCGTATGACCTTGACCCATTTACATCAGAAAATACAAATCGTCTCTTGTCAGGATTTATCTGTTTGTATGAATTAACCAGATGTTTATCTTATATTTTCTCACGTTCACAAACATAACATTTTTTTTCATTTTCTCTGCTAAAACGGAGGACAATTTTCTTTTCTAAGTCCCCCACCTGTCTGTCCGTCTGTCCGTCACACTTTTGTCCGGGGCATATCTCCTAAAACCATAAGTGCTAGGAACTTGAAACTTTATACACTTAAAGATCACAATGTCGAGAAGTGTCATATTAAAGAGCGGCAAATCTAGCCTGCCTATTGTTTTGAGTTTGTACCCTTTGTTGTTTTTTACTTTAAACTTTTGTCCGGAGCATATCTCATAAAGAATTAGTGCTAGTAACTTGAATTTTTATACACTTATTGATCACAATGTGGAGAAGTGTCATGTCTAAGAACGGTAACTCTAGCTTGTCCTTTTTTGAGTTAATGCCCTTTGTTTTTTTAAACTTCACATTGTTCAAGATTCCTTACCCTGCCACGCCCATTTTTTGAGTTATTTCCCTTTGTTGTTTTAAACCTTGTTTATAAGAATCGTTACTCTTCTACGATAAATTTTTAGAGATTTTTTCCCCTTTGATTATTCTAAATAATCGCAATATTTAACAATCATGATCAATTGATCTTACTCTGAAACAAACAATTATGCTCTATTTAAACCTTTCACAAGCAATAAATTTCGCACTTCTCCAAAATTGAAGTGAAATGGTTTACTATTAAAAATACTTTTTTAATCCGGTAGGGGACTCCTGTATTGCATAGCAATACGACATGCACTTGCTAGTTTAGTTGTTGAAACGAATTTATTTTTGTTCGATTGCGACGGAATATGTAAGCTTATGGAGTCACTCTAAAACACTGACAATCCAGATTTCTTCGTGTCCCCGAAAGAGAGGCAAAAGTCAAAACCGGCTGATATACAATTTTACTGCTGGGTAGACTCGGGCTGACTATTAAATTTCCTGCCCATAAACACACCCAGGTGACAGTGGGCTCGAACTTGTGACCTTCAGATCATGAGTTAAGCATCTACACCATTCGTCCATCGAATCATTAGTTTCGCTCTGTGGCTGACATTTAACTAACTAGTCTCTTTGTTTGTTTATCTATCGTCGCTACCGTAGCATTTGTCCACATGTATCGTCGCTACAGTAGCATTTGTCCATATGTATCGTCGCTACCGTAGCATTTGTCCATATTTATCATCGCTACCGCAGCATTTGCCCATATGAGCTACGCTCCCAGATGACGGTTATTTATTAAGGGGGATAGTGCAAAAGACACAGGACGAAAGTACTTTGAGCCCGGTCTTGCTCTCGAACGTGCATTGTGGAAGTTTAAAGTCAAGTGCCCTGGCAACTTAGCTTATGAGCTGACTACTGCTTTATCTCTCGTATTTTCGTTTGTTTATCGTCGCTACCGTAGCATCTGCCCATAAGAGCGATGTCAACAGAAGATGATTAGTAATGGTAGGGGATAGTGTGAGGAAACAGGACAAAACTTCTAGGTGATTTATCAGGATCTTCCACGTCCAAGATGTATAGCACCGTTACAAAGGTCCTCGGTAATATCTGGGGAAACAGGACGAAACTTCTAGGTGATTTATCAGGTTCTTTCACGTCTATGATGTATAGCACCATTACAAAGGTCCTCGGTAACGTCTGGGGAAACTGGACGAAACTTCTAGGTGATTTATCAGGTTCTTTCATGTCTAAGATGTATAGCACTGTTACAAAGATCCTCGATAACGTCTAATCCGAAAGACAAATTCCGAGATTCTGCGGATTGCTAGGCCCGCCCACTTGACTCCAACAGGAAGTTCGACTAGATATCAAACGGAGTTGTTTTGCAGCATTAATAGCCAAGAACACATCATTGTAACATAAAAGTAAGATAGGCAGTGTCTTCAAATCTCGAGATCGCATGTTCGAGCTCCGGTCTGAAATAATAAACTAAGTTTTTGTCTAAAAATCTATGCCGATCGAATTATTTCATTGATCAACCGAGTTTTGATTTACCGCATAAGACTGTTTAACTGTTCATTTGAATAATCGTTGCACCCCCCCCCCCTTTCAGTTACTACGTTGGCTCCGCCCATCGACTTCGACAGGAAGCTTCTCTTCGATATTTAACGGCGTTATTTTACAAAATTTATGGCCAGTAGCATGTAACAAACTAGAGGACCATGATGGTCCTAAATAGCTCACCTGGGAGATCTGCTAATGAAAGTAACTTTTTTGTACAAAAAAGACATACCTGGAACCAGATGAATATTACAAATATAGAATTTCGGGCATAGTACAAAACCATTTAGTAATGCTACATACCAGTTATAAATGCTTTAGGCTTGTTACAAGCAATTTTTTCAATTCCCACTATGTTTTCTACACTAAAAGCTACTTATAGTTTAATTTCAATCCAATTTGAATTGCCAACACAAATTATTTCGGTTTGAACCAGTCTTGAATTTTGTGCTGGTCATGGGTGTAGAGAAGAAGAATATAAAATTGCGCTTATTTGGCGTGTTTCCTAACTTTGTAACCATGGGGCGGGGCCTATTTTGACCCCAGGGGCATAATTTTTAATTACATACTACAAAGCCACCTAGTCATCTAAATGAATGACTTCATTGGTCAACTAATTATTTGACTGACAGCCACAATTGGTCAGATCTCCACAAATCATCCGTGAAACCAATGAAATACGGAAATAATGTAAAATAACACATATTTCAACATAACAGTTACTTTAATGCTATGTCCCATGATAATCAACAAAAAATATCTAAATACAAAACTATGTAAGAATCATGTCATACTTTTGTGCTATAAAAGTATCCATTACTTAAACGCTTTCTCTTAATTGATAATACAAAACAAGAGGCGCTTGAGCGCCTGTATCGCTCGAAAGGCCTGGATATACTGAATATTTTCTGGAATTCGATATACATGTATTCTGAATCATCTTGGAAAAAAACACAGCAAAAACAGAACCTGATGAAGGGTCGCTTAACTCATTCCCAATCAACTGTTCCAAACTGAAAGAAGCTGCAGACGACAATTTAAAGTTAGTGGAATTTCATTTTTTTAGTCTTTGTGGATAGAAAACAGTGTGAACAATCAAGAAATTGCTTTTTCTTCATTATCCACAATGTTTCCAAAGTTTTTTTGTTTTTGTTTTTTTCTGAAGGCGCGTAAAAAGAAGGGATTCTGTGGGAATAGATGATAACAGAAACATTTCAGTGAAAACTAGTTTAAATCAATGAGGTATATTAAGAGTGTTTAAAAACGTTCATTATATACCATATATGGAAATTAGACCCACCCATGAAAGCTGAATGTTTTCAGTCGATTAATTTCTTTTCTATGAATTTGATAGAGGTCGCTCAATTTTTTTTTTCTAATTTCTTTTTCTAAACCTGGTAAAAAGCTTATCAATATTTTTTAGAAAATATTTTCAAAGTTTTCAGTATACACCATATATACGAATTAACCCAAATAAAACCAATGTTTTTGATCAAATTTCTTTGGAGGAATCTGGTAAAGGGTCATCAAAGGATCGTTCCTATGCAATTTAGTTGAACTCCAACCCGTAGTATCTGCGGAGATTTTTTTTAACCCTTTCCTGTACAATACCGGGGTTTTACGTTGCTGCGAATTTATACTCCAGAAAACATAGTGTAAAAAGAAGAAATTGCTTGTAACAAGCAATTTCTCCTTTTCCCACAATATTTTCTACCACATAGATGGTTCCATTTCAAATTGGATCCAATTTTTATTGTTGTCTGCAACCTCTATCAATTTGGACGAGTATGAAATTCCCGAAAACAGGAAATGGTTAAGAAAATATTAAGGACGGACGGACAGATAGACCTATGACGAACAATGCACATGACAATAGCTCGCTGGTCTTGAGACAATGGAGTTAACAAACATAAAAACCATATCCTAGGGCTAAGAAGAAATGCGTGCAGACACTCAATTAACACACCACATTATCACACGATGTCATGTAATTTCTCATCTACTCACAATGTTTTCTGACTTATATGGCACTAATGTGTCTTGAAGAGTACTTTGTTACTCGGTCGTCTAGAAATTTATGATAGGTTTCACAATCAAAGATCACTTTGTCTGATATCCCCCCCCCCCGAAGAAAGATATTGAAGATTACTTTGTTACTTAGTAGTCTAGAAATTGATTGATAGGATTCACAATCAAAATTTACTTTGTCTGATACCCCCCCCCCCCCCGAAGAAAAATATTGAAGAGTACATTGTCACTTGGTAGTCTAGAAATTGATTAAAAGATTTACAATCAAAGTTTACTTTGTTTGATACACCCCCCCCCTTTAAAAAGAAATTAAAACAAAACCTTAGTTCTTACATTCACACATAAAACAGTTACCATTTAACCCATTACCAGATAGCAAAATTTTAGACTGGTCTAAAATTGAAGGGAGATGAAGACAATCTTTTAACTTTGATGATTTTCTTTATTTTTTTCAATTATCTGGGTAGAAAACATTGTGTAAAATGTAGAAATTGCTTATTACAACAATATTTTCTCTATTGCTTTTCTTGGGGGCGTCAAAAAGCGTCAGGGCAAAATTTTGGACGGATCCAAAATCAAAGAAGTTGCAGATAATATGAACTAGGAGATGGAAATTGTGTAGAAAACATTGTGATTTTCAAAAAAATCTTTTAAAATACCTTGCTTTCTACCAGAAAGGTTATTTTCAAATCAAACCGAATTTTCGTCTGCAAAACCTTTGAATTTGGACAGGTCTTAAAGTTTGATAAAAAGGAAGGTTTAAATTTTCACCTGCAACAAATAGGTTTGCAAATTACCTAATTTTAAAAGAATGTCTTTGCTCTTAATTTGCCCTAATTTTCCAGTTTAAAGCCTGTTGAAAAGATAAAAACTCTGTACCAAACCTATTATTACCAGTCTTTTTTGTGTAATCTTAACTCTTTCCTTCACCCTACAGGGCTTGTGCAATCCATTTAGTCCTTGAACATGAAACTCTAGGGATCAAAACTGATTTAAAAACAAAACAAAAGGAGTGTTTCATGCATTTTGAATCTGAAAGTTAAACCCTTTCCTGCACAATCCTTGCTTTTTTAAGCCCAGGTCAGTGGCTAATGAAATAGAGCACAGAAACATTTTTTGGTTAAATTTCAATTGTGACCCTGACCTACTTGACCTTGGATCACTGACAACAATTTTATACAGTTTCAAGGGCCTAGGTCAAATGGCTTATTAGCTGAAGAACAGAAATGTTTTTTGGTCAAAGTTCATTTTTGTGACCTTGACAAGCTTGACCAAAAAACAATAATACACTTCCTTGGATCACTGACAACAATTTTATACAGTTTCAAGGTCCTAGGTCAAATGACTAATGAGCTGAAGAATAGAAATGTTTTTTGGTCAAAGTTCATTTTTTTGACCTTGACAAGCTTGACCTAAAAACAATAAGACACTTCCTTGGATCACCGACAATAATTTGATAAAATTTTAAGATCAAATGACTTATGAGCTTGTGAACAGAAACAGCTTTTGGTCAAATTACAAACTGAGTGCAATTTACATTAAATGATCATTAGATTACATATGTTTTATGAAAAATCATGACCTTATGATAATGCTAAACAAGTATCTATAATGCTATTACTTTGTGGTAAGTTTAATTAACAACAAATAAATCGGTTTTAAAAGTTTAATCTATTTTTTAGTCATGTATCATACAAAAAAAAAATGTCGATATTGCAGTCTACTTGATCATTGATAGCAGACTGTACTTTGGTGGGTCAGCATGAAACAGTTATAACTGCCTTTAAACATATAAGCAGTTACATCTGTTTCACACTGACTCATTAACTTGTCAAAAGCACAAACTTCCTCAAAATTCAATAAATGGTAGCCAAACCTACTTTAACCCTTTCCCATTTTTTGAAATTTAAGACTGAATAAAAATAATTTTCAGACAACAAATCACGTTGGTAAAATTTTCAGTGTGAGAGTTTTTCTGGGTAGAAAATGATTCAAAAAAAGAGAAAAATGTTTGTAACAAGCAATTTAAAAAAATTCTTAATTGTTTTCCCAAAGTCTTTTATTGATTGTGATTCACTGAAAATTCTATCAACTGACTGAAAAATCCTCTAAATCAGTCTTAAATATTGTCATCTATTACTGGATTAACCCTTGTCATGACGAATAAAAAAATCAAAGTACTGAAACCACTGATGGTACTAGTTTATTGGCCAATATCTATTTCGAAAATCAAATTTCAATAACAACTTTGAATTAAAAGGGACAAGCAGGCTGTGTAGACTCAGATCAGACTGCACATTAGTCTATATCTCATACCAATACTCGAATATTCCAGGTTCAGAATGACAAGGGTTGAATTGAGCTCCGACAGCTCAGTTTGTCTGACGTAGCAGACGACAAGATTTTTTGATACCAAGAACAATACTCAAATTAAATCAATGGTTGGTAACGTCAACTTCTTTGTTGTACATTACAATGAAGATCAATATTGCTGCTCCAGACAAAAATAATGAATTAATTGGTAATATTATTTTATTTTATTCAAAATTGTGAATTATGTTACAATCATATTGATTGGATCAACACAAACAACCTGTCCAATCAAAGTTCTGTTTTTTTTTTTTTACTGACTCTTGAGTTAGATAACTTTCATGAACCAGTCTGACCCATAAATTCTATTATGGGTTCCATAACACTACCTCTGATTGGTTAATATATATATATATATATATACATGTATTTTGACCAATCACGGAGCTTGTTTAGAATTTTGAAACTGGACTGGTGAAGGAGACTGGTTGTCATTTACAAGTCAACGGGTAGTTCTGCTGTAGAATGTTACATCCTTGTGGCCAGCCTCTCATGATTGTTTGACCTTTGAACTCTGTCATCGATGGTTTAATTATTTTCTGGTGTAACATCCTTGGCTGTTCCAGTGCGACCCTGAAAAAACAGGCAAAACTTTTGTTTACTTAATTCATTCCCACACAATGATGCTTTTTGAAAGCCCCTCAATATAAAAGCCTTGAGTAACATTTTGGAAAATGAAGAAAGACCTTGTTTCAAGCAATTTCTTTATTATCCACAATGCGTTCTACCCAGAGAAACATAGATTTAAAGATTTCACCACATTAAAATTGTTATCTGCAACTTCTTTGAATTTGGAATAGTCCAAAATTTCATTTCATGAGAACGGAAAAATCATTACCAAATGACAAAACTTTAGACTGATCAAAATTGAAAGAAGTTGCGAACTTCAATTTACAGTTTATGAAATTTTAAAGATCTTTGTATTTTGGGGTAAAAAAAAGAATTGCGGAAAATTGAAGAAATTTTAAGAACAGATAGCTCCATTTAATAGCAACTTCAGCAACTTCAGGTTAATTTCAACAAAAATGCAATTAAAAAAATCCAAAATAAAAAGTATTTTTCTACCTTATTCGAATTTTGTATCAACCCCTTCCTGTTCAATCCCTGGTTTTTATGTTCCTGCGTTTCTATATGTGAAAAAGCATTGTGGAAAAATAAGAAATTGCTTGTAACAAGCAATATCTTCTTTTTTCACAATATTTTCTATCCTACTGAATGGTTATTTTTCGAATAAAAATAAAGTTTTACTTGTGGTCTTCAAAACCTTTGAATTTGAAAAGGTCTAAATTTTGCAATACAGTAAAGGGTTAACCAATGGCCTGATATTGACCTTTATGCTTTAATTCACTCCCACACAACCCCACCTTAAAAGCTGTAAAAACATTGTGGGAAATGAAGAAATTGCTTGTTACAAGCATTTTTTTCATTGGCCACAATGTTTCCATCCAAAAAAGGAAAAAACAACACATTAACTTGAAATTGTCGTCTGCAGCTTCTTTCAATTTGGATTGCCGCCGTCATAGCGCAGTTGGAAGCACGTCAGACTGTCAATCTAGAGGTCCTGGGTTCGATCCCCAAGGGCGACACTCATCCTTTCCGACTATTTGTCTCCCACCAATGGGTCCATAATCGTAGACCTATGTCGTATAGCAGCTGGAGGCTAGGAAGGGATGTGATGGCGGTACTGGTGTGAGAAATACCAGGAATCCATTGTTAGGTGCTTCAGCTGCCGCGATATAACTGAAAGATTGTTGAAAGCTGCCTAAAACCCCATTCAAACAAACAAATCTTTCAATTTGGACCAGTCTAAAACTTTGTTGTATGGGAATAGGTTAAATGTTCAATTGATGACCATGCTCACTGATCTTCAACAACTAAATAGGAGCATAGGGTTTAGTGCCACTTTCAACAGTGTTTTAGTTGGATTGGGGCAGCTGGTGGACCTAATCATGGCTTCCTGCTAATTCTAACATCAGACACAAAAATATATATATACTCAACTAGTTGCTCATCTCCCGTAACCCGGACAGCAAAATTTTAGACTGGACCAAATTGAAAAAAGTTGAAGATGACCATTTAAAGCCTGTGAAATTTCAGATGTTTTTCTAACTTAGGGAAGGAAAAAATGGTTGATAATGAAGGAGTTGCTTTTAACAAGCATTTTCTTCATTTTTCACAATGTTTTCAAAGGTTTTTTTTCTTTCTTGGGTGATGTCTAACAGGGGATTGGGTTCGGCGCACAGCTTATCATACGCCCATTTGGCAGAGACAAAATGATGCAAGTTATGATTACTTTTGTCAAAAGTCAGAAAGAATACTAGCCGAGCTGAGGTTTAAACCCAGGACCCTAGGGGGGAGAGCACAGCTTGTTTTCAACTAGGCTTACCAGGCTTGGCGCACATAAAATAAACAAACTTGAAATTGGGAAATAGCAAGTTCACTTACAAATGGAGTTCTCTTTCCATATTTACTCCAGAAGGTTACAGTGCACCTATTCTTGTGTCCTGTTTTCTCGTCAAAAGAATCACATGAATCAAAAGGTGGAGAATACAAGTGGAGGGATACGGCCTTGTCCGAATGGCTTGGGTTCTCTACACGATGTAAACCAAGGTCATCTGAAATTAGATAGCGGAGAAAGATTTTAACCTATGTCATACCAAATAAGATCTTTGTCTGAATTTGCATTAAAATCAAAGGCCTGAAATTATCGGTAGGACTAGATAAGGATGAAAATTAATTTTTAAAATTTATTGTATAAACAAGTCTAGGTTGAAGTAGACAAATAGGAGGTGTAGACTAAGATCAGACTGCACTTATATGTAGGTTGATCTTAGTCCATACCTACTGCAAAAACAGGAATATTCCGGGTTCAGCATGACAAGGGTTAACATTTGAACAAAAGGGATACAGCTATTTGGCTGTTACCACACAAAGACAAACATTTTTTTTCGCTGAAGAAATATAGCTATGGAAATTATTCCGAAAAAGAAGAAATAACTTGTAACAAGCAAATTTTTCTTTTTTCAAAATACTTTCTACCTAATATGACACTTAATTTTCAATCTAATCTAACTTTGTCTTGTCCTCTGCAACCTCTTTCAATTTGGATCAGTCCAAAATTCTATTGTTTGGGAATGGGTTAACCCACTACCACATTATAAAATAATAGACTGGTCCAAATTGAAAAGAGCTGTACATGACTTTTAAAAGTTTATTAAATTTAAGCTTTTTTCAACCGTCTGGGTAGACAATATTATTGATAGTGAATATTATGGCTTATAGCATTAGCAACTTCTTCAATTTCAAACACAATGTTTTCCAAAGTTTCTCTTTGCATAGCGTCTAAACACTGGATTGTACGTGAATAGGTTAACCCATTACCACTCAATGATGCTTTTACACAAAAAAGCTTAGGAAAACATTGTGGAAAATGAAGAAATTGCTTGTCACAAATAATTTCTTCATTAATCACAATGTTTTCTATTCGAAAGGTTAGAGTAATTCAAAATTTCACATGTTTGAAAATGTTGTCTGCAACTCCATTCAATTTGGACAAGTCTAAAATTTTTTCGTCTGGTAAAGGGTTAAGCAAGGACCCTTACGACACCAACTCCGAAGACCCTGAAAACCCCTAGGTTAAAGACGGACTACAACCCTGAAAAAGGGTTGACATTCAATAACCAGCAAGGTCATATGGTAAAATAAGGCACCAGGGCGGTAATTTTCCAAAGGCTGAAAAAAATAAACTTTTTACTGCATTAAAGTGCTATATACATCTAGAAAACTAATGCCTGTAAGATATTAATGCGTCAATAATTGAAGGTTAATAAAAATCCAGATAATCATCCCCTCATAAAAACTCAGAAGCTTTGGTTAATTATTTGAACAGATGTTACATCAATATCTTAACCCTTGTCATGCTGAACTCGGCAGGAGGTGTAGACCCTGACTTAACCCTTTCATGTACAAACCCAGGATTTTACGTTCCTGTGATTTTAAATTCGAGAAAACATTGTGGGGAAAATAAGAAATTGCTTATAACAAGCAATTTCTTATTTTCCCACAATATTTTCAACCATTCTGAATTATCATCAAACAGGAAAGGGTTAATCCATTCTAACACAACAAAATTTCAGACCCGGTTGAAAGTGAAAGGTGTTGTAGACGAAAATTTAAAGCTTTTTTTTTTCTTTTTTTTTTTTTTTTTGGTAGATTGATTGTGACCAGCAATTTCTTCATTTTCTACTATGTTTTCCAAAGCTTTTTTCTTTGGGGGTCTGAAAGCATCATTGAGTGGGAATGGGTTAAAAGGGACAAGCAGGCAGTCTGATATGAGTCTACACCTCCTGTTTGTACTTTTCCTCTCAGAGTTATTAATGAAATTAATTTTTAAAGAAATATTGATGATTGAACAATAAGTATTACCAGTGCTTTCAGCTCTTTGATTTTAATGCAATTCTGAAATGGGTTTTATACAGTTTGATAAGGGTAACACCTCAATCTTGGTTATCTGGCATTTTGATATCACATGTATTTATCATTTGTAAATTTAATGGTTTTTCATGGTGTTTAACCATTCTCTGGCTTATCTATATTCATATAACTCAACCAATCAAAATCCATTTGACACTTCTTGATGAAATGTATCTCTTATTGAAATACGAATATCACTTTTACTAAAGGGAGGTATTGATGTTTCTGAAACCTAGATAAGAAAAAAAATCCCATTTTGCTTAAAAATATGCCCAAACAAATATTTAAACCATAAATTTGAGTCAGATTTCGTCTACATAGCAATCTAATAGGCTTAACCCATTACCGGACGGCCAAATTCTAGACTGGGCCAAATAGAAGGAGTTGCAGACGACGTTTATAGTTAATGAAATTTTGTTTTTTTCTACCTTTTGTGAGTTGAAAACATTGTGAACTAGAGCTGTCGCCCTCAAGGGCTGACGAGAATACCCCACTCACTGCTAAAAAGGCTTTTCTATGAAGGAGTGGAATTTGAAGCTGTTTAATCACATGCATGTCATGGTGGATGAACATTGCCAACCCTCCACCTCTTTCTGATTTTGTGTTTGTTGCTAGAGTTGACTGATTAGGAAAGGTTGGTCAATATGAGCCTAGTTAAAGAAAACTGTGTGAGGAGATGATGACACAAAATTATATCCACGAAAAGTTAATATGAGCCTATATTAAATTTTTGACCCCCGGGGGGCGGGGTCAAATTTGACCTCAGGAAATAAACCGTTCGATATTTTGTAAAGGTCAACAAGATGATGTTACTTACCAAATTTGGTAACTCCCCTTATGGTTACTGAGGTAATCCCCCCCCCAATTAAAAAGTTCAAAATGGCATAACTCTGAAACTAACAACTGGATCAAGATGAAAATTGCAGGTGCACAACTTCATATGACAGGAAACAACCTGATTAAATTTCAGCAAAATTGGTAAAAAAATGTGGGAGGAGAAGAGGACACAAAATTATGTCCACAGACGGACGGACGGACGTACAGACGGACGGACAGACGGACGGACGGACGGACAGACGGTCGGACGGACGGACAACCTGATTCCAGTATTCCCCCCCCATAACTTCGTTGTGGGGAGTATAAAAATGAAGAAATTGCTTGGTTCAAGCAATTCCTTCATTTTTTACAATGTTTTTCTAACTCTTCTTCTTGAGGGGCATTTAAAAGTGTCATTGTGTTGCATCATTGAGAACATAATGTAGTAAAAACAAGCATTTTCTTTTTTCCACAATGTTTTCTACCCTACTGATTGGTTATTTTTCAAATCAATCTACTTTTAATTTTCGTCCAGAAAACCTGGAAAACAGGAAAGGGTTTAAAGCTTTTCGATCAGTTGATTCAAAATTAGTGAATGCTATCTTCTAAACCACAGTTTGGATGCATTATTTATGAAACAAAAAGACAAATTAAAACAACAACACGGCACAAGTATGGCAATGCTTGGCTGTTCAAGTGCTTGATAGTGGCTTAAACTCCAAAGTAAAAAAAGAGGTATAATTCATTCAAAATACACTTAGAGTTATCCCCCTCTTTGGAATAGATTAATCTTTTGGTAGTGAATATATATCGAGGGCTTAGAGCAAAAACATAGTATGGCTCTATACATTGTATAGAGCCATACTATGTTTTTGCTCTAAGCCGTCGATATTTTGAGTTTCAAGTGAATTTGTTCAATAATATAGGAGATAAATGTATTACAAAATGTAAAAGGTTTTTCGACGCTGCCGTCGGTTTTGGGCAACGACACTGACGCAGACGCTGACGACAACATGGCCACAGTAATAACTCGGGTTTTCTCTGAAAACAGCCAAGCTAACTATAGACAATGTTTTTATCAACCTTTTACTGTTCAATCCCTGGTTTTTTATGTCCCTATGATTTTATAATTGAGAAAACTTTGTAGAAGAAGAAATTGCTTTATAACAAGATTTAAAATAGATTTAATTTGAAAAAATAAACATGCAGTAGGGTAGAATATATTGTAGGAAAATATGTAATTGCTTGTTACCCGCAATTTCTTTTTTTTATTTAATTAAATCTATTTAATTTTCGTCTGCAAAACCTTTGAATTTGGACAGGTCTACAATTTTAAAAGCAGGAAAGGGTAAAAGGGTGGACAAAAAGATTAAACATTACATGAATTCCTAAAGAGCTAGTTCAATTTCAAATTTCAAGTTGCTGCTTAGGTCAACAATGACAAATAGAATTTTTAAAAAGACATGACCTAAAGTTTAAGGTCAAAGATAAATGGCCCGTAAAACCTCTACTCAGTCACGTTCATGGCTGAATCACCTAACTTACTATATTCTGATACTGTCCTACTTTTTATGACTGTCAAAAAGGATTTCGGGAAAACAATGTGTAACTGAAAAATTTAAATTCCAATTATTGTATTTGGACAACATTGATTGATTGAATAAATTGAGTTTAATTCCACTTTTCAGAGTTTTTCAGTCATATGGCGACGGCTGGAGCACCTAGCAATAGCTTATTGCCATTTCTAACACCAGTACTACCATTACATCCTTTCTTAGCCTCCAGCTGCTATCCCACCTAGGTTTACGATTATCCACATGTTGGAGAGTATATGTGCCACCATCTGTGATCAAACCCATGACTACCAATAATTGAAGAATAGGAGTCTGATGCGCTACTGACTGTGCTACTGACTGCGCTATGACGGCAGCATTGGACAATTTTGAATTCCAACATCAGCCACAATTCATGTGAAACATTTTTGTTGGTTTAGGAACTTAAATGTTGTAACATTTAGGTTGTCAACCAACCATTCTACTTTTTTGTTACATGTTGCTGGGCATAAATTTTGTAAAATAACGCCATTTAAAATCGAAGCAGATCTTACTATCAAAGACGATGGGAGTGCATGAGTGGGCCAGAGAATGGATAATTTCAAAGAAAGAAGAACAGGGGTGTGGAATTCCCATGCCCGACTTGTCCCACACGGGCTTTTCTACCTGCTGGCAAGTACTTTTTTCGAGGCTACTTGTCCGTGGACAAGTAGATATCAGGGCAAATCTTGGAATGGTACTTATAGATAGAAGAGATTTAAGAGTGTAATGTTTGTATCTAAGGCTAGAAAATATTGTTTTTAATGAAGAAAATGCAGAGTTCCAGCATTTTCTTCTTTAAAAATAATGTTTTCTTAAATTTTATCTGTTCTTTATCTTTTCACGGGCAAGTTCATCTTGATCCTGGGCAAGTAGACAAGAGCCATGTCGGACATGGCCATCCCCCGCCGTAAAAGCTTGATAGTAAACTGAAGCCAGTTAGATTTAGGCTTCTTGTGCACTGCATTTCTTCAGTTCAATAATAGCTATTATACTTTCAAAGATATTCTCAGGACAAAATTTAAGTCTTTAAAACAAAGGGCAATAACTCCAAAACTATGCAAGTAAGAGTTGTGGTTCTTGTGCACTGCACTTCTCCTTAATGAGATCTATTCACCTATGAAGTTTCAAGTAAAAAGCTATTATACTGTCAGAGATATAACCTGGACAAAATCTTAGTCTTTAAAACAACAAAGGGCAATAACTCAAAATTTTTGCAAGCAAGAGTTGTGGTTCTTGTGCACTGCACTTCTCCTCAATGAGATGTATCCACCTATGAAGTTTCAAATTGATAGCAATTGTACTTTCAGAGATTTGCTCAGGACAAAATCTTAGTTTTCAAAACAACAAAGGCCAATAACTCCAAAATTATGCAAGCAAGAGTTGTGGTTCTTCTGCACTGCACATCTCCTCAATGAGATGTATCCACCTATGAAATTTCAAGTTGATAGCAATCATACTTTCAGAGATATGCCCTGGACAAAATCTTAGTCTTTAAAACAACAAAGGGCAATTACTCTAAAATTATGCAAGCAAGAGTTGTGATTCTTGTGCACTGCACTTCTCCTCAATAAGATGTATCCACCTATGAAATTTCAAGTTGATATCAATCATACTTTCAGAGATTTGCTCAGGACAAAATCTTAGTCTTTAAAACAACAAAGGGCAAAAACTCCAAAACTATGCAAGCAAGAGTTGCGGTTCTTGTGCACTGCACTTCTCCTCAATGAGATGTATCCACCTATGAAATTCCAAATTGATAGCAATTATACTTTCAGAGATTTGCTCAGGACAAAATCTTAGTCTTTAAAACAACAAAGGGCAATAACTCTAAAATTATGCAAGCAAGGGTTGTGGTTCCTGTGCACTGCACTTCTCCTCAATGAGATGTATCCACCTATAAGTTTCAAATTGATAGCAATTATACTTTCAGAGATATGCTCCGAACAAAGTGTAAGTGTTTAAAACAACAAAGGGCAATAACTCCAAAACTATGCAAGTAAGAGTTGTGGTTCTTTTGCTCTGCACTTCTCCTCAATAAGATGTATCTACCTATAAGTTTCAAATTGATAGCAATCATACTTTCAGAGATATGCCCTGGACAAAATCTTAGTCTTTAAAACAACAAACGGCAATAACTCCAAAATTATGAAAGCAAGAGTTGTGGTTCTTGTGCAATGCACTTCTCCTCAATAAGATGTATCCACCTATGAAGTTTCAACTTCATAGCAATTACACTTTCAGAGATATGCTCCGGACAAGTTTAGTGACGGAAGGACGGAAGGAAGGAATGACGAGACCATTACTATATCCCCTTCGCCAAAACGGCAGGGGATAAAAATCACATTTTACTAGTCCATGGACAAGTAGAGAAAATCTGTATTTGCACATCCCTGAAGAATAGATAATATCATGTTTTGTTTGTTTGTTTGAATGTGGTTTTACGCTGCTTTCAACAATCTTTCAGTTATATCGCGGAGGATGGAGCATCCTAACAATGGAATCCTGGTATTTCTCACACCAGTACTACCATCACATCCTTTCCTAGCCTCCAGCTGCTATCCCACATAGGTCTACGATTATCGACTCTTTGGTGAGAGACAAATAGTCGGAAAGGATGAGTGCCGCCGTCGGGAATCGAACCCGGGACCTCTAGATTGAAAGTCCGACGCGCTACCAACTGCGCTATGACGGCGGCATCGAGATAATATCCTGTAGATGGAAAGGAAATGTCCACTAGAATGGATAGTATTCAGTGATGGATTACATAATGTCCACAGATTAAAGTTTTCCTGTTTTACAAAATTTTAGACCTGTTCAAATTCAAAGGTTTTGCAGACTACAATTAAAAGTGAATGTAATTTGAAGGATAACCATTCAGTAGGGTAGATAACTTTTTGGAAAAAGATTGATTTATAAGAATAATTTTTAAAAAAATAATTAACCTATGATAATAATATTACTGTCAGCCCTTTGATTTTTAAGAAATTCCGACAAGGATTTTATTCAGCAAGACAAGGGTTAAAAAAATAAAATAAGATGCATAAGGGTTAAGAATCTAAATATGGAAGTTTTTTTACATTGAATTCATGTCAAGAGCATCTGCTATCATTCACCTTAAAACGTCTATGACCTTATTTGGGTATTCTGTTACTGTTTTAAACAAAGGTAAACTCTACGAACAGCGATAAACTTCGTGATCTACGATTGTATTAGGAATGAACGACTGGGTCACTAAAACTCATTAAATCAATGAAATACGATACCCACTGAATGTTTTTATTCAACTTATTCTTACATAACCCCTAATTATTTAACTAATTCCCATACAATAGAATTTTAGACTGATCAAATTTGAAAATAAAGTTGCAGACAACAATTCAATTTAATGGAAAATTATTTCTTTTGTAAACATTGTGGATAATGAATGAATTGCTTGATACAAATATTTATTCATTTTACGTAATCTTTTCCTGAGGGGCATAAAATGGCAACATTCAGAGCCAGAAATTGAGTTAAGATTTTCAAGAACAAGATTTGTTTGTGAAACACAATGCCCCCGCAACAGGACTAAATGTTTGTCCTTGTCCTTATCACATGACCTTGTCCTTATCACATGACCTTGTCCTTATCACATGACCTTGTCCTATCACATGACCTTGTCCTTATCACATGACCTTGACCTATCACATGACCTTAACATGAGGAGATGCATATTGTGGAGATGTATCATCATGCCAAATATGAGCATTGTATCTTGTATAGGCTGGTAGTAATTGGCAATGTTAAGTTTTCTGGTTAAGTTTTGCAGACAGAGAGACAGACCAACAGAGGGAAAACGGTAAAAAAATTTACGCTCATTCTTTCGACGCGAGGGAATAAAAAGAGTTTGAACTCACAGTTGGTAACACAGCCCCTATAGCACAGTTGGTAGCGCATCAGACTCCCAATCTTCAATAATGGGAGGTCATGGGTTCGATCCCCGTCGGCAGCACATATCCTTTCGGACATTTGTCTCTCACCAATGGGTGGATAACCGTAAATCTAAGTGGGATAACAGCTGGAAGCTAGGAAAGGATGTATTGGTAGTACTGGTGTGAGAAATACCAGGAATCCATTGTTAGGTGCTCCAACTGGAATACTATTGAAAGTGGCGTTAGACCCCATTTAATCAATCAATCACAGTTGGTAACAATCTTATCCTACTTTTAGATTCATCCCTCATAATGCAGGGCTTATGCTAGCATTTAACCCTTGTCATGGTGAATGAATTCCTTTTCAGAGGTCGAGATAAGAGGGTGTAACAGCATTCTAAAATTCTTATTTCCAAATGAAACCCGTGGTTGTTGGTACTCATTTGCATCGTCTTGATGAGACAATTCATGTGAGTACCTACAACATAGGGTTAATGGTAGTGTTGGTGAACTATTTAATTCTTAAATACAAATTATGCCCTCTATATGTAGCTCTGTCACTTCAAGAATTACATTAAAATCAAAGTACAGCCTCCAGCTGCTTATCCCTCTTAGGTTTAGGTTTATGCACTCATTGGTGGGGGACAATTATCGGAAAGGATATTTGCTGCCAACTGCGATTAAAGTCAGCCCTAAATTTCGTAATTGAGAGTCTGACGCACAACCAACTGCACTATGGCCACATAGTACAGCCACTGAAAATTTCTCTCAACCCTTCCCTGTTTCGTGAAAATTTTAGACTGGTCCAATTTGAAAGAGGTTGCAGACGACAATGAAAAATGCATGCAATTTGAAATCTGACCATCCTGTGGGGTAGAAAATATTGTGGGAAAAGGAGAAATTGCTTGTTACAAGCAATTTCTCCTTTTTACACAATGTTATCCAAAGTATAAAATCACAGTGACGTATAATCCCTGGTTTGTCCAGAAAAGGGTTAAGGAGTCAAAACAGAATATTTCTAGATTTTTGAGGGTCGAAAACCCTGGTTTATGAATCAAACCAAAGCCCTGTAATGTTATACTTTTTGCCTAAATATCTAACCGATTAAAGGTTGTTTACTGTGATAAACTTAAGACGGAATTATTGTAAAATAAGACCGTTATTTACCACCAGTTTATTGACGCAGGTATTTAGTCTGACCAAGGACAATAAATCCACGGCTCACCTGTTTTCTGACGAAATATTACAATAAATAAAGGTACTGTAACCCATTTCATCGAATGAAAAATATCATGTGCATCTACCTTCAATTTGGACCAGTCCAAAATGTTGTCATCTGGTATTGGGTAAACCCATTCCCACTCATTGACGCTTTTAGACGCCTCCAAGGAAAACAACTTCAGAAAACATTGTAGAAAATAAAGAAATCGCTTGTTACAAGCAATTTCTTCATTTTCCACAATGTTTTCTACTCTGAAAGTTGAATAAATCCAAAATTTCATAATTTTTAAATTGTCTTCTGCAATTTCTTTCAATTTGGACCAGTCTAAAATGTTGTCATCTGGTATTGGGTTAAAGTTGTTTACTGTGAATTATTGTAAGTAAAATTAGAACGTTATCAACTACAAGTTTATCGACAGAGGGTTTTAATTTGACCATGGACCATTAATTAATCCTTGCTTGACCCGTTTCTGACAAAATATTACAATAAATACTGTATGTGAAGAGCAGACCCTAACTAGGGTAACATACTTAACTTGGTTACACACCCAGCTATAAAGATTTTTGACAAACAAAATTCTTGACTATTATTACAAAGTAAACAATAACATTTTTTATCTATCATGAAGTCTGAGGCTGTTTTAACACATTACAAGACAGTTAAATTCAAAAATAGACCAAATTGAAAGAAGCTGCAGATGACTAATTCAAGTTGATGGCATTTTTTAAATGTTTGTCTTTTGGGGTAGAAAAGATTGTGGACAATGAAGAAACAGCTTGTAACAAGCAATTTCCTCATTTTGCACAATGTTTCTTTTCCTGAGGGGGGTAAAAAAATGCCATTGTGTGGGAAAGGGTTAATTAATCCAAATAGAACATGCACACTAAAAGTTAAACATTTTAGCCTATTCCCACAAAACACAATTTTAGACTGGCCCTAATTGAAAGACTTTGCAGACAACAAAACAGTGTTTGTTTAATTAGAAAAAAAAGGCCATGAGGTTGAAAACATTGAGATAAATGAAGAAATTGTTTGCTACAAGAAATTTCTTCCTATCTAACAATATTTTCCATTTGTGTATTTCTTTGGTACGTGAAAAAGCGGGATTATGTGGTAATGGGTTGTATGTCCATGATAAGATTTAATTGCCCTTCATATAATCTGTTGAATTTTGAAAATTGGCTTATATTACCCGTTATTAGACTGCGTCGCTTTTGGACTCTCCTCAAGAAAAACAATTAGGAAAACATTGTGTAAAATGAAGAAATTGCTTGTAACAAGCAATTTCTTCATTTCCCACAATGTTTTCTACCCCAAAAAGATGAAAAAAATTAAAATTTCATCAACTTATAAATGTCGTCTGTGGATTCTTTCAATTTGGACAAGTGTAAAATTTTGTCGTCTGGTAATGGGATATCCCATCCCCAGATGACAATGAAAACAAAGATGTCGCAGACGACAATTATTAGTTGATGAAAATCTTTGACCTTTTGGGAAGAAAACTTTGCTGATAATGAATGAATTGCAATCAATTTCTTCATTTTCACAATATTTTCCAAAGCTCTGTGTCAGAATGAGGCAACTCATTTCCAAGGGCAGTTCTTTCCGACGATTGAGTTCCGACTTTGAAAATAGTTGTAAACAGAATTTCAAAAAACTGTTAATCCTTAAAAAAAGGTCCAATACAGAAGAAAATATTTTTAGACAAGGAGAAATCCCTAGAGAAAAAAATCTTTCATTTTTTGATTTTTAAGTTGTCGGCTTAATTCTTCTGCAATATTAGAACAAAGGTTTGTGGCACAGCTTTCTCAAACCATACTGGTTCTAACAACCTTTACATTATATTGATTCAATTACAGAAAACTTTGCAAGTACCGGAGAAAGTTTTTGCCTAAAAATTTTTTGTGTGGGAATGGTTTAACCATTCCCACACAATCCCCCTTTTGAACTTGTCAAAGAAAAATCAATTTCTTCCTTAACCACAATGTTTTCTACATCCTGAAAGACACAAATTTTTGAAATTCCATCAACTTTAGAACGTTTTCTGCAACTTCTTCCAATTTGGACCCAAGTCTGAAATTTTGGTTTAACCATTCCGACACAATGACGCTTTTAGATGCCTCCAAAAAGACAACAATTAGGAAAACACTGTATAAAATGAAGAAATTGCTTGTTACAAGCAATTTCTTCATTTTCCACAATGTTTTCAAACCAGAAAGTTGAAAAAATCTAAAGTTTCATACACTTTTAATTGTCGCCTACAACTCCTTTCAATTTGGACTAGTCTAAAAATTTGCCGTCTGGTAATGTGTAAAGAATTTGTAAACCCATTATCAGAAGGGCAGAAATTTGGACTGGTCCGTTACCAACTAAGTTTGAAACAATATCTTAACCCTTCCTGTACAATACCTGATTTTTATATTCCTGTGATTTTATATTTAAGGAAGCATTTTGGGAAAAGAAGAAATTGCTTGTAACAAGCAATTTCTTCTTTTCACAAAATATTTTCCACCCTTTTGGTTAGTTGATTACTTTTAAAATTGCATTCACTTTAAATTGTCATCTGCAACTAAGAAAAGTAGATGTAATAAAGATGATGAGACCCGATAGGTAACAAGAGGGCCGTAGGCCCTGGGGCGCTCACCTGAGATAAGGGCTCTTTTTTTTCAACAATCTAATTTCATGTTAAGGTTAGGATTATGAAACAAGTGGGCCACAACTACATATAAAGACTATGAACCTGGGGATCCAGAAGTCTAAATTCCAAGGCTTAAGTGCTGATTTGAAAGAAGGAAAAAACTTTTTCCATGGGTAATAATTTCAGAAATAAGAAAGAAGTCTGAACTGATGAATCATGCCTATACCCCCCCCACCCCCCACCCCCCTGGGTCCGCCCATGGAGACCCGAGGATCATGATTTTAGCTATTTTGAAAGAGGTCAATATACTGATGCTTCATGCAAAATATCAAGGCTCTAGGCCTTCTGGGTCAGGAGGAGAAGATTTTTAAAGATTATTTTAAAATTCTACTTTTGTTGCCATTGCAACTAGAGTTTTTAACGGATTTCAATTCTTTTAGCTATTTTTGAAGGGGACCACCTACGGAACATTTCTGCCAAATTTGGTTCAAATCAGCCCAGTGGTTTGGGAGGAGATGTCGTTGAAAGAAATTGTTGAAGGACAACGCACGACACATGACGGACGGATCCCGGACAAACGGATCCCGGACAAAAGGGGATCACAATAGCTCACTTGAGCACTACGTATTCAGGTGAGCTAAAAATCTGAATATCTATGACAGAGGTGAACATTAACCAGTATAACCTCTACACTCTTACAGCAAATTTATTGATCAAGGTTTTAACCAGACAACTATATTGATTGTATAACAATATTTCGCAGACAGACTTCCATAATTTGATTTCCGATTCTTGGCCCTTTTAACCCATTCCAACTCAAGCCCTCCTTTTTACGCCCCTCGAGAAAAATACTTTGGAAAACATTGTGGAAAATGAAGAAATTGCTTGTATCAAGCAATTTCTTCATTATCCACAATGTTTTCTATTCAAAAAGACATTCAAAATTCCATCAACTTTAAATTGTCGTCTGCAGCTTCTATCAATTTGGACCAGTCTAAAATTTTGTAATGTGGGAATGGGTTAAAACTCTTGTCATGCTGAAGAAAAAATCCTCTTCAAAAATTGCAATAAAATCAAAGAGTTGAAAGTACTGGAAGTACTAATTGCAGGTTGATATTTAATTTGAAAACATCTCTAATGAACAACTCTGTATAAAAAGCGGCACACGGGTTGTGCAGACTTTAAATCCAAAAGAAAATAATTTTAATCAGGCTTGAATAAAATTTGAAATGGCTCACTGACTGAAGGTGACATAAAATTGTGCCAAATCACTTAACCAAATCCCACAAACTGACGCTTTTGGACGCCCCTCAAGTAAAACAATTGAGAAAACATTTTGTAAGATGAAGAAATTACTTGTAACAATTTCTTCATTTTACAGAATATTTTCTACCCAGTGAGTTGAAAAAATCTAAACTTTCATTAACTTGAAATTGTTATCTGCAATTCCTTTCAATTTGGACCAGTCTCAAATTTTACAGAGAGGTAGTGGGTTAAATTCTCCATCCGCACTACAATTTTGTAGAGGTTATAAAACACCTGATGTGAACAGACAGATGGGCTTGTGAATATACAATTACACTTAACCCTTGTCATGCTGTATAAATTACCTTACTAAATGCTGTCAAATCAAAGGGCTGAAATGCTTGATAGAACTTGTTATTAAAAAATCAATATTTCTTTTAGAAATCAACTTCATAAACAACTCTGGCAGGGAAAGTACAAGCAGGAGGTGTAGACTTGGATCAGCCTGCACATAAGTGCAGTCTGATCTTAGTCTACACCTCCTTCCAAAACCAGAATATTCCGGGTTCAGCATGACAAGGATTAACTGCTACACTGAAGCCAAGCTGTATATCTCATTCACTACAACAGATTATCTCCAATTGACCATTCCCTGGCCCTGCGCACTTTTAACCCATTCCAACACAGCAAACTTTTAGACTGGTCAAAATTGAAAGAAGCTGCAGGCGATATTTTCAAGTTGGTGGAATTTAAATTTTCTTTGTCTTTTTGGATAGAAAACATTGTGGATAATGAAGGAATTGCTTTTTTCTTGTGGGGCGTAAAAAGGAGGGCTTATGTGGGAATGGGTTAACCCCTCCCATTGACTCTGACAGGAATATCTGCTTTTAGGAGTAATTTTGCGAAAGTTATGGCCCATAGCATGCAAAAAATAAGTAGAATGGTTGGTTGGCGGCCTAAACATCATAACAAGAGCTTGAAAAAACTGTAGTTAATACAACGTTTAAGTAGCCAAACCAGCAAAATCATTTTGCAAAAATGACTGCCAAAGTTGGGGGTCAAAGCATAATTCCGGGCTGAATGAAGGATTTGGTTGGTTGATAGATTTCTTGATTGACAGCTGCAATTGGTCAATTATTGTATATCAAAATGAGAAGCGTTTCTGTATGATACTCTTGTTTTTCCTCAAAGAATTTTCATACAGAAGTTGTAAAAAGAATTACCCTCTGTCAGAAACACTTTATTGCTGTAAAATGTATCGTGCAGATGCAGATGCACTTTACCGTTTTAAAAAGGTATCGTGTTGGCGCAATAATTATTGATGTAACATGGTAAAGCCATAACATAATTCTTTGAGATTGAACAGGGCTAGAAAAAATTCAAGCATACAATTGATGGCTCATAGCTGTCAATATAAAATCTGTAGACCAATCAATACATTTAACCCTTTCCTATTCAAATATGGGATTTTACGTTCCTGTGATTTTATACTCAAGAAAACATCGTGGAAAAAGAAGAAATTGCTTGTAACTAGCAATTTCTCCTTTTTCCACTATCTTTTCTACCACATAGGATGGTTTCATTTCAAATGGCATCCAGTTTTCATTGTCGTCTGCAACCTCTTTCAATTTGGACTAGTCTAAAATTTCCAAAAACAGGAAAGGGTTAAACCGAAAGTGAACTTTGAACTCTAACAATATTAGACACTTATGTGAAGCATTTTGATTGGTTTGGCCACTTAAACGTTGTAACTACAGCTAATTCAAGCTGTAGTTACAACATTTAGGTCACCAACCATCCAATTAGCTTGTTACACGTTACTGGCCATAAACTTTTCAAAATAACGCTGTTTAACCCATTCCCACACAGTGACCCTTTTAATGCCCCTCAAGAAAAACAATTGGGAGAACATTGTGTAAAATGAAGAAATTACTTGTACAAGCAATTTCTTCATTTTATACAATGTTTTCTACCCAGAAAGTTGAAAAAATAAATTGTCATCTGCAACTCCTTTCAATATGGAACAGTCTAAAATTTAGACTAAAATTTAGTAGCCACCATCATAGCGCAGTCAGTAGTGCATCAGACCCCTAATCTTCAATTATGGGATGTCATGGGTTTGTTCCCCGGCAGCGGCTCTTATTCTATCCGACATTTGTAAACCTAAGTGGGATAAAGCCACTGCGATATGACTGAAATACTGTTAAAAGGGGCGTTAAACCCAATTCGATCAATGAATCAATCTAAAATTTTGTTGTGTGGGAATGGGTTAATATCTAAGTTGAACTTCCTGTCGGAATCAGTGGGGACAACCAATGTTCTATCAATGCTATTTTGATCTTACAGCAACAGGATGTTGAATTAACCTCTTACCGTTGATATATGCAACCTGATTTCTATCGTACGTATTAACACCCAAGGATCTCATCTCTGTCTCCCCCTCAGACTCACTCGGCCAGTCGAACATCTGCTCGTTGATACTACCATCGAGGACTTTCATAAAACAGTGAGCATCTGCATGGGAATGTATACTTGAGCCCTGACCTTCATTCCAACACAAAACCATTAAGTTGAACTTTCCATTACCTGCGTCTACCAGATTTCTTGTATACCTGAAAAAATGTCATAATGTTAACCCTTGTCATGCTGAATAAAATCCCCTACAAAATTACTACAAAAGCGCTGGAAGTACCAAATGGGGTTTAACCCTTTCCCGTTTCTTGAAATTTTAGACTGGTCCAAATTGAAAGAAGTTGCAGACGACAATGCAAACTGGATGAAATTTGAAATTAAACAATCCTATGTGGTAGAAAATATTGTGGGAAAAGGAGAAATTGCTTGTTACAAGCAATTTCTTCTTTTTCTACAATGTTTTCTCAAGTATACAAGTACAGCCACGTAAAATCCCAGGTTTGTACAGGAAAGGGTTAATAAACTTGTTATATAAACAACCATGGTTGAAAACAGGATAAACAACCATGGTTGAGGGTTAGGTTAGATGAAGATTCTTGTCTGTAAATTCTTTGGTAGGTGAAATTTCTTGTCTGTAAATTGTTTGGAAGATGAAATTTCTTGTCTGTAAATTCTTTGGTAGTTGAAATTTCTTGACTGTAAATTCTTTGGTAGAAGAAGTTTCTTGTCTGTAAATTCTTTGGTTGTTGAAATTTCTTGTCTGTAAATTCGTTGGTAGTTGAAATTTCACATCTGGAAATTTTTAGGGAGTTGAAATTTCATGTCTATAAATTTTTGGTAGATGAAGATTCTTGTCTGTAAATCCTTTGGTAGTTGAAATTTCTTGTCTGTAAATTCTTTGGTAGTTGAAATTTCTTGTCTGTAAATTCTTTGGTAGATGAAAGTTCTTGTAAATAAATTCTTTGGTAGTTAAAATTTCTTGTAAATGAATTCTTTGGTAGTTGAAATTTCTTGTCTGTAAATTCTTTGGTAGTTGAACTTACAGGGACGTCGTTGTCACAACTGATTTTTTCAGACTAGATACATAAACATATGTAAATATAGTCCATATTTACCTATTTTACGTATCTAATATAGAAGAATTCAATAGTGACAATTGTCCCTGTGGTTGGAATGAATTCAAACAATTCACAATATGTCAAACTTATCATTTTTGCATTATTCAATTGATCCTATCTCTGTCAAAGGTTCAATAGCATTGTATCGATAAAAGATATGACTGAACATTCAGGGCATTTGGCAATGTCAAAAGAATCAAATTTCTCATTTTGGTATTAACCGTGAAAAACTAGACTGGGAGACATGACCTTTGAATTTAGGTGACATCAGATCTGTCACAGAAACAAATTTTACAATTCGTATAACCCAATCCCACATAATCCCAATTTTTCAAGATAAGCCATGGAAAAACAAGGTTGAAAATGAAGAATTTGCTTGTTTCAAGCATTTTTTTCATTTTCAACCTTGTTTTCTTCCAAAAAAGACAAAGATATTTAAAATTCTCTCAACTTGAAAATTTCCGCTGCAACTTCTTTGAATTTAGACCAGTCTAAAATTTTCCAGTGTGGCAATAATTCCACACTATCCAACATTTTTATGTCCTACAGAACGCTTTGGAAAACGGACTGTCGAATGCTTTGGATAACAAATTGTAAATGATGAAGAAATTGCTTGTCACAAGATCAGACTGCACTTACATGTATGTGCAGGCTGGTCTTTTTCTAAACCGCTGCTTTACCACCTGCTGCAAAACAATCAGCATGACAAGGGCTATTGTTTGAATGGGGTTTAACCCCACTTTTAACAATCTTTCAGTCATATCACGGGGCTGGAGCACCTAACAATGGATTCCTGGTATTTCTCGCACAAGTACTACCACTTCATCCTTTCTTAGCCTGCAGCTGCTATCCCGCTTAGGTTTACGATTATCCACCCATTGGTGAGAGACAAATATCTGAAAGAAAATGTGCTGCCCCCGGGTATCAAAGTCATGACATCCCATTATTGAAATATAGGAGCCTGATGCACTATCGACTGCGCTATGATGGTGCCCATTCTTTAATGCTTTCAGGAGGATTATGGAGAAATAACGGTAGATTATCATTTGATAAACTCACCGCCTGTACAGTGAAAACATCAAAAACTTATGCCCCACTTTCATTCATTTCACCCTATCTGGAGCTGAAATCTTAGTTGGTATCAGTTATCAATTGATCTCTACAGGTCATTTAGGTCTGAAAACAACCCTGACAAACGATCTTGACCTTAGTACTTTCAGAAGAAAGAGGCAGGAGGTAATTCTACACGCAAATGATGTTGCTATCTTTATAATTTAATTTTCAGTTTCATCTATCATAATCAGGTGTTCTGATTAGTCAAAATAAATCATTCATAACTCAATGAACAAAATTTGAGCATGCAGTGAGTTTGTATGCTTCGGCACAAAGTAGTCCCATACAAAAAAGTATCAAATTTTTTAAAGTTTTTGCTTTTTTTGCTCGATGCTATTAAATTATAAGAAATGAAGAGAATATTTTTTTGTTTTCATAGAGGTAGGAACCGAAAAACCTAATCACACTCAAGACATGTATGAATCCGCTTGAAGCAGATGGTAATTCTACACGCAAATGACGGTTGTTTTCTTTATACATTGACCTAACCTCATGACATAACATGACTGGCATTCTACATTATCTTACGATGACCTGATTTTACTTAGATAAGAACCCATTCCAACTCAACAAAATTTTAGACCGATCCAAATTGAAAGGAGCTGCAGACAATATTTTCAAGTTGATGGAATTTTGAATTTTTTCGTCTTTTGGGATAAAAAACATTGTGGATAATGAAGAAATTGCTTGATCCAAGCAATTTCTTCATTTTCCACAATGTTTTCCAAAGCTTTTTTGCTGAGGGGCGTAAAAAGGAGGGATTGAGTGGGAATGGGTTAAGTACTTTCAAACTCACAGCTTAACCCATTCCCACATGATAAAACTCTAGACCAGTCCAAATTCATAGAAGTTGCAGATGACATTTTTAAGTTGATCAAATCTTCAAAATCTTTGTCTACTAGGGTAGAAAGCATTGTGGATAAAGAAGAAATTGCTTGTGATCAGCAATTTCTTCATTCTCCAGAATGTTTTCCAAAGCTTTCATATTGAGTGGCGTTTAAAAAGGCGTCATTGTGTGGGAATGGGTTAACCCATTATCATGGATAAAAGAAAATTTTAGACTAGTCAAAATTGAAAGAAGATGCAGGAGACAATTTTCAATTGATGAAATCTTTTAACCTTTGTCATGCTGAATTAAATCATTTTCAGAAAAGAATATATATCAAACAGCTGAAAGCACTTGTCAATATTTCTTTTAAAAATTAACTTCATAAACAACTCTAGTTTCAAAAGGACAGACAGAAGGAGTAGACTGATATCAGACTGCATTTATGTTCAGGCTGATCTTTGTCTATACCTCCTGCTAAAACAGGAATAATCCGGGTTCAGCAGGACAAGGGTTAAAACTCAATTTGTATATGGCTGAAGAAAACGTTGTAACAAGCAACTTCTGCATTCTCCACAATGTTTTCTAAAGCTTTCATATTGAGGGGTGTTTAAAGGCATCATTGTGTTGGAATGGGTTAACCCATTACCACTAAAGAAAATTTACAACTGATCCAAATTAAAGGAAGTTGAAGGAGATAATTTTCAGTTGATGAAATCTTTTAAAATTTTGTCTATATATGGGTGGAAAACATTGTAACAAGCATTTATTTTCATTTTCCACTATGTATTCCAAAGCTATCATATTGAGGGGTGTTTTAAAGCGCCATAGTGTGGGAATGGGTTAACCCTTGTCATTTTGATTAAAATCTTTTCAGAATTTCATTGAAATCAAAGGGCTGAGAGCACTGTAAAATTAGTAGTCGTTCAATAGTCAATACAACTTCTAAAAATTAATTTTATGAACAACTCTGAAAAGGAAACTCAAGAGGTGTAGACTACGATCAGACTGCACTTATGTGCAGGCTGATCTTGTCTACCTCTCCTGCCCAAACCGGAATATTCCAGATTCAGCATGACAAAGGTTAATTTTAATACCACATTATGAAAACATGAGCGAGTGCAGAAATTGCTTGTCACAAGCAATTTTTATTTCTGCATTCTCCATTCACGTTTTTCTCTTTTTTTCTTTAGAATTGTCTGAAATGGGTTCAGAAAGCAGGACTGCATTCGAATAAGTTTAACCCTTGTCATGCTGAACCTGGAATATTCCTGGTTTGGCAGGAGATATAGACAAAGATCATCCTGCACATAAGTGCAGTCTGATCTTTGTCTACACCAACTGCTTGTACCTTTAAAGCCAGAGCTGTTTTTCAGATCAATTTTCAAAAAAATGTTGACCAGTAACTGTTTTTTCAGTGCTTAAAGCCCTTTGATTTCAGTGTAATTCTTTTGGAGATTTGGGGATTTTTCTTTAATGCTTTCAGTTTCAGGTGGATTATCGCCTATCCAGTGAAATTATCAAAACTTATGCCCGCTTTCATTCATTTTGCCCTATCTGATGTTATCTAAGCAAAGCCAAATAAGTGACATCATCATAAGTGTTGCATAGCAGTCACGTGCAAAATGTTGCACTTTAAAAGAAATTGTCACAAAATTTTCGCATTTTGTCTAATTTTTGCATTAAAGAAATAGAACAATCGTTTGTTTTTCGAGTAAGATCGATTTATATTTCATTTCGTGAACATCATAAAAACTTTATTTCCATGAGTGGCCAATCATGAAAATAAAGCTTTTGTTGTTCACGAATTGAAATATAAATCGATCTTACACTGAAACAAACGATTATCCTCTATTTAATTCGGCATGAAAAGCATTAGTATATTCCTAGGCTACATTTATTACCCATCTATGAGCAAAATGTAGGCAGAATAGACTATGATAGTTGATTTAATAGAGTCCACTTACCTCACCCTGCCCCCCCCCCCCCCTTACAGTTTTATATTATCAACATCTAATCCAAATGTCACAATTTCACCTATTCCCACACAACAAAAATTTTAGACTTAAAAGTCTGACTTGAAAGAAGTTACAGACAACATTTTCAAGTTAAAGAAGTTCAAAAAATCTTAGTCTTTGGAGTTTAATACATTGTGAATAATTAAGAAATTGCTTGTAAAAAGTAATTTCTTCATTTTTCATGTTTTTCGAAGCATTTTTCTTACGGAGCATACACGAGTGTGATTGTGTGGGGAAGGGTAACAAAACTTTAGAGTATTCTATTTGAAGAAATTGCAGACTACGGTTTCAAGCTGAAGAAATTTTAGAGTTTAGAAATCTGTTTCTCTCAGGGTAGAAACAATGTGACAAATGGAGAAATTGCTTGTTACAAGCAATTTCTTCATTTTTCACATTGTTGTGCAAAGCTAATTTTGAGGGGTGTAAAAAAGCAGGGTTGTGTGGGAATATATTAAGATACTAGAGCTTAAAAGATAGAGGGCATAATTTGGATTTTAGATTTAAAACAATAATGCAATTAACCCTTCTTTGTAGGTACTCATTTGAATTGTCTCATCAAGAGTACCCACAACATTGCGTTTTATTGAGAAGAAATAATTTTAGAATGCTGTTAGCCCTTCATTATCATTCTAGAGCTCTTTTTAAAGTTCATCAAAGTAAAATTGTTGTCTGCAACTTCGTTGAATTTGGGCTGGTCTAAAATTTTATCGTGTGGGGATGGGTTAAACAATATGACTCCAACCTTTTGATGCAGGGGAATAAAAGGTATCACATAGAGACTAGTATTTTTCCAAAGAATTTTGCTTGAGGGGCATAAAAAGGGGGATTATGTGGGAAGGAGTAAATTTACAGGCGGTAAAGTAACTACCGGTACATCTTTAGATTGAAACTAATCCAGCTATCATTAATAGGCAACTAAAACCTTGTTACTGAGGCTTGAATAAGCTTTACTGTTTATAAAGTAAAGCTTCCGTAACATAATGATGTAATGTTTTCGTAAAATATAGCATGTTTATCATTCTGTTTTGACAGTCAATTGGAAGCCACTTTAAGCCAGTTATTATCCATTCTGTATTATAATATTTTATCAGTGAAGATTTGGTATAAATAGCCAAAGCAAAAATAAGACAAATAAATTATTGGCCAATTGTAGCTGTCTCAATTTTCTCTTAACCCTTATCATGCTGAACCTGGAATATTCCTGGTTTGGCAGGAGGTATAGACAAAGATCAGCCTGCACATATGTGCAGTCTTATCTTTGTCTACATCTCCTTTTGATGATAATTGTTAAAGCACTGGAAGCCAATAAAAAGGCCTTAGATTTCTTTTGAAATTTAATTTCACAAATACTGCATAAAAGGCACTATCAGGCAGTGTAGACTAAGACCAGACTGCACTTATGTATATGTGCAGGCTGATCTTTTTCTAAAGCTCTTGCTGCAAAATTTCGAATATTCTGGGATCAGCATAACAAAGGTTAACCTAAGAACACAAAATCAATGAAAGTGGAAAAGTGAAAAATGGATGGGATCCATTATCATAAAGCAATTGTACATATATCCAGGGTCCATGAAAAAAAACAACTTAGAAATGGGTTAAATGATATAAAAAAAATTAGGCTTCACTGAAAAAAAAAAGATTAAATGAAATAACATAATTTGCCAAAGGTCATGCTTATTGAAGTCAGTCACTTTCATATGATTCTGCCTTTCGACCTGTCAACCCTGTCAAAATATTTTTTGACAGGGCTTGATTGAAAAATCACAGATCTCAGACAAATCAAATTGCAATTTTACACATTTTACAAGTCATTTCTCCTTTTCTAAAAATATTTTCTCCCTGGTTTGGCACTTATTTTCCCATTTTAACATTCCTTCAAACATTACCTGCAACTTCTTTCAATTTAGTCTGAAATTTTGTCATAAATAGTTGGCAGTGGTTGATTCCAGGAGACTCGAATTCAAAAAGATTATTTTATATTAGTGGGAAAATTCAACAAAAATTGTTTAATAATAGGAAAACAACCCCCTTTGGATAGTTTGAATCCCCTTTGTGGATTATTCCTTTCATGTATAATCACTGGTTTTCACGTCCCAGTGTTTTTATACTTGGGAAAAAATTGTGGAAAAAGAATAAAATTGCTTGTGACAAGCAATTTTTTCTTTTTCCATAATATTTTCTACCCTCTGATGATTATTTTAAAATAAATTCAACTTTGAAATGTCGTCTGCAAAACCTTTGAATTTGCACCAGAGAGGAATGGATTAACTGACAAATTCACACCATATTTGGTAGTATTGGGAGTAATATTGCTTGTCTCTTTCTCCTTTTCTTACCATGTCTAATAACTAAAAGCTATATATTTCTTCAGTGCACAAAAATGTGGGATTATGTGGTAATGGTTTAAAGGCAATAATCCATGGGAAACATCCTGAGTAAAAGAGAAATTGATTGAAATTATAAGTAACTAATCTTTGCATTAAATATTTTCTTGAACCAAAGGAATTATTAACTGTTTAACATTTTTTTACACACAATTTCTTTATTATAAACAGTACAGAACCTACCTAAATTGATCAAAAATAGCAAATTTCTTCCATTCTCTTGGGTTACTTTTATACATCCCCATGTAAGCTTTCACTAATTCCACATTCACGTCGTCTTTCGAAAATATCACGTGCAGTCCTTCAATAAGGTCGTCAAGGGTTTTAGGGGCCGGAAGGAGCTTTCTACTGTCCTCACCTTCTTTCATGTATCCCTCACTTTCACAGATTTTTGTAAACTCTCGCATCGGTTCTTTCAAAGTTCCTTCGTTCATTTTGACAGTTAATTCACGAAATTTCTGTTCAATTTCCATCATGTTTCTAACTCGATATTTTCTTGTTTAATAAACTACTCAAATAAAAGTTATATTTTTTCTTTTACACAAAATCCACACTCTTCAAATCAAATCTTTATCGCTTAAGAATTTACCGCAAATACGTCGAACTTTTCTGGGGCCGAACAGATCAAATTGTGCCTAAACGTCCGATCCAACCTTAGCTTTTATACAGACAAGCACCTTAGATAATCCGTTTTAAAACCTTTGCCGCGATGAAAGATAAATCACACCAACCCTTTGTACTAAGCGAATAGATTTAATCCTTATAATTCCTAGAAAAATTCAAAATATATATAGATAATCATGCGTTCTCTACTCCCGACGTTTCTGTAATAAAGTTGCCGGTATCGATTTTGGGGATTTTCCACGTGCTAACACTTTTTTGTGTTTACTTCGGGTTCTAATTTTAGCAAAATCGATCGCAAGTTTCCGTTTTCGATTACGGAAAATTACGGAATCTGCCTGTCAAGGTAAATAACCTGTATAATACTTGATACATATATTTTTACGAGCTATCTCCCTTTATCTTGTGAAACTCGCTCTATCGCTGCGGTTATTGAACCACACCGCACGAGCAAACCAGGTAACCACTTATTACACGTTCCGCCGGATGCGTTTGTACTACAAAATGAAGGGCTTAAGTTTGAACAAAGAATGGTAGACAGAGAACCGAGGTGAAACTAGAAAAACAACAACAAACAAACTAAACGATTTAAGGATCTCAGCTCTCAATCATTAAAATCAAAGTACTGAAAGTATTTCAAGCTAGATAAAGCATGGTTTTGTTAAGCAATCTTCTTAGTCAAATGTTATCCTGATAAATAAACGAGGTTAACGTAATCCAGGAGTTAACCAATTACAACATGCCAAAATCTTAGACTAGTTCAAATGAAACAGTTTCATGTTGCTGGAAACTAGAAATTTAGAAAATTTTAGGGTAGAAAGCCGCATGTGGACATTGAAGAAATGGCTCTTTACAATTTCTTCATTGTTCACAATGTTTTCCAAAAGTTTTTATTGGGATGCTTAAAAAGCGATATTGAGTTGAAATGAGTTAAAGAGCATACTTTTGAAGCTTTGTTCTACAATTAATGAGCCTGTGCGTGACATTTCCAACTATTTCGCATGTGCTTGACTTGCACACATGGAGCACCCTGGACAGCAATTTGGGACAATTAGAACATTCGCTGATTGTTAAAGAAGCTTTGGGTCAGTATCTATCTACAGAGTGCAGAGTGAAGACTCTGATCAGACAGTGCGGATGCACAGACTGATCTGAGTCTTTACTTGGCGTACTTTTGTAATGGTTAATAATGTCACGCACGCGCTCAATTAATATTTCAATACAAAGCAGTGCGCATAGTGAAAACTCTATTCAGACTCATTTTAAACACAATATGCTCAAGTAAGCTAACATACCCAGGAGATAAACTTGCAGCCAGAGTTTCCAATATTCCTGAAATACACAAGAAATATTTTTTTTATGGCGTAGATATTGAATTGATTTGGTGGTTCGGTAATTCTTATAATTTAATAGTATCGAGCAAAAAAAGCAAACATTTTACAAATTTTGATACCTTTTTGTTGTGGACTATTTTGTGCGGAAGCGTACAAAATCGGTGCGTGCTCAAATTTTGTTCACTGAGTTATGAATATTTTTTTCGACCAATCAGAACTCCCGATTTTGACGAAACTGAAAATTAAATTATTCATCATTAACGGTCTTGAAAGATTTTTGTTGGTTTGGCGAAACGTCTCCAAAGAACGTTTTATGCAATCCCAGCGGAACCCAATTTACGATCGGAGCAGACCGCGGTCATAGCGCAGTGGTTAAGCGACGGACTCTTGATCACGAGGTCCAATGTTCGATTCCCGGTCGGGGCAAATATCTGACATTTGTCTCCCATCAATGGGTGGATATTCGTAACTTGAACTTAAGTGGGTTGAGCGGTTGGAAAGGATGTAGTGGTAGTACTTGTGTGGGAAACACCAGGAATCAATGGTTAGGTGCTCAAGCCTCCGCGATATGACTGGAATACTGTTTATAAAGGCGTTAAACTAAATCACGTTTTGAGCCTCTTAGCATGATGACCGTCGAGTGCTCCGTCACGCAAAAAGGAACATAAAATATTGCCTGGCACTTCAGGGTTTGTTTGCATGGGATTCATCGCCAATTTAAAGTACTTCGATCATGAGCTGGTGTACCTTACCACGTCTTCCTGACACGCCTTGAAAAAGTGCTACCGCAACATCATACTTAGCCCTTGTCATGCTGATCCCAGAATATTCCTTTTTTTTGGCAGGCGTATAGATAAAGATAAGCCTACACATATGTGCAGTATGATCTTAGTCTATACCACCTGATTACCCCTTTTAAGCCAGATTTGTTTATAAGATAAATTTTCAAAATAAATATTAACACACAATTATTGCTTTGCAGTGCTTTCAGCCCTATGAATTCATTGAAATTCTAAACGTGATTTTATTTAGCATGACTTAAGGTCAGGAAAACGCGAGACCACGTAACTTTGACGGAACATTTGATGGCTCCCATCATTCGAACGGGGTCATTTCCTTAGTAAATTAAATGCAATGATGTAAAATCTTCGATAAGACATAAGACTCAGTTTCTGGAAAAATGGTGTCATGACGTCATCATGTGGTATTGACCGTCATACTTGACGTCGTGTATTTATTCGTTCTGATTGGTCGAATAAAAAAAAATCATACCTCCTTGAACAAAATGTTGAGAGCACAGCTGTTTTGTATGTTTCCGCACAAAATAGTCCCATATAAAAAGTGTAAAAGTTTTAAAATTTCCTTTTTTGCTCGATGCTATTAAATTATTGAAATACGGAGAGACTTTTTTTGTTTCAATGGGAGTATGAGCCAAAAAACTAATCACGCTGTATGAAAACGCGAAGTATGAAACTATTTTGTGCGGAAGCATAATAAATGGCTGAGTACTCAAATTATTTTCATGGAGGTATGAATATTTTTGTCGGCAAATCAGAACGCCTGATTTTGAAAGACGAAGCTAAATATTGAACTATGAAGAAATTATGTCTTTATGTCTTTTATTTTTCAGATTTTAACGTTTAAGCAAAGTAATGATTGGGATTAAATTTCAGAATAAATTGTGATAATTTATCTCTTCAATGTGTTGCGTAAGTTTATAGGTAGGCCGAATTATATCCCTTTTTCAGTGGACTTTTTTTTTTTTTTGAAGAGTTCAAAAACACAAATTCGGTGCTTTTTTCTCAATAATGGGCCTATGGAAAGGAGTCACGACGAAAGATGTTTAACGAAAAATTATACATTAAAGATTGATTTGATGTTGCATTTGTCGAAACACGAGCCTCTGTCGGGAGGGCATCTTATCGTACCAAGGGCAGCGAACGTTCTACTGATCTAAGATGATCTCGATATGCCTTCCCTCGTGAGGATGTCGGGAGGGAGACTTGTTCAATTCACAAAAGCTATTCGCCAAAAAACAAAAATGCCTCCGATAAAATTTGAACAATGCTTGACTTCAAAGTTTATACATGAATCCTATCTAAATGAAATGGTCGATGATTCATCGCGAGCATCTTTGTTGCTTTGGCGACTTAAACGTCGTAAGTACAGCTTATTCTTGGACTAACCATTCTGTTTAAGTTTAAATGTTTCTGCCTGAAGTAACGGCATTTAGGTCACTTACCAACCATATTACTTTTGTTACATATTAATAATATAATTTTTTAGTTATGTCAACTAAAAACGGGCGTTCTGATTGGTCGAAAAAAATATTCATAACTCCATGAACAAAGTTTTGATTTTGAGCATGCAGCGATTTTGTATGCTTCCACAAAAAATAGTCCCATACAAAAATGTATCAAATATGTAAAGCCTTTGGGTTTTTTTTTTTTTTTTTTTTTTTAGATGCTATTAATTATAAGAAATGAAGAGAATAATTATTGTTTTCATAGAAGTATGAACCGAAAAACCTAATCACACAATGTATGAATCCGCTTCGCGAATTCATACAGTGTGATAAGGGTTTTTGGTTCATACCTCCAGGAAAACAAAAAATATTCTCTTCATCTCTTAATTGGCCTTACATTTTGCAAAATAACGACGTTTTATATCTATGTCGAACTTCCTGTCGGAGCTCGGTGGTAAATTGATCCGTCAATTGTCATATTGTAAGAAGTGGGTCACTTCGTGTGTAAGTGCGACTGGATCACCTACCCATCGATTCCTGGTATTTCGCACACCAGCACTACCATTACATCATTCCCAATCCCCCAGCAACTCATTCCAGTTAGATTCATGATTATCCTCACATTGCTGGTCCAACTCCACTCTGCAATTTAGCCTTATAGACCCGTAAAGACCGTATAGACGGTAAAGTTGTTTCATTAAATATTCACGTTTCTCCTTTTGGTGAGGGTGTTTTTTAGTCTTGGCGCTAGCTAGAAGTCTAAACGTCTCTATCCTTGTGTGCTGTCGGGACTATTTCTTGCTTAACCCATTCCAACACAGCAAAACTTTAGACTGGTCCAAATTGAAAGAAGCTGCAGACGACAATTTGAAGTTGATTGATTTTTTTTTTTTCGTATTTTGGGATAGAAAACATTGTTGATAATGAAGAAATTGCTTGATATAAGCAATTTCTTCATTTTCCTAAATGTTTTCTAAAGCTTTTTTTCTAAGGGCCTAAAAAGGAGGGCTTGTGTGGGAATGGGTTGATGGTGAGGTTTGAAATGACACCCCCCCCAAACCCCGAGTTAGGCCGTCCCGAATTAAGGAACTTTCGATGGTTGTTTTGTTCTATGTAAATGTGTCGAAAACGCCATCCTTCATGGTACCATTATTCTAGCATGAATTTCAAGGCAGATGGGCCGAGGTTTGCATCCCAACGAATCTTGTGAAAAGAGATATTCACTACCAAAACTGATCTTTTCACTCTATTTTTAATTTGTGAACATCGGACAGGAATGTAACCTGAATGGACAGGTCTAAAATTTTGCATTACAGTAGAGGCTTAAAACAGTCAAAAGGAGTTCGTAGAATTTTACAAAAGTGGATTAATTATTAATATTGGTAAGTTAACACATTGTCCTAGCATGAATTACAAGGCAAATGAGCGCTCTGTATGATTGGTTGAAGTCATCCAAACGAATTTTGTGAAACCAAAACTGATCTTTCCACTCTATTTTTAATTTGTGAATATCGGACAGGAATGTAACCTGATTGGACAGGTCAAAAAAATTGCATACAGTAAAGGCTTAAAAGCTCATAAGGATTTCGTAGAATTTTACAAAAAGGGATAAATTATAAATATTGGTAAGTTAACACATCACCACACGGAACATTTTAGACTAGTCCAAATTGAAAAGACTTGCAGACGATAATTTAAAGTTTATCAAATTTAAGATTTTTTTCAACTTTGTGGGTGGAAAATATTGTGTAAAATAAAGAAATTAATTGTTACAAGCAATTTATTCATTTTTTTACAATGCCTTTTCTATTGTTTTTCTTGAAGGGCGTCAAAAGGTTTCTCTGCGTGGGACCAGCTTAAAAAATAAAATGAAAATAAAAAATGAGAATTAAATAAAATTCTATCTGGTCTCGAGCCAATGTTATCAACAAAATAAGTTATTTAAGTCAAAACGAGTAACAGTTATTACCAACACTACAAACATGATTCTGACTTATTGGATACGCTTATAGAAGTTATAAAGAAGTCCAATAACTTGTTTTGTAGAACAATCCTTTTTATTCAAGTTGCCAAGGCGACTAGAATTTCTCATGGAACAAACAAAGTATCCGTAATGCCTTATAGGAGTTTAAAAGATCACCATGGTAACATTCTTGTGATTTTTAATGTAAATTGTCAAATATCAAGTAAAGTGCATTGTTAGGTTAAACTGATTTTGACAAAAAAAAAGTTTGTGGTTAATCCGACAAACACAGGACAGGCATAGTACCACCATAATGACACAGCTTACTTTCGACTACAGCTCAGCTAGTCAATTGACGGATCAAGATAGGAAAAAAATATTCATTTAGACCGGAAGTGAATGGTGACCTCTGACATTTAGTTATAGATAATGTATAAAACTAAAAGGAGCTTTGTTTATTAGATCATTTTAAAGATATAGACGCCATGGTATTATTACAGCGTAAGAAATAAATAGAATATAGCTGTTTTCATGGAGTTATGGAACTAACATATTGTTTTCATGTAGTTATGAAACTAAAACCCTAATCACTCTATATGATACCGTTCTCAAATATAAGAGCGATCCTTTCTAAATGCCGGTTTCTGATGTTGCGACTATTTCTTTTAACCATTCCCACATAAGCCCTCCTTTTACGCCCACCAAGTAAAAGCGTAGGAAAACATTGTGGAAATCGTTTGTAATAGGCAATTTCTTCATTTTCCACAATGTTTTCTGCTCAGAAAGTTGAAAATACCAAAAATTTCTGATACTCTATGATATCGTCTGCAACTCTTTTCAATTTGGCCGGTCTAAAATTTTGTCGTTTAGCAATGGGTTAAACAACCATCTTTTGTTACGTCCTTATGTATTAGTCCTTGCTCCTAACCGTTGTCATTAACAACCAAAGTCCTCTGTAATTGGTCGTCACTGTTGGAAAACTTTCTTGGTCTATTTATTTGTTGAAAACTTCTTTTGTTGCCGTACGATAACTCATGTTTTGACATACTTTTGTTTATATCCGGTAATGACACGTTCACATCATTAAGGCTCTGTTTTGAGCTCGTTTTATGTAGTTTCAATCTTTGTGTTGGAAAACTTTGTGCAAATACGTCATCGTCATTCGTTTCGTCATTTATTGTCCTGTAATCGTGTGTCACGTGATCGTCGTTTTCGTCCCTGTTGTCAGAACTAGGTGTGCTACTTCCGGAGTTCACCAAACATCCGGTTACATTGCGCAAGTCCGGAAGTGATATCGATGGCCGCCTCTGTCTGCGTTTACTATGTTCTGGAAACTGAAATTCTGTGTTTATATTTTGTTCCTTAGAGTTTGTTTTAGAACCCATCGGTGGTAAAACATTTATGTTTTTTCGTTTAAAACACTCTTCTAATAAACTGTTTTCTTTGTGAAAATGTCTTTGTAGTTTCGGCGAGGACAACTGAAGGGAGGTAACAATTTGAGATTTATCCAAAGAGTTCGTCCGAGTGACCGGTGCTGAATCACATTTCTCCTGTAGTTCACGATTCTTTATGGCTTTAGATATATTCAACTTCGGTCTGCATAATAAATGATTCTCATTCTCAGCCGATATCAAGCTTGACACTTTCTCTACCGGGGCCGAGCCCAGAGACAGTCTTTCCTGCACGTGGGCTCGTGCTGGTTTGAGTTTGACGACATCTCGATGGCGATGACTTCGATTCTTTTTCTTTTGCTGGAGCCCGACAGTTTTATCTATGTGTGACTTAAATAGTTTGATGACCGCCTTGTCTCCACTCTTCTCTGCTATTGAAACCGGCGTTTGACCTGATAAAAATAGAAAAGAAAATTTCATTTCTTGTCGATATCTCATGGCTGTTTTCGCAACCTTTTGTGCAAGTTAAACAATTTAACCCTCATAAACGATATAACCTATTTGAATAATTGCATTTGAAAACGAGCATACAGGTAGCAATTTCCGGGATTACAGAATTTCTTTTCTGCCCTTTTCTGTGATTCACGAATAATTCTCCATGGAGCTTGTCCAAACGCTAAATCGACAAGCTTTCGTTTGAATCATAAATAGAATAATCAACAGGTTATTCCAGATATGAAAAAAAAAAAAACACATTTCACGAGGATGCGTTGTTAGACGTTAAGGAGGCGAGTGCGCAGCACGAGTTTTTTTTGTTTTTTTTTGCGCCTAACAACGCATCCGAGTGAAATATATTTTTCTTATCTGGAATAACCAGTTGATTATTCTATTTATTATATACCTTATTATCTTATTTTTTATTAAAATACCGCAACCAATATTTTTGATAGAGAGAAGGTCTATTTAAAAAGTGCGGATGAATACACGATTTAAGACCAAAGCGACGCCCACAAAACTGAAGAAGTCGCCATCTTTATACTCTTTTTGTTTCTTTATACATGTAATGTCACTGGGTTGGAAAAAAAGCAGTTCCTAAATTACGACAGAAAGTGAAACTGGAAAGTGTTATCGTCACTCTAGTGACGATATCAAAGTTTATTACACTGAGAAATCCCAAGATTTCACAGCAAGGTATATAATAAATACCATTAATTTAATAAATGATTTATTGACTTTAAATCGCAAGAAATAAGTATCTACTAAATCCCTTATTACTCATGTTCGACCTTTTTTGACATCAGACAATGAAAAAGAAGGGTTTGAACCCACGTCGATATAACAACAGGGTTTTAGTTCGACATGAAAATGGAATCCCAGTAACTTAACAGCTGGTGTCTTAATGGTCTTTTCATATGTTTTTGGAGTCACTGATATAAGCGATAATTGATTTCTGTTAAAATATCATCTTGCTTTTTATAAAAAACATTAAAGTTATAGCATGAAAAATCAAATATTACTGAGTCAAAGTTCTTGGGTTACAGGCAAACAAAGCACTGGACAGCTATTATCTTCTAGATCGGAACTTCATTTTAGAGATGCAGAGAATGTTTTTTTGTTTTCATCGAGGTATGAACCGAAAAAAACTAATCACACTGTATGAATACGCGAAGCGTATCGATACGATGACTGACTAGGTTTTTCGGTTCATGCCTCCATGAAAACAAAGAATATTCTCTTCATTTCTTAGAATTTAATAGCACCGAGCGAAAAAAACAACAAAAGCTTTGATACCTTTTTGTATGGGACTATTTTGTGCGGAAGCGTACAAAATCGCTGCGTGCTCAAAATTTTATTCATGGAGTTATGAATAATTTTTCGACTAATCAGAACGCCCGTTTTTGATAGACGAAACTAAAAAATAAATTATATTTTTGCTGAAGTTGAGCATCGGGGAGTTCGTCTAACTCATATCTACTAGTATTTGGGGATCTGGCTATTAAGTTTCAGATTCGCAAAACCCATGTAAGGTAAAAGCATGTGACGAAATCTCCCAGCTTTGCGAATTTCTACATCCTAATCAAATACGGAACCCAAAAATCGCCTTGGTTCGAAAATCGCCAATTTTCGGGAATAATGAGTCCTTAGAATGAATATAGTGTGGCGAGTGACCAATCGCAGCTGTCAATCAAGGTATATATCGATCAATCAAATCATTAATTCAGTCCGGAATAACGACTTAAAGTCCTACATTGGCCAACCATTAGTGTGAATCATCTTTGTTGTTTGGTGACTTAAACATCGTAACTGCAGCTTATTAATTGCCTTCCTGTCGGGGCCAATGGGCGAAGTCAACGGAGTAAGTGGGCGGGGCCAGCGAATAGTCAATTTTCTAACCTCCTGACGAATAGTTATATATTTAGAAAATGTCAGTAATTTTAGGAATAAACTATTTTTAGCTTGTTTGAGTTGTTATTCATTAAATCATTGGAATTGAATTATAAGATGTCGGAATTTGGAAACTTTCTCACTCTGGGTATATAAGATAAAATGTATATATAAAAAAGGTTCGCCAGCAAGACCTTAATGTTTATTCAACATTTCTGGGTTTCTATATTCTGTCGGGGTACATTGATAAATAGTAAAAATATTTGATTTATCGCCTTGAGATATTTGAAATACTTTTTTCTTAAATGCACATATCAGGGTCACTAAGTTCGAAACATTGACCTAAAAAGAATTCCGTATTCATAGACTTGCGCATTCTTATGAATGTGAAAAATGACCTAGTGCAATTTTGAAAATGAGCACAGGTTCAATACATTACAAAACTATTTTACCTTTAGAATTGTGCACAGTCAACAACCTTGGACCAGACGAGTGCTGCAATATATCCTCGAGTGTATAAATATCACAATTCTGTACGGCATAAGACAGTGCCGAATTTCCATCAAAATCGGTTAATGAGACATCTGTTTGTTCATATTCTAGCAATCCCTCTATAATGCTGGGTTTATTTGCTATACATGCATGCATTAGCACCGTCCGTCCCCACGAATCTTGTATATTCACATTTGGAAATTTATCAAAAATTGTTTCCAGGACGGATTTCAAGGACGTTATATCCATGTTGACATAACAAAGTTTCATGAGAATAGTTTGAAGATCGTGTGTGACGTCACGAAAATCGATATCGACGTCATCCTCCCTCAGAAGCATGGCGAGTCTATGTAAATCAACATCTAAAAGGGCTTGATGGATTTGTTTCTGTATAGCTTCTGCATCCGTCATTTCGGATTCATTGGTATTTCTTGCTACACGCTAGTCACCCTGAAAAAGGAAAATCAAAGTATTCATACAGTGTGATTAGGTTTTTTCACACCTCCATGAAAACAAGAAATATTCTCTTCACCTCTTAACTAATTAACTGAAAATGACGCTTTTTGACGCTAGTCAAAAACAACAACAACAAAAAAGATCTGGACAATATTGTAGAAAATGAATGAATTGCTTGTCACAACCATTTTCTTTATTATCAACAATGTTTTCTTCCCTAAAGGACAAAGATCTTTTTTGAAAATTTCATCAACTCGACATTATTGTCTGCATTTTCTTTCAATTTGGACCAGTCTACATTTTTTTCTTGTGTGGAAATGGGACAATTGAACACTCTACAATAAGAAAATGTAATAAAAGTGAAAAGTTTCGACTTTGGTCAGTCTGCACAGTTTTGGCAGAATGACCAGGGTCGATATTCTTTCCATTTTCCAGAAGTCCCCTTTTTGGCTGACGAGCCATTTAAACATTTTAAAATTGTCACATTTAAGAGATGAAGAGAATACTTTTTGTTTTCATGGAGGTATGAACCGAAAAAACTAATCACACTGTATGAATAAGCAAAATACATTTTAAAATTGTCACATTTAAGAGATGAAGAGAATACTTTTTGTTTTCATGGAGGTATGAACCGAAAAAACTAATCACACTGTATGAATACGCAATATACATTTTAAAATTGTCACATTTAAGAGATGAAGATAATATTTTCTTGTTTTCATGGAAGTATGAACCGAAAAAACTAATCACACTGTATGAATACGCGAAGCGGATTCATACATTGTGTGATTAGGTTTTTCGGTTCATTACTCCATGAAAACAAAAAATGTTCTCTTCATATTTTTTGTATGGGACTATTTTGTGCGGAAGCATAAAAAATCGCTTCGTGATCAAAATTTTGCTCAAAGAGTTATGAATATTTTTTTTCCGACCAATCAGAACGCTTTGATAGACGAAAACTAAACATTAAATTATTTCCTTATAAACAATAAAAACATCGAATATAAATATCTAAGCTGTAGATTATTCTTTCACGCGAAACCATTCCATGAATATTACACGAGAAAATTCCACTGTATAATCGATAACCGTATCTTCAATGGGAATAGATGAATGTGGCAATTAATATAAAAGAACGCGAGCTAGATTTTAACTTGCAATTGGAACCAATTAAGCTAGAATAGTGCAATATTTTTCCTGTATATAAAATGATTTGTTTGTTTGAATTGGGTTTTAACGCCGCTTTTAAGAATTTTTCATTCATGTCGCGGAGGATGGAGCACCTACCAATGGATTCCTGGCATATCTCGCACCAGTACCAACAAACATCCTTTCCTAGCCTCCAGCTGCTATCCAACTTAGGTTTAGAATTATCCACCCATTGGTGAGAGACAAATGTCGGAAAGAATATGCGCCGCCACCGGGGATCAATAAACGAGGTTAAATAAACCCAGGAGTTAGCCCGTTATAACAGGACAAAATCTTAGACTGGTTCAAATTGAAAGGAGTTGCAGATGACAACTTCAAGTTGGATGAATTTAGAAAATCTTTCCCTTGTTTGGTAGAAAACATTGTCGACAATGAAGAAATTGCTTGTTCAAAGCAAATTCCTATTGTCCACAATGATTTCCAATGCCTTTTCCTTGGGATGCTTAAAAGATGGAATTGCGTGGGAATGGGTCAAATATCCTACTTTTGAAAGGGTTCTCTAAAACTTGAATAGAGTTTGCAATATTCCTGAAAAGCATAAGGACTACATTTGTGGCGTAGACGTTTGATAGACAAAAATTTGAGGTCGTCTCAAAGTTCAACGATCGCAAACTGCCACTGGAGGCTTAACCACTAATTCTGTTAAATGCCTACGCCATGAAATGTAGTTCTTATGTATTTCAGGAATAATGCAAACTCTATTCAAATTGAAGAGTACTCTTTCAAAATCATGTTATTTAATTCATTCCCACTCACGCGTTTTAAGCATCTCAAGAAAAAAGCTTTCGAAAACATTGTGGGCAATAAAATGGCTAATTGATTGATTGATTGATTAAATTGGCTTTAACGTCACTATTAGCAGTTTTTCGGTCATGTCGCGGCGGCTTTAGCACCTTACAATGGATTCCTGATATATCTCACATAGGAGAAAGTCGGAGATTAATGCTAAAAAATCCATAGTGTAATCAAGATTTGAATAATTTGCGATCATTGAAAAGTCTACACCATTCAACTTAACCACAAATCACATAGAAAATTGGACACAGTTTCATCCCGTTCAGATCCAGGATTTCTGTAAAGGTTCGTTTCCTTATTACAGTGATCCTTAGATAAAGCAACCACTCAATGGACGACCAAAAAGTGGTCGCTTTATAGAACGGTCGCTTAGAACATTTTCTTGCCGAAAGATATAAAGGATAGATTCGAGGCATACACAAATTATTACAGAATTCTCGCTTAATCCTGTGCTGTTGAGTTCTAATAACTTAAGTTTTAGCTGTTATATTACTTTTTAGCTAGCAAAGCGTTAGCTTTGATAGACAAAATTTTGAGGTCGTCTCAAAGTTCAACGATCGCAAACTGCCACTGGAGGCTTAAACACTAAATCTGTTAAATGCCTACGCCATGAAATGTAGTTCTTATGTATTTCAAGAATAATGCAAACTCCATTCAAATTGTAGAGTAATCTTTCAAAATCATGTTATTTAAGTTTCAACTCAAGTACGCGTTTTAAGAAAAAAGCTTTCGAAAACATTGTTGGCAATAAAATGGTTAATTGATTGATTGATTGATTAAATTGGCTTTAAAGTAATTTTTTGCAGTATTTCGGTCATATGGCGGCGGCTTGAGCACCTTACAATGGATTCCTGGTATATCTCACAGAGGAGAAAGTCGGAGATTAATGCTAAAAAATCCATAGTGTAAACAAGATTTGAATAATTTGCGATCATTGAAAAATCTGCATCATCCAGCTTTAACACAAAACACATAGAAAATTGGACACAGTTTAATCCCGTTCAGATCCAGGATTTCTGTAAAGGTTCGTTTCTTTATTACAGTGATCCTTAAATAAAGCAACCACTCAATGGATGACCAAAAAGTGGTCGCTTTATAGAACGGTCGCTTAGATCGTTTTCTTGCTGATAGATATAAAGGAAAGATTCGAGGCATACACAAATTATTAAAGAATTCTCTCTTAATCCTGTGCTGTTGAGTTCCAATAACTTAAGATTTAGCTGTTATATTACTTTTTAGCCAGCAAAGCATCAGCTTTGATAGCTTTAGTTAACAGACAAAATTTTGAGGTCGTCTCAAAGTTCAAAAGGTGCACACTGCCACTGGAGGCTTATTCACTAAATCCGTTAAATACCTACGCCATAAAACGTAGTTCTTATGTATTTCAGGAATAACGCAAAATTTATTCAAATTGTCGAGTACTCTTTCAAAATCATGCTATTCAACCCATTCCCATTCAATTTCGCTTTTTAATCATCTCAAGAGAAAACCTTTGGAAAACATTTTGGACAATGAAGAAATTGCTTGTTACAACAAAGGAAAGATTTTCTACATTCAACCATCTTGAAATGGTCGTCTGCAACTCCTTTCAGTTTGAACCAGTCTAAGATTTTGTCATGTTGTAATGTGTTAACTCCTGAGTTACTTTAACCTCGTTTATATGTTATGATAACATTTAGCTAAGAAAGCTACTTAACAAATCTATGCTTTGCTGGCTTACAGTACTTTCAGTACTTTGGTAAAAATAATACCTTCACTTCTAAAAACTCTTATCTCATTCCAACACAGCAAAATTTTAGACTGGTCCAAATTGAAAGAAGCTGCAGACGACAATTTCAAGTTGATGGAATTTTGAATTTTTTCGGTTTTTTTTTATTTTTTTTGGATAGAAAACATTGTGGATAATGAAGAAATTGCTTGATACAAGCAATTTCTTCATTATCCACAATGTTTTTTAAAGCTTTTTTCTTGAGGGGTGTAAAAAGGAGGGATTGTGTGGAAATGGGTTAATTACAAAAAAAGGGATTTCTATCATTGTGGCTAGAAGAACTGGTCACTTGAAAGAAGTGGTCTCTCAAACAAGATCGACAGTAATATCGAATTTATATGAATTTCCCAATCAATATGAGTTAATACACTACAGAGGCGGGGCCGAACGAATGGAGGATAAAGGCCACTTTCAACAGTATTTCAGTCACATCGCCGAAGTTGGAGCACCTAACCATGGCTTCCTGGTATTTCTCATAACAGTACTATCACTACATCCTTTCTGAGCCTCCAGCTACTATCCCACATAGGTCTACGATTATCGACCCATTGGTGAGAGACAAATAGTCAGAAAGGATGAGTGCCGCCGTCGGGGATCGAACCCGGGACCTCTAAATTGACAGTTCGACGCGCTACCAATGATTATTGTTTAAAATTTTGAAGACTATAAACGTTGTCAACCAGTTTAACCCTTTCCTGTTTTACAGAATTAAACACCTGTCCAAACTTAAAGGTTTTGCAGACGAAAATTTAAAGTGGGTTTGAATCAGAAAATGACCAAACAGTATGGTAGAAGATATTGTGGAAAAAGAAGAAATATGCTTGTATCAAGCAATTTCTTCTTTTTCCACAATATTTTCTCAATTATAAAATAAAAGGGACGTAAAAACAAGGGATTGAACTGAAAAGAGTTAAAGACATTTAAATCGAACGTGTTTGTTAATGCATTAAACGCCTTCCACATTTTATTGTTAAACTCCATTCAAACCAAAAGAAAAATCAATATTCGCTGCAATAAATTTCTTTTGTTGAGATTTTTAAAAAATAAAATCAAACCTTTTTTTATCAAAATGATTCACCCTTTGTTTGTTTATCTGTTTGAATAGGTTTAACGCCACTTTTAACAATGTTTCAGTCATATCCCGGCGTCTTGGGCACCTAACCATTGATGCCTGATATTTCTCACACCAGTTCTATCACTACGTCATTTTCGAGCCTTCAGCTGCTCATCCCACTTAGGTTTGCTGTTATCCTCCCATTGGTTACAGACAAATCTAGGAAAGGTTATTAGCCGCGTCCGGGGATCGAACCAAGTACCTCGTGATTTAGAGTCAAACGCGCTACCAACTGCGCGATGGCCCAGTCTATGTCAACAGCTAGGTGATTAGTTCCAGATAATGATACGATAAATAGCGCATTTCTCTTGGATTCCGCTAGAAACTTGATCCTTTCCTTGTAAAATCCATGTTTTTTACGCCCCTGTGATTTAATACTTGAGAAAACATCGATGGAAAGGAAGAAATTGTAACAAGCAATTCAATCTCTTCTAACAATATGTTCTACCCCGCTGGTTGGTAGTTTTCAAATTGCACCCATTTTAACCCATTCCAACACAGTGGAATTTTAGACCAGTCCAAATTGAGAGGAGCTGCAGACGACAATTTCAAGTTGATGGAATTTTAAATTTTTTCGTCTTTTTGGATAGAAAACATTGTGGATAATGAAGAAATTGCTTGATCCAAGCAATTTCTTCATTTTCCACAATGTTTTCCAAAGCATTTTCATTGAGGGGCGTAAAAAGGAGGGATTGAGTGGGAATGGGTTAATTATCGTCTGCAGCGTTTTGGAATTTGAACAAGTCTAATATTTTTGAAACTTAGGAATGGGTTGCAGTTGTCGGACATGAGATTTTCACTCGTAAATTGCAAAATATCGTCAGTATTGAACCAAAGCATCGTAACTACAGCTTATTCAAAGTTGTAGTTACGAGACTTTAGTCGAACACCGTCCATATTATGTTGCCTGTTTTAGGCTGTCATTGCTTGCCCTGTTACCAGTAAAGCATTCAATCTATATTTCAAACTTGACTGTTTTTCTTTCTTTTTTTTATTTTTTTTTTAAGAAGGATTTCATATTGGTATGAAAATTGACCAATTGTAGATGTCTATCAAAGAATCAACCGACCAATCAAATCATTTATTCAGCCCGGACCTGAGCTTTCAACTCCAACATTGGCTGCCATTTTTGAGAACCTTTATGCTGTTTTGACGACTTAAACGTCGTAACTACAGCTTATTCAAGCTGTAGTTACGACGTTTAGACTTTAACCAACAATTTTACTTTTTGTTAAATGCTACTGGCCATAAATTTTGCAAAATAACTCCGTAATAAATTGAAGCGGAATTTCCTGTCCGAGTTTATGGGAGGGGCCTAGGGAGTCAGTAGGCGGGGCCAGCGATTGGTAAATTAGACCTGTGTATCGAAATCTTATGTTTTCAGCCTTTCTACAGAAAATGACGGATCTCAGGCCACGCCCACTGACTCCGACAAGAATTCAAACTTTAACCAAGGTTATAGAAAGTCAGACAGGTTCAAATTGAAAGAAGTTGCAGACGACACTTTTTTCTTGATGAACTTTCCAAAACCTCTGTCTTATGGGTTAGAAAACATTGTTGATTATGAAGAAATCGCTTGTAACAAGCACAATTTCTTCATTGCACTCACTATTTTCGAGAGTTTTTCTTCTTGTAGTCGTCAAAAAGCGTCACGGTGTGGGAATTGACCAATCATTGGCACGTCAAATGACTCCCTATGCCCCGCTCATTTACTACGTCAGGAAGTTCCGCTTCGATTTTTAATGGCGTTATTTTGAAAATTTATGGCCAGTAGTATGTAATAAAAAAGTGTTGGTTGGTGACCTGAATAAGCTGTAGCTACGACATTTAAGTCACCAAACCAACAGTTAAGGTTATTAAAAATCGCGGTCAATGTTGGAGTTGATAAGCTCAGGTCCGGACTGAATAAATTTTTTGATTGGTCGGTTTATTGCTTGAATGACAGCCAGGATTGGTCAAATGATTAAACGACGGTTTTTTTCCGAAATCTATGGAAAAACAGTAAGATTGTTTGTTTAGTGTTAACCTGCTTCGCGTATTCATACAGTATGATTAAGGTTTTAGGTTCATATCTCAATGAAAACAAACAAACAAACAAACAAATATTTTCTTCCTTTCTTAAAACGTTTTCCCCGAAATCTATGGGCAAAGTTGGTTTAGTGTAAACGCGCTTCGCGTATTCATACACTATGCTTAAGTTTTTAGGTTCATACCTCAATGAAAACAAACAAACAAACAAACAAACAAATATTTTCTTCCTTTCTCAAGTGATTTCTCTTTAGGTTTTTCAATATTTGCCTATATTCCTGTAACTACTGCATGAAAACAACAACAAAAAGATTACATCTCGTTTCTTTTTATTTTTAGATTACCTCTAAAAGTACTATATAATTCGAAAATATATTGCAAATAGGGTTTTATTTTTATCAAAATGTCCAAAATTGCATTAAGCGTCGCCGATTCGATTTGTTTATATATTTTCTATTGTTGATTGGTTTGGTTTAAACCTATTTATTTAACATCAATTCGTAAAAAAGTACTGCGAACTAAGATTCATTCCTCTCGATTCTTGATTTCTGTATTGTTAATTCAAAGCGTGTCGTGAACGACAACAACAACAAAAACAAAACAAAAACAAAAATGCACATATACCTGTTTTTTTTGATAATTATAAGATATTGAAAGTCCAAAATAACTCCAAAAAAAAAATGTCACAAACTTACACCCTTAATTTCGCTGTCATTTTAGTGCATTACCTTATTATTCAACACAGTTATGTTACCTTACGAAATAATTCTTAATTAATCCACCAACACTATTTCTACAAGAGCTTAATCCGTTTACAAAGATCAGTTGAATTACACTGTACTTACTTAATCCATTCCCCACACAACAAAATTTTAGACTGGTCCAAATTGAAAGAAGTTGCAGACGACAATTTTGAGTCGACGGATTTCTATTTTTTGTCTTTTTGGATAGAAAACATTGTAGCAAATGAAGAAATTGCTTGTAACAAGCAATTTCTTCATTTTCCACAATGTTTTCCAAAGCTTTTTTTTCTTGGGACGTCTAAAAGCGTCACTGAATGGGAATTGGTTAAAACTTGTCATATTGAACCCGTAGTATTCCTATGTTGGCAGGGGGTGTAGACAAAGATCAATCTGCACATATGTGCATTCTGATCTTTTTCTTCACCACCTGTTTGTCTCTGCAAAGCTAAAATTGCTGATAGAATAAAGTTCGAAATGAACTGCTGACTCCAACACGCGAAATTCACATTACTTTCAGTTCTTTGATTTTAATACAATTCACATTACTTTCAGCCCTTTGATTTTAATACAATTCTAATTGCAAGGGTTTAAAGACAAATAATCGAAATTTCATCGGCGGGCGACGTACATCTCGTAATTATAGAGTATTCAAGCAGGAGATACGAATATTTTTTGTCCAGTTTAAGGTGCTCTTTTTAATAAAGTAACTATCAAGTTAGACAAAATAAACGATCAAGTCACTTTTAGAACAATATCCTGGACGAATCTTTTCCTTTTTCCTTTTCCAAATCACGGACGGACGAACATTTGATATTCTATCCCTTGAACGTGATGAATGACGGATTGATGGCTACGCCCACTGACAGAATCCAACAGGACCAAATAATAACAAAAATGTAAAATGGTTAGTTCGCGACCTAAACGTCGTAACTACAGCTTGAATAAGCTGTAGTTACGACGTATAAGTCGCTAACTCAACAAAAGTGGTACAAATAAAAGACGGTCAGTGCCGTAATTCAAAGTTAACTTCCGATCAAAATCTATCTATCTATATATTCTGCCTAACTCCCATTTAGGGTATTACTGGCAGGTTGAAATAATTTAATTGTTAGTTTCGTCTATCAAAAACGAGCGATCTGATTGGTCGAAAAATTCAATTCATACCTCCATGAACAAAATTTTGAGTACGCAGCCATTTTGAATGCTTCCGCACAAAATAGTTCTCTACAAAAAGGTATCAAAATTTGTTAAGTTGTTGCATTTTTCGCTCGATGCTATTAAATTATAAGAAATGAAGATAATATTTTTTGTTTTCATGGAAGTATGAACCGAAAAACCTAATCACACAATGTATGAATCCGTTTCGTCTATCAAAAACGAGCGATCTGATTGGTCGAAAAATTCAATTCATACCTCCATGAACAAAATTTTGAGTACGCAGCCATTTTGAATGCTTCCGCACAAAATAGTTCTCTACAAAAAGGTATCAAAATTTGTTAAGTTGTTGCATTTTTCGCTCGATGCTATTAAATTATAAGAAATGAAGATAATATTTTTTGTTTTCATGGAGGTATGAACCGAAAAACCTAATCACACAATGTATGAATCCGTTTCGTCTATCAAAAACGAGCGATCTGATTGGTCGAAAAATTCAATTCATACCTCCATGAACAAAATTTTGAGTACGCAGCCATTTTGAATGCTTCCGCACAAAATAGTTCTCTACAAAAAGGTATCAAAATTTGTTAAGTTGTTGCATTTTTCGCTCGATGCTATTAAATTATAAGAAATGAAGATAATATTTTTTGTTTTCATGGAGGTATGAACCGAAAAACCTAATCAAACAATGTATGAATCCGCTTCGCGTATTCATACATAAGTGTGATTAGGTTTTTCGGTTCATACCTCCATGAAAACAAAAACTATTCTCTTCATCTCTGAAATGAAATAATTTGGTTGGTCGATTGATTGCTTGATTGACACACGCGATCCGTCAATCCACAGCAGACCTATCAATCAAAACAGGAAACACCAGGAAAGTCCCTAAAAGTATCTACAATGATCAGATACCTCGCAGGTTGATCGGCGTCGAGACTTTTGGCACTTCTTTACATTGTTTTAAACCTAGAACGGTTATTCTGTCATATTGATTTTTTTAAAGACTCTGAATGACATCTGTAAGATTTTATCCTTTTTTTAAAAAAATACTTATTCCACGGTTTTCCCGGTAAAGTTGGGGATACAAAAAATTAGTCTTAACATGAAAAACAAACAGCTTGAAGAGATTCGTATTAAAGGCAATAACGACCTAAAAGAAAATGGAATAAATTAAAAAAAATGAATAGAAAATAAAATTTCTATGAGTATCAAGAGAACATATTCGAACCTTTGAAATTTGGATGGGTGATGAAACAGTACAGTTAGTCAATGCCTAATAGATCAATCGCGTCTGTCAATCAAATAAGCAGTGGAAAAATGGAATAATTCATTTATGCAAGAATGCTTTTTGTGGATTGTGCAAGTTTAATCATCGTAACTAAAGCTTGAATAGGCTGTAGTTAGGTCGTTTAGGGCTTTAACTAGCCATTCATCTTTTTTATTACATGCTACTGGCCATAAATTTTGCAAAACAACACCGTTGAATCTAAAAGCGGAACTTCCCGTTGGAATTGATGGGCGGGACCAACGGATTTAGTGGGCGGGACAGCGATTGGTAAATTATTGAATAATCGTAAAATTTAGTGAATGAAAATACGCGGTAGAAAACACAAACAGTATAGAACAACAACAACAACAACAACAACAACAACAAAAAAAAACAACAACCATAAAATTATTTCATATCAATATCAATCAAGAGAAAGCGTAATATTAGGCAGATAATAATAAGTAAATAATTGAATTAATCAAGAGTTAAATAAATAAATAATAATAATAGAAGAAGCAGAAAAAAGAAAAGATGAAGGAAAAAGAAAATAAAACAAATACAAACAATGCTGAATAAGAATAATGAATGATAAAGAAAGAAGAACAATAAAGAAAGAAGCAGAATAAAGAAAACAAAGAAGAATAAGAAGCAGAAGACATCGGATTAAGAAGGAGTGAAAAGGGAGACGATTAGTCCGGGAATAGGAAAGAGAATCAGACGGCGACGACGACGAGGTCAAAAGGCGAGGACAAAATGAAGAAGAAGAAATTTAAGAAGCAGTTGAGGAAAAGAAGAAGAACAACGGAAAAATAGGAGAAGAAGTAGGGAAAAAAAGAAGAAGACTAACCCCTTGAAATTTGGTTACCTGTAGTGGTATATCATATTTCCATGTTTAAGACGGAATCAATATTCCGTCGTGTTAGAGCCGTACAGGTTAATCAAAGAGTGTGTCTAAAGGTCCGCTTTATTAATCCTAGCCGGGCGAAAACAGGACCTGTATTGATCTGAACCCTTCACTGGTTCAAGATTTAGAGATAAGAATAAGGGTTTAATAATTGAATTTGTTTGTTTGTTTGAATGGGGTTTTATGCCGCTTTCAACAATCTTTCAGTTATATCGCGGCGGCTGGAGCACCTAACAATGGAATCCTGGTATTTCTCACACCAGTACTACCATTACATCCTTTCCTAACCTCCAGCTGCTATCCCACATAGGTCTACGATCATCGACCCATTGGTGAGGGAAAAATAGTCGGAAAGGATGAGTGCCGCCGTCGGGAATCGAGCTGGCGACCTCTAGATTGAAAGTCCGACGCGCTACTAACTGCGCTATGACGGCGGCTTTAATAATTGAAGGATAGCGGGTTTCAATCAAAAGATGGATTGACCATTCAAATCGTTAATTTGTGCCGGATGTGAAATTTGAAATCCGATGTTTGCCGACATTTATGTGAAGCATTTTTGTAGGTTGGACGACTTAAACGTCGTAACTACAGCTCAGTCGAGCTGTAGTTACGACGTTTATGTCGCCAACTAACCGATTTACTAATTAAGGTCATTATATATTTCTAATAGCGCCTTTTAATATCGAAGTTGAACTTCCTGTCGGAGCTCAGATAACGTTGAAATTGATGGATCGCGGCTGTCAATCCAAAATGAACTGACCAATGAAATCGATGATTTTGTGCCATAAATGAACTTGAAAACCGATAATGGACGTCATTTTTTTCTGAAGCATTTTTGTTATCCTCGCGCCTTAAACGTCGTAACTACAGCTTAAATAAGCGTTTTTGTCGCCGACCAACTATTTTACTTTTTTGTCCTGTAATTAAAAACAACAACAACAACTACAACAACAACAACCAAAAAACCAACAACAACAAAAAAAAAACCACCACCGTTTAATATCGAAGTTGATCTTCCATGTTGGAGATCAGTTGGCGTTTTCAGAGTTTCGTTAATTATGTCTACACATATTTTCTGTTTATTGCATTGAAAAGGCTACATCTTTAGGTCGATGACAAAATCAAAAGCAAAGTTAATGAAAATGAATATCTTAAAATAATTATGATAAAGATGATAAAAATGATAATAATAAAATAGTATGCATGTTTTCAGGGAGACCTATACAAATAATACTTATAATAAAATAATAGTTATTTTCTTTTCAAATGTTAGAGTAAACTATCTATCTAATTCACAGAAATAAAGATATGCCTAATTCTTAAAAAACTTACAAAGTTACAACTGTTTTATACGTTAACTCATAACAAGGGACTAGATTAAATGTGGTCAAATAAAATAGCAGACAACACTTTTTTTAATAAATTTTGAAAATCTTTATTTTGACAAGCAGAAATTGCTTGTGAAATGTTCTCCCCTGGGCCCCTGGGGGGGAGCAATAATCAGAAATTGTGACGTCATTTTAACATTGAAATTTCTAACGCCATAAAGAAGCGCCATTTAGAAAGCTTTCCCTGATAACGGATATACTTTCCGGTAGACTATAGAGTTTTCTCGGTAGATTCTCGAGTTTTCTTAGTAGATATTCGAGTTTTTTCGATAGATTTTCGAATTTTCTCGGTAGATTCTCGGGTATTTTTCGGTAGATTTTCGAGGTTCCTCGGTAGATTCTCGACATTTTTTCGGTAGATTTTCGAGGTTCCTCAGTAGATTCTCGATTTTTTTTTCGGTAGATTCTCGATTTTTTTTTCGGTAGATTATCGATGTTTTTCGGTAGATTATCGATGTTTTTTTCGGTAGATTATCGATGTTTTTCGGTAGGTTCTCAATTTTTTCTCGGTAGACTCTCAAGTTTTTCCGGTAGATTATCGAGGCTACTGAACGTTAACTGCGCGGGATCAAGGGCATTGATGACGTCGTCAGGTTATTCACGCGCCAACTGACGCACTTTTATAGTAACCCCCCCCCCCCCCACACACACACACACTTATTTGCATTAAAGATAGTATCGAATTCGCCAAAAAGCGAGGATTTCCACATTGGAAACATTTATGCTTATACCATCTATCATCCCTTTTCCAAACATCAACATTTAGGTGATTCAAAATCGAGGGAAAAACACAAAAGACAGGTTTATTTCGATTAAATTAATTTTAAGTAAAAAAACTCTCTAAATTCTGGGAGAATCTAGGTAATATTTAAATTGAATGTTGCAAGAAATGGCTTATTTTTTCAAACTTTACTGCCAAATACAATTCTTCGGGAAAACAAACAAACAAACGATCGAAAAAACAAGCAAACCCAATAATTATTTTTAGGAATATACGATCTCTTGTGATCAATATTTTCCCGTTTGTCTTGATATTTCTTTCAACAAAATAATAAAAATAATAAAAAAAAACGTATCGCAGAAGTTATAAATTAAGTGATCATATGGTGAAGGATTTATTAATCGATTTCACTCTGATCATTTCACTAGATTATATTGTTCGAATTAATCATGAATGAAGTCAAATCCCAATCGGATTTCGTCCATTTACTAATTCACACTTTATTCTTAACTCTGAATCGACCTGCAATATTTAATCCATTTATCAGGGATTGTAAAATCAGAGGTTTGATTTCTATTGAATTTGATCGTTGTGGGTGTGGGGTATGCTGTGTGGTGTGCGATTTGCATTGTTTGATGCGTAATATGTCATGTGCGTTGTGTGCTTTGTGTTGTGAGCTGTGTATTGGTTGCTGTGTAGTGTGCTGTGTGTTATGTGATTTGTATTGCTTGGTGTGTAATAAGTGATGTGTGTTGAGTGCTTTGTGTTGTGTGATGTGTATTGTGTGTTGTTTAATATGTGATGTGTGGTGTGTGCTTTGTTTGTGTGGTGTGTGATATACGGTGTGGTGTTTAATGTGTACATGCATTATATGCCGAATGGTGTTTTATGCTATGTGGTGTGTTATGCGTAATGTGTGATGTTTGTTGTGTAGTGTGTGTTGTGTTTTCTGTATCCTGTGTAATGTGTGATATGTGTTGTGAGATATGTGCTATGTGCTGTGTGACGTGTGCTGTGTGATGTATGATTTGTATTGTGTAATGTATGTCGCGTGCTGTGTGCTGTATGGCGTGTGCTTTGTGATGAGTGGTATGTAATGTTTGTTGTGTGATGTATGGTTCGTGGTTTGCGATGAGTGATTTGTCCTGTGTGCTGTGTGTTTAGTGTGTGGTGTGTTTTTTGTGATGTGTGATGTATGCTGTGTGACTTATGATGTATGGTGTGTGGTTTGTGATGAGCGGTGTGCGATGTGTCATGTGTTTTGTGTGATATCTGGTGTGTACTGTTGTGTGTGGTGTATGAGTTTTGGTCGATTGACTGGGTTGCCTAATTGAACGGGATTTAATGACGTTTTGAACAATCTTTCAGATATACCATTGGGAGGTTTACTTATTCGTGTCCTTTCTGGGTATGATAAATACCAGGCTCGGGTTCTGTAGGGGGCGGGATTGACTTGGGGTTACTTGGTAGGGGTGTAAAGGGTTGCTTTCTATCATCATATAACATTTTCCTGTTTAATCCATTATTTTTACGTCCCTGTGGTTTTATAATTGAGAAAATATTGTAGAAAAAGAAGAAATTGCTTGTAACAAGCAATTTCTTCTTTTTCTACAATATTTTATACCGTATTGGATGGACGTTTTTCGAATGAAAATCCAATTTAATTGTTTTTATTGCAAAACCTCTGAACTTTGACAGGTCTGAAATGTGCATGACAGGAAAGAGTTAAGAATGACTTCTCTAGCTCTATAATCTATAAAGTCGTTGTATGTTTACTGAATCCATTCTCAAACCACAAAAGACTGATCCAAACTGAAAGTCTAAGAGGTTGCAGACAACAAAACAAAATGTGTTCATTTTTTTTTTAAAAATAAGGGATATTTAAGGCATATAACATTGTAAGAAAAGAAGAAATTGTTTGTTTCTCACAATGTTTTCCCTAGCTAGATGTGGGATTATGTGGTAATGGATTAATACACAATATATATGTTTAAGTGGATTTAACAGACAACATGTTCTAGTCTATTTCGTATGATTAACCAATCGCCAACCGATTATTGCTGCCTTCACAACTCCTTGTCAAAGGAGGTCCAGTCGACAGCAACATCAACAAAATGAGAGTCGGTACAAAAGACCTACAAAGAAAAAGTAGCCCAATTGCTTCGTGTCTTTTACAACGGAAGTGCTCGCAACATCACGAGAAAGTGTTAGTGTTCGATTGATCGAACAGAATTAAATGCCACTTTTAACAGTATTTCAGGCATATCGCGACGGCTGGAGCACCTTACCATAGATTCCTTGTATTACTCAAACCAGTACTACCACAACGTCCCTTCCGAGCATCCAGATGCTATCCCACTTATGTTTACGATTATCCACCCATTGGTTGGTGACAAATGTAAAAAAGGGCATTTGCAGCGAACCGGAAGCGAACCCGGGTCCTCATGACTGAGAGTCCGACGCGCTGTTTACCATCAGCGTTTCGGCTGCGGCCACAGGACAGCCTGAACTTGATAGACATCTTTATCTGAGTTTATATCGTCGTCTTATGTTCGACGAACTTTGCGCATACTTCTTTCCTCTAATTTATATAAATCAACACAGAGTGAATCTTAAATGAATCTTTGTTAAAATTCACGACAAGTCTATAATTAATACAGGTACTTAACTTTTGTACGGATATCAACCCATTTTCAGACGACAAAAATCTAGACTTTACGACATTGAAAAAGCTCGCAGACGGATATTCGTGTTTGAATTTGAAAATAAGTTTCATATGGGTAGAAAACATTGTAGGCAAGGGAGAAACAGATTGACCAGGCATTGTGACTTCTTCATAATGTTTGACTTAAGTTTGTTTTCGCGGGTAAAATGGTTAAATTGGTTAAACCATTGCCAAATAATCATTCTTTTGACGCCTTTTAGAAAAAAGGCTTTTGATACACTGTGGACAATTATGAAATTGCTCGTTTCAAGCAATTTCTTCATTATCCACAATGTTTTCTATCCCAAAAGGCAAACATTTTAAAATATTCTATCAACAAAAAATGTCGTTTTCAACACCTTTGAATTTGATCATCTGGTAATAGGTGAAAGAACTAGCGGTAGTGGTAATAATCAATCAGAATTGATTTCCATCCGCTAGAAGACATATTCAAGAACATTTATTCAACAAATATCAATGGCGTTCCAGAGGGCACTGTGTTCCAATACACCAGTTCATAAGAGATCATAAAACCATCATAAAACTCTTGTCGATTCCAAGTAAATCCGGCTTTATTCGTTATTGCAGACAAATATCATTTATTCTATGTCTTTATAGACAAATGAAAAAAAAAATCTACAATTATGCAAACAAAAATTTGAATTGTTTGTTATCTATAATGCTAAGTCTGATTTTCTCTTCAAAAAAGTTTCACTCCGAATTGACCCTTTCCTGGTTTTGTTGTTTTGTGGTGTTTTTTTTTTGAAATTCAGACTAGTCCAAATTGAAAAAAAGGTTGAATACGACTATGAACATTAGATGAAACCATCCTATGTGGTAGTAAATGTTGTTGGAAAAGAAGAAATTGCTTGTTATCTTTCTATCTTGTAGGACTGAAACATTTGAATAAACTTCAATATGATGTGTCGTTTACCACCTCTTTCAAATTGGACAAGTCCGCAATTTTATAAAACAGGAAAGAAAGGGTTAACTGATTGCCTTCTGACAGGTACCACCTATTCTGTAATAGAGTATCGTGCAAAAGCATTTATTTGCTGTGACATGGCCGAGGAGCTAACATAATGTTTCAGAAGTATGCACAATCCAATTTCTCTGTTTGTCCTTTTTATAGACAAATATCGATTGCACTTTGATTTTGGGGTTCTTATCTCTTTCCAATACAACCTTTGTTTTCACTATCACAAGATTTTATACTGGAGAAAACATTTCAGGAAAAGAAGAAAATGCTTGTAACAAGCAATTTCCCCTTTTCCTACATTTTTTACCTTATACTATGGTTATTTTTTCAATTTAGATATGTTTTAAGTTGTCCCCTGCGACATCTTTAAAATTGGACTAGTATTAAATATTCTCGTCTGGGAAAGGGTTTATTAACGTATAATTTCACAAACTATCCATTTTCGCAAACAATTGTTACACGTTAATTAAGAAAGCCGGTCCTGTTTTATTAAACAGTGTACGACCATTTTGGACGGAAATTTATATTGTAAGATTATCGTACGACGTTTGATAAAACGAGAGCCTTATTAGGCTTGCCTGATTCCGCTTGTCACTTTGTTTCTCTTAAATATTTAGACAGAGAATTATCGACCAAACCTTACACAGTGAAATTCAATCCGCCAAAATTTCCAGAAATATTTTTAAAAAAAAAAATAACATTAAAAATAAAAACATATAAAAAACATTATTCTATGATCAAAGAACCTGAAAAAAACCTGCTGATTTTTTTTCAGACGATACGATTTCATACGAGTATGTGAGAATCGTATCACAAAAACACACACAGAGAAATGACAGAAAAAAAATTGTAATGCACTTTTAATCTCGCTCGGAACAAATGTTTCGGAAGAGTTATCGTATCCTCGAGCGTCACTGGCTTCGAATGGGTTAAGTGCACACTTTTTTATGGAACTGTGTATATTTAATGGATCACTGGAAACGCCCTGCACTCGGACAGGAAGTTCCACTTCGATATTAAACAGCTTTAATTTTCAAATTTTATAGCTAGTAATATGTTACAATCAAAGTACTGAAAGTTAGCAAAGCATGCTTCTATTAAGCAATATTCTTTATCCACTGATATCATGATAAGTGGAATTAGAAAACCTTTGTCATGTAGGGTTGAAAACAGTGTGGACATTGAAGAAATTGCTTGTTACAAGCGATTTCTTCATTGTCCACAATGTTTTCCAAAGCTATTTTGTTGAGATGTTTCAAAAGCGCGATTTAGTGGGATTGGACTAAATAGCATGCTCTTATAGGAGTTGTCTTCACTTTGAATAAAGTAAATTCATGTGGCCATAAAAAGCAGTGGCATAGATTACATTATTCCTGAAATAAGAACTACTTTTTATGGCGTAAGCGCTCAATGTATTTAGTGGTTAAGCCTCCAGTGGTAGTTTGCACTCGTTGAGCTCCGAGAAGCTGACGCTTTGCTAGCTGAAAAAGAAAATGGTTGATTGGTGATTTAAACGCCGCAATTACAGCTTAAATAAACTGTAGTTGCGATGCTTAAGTCGCTAAAGCGACAAAGATATTTCACATAAATGTAGGCAAACGTGGGTTTTCAAATTTAACCTCCGGTCTAAATGAATAGAGCAGAGTAAGTTGGCGTGGCCAGCGGAGTCAGTGGGTTAGTGGCCAGTCGAATCAGTGGGTGTGGCCAGCAGAGTCAGTGGGCGTGGCCAGCGGAGTCTGAGGGTGTGTTGCCAGCGAAGTCAGTGGGCGTGGCTGGCAGAGTCAATGGGCGTGGCCAGCGGAGTAAGTGGGCATGGCCAGCAGCGTCGGTGGGCTAGGCCAAGGGAGTCAGTGGGTGTGGCAAGCAAAGTCAGTAGGGGTGGCCAGCGGAGTCAGTAGGTATGTGGCCAGCGGAGTCAGTGGGTGTGTGGCCAGCGGTGACAGTGGGTGTGTGGCCAGCGGAGTCAGTAGGTGTGTGGCCAGCGGAGTCAGTAGGTGTGTGGCCAGCGGAGTCAGTGGGTGTGTGGCCAGCGGTGTCAGTGGGTGTGTGGCCAGCGGTGTCAGTGGGTGTGTGGCCAGCGGAGTCAGTGGGTGTGTGGCCAGCGGAGTCAGTGGGTGTGTGGCCAGCGGTGTCAGTGGGGTTGTGGCCAGCGGAGTCAGTGGGTGTGTGGCCAGCGGTGTCAGTGGGTGTGTGGCAAGCGGAGTCAGTAGGTGTGTGGCCAGCGGTGTCAGTGGGTGTGTGGCCAGCGGTGTCAGTTGGTGTGTGGCCAGCGGTGTCAGTGGGTGTGTGGCCAGCGGTGTCAGTTTTCGTGATCAGCGGAGTTAGTGGGCGTGGCCAGCGGAGTCAGTGGGTGTGGTAAGCGGAGTCAGTGGGTGTGGTAAGCGGAGTCAGTGGGTGTGGCCAGTGGAGTCAGTGGGCGTGGCCAGCGGAGTCAGTGGGTGTGGTAAGCGGAGTCAGTGGGTGTGGCCAGTGGAGTCAGTGGGCGTGGCCAGCGGAGTCAATGGGCGTGGTAAGCGGAGTCAGTGGGCCTGGCCAGCGGAGTCAGTGGGCGTGGCCAGCGGAGTCAATGGGCGTGGCCAGCGGAGTCAGTGGGCCTGGCCAGCGGAGTCAGTCGGCGTGGCCAGCGGATTCAGTGGGTTTGGTCAGTGAGTCAGTGGGTATCGCCAGTGGAGTCAGTTGGCGTGGCCAGCAGACTCTTCCATTTCATTATTAACTGAAGATAGATATTTGCTCGTTTCAAATGATAATAAAAATAATCATAATTATAATAATAATAATGTATGAATCTAAACGACTTTTGCATTAAAGAATTGTGATATTTGTTCGTGTTAAATGAAATATCAATAAATCTTCGATTTCATTTTTAACCATAGCTACTTTTTCACTCGTTTAAAAAAAGAATATAGAAATAAATGAAATGAATAAAAAAATAGATGGAATAAGATAAAATAAAAAAAATGTTTTTTTTTCTTAAATTATAAAAAAGTGGAATAAAAAAGGAATTGAATAAATATAGATGATAATATGTAAATCAAAATGAAATGAATTAGCTTTTGTTGATTAATACATACATACATTTAATGGAAATCAGCAATATATGTTGCCTTGGAAAATAATGATATGGCAAAGACACTAGAAAGAAAGAAAATAAGCAAGTACAAATGGATAGAAATGAAAACAATACAAAATTACGTACTTGGGAAAACAAACAAAAGATAGTACGTCAGACAAATCAAATTAAGACAAATTACAAAGTGGAAGTATTTCCTACGAATTACACTCTAACACACACACACACACAAATGAATTAAAACGGAGGAATCGTTAATCACCGTATTAGAAGGTTAGCTGTTTCAGAGCCTGCTCTCTTATCAATAAGGCATTCTTTATATATTTTGCTAATCTTAACATTGTATTTCTGTTTTTTGAAGACATTGAATTATATTTTTTTTCCAATGAAGGTCATGGAAATTTACCGATGTATTGTCTACGAATGTCGTTATATAGGGGACAACATAATATAAAGTGATATTCGGATTCAATGACTTTAGAGCTACAGATTTTACATAGACGGTCGTTTCTAACAATGCCAATCTGTCTTCCGAATTCAGTTTCTAAGTGGTGTGAGCTTGGTCTTATGCTAGTGAGTTTTTTCGTAGATGAATGAAAGATATACCTACACGGAATCTGAAAAAGAGTGCCGATTTGCCCCCTATAGCGAATGTGAAAATTGGTCACGTTTTGAATTTGTTTTGTCAACTTCAACTTCAAATTTCTTTATTAGGCATGTCGGCACTTTTTGTACCTTTGGCAAAATAAACATTTACACATCAATATAATTTCATGCATGGAACAATAATATTTAAAATGATAACTAAGAAACGGAATCAAGATACACAATCCTGTTAACCCTTTCCCGTACAATCCCTTGTTTTTTACGTCCCTGTGATTTCATCCTTGAGAAAACATTGTGGGAAAGGAAGAAACTGCTTGCAACAAACAATTTCTTCTTTTCCCACATTTTTTTTCTTTCTAACCTGTAGGTCGATTACTTTTCAAATTGCATTCACTTTGAATTGTTGTCTGGAACTTTTTTTTTCAAATTAGACCAGTCTTAAATTTTGAAATACGAGAAAGGGTTAATATTGCTGATGAAATACTTGAACAAATCAAGTTTTTATCAGATAATTTCGAAGGTCCAGTAAAATAACTTGATAGATTAATCTGTTTTTATAAGATTTTGTCAAACGTTTTTGTTTTTGTTTTTAGCATTGATAGCTTTAGTTAACAGACAAATTTTGAGGTCTTCTCAAAGTTCAACGAGTGCAAACTGCCACTGGAGGCTTAACCACCAAATCGTTGGAATGCCTACGCCATAAAAATAGTTCTTTTATATTTCAGGAATATTGCAAACTCTATTCAAATTGTAGAAAACTCTGTCAAAAGCATGCTATTTAATCCATTCCAACCCGATTCCGCTTCTTAAGCATCTAAAGAAAAAAGCTTTGGAAAACATTGTGGACATTGAAGAAATTGCTTGTAACAAGCAATTTCTTCAATGTCCACAATGTTTTCTACCCAACAAGGGAAAGATTTTCTAAATTCAACCATGATTTGCTCGCTTACAGTACTTTCAGTACTTTGATTTTGTAAAATGGGCGAACTATTACCAGTCAGGGTCAGAACAATTTTAAGATGTAGACAAGGGAATTAACTAGATAAGATACAAACACTTCGAAGAACACAATGATTGTCTCCCTTTGCATAGGACACAGTCGGCAATGGACAGGTTACTTGCCCGGCCCTCTGAACTCTAACAGGAAATTCTGCTCAGATATATATGGCATGTAACAAGCAACTATACAACAAAACAAAACCAAACAAAAAAATGTTGTATAAGCTGTTGTTACGGCGTTTAAGACGCAAAATCTATAAAAATGCTAGATATAAATGTCGGCTAATGTTGGATTTCAAAGTTCACTTTCGGTCTACATGAATGTTTTGATTGGTCGACAGATAATTTTGTTGATAGCCGCTATCCGTAAACTGCGCGAAATGCGCTTACTGCATGACCGAGGATGAAACTTTTTGCCTCTTGCAAAATTTCTGATGGACGAAAGACGATTCTATCATACAAAAATATCCAAATTCAAAATAACAACTCGGATTGAGGGGGATCTGATCTTTTTCACAACCATTCAGTAAGTGTTTATTTAACTTTTGTCATTATGGTTTGATCACCATTTTTTAAAGAAGATTGGCATATTTTCCATTTATGGTTCACTTGAAACAGATTGTAAAAAGTCATTCATAACTTGATATCATTTGACCTTTGATTTTTCCAACAATTTTATATGTGAGCAAATCTGAGACACTGTATTGTCTGATAAGCCGCATAACGTATGTAAAATATTTGCTTATTTTCTAAAGAAGCTTCGAGCCATCAGCTACCAGAGTGAAGACTCTGATCAGAGATGTTCGGGTACACATATAATTTTAGTCTATACTTGTTGCTTATGGTGAAACTGTTGGAAGTGTAACGATCAATTTTACGTTTGTCTCGCAAGACTGGTGAATTATGACTGGTTATTTTTACTTAGGAGAAAGAGAGAGGGGGGGGGGGAGGACGAGCCTGAAGAATTTTATGGGTTGATGCGGTGAATGAAGATTTGCGAATTTTTGTATCCCTAATGATACCATTTTCCTGGCCTGTAATTCAAGACCAAAGACTGCTCTTTAAGACAGACTAAGATTTAAGGCCCAACGAAACTTTCGGGAGGAGCTACGGATTGCGACAATGGTCCCGTATTGCTCTTCGTTTAATGAGGCAAAAACGGACAGGAGTGCAATCTATGTGAAGCAGGGGGTGGGGGGGTATTCAAAAACGGTGATATCTGCCGTGTTTTTGTGAATTTTCTTTTCAAATTTTGAACACAAATAGACGAGATAGTGTAGAATTGGATCTTAATAAAATTCTTCTCTTGTAAGTGAAATTTTTATTTCAATTTTTATAAACCATTTAAATGTTAATTTTCACCCTATTTGCAACACTCTGATCCCCAAGAATGCATCAATTTTGGCCAATTTTGTCATAAAAGCTCGTCTGCATCACTTGTTACCCCTTGATGGTACTTTAAATGACAACAATTCACCACAAGACGGCCAGTTTTGGGCTGACATTGCGCTTCATCAGTATTTACTCTGTTTCGGCTAGCATTAAGCCTCATCAGTGATGTTGCTTCCCACCTCACAGAAATTGCTTTCATCTCTCATCCCATCTTGTTTTCTGTTTACAAAATCTCTGTATGTTGTCCTTTTGCCTCTAGTTCACAATCTGTGCATAATTATGTATGTCATCATTGCCCATATACTCTGTTTCATTTCTGTTTTCCCTAGCCTCATGGTATTGAAATTCCATGACAGCTCTTCATCTAAGACGCTTCTTTCTGTACCAGTCAGTTTTTCTATATTTCTTGGCCCTTATTTGGCGTACTGAAATCTGTTAAAGACGATTTTTTGTCCCAACTCCAAGCCCTGTCCCTGTTTTCCATAGTTTCTTTTTGACCGCTTTGTCGAAAGCGTTGTTTGAATGCAAATTTTGGGCCGAAAGCCTTCCCGTGAAGGTCCGGCTGAAGATTACACTTTTGCTTAGAGTAGCAGATGCTGCGCTGTTAAAAGCTTCACACTTTTGTGTGGATGCCCTGGAACTCACACTGTAAATTGCACCTTCACCGAGTCTCATCTGCAATATCATCTCTAACAATGCCTATATCATTCCCAGCTATGCAGAGATATGTTATGTTGGCAGGGCCGAGCACTTTTGAATAAGGCATCCAAGCCGAAACTCCAATCACATAGAAGGGAATCAGTGGCACAGTTACTACAATTTAGAGCGTAACAATCCAAGGTTTAGGCTCTTATGAAGGGCAAAACCTTCAGCATGTTGGATATGTCGCCCTGTCCCCTACTTGCCATTTCTGCAATGACAGCGTTACATTGCATTCTTATATGATAACACACCTTTCCATGTGCAGTCCGTCTAACGCTTTGTATCGAATGGAAACATTCTTTCACTGAAGTGAGCATTACATGCTTTTCGTTCTTGGCAAATGGATAAATAGTTTGGGTCGGCATGTCCATTCTTCGAGTTAGAGTTATAAAAGTCCCGCATTCCAATCTGCGACTTTGTGTCGCCATACGTGTGGTCGTAGATTATAGCTATTTTCTTTCGAAACTTGTGGTCTGCAGCAAAAATGATATTGGCCCCTTCATTCATAATCTTGAGAAAGTCCTGGGTGATTCCTTCTATGCAGTAGCTGAAATGTATTACCTTTTTGTAATAGCAGTTTGCTGATACTCTTCCCCTTGAACCAGAGTGATTTCAATATTTTCTTGTAATGTGCAAATAATGAATGAATAGCTAATTTTGGTCAAGAGAGGCATTTTCATCCTCTTTTATACATGTACCTACCTGCCAATGTCACCCTCTCAGTCACATGACCAGGAAGACATTGATTGGATTGGCTGCCTCTTGAAATTAAGTTGATAAGCTTCTAAACCCTAACCCTATTTGGGTTTACCCTGTAAAGAGCCCCTTTTCATTGTTTCATCATCAATGGCCCAGTGTTGGATTCAGCAACTTCTTAATTCAAATCATCACAACAACAACAACAAGCAAAAGAGTGAACATTTCAGAAAATCTAATGTCTTTAACCTATTCTTGCACGATGACGCTTTCGGATGCCCCAAAGGAAAACAATTAGGAAAACATACATGTAGTTGAAAATGAAGACATTACTTGTTACAAGCAATTTCTTTATTTTCCACAATGTTTTCTTGACCTAGAAGGTTGAAAAAATATAAGATTTAATCAAGGGCAGGGCGCCGCACTTTGAGGGCAGGGCGGGGCGCCCTTATGAAAGGGCCTAGCTGGAGCTAGGATCTGTCAGATTTCATGCGTTTTAGATTAATGAATTTAAAAACATTGTTGAAAATGAAGAGATTGCTTGTTACAGGCAATTTCTTCACTTTCCACAATGTTTTCTACACAGAGAGTTACTGTTTCAAAAATATCATACGCTTTAATTGTCGTCTGTAAGTCCTTTCAATTTGGACCAGTTTAAAGTTTTGCCTTCTGGTAATGGGTTAACCAAAAATACACTGCAGCTATATTAGTTGAAGGTGCCAAGGTCTAGTATATAAAGTAGCCTTTTTGAACACTGTCCTGTTAAGCCTAATTACATTTTTCTGTGTGTTTTTTACTTAGACTTATTGTAAACATACCAAATTTGTTACAAACACCAATTTAGTAGATTTTGTGTGTATTATTGATAAAGTTTTTAAAGATAATTTAACTTGGTTAAAAATTCAAATTGCATTTTTTTTTTGTAAATTTTGTACATTTCAAAAGCAATTTTTGCCAAAGTCACCCTGTAAAGAGTTAAATGAGAAGAGAATGTCATTTTTCTACAGGTCACGTTTTATTTCATAAAAATTCGTCCATTATTACAAAAGTTATGACCATTTCTGTTGACCATAAGAAGAAGACCAAAACTTTCCCATTTTTGGGATAATTTAAGCAAAAGAGGTCTTGTACCATTTCTTCTGTTAATTCGCTCCAAAGCCGTATATTTGAAAAAACATAGAATCAGGGATTGTTGCAATAAGCAATAGGCTAATTGCAGTTTTGTCAAAATTGAAGGGAAAAACGTCTTCAATAGGGTCAACTAACTCCACTCCGGAATTACTTCCGGGTGGTTGTTCTCTAAAGTAATCCATTAAGAAAATTTGATCTCCTCCTTTTGTCATGCTGTTTTAACGTTTAAACAACAGCAGGTTGCTTGATGTTAGGTTCTGCAGAGTGAGAGATCACCGCTGTATGTCAAGCATGTTGTTCAAAGAATTTATCTGGGAACTATTTCTTTGTACAAACTGCCATTTCTAGGTGGTGGTCTACAAGGCGTTCACTTCCGAGCCTAAATTATTTTTGGGTTGATGTGTTGAATGAAGATTTGCGAAATTTTTTATCCCTAATAATACCATTTTCTTGGCCTGTAATTCAAAACGAAAGACGGACTAAGATTTAAGGCCCAACGAAACTATCGGGAGGAGCTACAGATTGCGAAAAATGGACCTTTCTGTTCTTTATTTAATGAGGCAAAAAAGGACAGGAGTGTAACCGATTACCCATCAATTGGTGAGAGACAAATGTCGCAAAGCATAACATTAAGTGATAGTTACGTCATGCGCATTGCTTTTCCGTTTTAAACACCATTGAATAGAATTCGCTTTCGGTCCTTTCAGTCCCAGGGCCTAATATAAAGCCGTGGTGATTCAATCGTTCGTTTGTATTTTCGTTGTTGCTTTCTGTGTTCTAGGAAAGAACTTGAGCGATAGAGAAAAAAGTGAATTTTGTTAACAAGGGATTATTTGATTAAAAATAAAGGGATTATATATGTGAATATTGATAAAATTTCAAATTCTACCAAAAGAACAAATAAAAAAAAAAAAAAAAAACAATTATTATAAATAAATAATAAATGAGCCTATGCGTGACATTTCCAACCATTTCGTATGTGCGTGACTCGCACACATTGAGCACCCTGGACAGCCTTTCGGGGCAATAAGAACATTCGCTGATTGTTTAGAGAAGCTTTGGATCAGTATCTATCCACAGGGCGCCGCGTGAAGACTCTGATCAGACTGTGCGAATGCACAGGCTGATCTGGGTCTTCACTTGGCACATATGTGTAATGGTTGGAAATGTCACGCACGCGCTCAAATATAAATGACCGAAATCATCCTTTAAAAATCATATATTTTGTGACTTTTCTATTCAGAAGAATATTTGTGTTTCCTTTAAACTATGAATTTTCTCGGAATAACAGTAATTATTCTTGTCTACATGGTGAATGGATCCAAAGCTATATTTACGGCAGAAGAAGAGATTCGGATTCGTGACTTTGTGGAAAGTGTCCTAGACTGCCGGGAGATTCCTGGGCTGGCCATATCTGTTGTCAAAGGCAACAAGACATGGGCTCGGGGTTACGGGCTTGCGGATATAGAGAAAGGGCTTCCCGTTCATAACAAGACCAAATTTGTGATCGGGTCTTTAGGGAAAGCTTTCACTATGACTTTATTAGGTCATGTCTTACAACAGAAGGGGTATGGTTTGTATGAATTACATGTATTTAACCCATTCCAACACAATGACGCTTTTTGACGCTCCTCAAGAAAATGCCCTGGAAAACATTGTGAAAAATGAAGAAATTGCTTGTGACAAAAATTTGCTTTTTTTTTCAAAAAGTTTTCTACTCAGAAAAACGATCTTTTTTTAAATTGATTTGAAATTCTCGTCTGCAGCTTCTTTCATATTGGACCAAAACAACAAGCAAGCAAACAAACAAACAAACAACACACGTCAATATAACCCGTGTCAAACTGACAGGCTGTCTTGGGTCGATTTTGTCAGTTTTTTTAATAATTCAGAACAGTATAATATCCATTCTACCTACCTGTATACTCACATTCGAAACATAAATCCTGATTGACCTCTGATTGATACGATCATTTTTTTTTCAACATTTAACCCTTGTCATGCTGAACCCGGAATATTACGGTTTTGGCAGGAGGTGTAGACTAAGATCAGACTGCACTTATGTGCAGGCTGATCTTAGTCTACACCTCCTGCTCATACTTTTCCTTTCCAAGTTGTTTATGAAGTTGATTTTTAAAAGAAATATTGATTTTCGAACAACGATTTCTATAAGTGCTTTCAGGCCTTTGATTTTACAGCAATTCAGTAAGGTAATTTATACAGCATGACAAGGGTTAGATATAAATTTCCAGATAGTCCCTTTTTTGTGATTAGCCATAAACATCTGAAAGTGAGATCGGATATGAATAGCACTTAACGCTCCGGATCTTTGATATTTGAAAAAAAGAATTTATATGTACAATAACATGGGCAATTTCCTATTAACCCTTGTCAAGATGAGTAAAATTCGTCCGCATATTTTTGGATACTGAGTTTTTTCACAAGGCAAGGGTGCATAGAATGCAGATTTTGACTAACCGCAGTGTTCGTAACCGAGAGGTTCCGAGTTCGATTCCCGGGAACCCCCATCGATCTTGGTACTTTCTTATGCCAACGCAATCGGTACGGTTACTGGTATAATCTGCAGAAGGTTGAATCGATATATCGATGTAAAAAAATTAAACCTAAACTAACCATCACTCTTTTATACGTACAATGACTGGAGCAATGACTGTTTGAATAAATGGTATTTCAGTCATTTCGCGGAGGCTGGAGCACCTAACCAAAAATTCCAGGAATTTTCACATCAGTACTACCACTATACCCTTCCGAGCCTCCAACTACTCCTCCCACTTAGGCTCGCGATTATCAACGAATATCAGAAAGGATATTTGCCGCTACCGGGATCGAACTCATGACTGAGATTCCGAAGCGCTTCCAAGTGCGCTTTGACCGCGGTCATACAACTTGTACAATAAACATAATAGTTATTCATTATAGTCCGGGTTCGACGAAAGTTCTTAACCCTTGTCATGCTGAGCCCGGAATATTCCGGTTTTGCCAGGAGGTGTAGACTAAGATCAGACTGCACTTATGTCCAGGCTGATCTTAGTCTATACCTCCTGCTTGTACTTTTCCTGCCAGAGTTGCTTATGAAATTGATTTCTAAAAGAAATATTGATTTTTGAACAACAACTTCTATCAGTGCTCTCAGCTCTTTGACTTGACAGCATTTCAATAAGGTAATTTATACAGCATGACAAGGGTTAAATAATATTATCTCTCTCAGACGGTAAATTATTGGCTTGACCTTGAGAGAGAGGCAGTGGCTTAAGCCCATTGATGCCCATTCTTACAGCACTTGGTACAAAAGACTGGGTTGGGTGTTAAGTATTTAGCTTATAAACTCATTCAGTGATGGTTGGGCTCGAATCTGTGACCTCTTGATGACTAGTTAATCATATTTAGTCATCAGTCTTGGATAAATTTAAGATGCGCTAAAAATATATTATTGCACGTTTATGATGTTGGGTTACAACTCAAAAATGATGAAAACGGTGTATTTAATTCTGAATAAGCCAATGTTTTTTGCTTTTTTTGTATAATAATACATAATCTAATTTTTAGTTTCGTCTATCGAATAAGAGCGTTCTGGTTGGACGAAAAAATGTTCATACCTTCAAGTTCAAAATTTTGAGCAAGCAGCTATTTTGTATGCTTGCGCTCGAAATAGTTCCATAAAATATGCATCAAAATTTGTAAAATATTCTTAATTTTTTCGCTTGATGTCGTATTGAGCTTCGCGTATTCGTACAGTCTGACTCGTTCTTTCGTTTCATATCGCCGTGAAAAAAGCTTTCTCTTCATTTCTATACGCTCTTACATCTGGATTTGATTGATTGATTGAATGGAGGTTAATGCCACTTATAACAGTATTTCAGTCATATCGCCGCGGCTGGAGCACCTAACAATGGATTCCTGATATTTCTCACACCAGTACTAACACTGGATTCTTTCTGAGCCCCAGCTGCTCATCCGACTAATGTTTACGATTATCCACTCATTGGTGGAAGATCGCTAACATCTTGAAAATGTGAAAGGTTTGTCCCAGCAGCCCAATATAAACACACGTAATGGATACATAAACACATGCGCTCCTGGAACCATTTCATTTATTTGTCGCGTCACGTGAAAAAAGGACGATCTCAATCATTCGAACAGTGTTGGTTATGATAAAAATGAATGGAGGGGGCGTTTTGTGAGAGTTGACTTTTTTTCGCTTTTGTTAGATTTTATGAATTAAGAATGGCAATTAATAAATCGTGGACGTCAAGCAAAGAACCAATCTACCAATCAATTCATCCATCCATTCATTCAGACTCGAAGTGAACTTTGAACTCTGACATTGGCAGACATTTATGTGAAGAATATCTATTGTTTTGGTAACTAAAACGTCTTAACTACAGCTTATTCAATCTGTAGTTAAGACGTTTAGGTCACCAAACAACCATTTTCGTTTTTGCTACATATAAACGGTCATAAATCTTTCAAAATAACGCCGTTCAATAACGAAGTTGAACTTCCTGTCGGAGTGAGTGGGAAGGGCCATCAAAAGTCAATTCTACTTAACTGTGTGTTCATTTTTAGCTAGCGAAGCGTCAGTTTTGAAAGCTTAAGTTAACAGACGAAATTCTGAGGTCTTCCCAAAGTTCAACGAGCGCAAACTGCTACTGGAGGCTTAACCACTTAATCCATTGAATGCCTGCGCCATAAAAAGCAGTTCTTGTGTATTTCGGGAATATTGCAAACTCTATTTAAATTGTAGAGAAGTTTTTCAAAAGCATGCTATTTAACTTATTTCCACCCAATTCTGCTTTGTAAACATCTCAAGAAAAAACCTTTAGAAAACATTGTGGACAATGAAGAAATTGCTTGTAACAAGCAATTTCTTCCTTGTTCAAAAATTTTTCTACACAACAAGGGGTAGGGGTTTTCTAAATTCAACAATCATGACATTGTCGTCTCACCTTCTTCAATTTAAACCAGTCTGAGATTTTATAATGTTGTAATGGGTTAACTCCTGGGTTATTTTAACCTCGTTAATTCATTATGATAACCTTTGGCAAAATAGATAACTTAACAAAACTATGCTTTGCTAGCTTACAGTACTTTCATTGATTTGGTTTAAAATATATACCATATTTGACCTGTATAGTTCTATCTCTCTCGCCGAAATATGTTTACCGAAGCCCCAAATTTCTTCTTTTCGAGTAAACCAATGTACATTCTGAATCGTTCCTTTCTGGTAAACCAGTGTAAATCTTTTATCTTTTATTCGAAATCACCTGGTTAATCTAAACAGATTTCTAGTAGAAAAAATGAGATTTTTTAATCTATCACCGCTCTGGTGGTAAAGTGATAGAGTGAGTATTTGTTATCAGAGGTACGATCTCCCGCATCTCTTATCTTTTTGGAGGAGACTTTAACTCGAGGTGCTGTCTTAAAGTGGCCCTTCTACAGATTATGAAAGAAAAAAAAAATGGCTCTAATTTCTCAAATTGCTTATGTAAAGCTTGTAGACATTCCAACTCAAGCCCTCCTTTTTACGCCCCTCGAGAAAAAAGTTTGGAAAACATTGTGGAAAATGAAGAAATTCCTTGTATCAAGCAATTTCTTCATTATCCACAATGTTTTCAATCCAAAAAGACGAAAAAGTTCAAAATTCAAAATTCCATCAACTTGAAATTGTTGTCTGCAGCTTCTTTCAATTTGGACCGGTCTAAAATTTTGCTGTGTTGGAATGGGTTTAACTGTGTTTGTATTGAAAAATGACTGTTCATAACTAAAAACTAAAAAGAAAAAAGAATATCTCGCGTTACGAGACGCCAAATATGTTAATGAAGTAATGACCTAATGATACCGGAATTCATGTATTCGTGTAAAAACGTTATTTATCGAATTCATCAAGAAACGATCCATTTCTTCTTTTGCCACAATATTTTCTCATGTAAGAAATCACAGGGACGTAAAAACAAGGGATTGTTCAGTGAAGGGTTAAGCAAACTAACTTCTGTTCGATTGAGACGAAAGCTTCAAAACATTATGAAGTTGATCTCGTACACACATTTCGGGACGTTTTCAATTTCCCGATAACGAGGCAATGATCATGCATTGGTGCCCATTTTACAGTCTGTTGAATCGAGTGATGTCTGAGAAGTGTCTTGTCGATTGGATACACTCTGCTGATGGGTTGACTCGAGCCGGTGACTCTCAGATCACCTGCCGAGCACATTTTGAGGCGGTAATAATAATAACAAAACTAGTTTAACCCTTTACCGCTATGCTCAATTTCTGGTTTGTACGTCCCTGTGAATTTAAAATCAAAACAAAATTTAGAAAGGAAAAAAATGCTTGAAACAAGCAATTTCTTCTGTTTCCATAATAGTTTCTATCCTACTAAATGGTTATTTTTCAAATTAAATCTAAATTAAAATTTCGTCTGCAAAACCTTTGAACTTGGACAAGCCTAAACTTGTGCAAATCAGGAAATGGTCAAAGCGGAACATTAGTTAGAGAAAGCATTTTTTTTTATCTTTTATAAAAAAGTTTAGTTTTTTTTTTTTAAATTTCAAAGATGCTTGGTAAGCAATACCAGCAATAACAGACATTTGTCTGAATAACGAAAGCCGCCGTCATAGCGCAGTTCGTAGCGCGTCGGACTGTCAATCTAGAGGTCCCTGGTTCGATCCCCGACGGCGGCACTCATCCTTTCCGACTTTTTGTAACCCACCAATGGGTCGAAAATCGTAGACCTATGTTGGATAGCAGCTGGAGGCTTGGAAAGGATGTAATGGTAGTACTGGTTTGCGAAATACCAGGATTCCATTGTTAAGTGCTCCAGCCGCCGCGATATAACTGAAAGATTGTTGAAATCAACGTAAAACCCCATTCAAACAAACGAACTGAATAACGAAATATCAGTCGATGACGCCAGGGAGTCTGTTATACCTGGGGAGTTTTCACCGAAATCTGAGCTTAAGCTGAAATTGGAGTCAAATATTTGACATTATTGTTACAACAATGTATAACCATTGAAAAAAAAGGATATATCCATTAACCCTTTACAGTATTGTAAAATTTTAGACTTGTCCAAATTCAACGGTTTTGCTGACCACAATTTCAAGTAAATTTTATTTAAATCATTCAGTCAGGTGTAAAATATTGTGAAAAAAGGAGAAATTGCTTGTCACAAGCAATTTCTTCTTTTTTCCTCAATATTTTCCCAAGAATAAAAACGCAGTAATGTAAAAACCAGGGATTAAGCAGGAAAGTGTTTACTGGTAAGTTTCGATATATTTCTCTCGATTATGAATGATTTCCGTTTACTTACATGCATTTGCGTGTAAAAGATATTGAAAAAAAAATACATTGTGTTATTTTTCATGCTTGACACTTTAACGAGTAAATTCATAGCAACGGTTTCAGGGGAGGTAATTTGCCGTGATATGCAAATTAGAGTCAAGTGACTATTTGGAGTTATATAAGGACAAGGTCGACCCATTTAGGGTTGTCAGTCCGATAAGCTCAGTTGGTAGAGCGCTTGACTTCAAACCTCAAGATCACGGGTTCGAGCCCTGAGCTGACCATATCAACTAACATACTAATTGTCTTTCGGATTAGACGTTAAACCGCAGCCCGATGTGACGGTGCTATCCACCAAGCACGTTAAAGAATCAGGCGGAGCTTTCAGCAGTTTCGTCCTGTATCCTTGCACTATCCCCGTAACTACTAACCCGTCTTCTGGGGGCGTCGCTCATATGGGCATGTACTACGGTAGCGACAATAAATAATCGGAAAATACACATATAGGGTTGTGGATCCTTTTCTCTGGATGGATTGGCTCGGCTCGAGCTCGGAACATTATATCATCTGTGTCATAGAAACTCATTTACACGCATTCGAAAAGTTTGCATTTTTAGCCAACTATATATCCTTTTGTTGATATAATAAGATTTAGAGAGCGATTGCAAACCTACATTTTATAGCCGTCATATTTTCAATAAAAACAACGAATTAAAGCATTGTGATTGAATAATTATTCGCTATTCTTAAGAGTCTTTCGGCTTTCATTTCGTGCCAGACAAGCTTTGATTTCCCATTGTTGAGTATTCTTTTGTAAACACAAATGCATTAAGCTTATTCTCATTGACAGCCCTCGAATTCTTTTTGCGAATGATACGAAAATTTCATTGATACCTTTGTAAAGATAGATCATCAGAGAATTCTCGTTTAATCCTAAGTTGTTTAGACTCATCAGAATCGTTTCACTGATAGTATTCTTAAATGTTCCAACAACAATGGATTAAAGTATGATACATGCTATTTTGAGTAAATACGATCATTCTTTATGACAGCTGTTGGTTTTGAAAAAAGGGCTTCAATTGTGTTCGCTTAATCGAAGTGGTATCTTAGTAGAGGTTATCATCAGAGCAGAATGGATTTGACTTATAAAAGGTATTGCTTATACAAAATATTTTTCAGGCTAAACTGGGATTCAAAACTGTCTGACATTCCCAATGGAAAATACGAATTTGCGGATGAGAACAGAACAAGGGAAACTACTCTAGCTGACCTTTTATCACACAGGACAGGGTTATCTTCCGTAGCGGACTATGGCTTCATAGGTGGTTACCCCGCATCCACAACAAAACAAACCATGGTGGAGTAAGTCGATTTAGCTATTGATATGGTCATTATGGTGTACCGGTTGGGTCAAAAGTCAAAAAGTTGTTTTAGCATTAAGAACGCCTGCACGCGTAAATAATACAGGTAAATACGGTGCTCGCTCCTATTTTGAAGGTGCACGCGTTGTTTAACGCATGCACCTTCAAAATAGAAGTGCAGCTTCAAAATAGAAGTGCACATGCCAAAAAGTAAGCACCTTTATTTTGTGCTTGAACGTGTACTGTTATGCCTACATGCACATTTCATACATTTGAACGCTCAGCAATTCAACATGCCCGCCTTAATTTGGTGCGTACATTTGTATGCTATTTACGAGTGAAATCGTTTATTTATACATGTGCTACCTAAAATGGACTTTTGACCCATTATGTTAGCAATTTAGTTACCTGTCAGGCTTAAAGCGACCCCGGGAGTCCAGAAAGTATCGATGGTCAGATTGCGTGTACTCCACCGGGTTGAAACATATCGATCATTGACGATTTTTCTTAATCTTGCATGACATTTCTACCTTAGCATTTAATTATTTACAGAATCTGATCTCTGCTACATGAACTAATTTCACTAAACTGTCGGAATGTCCCTTTTCGAATGTATTTCAGGAATATTTCAAACTCTATTCAGGGAGAACTCTTTAACTAGCATGCTATTTAACCGAATCCCACTCAATTCCACTTTTTAAGCATCTCAAGAAGAAGGCTTTGGAAAACAAAATGGACAATGAAGAAATTGCTTGTTACAAACAATTTCTTCATTGTACTTAATGCTTCTACCCAACAAGGGAAATATTTTCTAAATTCGTCTGCAAGTTCAATTTTCTTGGGTTACTTTAATCTCGTTTATCTGTCACGATAACCTATAGCAAAGAAGTTTACTCGTTTAATTATTATGATAAACCTACCTAAGATTACTTAACAGACCTATGCTTTGCTATCTTACAGTTCTTTCAGTACTTTGATTAATTTCCCGATCATGTCTTCCTTTGTTTTCTATAGCGAACAGCAGTCGGAACTCTTCGTCGAATTCTACGAATCAAATCTCGAATTTACATCGTAGCGCTATTTAAAAATCAACGTGACAAACTTAAAAAAATGGCGCTATCAGTCATGCAAAGCAACTGCGGTAAAATACATTTCATAAAGTTCAGTAAGAACTCTTTTGGTCTTCAAAGAAAACTTGATGTCAGAGCAAAATAGGGCCGAACATAAAACAACTAAGGGAAATTCAAGTTTTTCAGCAGTTTTGAGACTTCCGAACAATCTAGGTTGACCGAGATTACGTACTATGTTTTCCTACACTGTTTCTGGCTAACTAAATGTACCGTTGTGATGCATAATGTTCCGCCTTATATACGTCCGAGGTCTGTTCCCAAAGAGGAACGGGAATAGACGAGTGTGTTTCGATAGCAGCGAACAGCTGTCGCGAATAATCTAAGAATCATCTTTTAAATGACGTCATTTTGACGTCAGGTTTTCACAATGTTACATCACTTCTATGGGTCTGTGATTCTAAGAACATAATTATTGAACTATTGTTCATGTGTCCTTGAAGCGGTTGCTCGAAAGAAGATTTGTTCGAGAACGATCGACTGCATTATAGTTTTGTTTCGAAGCAGTATTTTGATTTTATTCATATTTCTTTTCTAGTCGGCTGAAGTATGTTCCATCAATAAACAACCTCCACGAAAGCTTTATCTACAACAACCTCATGTACATGGTACTTGGTCACGTAACGGAAACTTTAACTGGTGCATTGTGGGAAGACTTGATGACGCAAGAAATACTTGAACCAATCGGAATGGAGGATTCTTCGATTTTGATGAAATCCGATGAGGTGTATGAAGAAAACTTCGCCAAACCTTATATTATGATAGATGATCAATTACAGCTGGGAACAAGAGGATTATATAAGTAAATAGGCCTAATTTCTTTTGATATAAAAACCGTATCTGAAGGCAATAGACCAATCGCGGCTGTCGACCAATGAAATCATCCATTTAGATCAGATATCAGTTTTGAGCTTCTACATTGGCCGTCATTTTTGTTTACTATTTTAATTGTATTTGGCGATCTAAACATCGTAACTACAGTTTGAATAAGCTGTAGTTACGACGTTTAAGTCGCCAACCAATTATTCTACTTTTTTGTTACATGCTACTCTCTCTAAAATTAGCAAAATAACGCCGTTTAAAATCGAATCGGGCCTTCCTGTCGGAATCAATGGGCGGGGCCAACGAAGTAAGTGGGCGGGGTCAGCGATTGGTCAATTGAAACGCAATTAGGACTTTACGGATCGCTTGCCCCGCCCATTGAACTCCAACAGGAAGTTGGCCTAAGACACCAAACGGCATTAATTTGTAAAATTCATGGCCAGTAGCATGAAACAATCGAAGTACTGAAAGTACTGATGATGTACGTCCGTGTTGGCATAGTAGTGTGATATGCCTGTTTTGGTGTACAAAACATCAATTTTCGTGTATATAATTTGTTAAGCAAAACCTTTCGCCTAGCCTGTTTTGTTTAATAGGTACATAAGATATAGGATGTTTCTATTTTAGAGTAATGAGCACGAACACAAGTTCGGAAAAAACGCCATTGTCACACGCGTCATTTGTCTTTCACCGATGGAAATATGATAAGTAATTTGTCTGTAACGTTGACTGCGCAGCTACATATGTATAGATCCAAACCTATTGTTGCAGTTGTAAATGTTACTGGTGTGAAACAATGACAGGAAGCCATGGTTAGGTGCACCAACCAACTACGGTTTTACTGAAATACCACTGAGAGTTACGTTAAACTAAATTCACTTGATCGCAGTCTTACTAGCTTTCAAGATCAATACTTTTGTTTTTACTTTTCCGAGATTATCCCTTTTCGAAGACATTCTACAAATAATTAAGATATCATTTAAGAAACTTGGACAATATTAGATTAGCAATATCCATTGGGAATGATTACTTGTAAGAAACAATGAGAGATTTTGTATATCTTTAAAACCTTCCGTGATCCGGTAGAAACTTAACCCATTCCCAGGTAATCACGCTTTATTACGTCCCCGGAGAACTACATTAAAGAAATTAGTGTGAGAACACGAGAAATTGCTTGCTTCACAATGTTTTCTTCACTATCCTGGCCTTAATTTTCAATCTAAAAGTAATTTGAATTGTCGTCTGTAACTAGTCAAAAATGTATCCTTTGGTAATGGATTGAAAATACTAATTCAATCTTTATATGATCACTCCCGCGGTATACAGCTGGAATGCTGAGTTAGGCAAGTTAGTCATGAAATTGAAAGACTCCGCGTTCTTTGTTTTTTTTTTTTGTTTTTGTTTTGTTTATTTTTAAATCGAGACCGCATCTACGCTAAGCGGGTTATTGGTAGGTGTTGTCTTATATTAGAGGAGTCTAATGAGTTCAGGGCCCAAGATTATAAACCTTTCTTTGTGCTCAATTGAGAATTTACCCAAACTTCAAATTTAAATCAATATCTTGTTTTGATTTCACTTATATATTAAGAGTAGTTAGTAATAAGCTACAAATACTATCATTTGTTTTCATGCAATTGCCATAGGATCTAATCAGAATTACATCTTTAATTCCAACTCGAAGTTTGAGTTAATTCTCAACTGAGTTCGAAACAAGTTTTATAATCTCGGGTCCAGATAACAAAGAAGTTACTTACGATATTTCGTTAGCAAGTTCTTCAACTTCTAAAAACCTTATACTCTTTGGAATCTGATTTCAATTATGGTCGCTTAACAAAACTAGTTGCTGAATAAAGGTGGTCGCTAATGCAAGATTGGCTGTATTTCAGAATCACTCCACTAGAACCAGCTGGCAGTCTAATATCGACGGCCATGGACATGGCAAAATGGATGAGATTTAATTTGAATAATGCTACCACTGATCAAAACATCAACCTCGTTAACGCTGATCTGTTCTCTGAGGCATTTCAGGTAAACATGTTTACTAATGTATTCATATATAATTTAATTTTAGTTTCTTCTATCAGAAACGGACGTTCTGATTTTTCGAGAAAAAAAAAATCATTACTCCATGAACAAAATTCTGAGCACGCAACGACTTTGTATGCTTCCGCACAAAATAGTCCCATACAAAAAAGTATCAAAACTTGTAAAGTTAATGCTTTTTTCGATCGGTGCTATTAAGTTATAAGAAATGAAGAGAATATTTTCAGTTTTCATGGAGGTATGAACCGAAAATAACTAATCACACTTATGTATGAATCCGCTTCACATATTCATACAGTGTGATAAGTTATTTCTTTTCTTACCTACATGAAAACAAAAAATATTCTCCTGGTCTCTTTAATAATTAACTTGTATAATAAATGTTATTGTTTACGAAAATGAATAATTTACTTGAGTCTCGTCTAACAGAAATAAGTATTCTGATTGGCCGTAAAACATTCATTCCTCCGTGTCCAAAATTTTGAGCACGCATCTATTTTGTATGTTTCCGCTCAAAAAAGATTCACACAAAAAAACTATCAAATTTTATGAAATATTTACATTTCTCGCATGATGTCATGCATCCAATTATAAGAAATTGAAAGAATATTTTTAGTTTTCATGGAGGTATGAAACGAAAAACCTAATTATACGCGAAGCGGATTCATACAGTATGATTAGTTTTTTTCGTTTCATACCTCCATGAAAACAAAAAAATTCTCTTCGTCTCTTAAATGAAAGAGACCAATATATACACATAAAAAATTGTCGAGCAATGTAACAATATATTTTTGTTTACAAAACTTATTTCCTATTTTTTTAGATGTTAGATGTGCTTACCTTGGTTACTTGTTCGTTCTGCTAGGTTCTTCTGCCTTTTTTTGAATTCAGGAATAAAAACTGATATAAATTCAAAGTACTATCAAAGAAAATCGCCATGCCGGTCAAAAAGCTACCCCCCCCCCTCACACACACACAACATGAATTGCTTCCAACGGGTCTGCTTTTCGTGTTGTTTCCTTTTTCCGCTCGATGTCATTAAATTATAAGAAATGAAGAGAATATTTCTTTGTTTCAATTGAGTTATGAACCGAAAAACCTAAACACACTTATGTATGAATCCGCTTCGCGTATTCATATAGTGTGATTTGTTTTTTCGGTTCATACCTCCATGAAAACAAAAAAAAAAAAATTCTCTTCATCTCTTAAATGATCTTTATACTCCCAAATTTCAGGAGCAAATTCCGTTATCTGTCTTGGCTGCGGCAACATATAGTATCAAGAAACCAAAATATCCAGTTGATGACGTCACATCCGGTTATGGCTACGCTTGGTTTACATCAGAATACAGAGGTGTGTTGATTTTTTTCTGCAAGATGAACAGATGGTATAATTAAAATGAAAATGATTGACAATGATACTAACGAGGCAATTGGCGGATGTTGAGTGCCAATCAAAAATCGACGGACCAATCAAATCATACACCTAGATCGGAAGTAGATTTTGAATTCCGAAATTGGTAGACATTTGTGTGAAAGTGGATCGGCTAAATAAACGTCGCAGCTACACCTTGCTACGGTTACGACTGTTACGTCGTAAACCAACCATTTTTATACTTTTTTGACATACCACCGAATATATATATTTTTTAAATTTACGGCGTTAAACATCCAAGTTGAACTTCCTGTGCGAGGCAGTGGGCGTACCAAGCTATCCGTTGATCGACCAATCGCTGGCCTCTCTTTTTTACTACGTTAGCCGCGCCAATTGACTCCAACAGGAAGTTCCGCTTCGATTTTTAGCGGCGTTATTTTGCAATATTTATGGCTAATAGCATGTAACAAAAAGTAAAATGGTTGGTTGGGAACTTAACGTCGTAACTACAGCTTGAATAAGCTATAGTTACGACCTTTAAGTCGCCAAACCAACAATAAAGGTTAACAAAAATCGCGGCAAATGTCGGAGTTGTAAACTCAGGTTCGGGCTGAATTAATGATTTGATTGGTCGGTTGATTCATTTGTTGACAGTCGCGATTGGTCAGTTTGTTTTTTTTTTAATTCTTATTGAGACATGAACTTTAACCATGGCATGAAGTCCCGAAGTGATGTGATTAGGTTTTGTATCTTAAAAGACGATAAAAGTATTCTCTTCATTTCTTATCTCAAATATTACAAAATCATGACTCTTCAAAATGTTTTAAATAGCAGATCGAACCAGATTAAACCGGTTTTTTGTGGAACTACTTTTTGTGGAAGTGTACAAAATAGTTCAAAACTAATTTTTTTCATGGAGGTATAAAACGATTTTTCAGACTGCAGAAATCTATTATACGAAACGACTATTAAATGACGTTTTTAACTAGCAAAGCGATTACAGATAAAATGTTGAGGTCTTCTAAGAGTTCATTGACTGCAAATTGCAACTCGAGGTTTAACCACTAAATCCAACGAATGCTTACGCCATAAAAAAGTAGTTCTCATGTTTTTAATGAATATTGCAAACTCTGCCCGCCAGGTATTTAAGGCTCACTTAAACATATTGTGATCAGAATGAGTCTGATCAGGGTCTTCACATTGCCCATCGCTATATAAGATCACATGAATTAACCTCATTCAAAATGCAAAGAACACCTTCAGAAACCATGCTGTTGAACCCTTTCACACTCAATTCCGCTTTTTAAGCATCTAAATAAAAAGCTTTGGAAAACATTGTGGGCGATGAAGAGATTGCTTTTAACAAGCAATTTCTTCAATGTCAACAAGATTTCCTACCTTCCTACCTTCCTAAGATATCCAGTATTTCACTAATTTGAAATTGTCGTCTGCAACCTCTTTCAATTTGAACCAGTATAAAATTGTGTCATGCTGTTTTGGATTATCTCCTGGGTAACTTTAACCTCGATTACTTATCATGATAACCTTTGGCAAAGAAAAAAACATGCATTGCTTGCTTACCGTACTTTCAGTACTTTGATTATAAACTGCCTTACCGCTTACACGTTTGACGTCCCTTTATGAGTTTGTTTGAATGGGGTTTTACACCGGTTTCAACAATCTTTCAGTTATATCGCGGCGGCTGGAGCACCTAACAATGGATTCCTGGTATTTCTCTCACCAGTACCACCATCACATCCTTTCCTAGCCTCAAGCTGCTATCCCACATAGGTCTACGAATATCGACCTATTGGTGAGAGACAAATAGTCGGAAAGGCCCTTTAAGAGTTTAAAAGATCATCTTGATTTAATTAAAGCCTAGTTAAATAATGTCTATCATTAACCAAACTTTCCTTGCCAGTGTTGCGGAATTTAGATTAATAATTAAATTTTTAGTTTCGTCTATCAAAAAAAACGGGCGTTCGGATTTGTTGAAAAAAAATCCATACCTCAATTAACAAAACTTTTTGAGTACGCAGTCAATTTGTATGCTTCCGCACAAAATAGTTCCAAACAAAAAAGTATCAAAATTTGTAATGTTTTTGCTTTCTTCGCTCGATGCTGTTAAATTATAAAAAAAATGTAGAGAATATTTTTAGTTTTCATGGAGGTATGAACCGAAAAAACTAATCACACACACTGAGTGTGATTAGTTTTTTCGGTTCATACCTCCATGAAAACAAAAATATTCTCTTCATTTCTTCATTGATTTCATTTCAATATTTTTCAGGTTTAAAGAAAGTATGGCATAGCGGAGGCTTATTCTCCTATGTTTCTCTTGTCTGGCTATATCCCGATCAAGGTATTGGAATATTTGCATCTACAAACGGACCAGGCCTCCCATCGAATGCCGGCACAGCTTTGAATACGATCTTTTACTATTTATCAGATCCACTGCTGGGTCTCGAGCCATGGTTGACCACGGAAACAGCTTGTAGCTACCCATATCCATGGTTGAATAAAAGTACCCTGGATTTTCCAACGCCGGAGAGATATTTTAACAACAATACCGATAAATACATTGGAACATACGGAAACCATCTTTTACCGGATGTAACGATTTCTAAAGGCTTGAATACGAAATCAACAAGGGGTAATGATGTCGGTAATTCTGATCTTCTTCGATTTTTGATGAATCGAATCCAAGGTGATCTTTACCCAACAGAAGAAAGCGGCACGTTTCATTTTCAGATGACCGATCCTTGGGAATATGCTATTGAACGAAAGCTTAGCGAAAACTTCACCTTGCGTTATCCCGTCGTGTTTGAGAAATCGAAAGAGGGTGACGTCATTGGATTTAATGTAACGTTTGGAATAAATACAGTAATCCCCTTTCGGAAGGATATTAGATTTATGCGAAATTCATCTGCCCCCAAATTTCCCAATAATAAACCATTCTTAATATCTCTTATCGCCCTGATTTTGATATTTTGAAAGAGTAAAATAACTATGATATAATTATGAAGATTGTTTGTTTTTGGGCGTATTACTGTCGTGAGTCAATTTACCCACCGCGGCTGTCAATCAAGGAATCAACCGACACATCAAATCATTTATTCAGCGGGGACCTGAACTTTAAACTCCAACATTGGCCGCCATATTAGTTAACCCTTTTCGTTGGTTTTGCGATCTAAAAGTCGTAACTACAGCTTATTCATTATTAAGCTGTAGTTAGGACGTTTAGGTCGTCAACCAATAATTTTACTTTTTGTTACGTGCTACTTGCCATAAATCTTGCATAATAACGCCGTTTAAAGTCGAGGGCGGATTTACTATTTGAGTCGATGGATGCGACAAATGTAAATAATTGGGCGGGGCCAGCGAATGGTCTATTTGGTAGGCTCTTTGTTCAGACATGTTGCAGGTTACCCGTATCATTTCAGGAGAATTATACTTAGAATTTAACACGTAAACTTTGCTAATGTCCCATCGAACAATAATTAGGATTTAACACATTCCCACACAACAAAACTCTAGCCGCCGTCAATACCAGGATTCCATTGTTAGGTGCTCCAGCCGCCGCGATATAACTAAAAGATTGTTGAAAGCGGAGTAAAACCCCATTCAAACAAACAAACAAAACTCTAGACTGGTCCAAATTGAAAGGAGTTACATTTTCAAGTTGATGAAACTTTGAAAAACTTTGTAATTTGGGGTATAAATGTGGAAAATGAACAATTTGCTTGTGATCTTTTCCAAAGCTTTTATATTGAGAGGAGTTTAAAAGCGTCATTGTGTGGGAATAGGTTAAAGATCTCCCTTGCCAATAAAGAAATCGATGAGCCCATCATAGCATTTTCGGAATTTTACGAATATAATCCAAAGTTTACGGAAATGACCGAGCGTGTTCCGGTTGATAGCATTTATTTAAAACGGAAGTGAACTTTGAACTTCAACATTTGTTGAAATTGTTTAGGTCGCCAATAAACATAATCACTTTTTGTTACTCGTTACTCACCATAAATTGTGCAAAATGACGGTATTTAGCATCTGTATTTAAATTCCTGTCGGAGGTAGTGGGCGTGGTCTTCCTTTGTTGTTGCAGACGTTTGAGTGGTGAAAACAATAGTCTTGCCTTTATCTTCATTATAATTAGAATATATTTGCTTAAAATTTCGCGTATTTGTTCACCATCACAAGAGATACACTTGCTTTATATGATTGGTTGATTGAATGGGGTTTAAGGCGGCTTTTAACAGTATTTCAGTCATATCGCGGCGGCTGGAGTACCTAACAATGGATTCCTGGTATATATCACAACAGTACTACCACTGCAACTTTTCCTATCCCACTTAGGTTTACGAGAAAGAACATCGGAAAGAATATGTCCCGCAGTCGGGAATCGAATGTTTGAAGATTAGGAGTCTGACGCGCTACCGACTGCGCTATGACGGTGGCTGCTTTCTACGAAGATTACTTTGCTATCTTTCGAACTGACCAATCGCTGGCCTCTCCTACTTACTTTGTTAGCCCCGCCTATTGACTCATACATGAAATACCGTTTGATTTTAAACCTTTCTCGTCTAAACCTTGGTTTTAATGTCCCTGTGATTCTATTTTTGAGAAAACATCGTAGAATAAGAAGAAACTTTTTGTAACAAGATTTTTTTCTTAATCTACATTGTTTTCTAATGAACTGTTACGTAAATCATTTCTAACAATCTTCTTTGTCTGAAGTAATGGTGATCTTATTCCCTCAATCAGAACTAATGGTATTTTAATCCACTTAAAATTTTCATCCGCAAAACCTTTGAATTTGTACAGGTAAAAACTTGGCAAAAGAGGAAAGGGTTAAACGGCGTTATTCCCCCCCCCCCCAAAAAAAAATAGCCATTAGCATGTAACAAAATATAAGCTGTAGTTACGACGTAAAGTCACAAAACCAACAACAACAACAACAAACAATCAACAAAAATGGCGGCCAATTTTTTTGGAGTTGAAAGCTCAGGTCCGGGCTGAATAACTGATTTGATTGGTCGATATATTCCTTAATTGGCATCAGCGATTGGTCAATTCTGCTGAGGATAAAGTGTTACAGATTTTTTAACCCTTTCCTGTACAATCCCTGGTTTTTACGGCCCATTGACCTTATACTTGAGAAAACATTGTGGAAAAAAGAAGAAAAATAAAGCCACTTTAAATTTTCAACTGCAAAAACCTTTGAATTTGGACAGGTCTAAACTTTTGGAAAACAGGAAAGGGTTAAAGGTGATCAGATAAACAAGTCTACACTTAATCACCCAATATTTGCCGTTGCAATTTAAATCGATCCTAAACAATGCACTTTAACATCATGTGCTCTTCCGTTAATCCATTTCACAGATTTTATTAAGTATATACTTGCTGTAAAACATGTTATGTTTCATGCAATAAAATATATGTTATGTTATGTTAAACCAGGACGTTCAAAGAATTTGCAGTGTCGGATATTGTTACTTATTTCAAACCACATCCTATATCGGATTGTATAAAAGACCCTTCTGATAGAGATGTTGTTAGCGTTGCCTATTTCAGGGATCGCGACTGTCAATCAAAGAATCGATCATCCAATCAAATCATACACCTAGACTGTAAGTGTAATTTGAACTCAAAAATTGGCCTACAAATTTTATGAAGCATTTCTTTGTTTGTATGGCGACTTATCCGTCGTAACTACGGCTTATTCAAGCTGTAATTCCGACGTTGAAGTTACCAACTAACCATTTAAGTTTTTTGTTACAAGTTACTGGCCATAGAATTTAGAAACTATAACGCCGTTTAATGTCGAGGTGGCACTTCCTGTCGGAGCTCAGTGGGCGTGGCCAGCTATCTGTCAGCTTTTTCCGTGGTTTTCAGATTTTTCAGATTGACAGGATGCGCAGAAAATACTTACATAAACCATGGTAACCAGTCTGAGATAAGTCATTTGTATTATAATAGAGAAGATTGAAATTTAAAAAAGGGGGAGGAAGAGAGAGACATGCAGTGGGAGGGAGAGAGACAGAGAAAGAGAGACAGAGAGAGAGAGAGAGAGAGAGAGAGACAGACAGAGGACAGAGAGAGGGGGGAGGAAGAGAGAAACAGAGAGACAGAGACAGAGAGAGGGGGACAAAGAAATAGACAGAGAGAGAGATTTCCAATTGAAATACCTAGAAATGCGATCAGGTACTTTAGAGAGAAATTCAAGAAGGATTATTCGCAATGCAAACATAAATTGTTGCAGGATACAAAGGTCAAGATCAGATTACAAAATGAGGGTAGGCTGATCTTTATCTATACCTGTGTGAATAAAGAAAAAGAAAAGTTGGATAAGCTGAATATGGGATAAACATGTTTAATTAAGTTTATTTGAATGGGGTTTTACGCCGCTTTCAACAATCTTTCAGTTATATCGCGGCGACTGGAGCACCTTACAATTGGTATTTCTCACACCAGTACTACCATTACATCCTTTCCTAGCCTCCAGCTGCTTTACGACATAGGTCTACGATTATCGACCCATTTGTCAGAGACAAATAGTCGGAAAGGATGAGTGCCGCCGTCGGTTTAATTAAGACAACGTTTACATAATCCTAGCCCTGCCCACTTACTCATTTTTGCCACGCCCATCGACTCCTACAGGAAGTCCCGTTTCGATTATTAATGGCGTTTATTTTGTAATATTTATTGCAAATAGCATGCAATAAAAAAGTAAGAAAAGTTGGTTTGCGACATAAACGTCGTAACTACAGCTTCAAAAAGCTGTAGTTACGACGTTTAAGTCGCCAAACCGTAGAAAAAAACTCAACAAAAATGGCGGCCAATGTCGGAGTTCAAATCTTAATTCCGGGCTGAATTTGATTGGTCGTAATATTCCTTGATTGGCAGACGTGATTGGTCAATTACGTGGTGTGATTAAAATATTAACCATTTCTTCCACCAAAAACTGGTGGTTTATATCGCACAAGTAGCTCTTGAACAAATCTTCGTAATCTTAGCTTATTCAAGCTGTAAATACAATATTTTGATGGGCAAACAATTTATAAATCAAAGTACTGAAAGTGATGTAAGCTAGGAAAGGATAAAGTTTTAAAGTACATGTAATCTTCTTTGACAAAGGTTATCATAATAAAAAATGAGGTTAAATAACACAGCATGCTTTTGAAGGAATTCACTGATATTTGCATAAAGTTCGCAATATTTCTGAAAAACACAAAAACGAGGCATTCAATAGATTTAATTGTTATGCCTCCAGTGACACTTTGCACTCACTGAACTCTGAGAAGACCTCGATTTTTTCTCTTAACTTAATCTATCAAAGCTTACGATAGTCTAATGGGAGCACAACTAAAGGCGATCCTTTATTCCCGTGCTTGACATATGCAATCGCAATCTTCTTTATCGCTTAACCAAGTTTTTGACATCTTGAGATATCGTTCTAAATATCTAGCGTTATTTAACTTCCGTCTCCGCATTTGAGGCCTTAGATTCGATTTCATTACCACGATCGGAGTCTGTATCGTGTTACTTAGTGTTTTATTTCCCTCTCCTAATGATATCCTCGCGACGGAAATAAAATAACATATAACGCATTAGGAAGTACAAAATCGTGTAACGGATTATACACTGACATCTAATCAGGTCAAAACGTGCTTAAGGGATAAAGACTACGGTACATGTTGTATACATGTAATGGGGAAATCCCAAATCTTCCTGTGTGTATTGGATTAGGTAGAAAGTGTTCTATACCTGACCGATATTTTAGTCTGTATTGATGGTACAGAACTGTTAAACTGGAAATCTACTTAATCTATTGGACAGATATTTCGATAACTAACCACTTTTGTACACCAGTGCATTGTGAATATATCGCACAGATATTTCGATAACTTAACACTTTTTTTTTACCAGTGCAGTGTGAAATTCAAGTTTCCTTACAGTGAGATTATCTCCATCATGTTTTGGAATCTAGTTCTGTGACTCTATATATATTTGTATACTCTATCAGGAATTTGGAAAGCATTTTTGTTGTAGGTACTCGATAGCTATTGACTGATCGTGATTATCAATCAAAGAATCAATCGACCAATCGATTAATGAATTTAGACCGGAAGTGAACTTTTTTCGGCGGCGGCACATATCCTTTCCGACATTTGTCTCCCACCAATGGGTGGAAAATCGTAAACCTAAGTGGGGTTGCATCTGGAGGCTAGGAAAGGATGCAGTGGTAGTACAGGTATGAGAAATACCAGGAATCCATTGTTAGGTCCTCCAGCCGCCACTATATGACTGAAGTACTGTCAAAAGTGGCGTTAAACCCCATTCAATTAATCAAGTGAAAATCGATTGACTAATGTTATAAGATCATTCATTTAGACTGATCGCCAACCAACGATTTTCTTTTTGTTTCTTGTTACGGTTTATTTATTTCGCGACATGTTGATTTTGGTTCATCAGAGAAACTGTCTTGTCAAAGGATATTTGGCGAGTAATGCGATCCCTCATTTTTTTCAGTCCGTCAATGGATTGGGTAATCGTAAGACTAATCGGGATGGTTAGCCACAGAGGTTCGGAAAGGATGTAGTGGTAATACTGGTGTAAGAAATACCAGGAATCCGTGGTTATTTGGTCGAGCCTCCGCGATATGACTGAAGCCCCATTTAATCAAACAATTTAGTCAGCAAGTTAGCGAATAAGTCTTAATTCACAAATATTTGTTTTTAAACTTCTGTCTCGTCATGTATTACTGACCGAGGGAATATTGAAAAGAAAAAGGGATTATCAGTTTGTTTCAGGATGTGTTTTGTTTGTTTTTGCATGTTTACCCTCAGTGTGTTGAGTTGACATTTCGGTTATTTTTTGATATAATAAAAATGTCACCAAAATGTCTCTATTTTTGGCACGATTTCAGCAAACGAATCGGACTCTACTTTAAGTTTAATCTATACATGATATACCCTTAGAGTTCTAGCATCTTTGAATCAAAATGGACCAGTCTATTACCTTGTTTTGGAAGAGTCTGAATTAAGCCATCTGATTACGGTTTTATCTCGATGACTAAGTGCAAAACATCGTAAAGGTCTTTACACTGTTTATACACTTTCGATGTGTTTGCCCTTAGCAATCGATAGAGATCCACTAGAAAATGCCACATACCTAATATCAGAGCTGTAGGTCTTTTGGTTTGGTAGAAAAACTTCGGATTTTCAAAGTTGTCACTATGTAAGCTGATGCAATCCCCCCACCTTTGCCCTCCCGTAGCACAGCCATTTCTCAACAGATTTTTTTTTCTTGTTCAAACTTCATAGGCTAGACACAGGGATAAAGAGAAAACTTTTTGATAAATGAAACCATCGAGTTTTTACCCTATAGGGCAAGGCGTAAACATTCAAGCATTTAGTATAAGAAACAGTGTAGACACGGTTGATCTATCTGCTCAAACATGGAATTTATGGAACCGGAAGAAGAAAAACGACTTATCGATGAATTCAACAAGAGATTTCCAATGAAGGTGGGTTAGTGTAGGTTTTTCTACTTTCGGTTTTAGTTCTTAGTATGATTAGGTCATTATCCAAACTAATTTAACCCATTATCAGGCGAAAAATCTTTAGAATTGTCCAAATTCCAAGAAGTTGCTGACGACATTTGTTGGTTCATGAAGTACGATTCTTTTTTTGTCTTTTGTGGTTGAAATATGGTGGTGTAACGAGCAGTTTCTTCATTGTCTACATTTTTTTCAAAGCTGTTTTTGCTTGCAGGAGCCAAAAAGCGTTAATGCGAAGGAAAGGGTTAACATTTCTTAGAGAGGCCACCTAAGAAGTCGTAATAAAGTTGTAGTTACGTTAGTTAGTTACTTTTGTATTTTTTATTCTCGAATTTTAAAGACCGCAACATGGAATGCATGGGGAATTCTTTTTATCCATAGAAATGTCAAATCTGTGACTATACCCTTATTTGGAATAGTGGCTGATTCGTGTAAAGCTAATTACTAACTATAATTAATTAGAATGTTTTGATGTTATGAACTTGTGGCCTCGTTAACTTGAAATGTTAACTCGGGAGTCATCATATTAGTTGTACCTCGTCACACAAAAAGAAAGCGTTGTGGAATTCAGTAAGACAGAGAGACAAAGAGAAAGAGAGAGATAGAGAGAGAGAGAAAGAGAGATAGAGAGAGAGAGAGGAAGAGAAAGAGAGAGTGAGACATAGAGAAAGAGACAGACAAAGAGGTAGAGAGCCAAAGAAAGACAGAAAGCGGCTTCTTCACGAGTTAATCTTGGTTTGTATTTCATAACTTTTAAAGTGCAGTAACGTAGAATGGCATATATTTTGTCATGAAATTCACAAATGCGACGTTTTGACCCTGTTAATCTTTGAAGACGTTTCTGGTCTAAATGATAGATTTCATTTGTCGATTGGTTATTTAATTGACAGCCGTGATTGGTCAATTTCAGAACGATTCAGAATGGGGGGGAGAGCATTCTTAGGTTATCTGTCTTGAAAACCCTCCAGAAATTTATGGCTCCTCATCAGCGTTTACTTGGACTTTATCCTTAATATACCAATCGCAATGGCAATCAAGGAATCAACCGACCAATCAAATACTTTATTCAGCGCGGACCTTAGCTTTCAACGCCAACATTAGCAGCCCTTCTTGTTTACCTTTTTCGTTGCGTTGACGACTAAACCTCGTTACTACAGCTTATTCAACTTGTAGTTATGACGTTTAGGTCGCCATCCAACCATTTTACTTTTTTCATACATGCTACTGGCCATAAATTTTACAAAATAAAGTCGTTAAAAGTCGAAGCGGAACTTCCTGTCGGAGTCAATGGGCGGGGCCTAGGGAGTCAGTGGACGGGGCCGGCGATTGGCCAATTTCTTTGCTCTGCCTGGTTTTAAGATCAGCTGTATAATGCAAACTTTAGAGCTGGAATCTTTCTTTTAATCTTAAAAATACATTTATTAGTTATTTCTCAACCATAAACTAATACCATCGAGAGATCTTTATCTATTACCAAACAGAAAAGAATATCGAACCAAAGTACTGAAAATACTGTAAGCTAGCAAAGAATTGTTTTCTTTGTTAAAAGTAGTGGCAGTTTGCACTCTTTGAACTTGGAATTTTGTCTATTAACTTAAGCTATATCAAAGCTGTCGCTTTGCCAACTAACAAGGATTTAAAAAAAGGAAATGAAGTGAAAGGACTAGACTGGTGAACCTGTCCGATCTACGCTGGTCCAGATCTTGTATCATGAGATTACGACAGGCTCGCCAGTCAAAGAAAGAACCAATGTACAATTTAGCACACCTCTAATTTATCGGTAACAAGGCAAAGGGAAAATATTACAGGAATTGTTCTCATTCGGAGATCGCAATGTTCAAACAAAAGATCGACCCACCAACAAAGTCGTTGATTTAGACCGGAAATGAAATTTGAAATCTGACATACACGCTGAGCATTTCATTTGGTTTTGTGACTTAAACGTAGTAACTGCAGCTTAACTGCACCCTTCTTGATCCACTCATGAAGCCGTTTTGAATTTGGACCTCTCTGACCTTTTGTCGTCTGGGTAAGGATTAGATAAGATTGGTTTTGATTTCAATCAAAATTGCCCTTACAGAAACTCAAGTCATGTGTAAATGCACTCATCAATAAACGTTTTCACCCCTTTCAGACTGTCACAATATGATAAAGGGGAATCGATCCATTAACAGACAACACGTTTTCACACTTTCCTGTTTTTCAAACTGTCTAAATTCAGAGGTTTAACAGACAAAACTCTAAAGTGGGTTTAATTTGGAAAATAACCATTCAACTGGGTAGAAAATATTGTAGTAAAAGAAGAAATTGCTTGTCAAAAGCAATTTATTCTTTTTCTACAATGTTTTCAAAACTATAAAATCACAGGGACGTAAAAACCAGGGGTTAAATAGGTCCGAATCCAAAGAAGTTGGAGGCGATTTATTTTTGAATGTGCCCTGAAAATTGGAAAAAAAAGGTGTTAATAAGGTACCAGTAGAAAGTTTTATTTTCCAAGATACTAAAAGGTCATTGTCCCTTTAGAGCAAACTAAAGCGATTGTATATTTATGGTAGACAAAACTGGACTGAATGCGCAATTGAAATGGATAAAACTTAATACACGTGTGGAATAAAAAAAACCCTAGCTCTTACTAGCAAAACAAACCAGGTGTTAAATTTGTTTCTGGACAAACTGACACACACCAAACAAAAAGTTGCTAGATGAGGATAGATTTTTTGTTACAAATAATTTGTTTTCTCGGCCAGGTAACATTGAAGTGCTGGTTGCCTCAGTTTCAATATGTTAGCAAAAGCTATTTAATGAAACTTCATTTGTTTTGTTCGGTTCACCGTTCGGGCATGTAAATAGATTTCATTCGGAAAATAATTGGTCAATAAATATTCATGAAACTGGTTCTTCTTGCGATTAAACACATGTATCTATTTATTCCTAGCATTTGTTAACGCTAGGGATGGTTCCTCTTTTTAGCTCACCTGAACACAACGTGCTTAATGGGAGCTTTTAGGATCACTCATTGTCCGTCGTGTGTCGTCCGTCGTCCATCGCCCGTCGTCAACAATATCTTTAAGCGTCTCCTCCTCCTCCTAAATCACTTGGTCTATTAGAACCAAACTTGGTAGGAATGATCATTGGGTGACCCTTTTCAAAAAATGTACGTGATATTTTGATTTGCGAAAAAATGGGCGCGTGGCAGAGCGGAGCTTATCAGACTTGGAGCGGAAATCATGAAAAAACTCCTTTAAGAATTGTCTCCTCCTGAACCACAGTTCCAATTTGGACCAAACTTGGTAAGAATGTTCTCTGGGTGACCGGGTCCCTCAGATTTGGGGCGTGTAAGGTAAGATTTATCAGACTTAGAGAAATCAAGGAATATTTCTCAGGTCGGCGATTCACGGCCGTTTTGGTCCTCTTGTTTCATATGCCGACGCAGTCAAAATAACAGGGAGTAATGTCGATCTAAAATCTTTATATCTCATCGAAACCCTATATTGTGGGCAATCATTGTAAGTGTATCGACGAGACGATACCACTGAATATTTACATCACAAGGTTTTCTTCATTATTTATTTATTTATTTTATTTATACAATATTTTGAGAGGGTTACACTTTTAGCTAATTAGCCAGTTTACCAAGCGGCCCTCTGTTAAAAACGACAACAAACAAATATTTACAAACACATACAACATACAAATTCATGGACTATTAATCGCGGTCATGGATGCAATAAGCTTAGAGAAGACACTGAGATTTAAAATGACGAGGCATGAAATACAGTTAAAATATTAATAAGACATGTATGACGAGTAAGATAATTTTGATAACCCTTAAAATTCTAGTTAAAACATAAAAATGAAAAGCTCATTATCATGGTGATTCAATGTACTACTCTATGACTAACTGGTGTATTGAAACATTTAAGATACATTACAGGGAAAACACTGTGGCATTGGAGAAGTGTTTATCATAAGCAACACCCTCATAATAAGCAACATCCTGATTCCCACAGAATTTTATAAGAAATGTTTTAATCTAAAATCCAAATAACAATATTTATCAGTAGCTCTCTTACCAGCCAGTGCCTCCCACAAAATACTAGCTTACATACCTTCGAATAAGATGAAATAAAGTGTATTCACCGACTTTCCCCATCCACAAAATACTAGCTTACATACCTTCGAATAAGATGAAATAAAGTGTATTCACCGACTTTCCCCATCCACAAAAAACAACAAAACAAACAAAGACTGACTGATTTACAAACGACTAATTTCCGTAAAATGTTATTCGGGGCATATTTTGATTGCCGTAGTAATAAATCGATTCTAGAATTGGTATAATTATCTTATTCAAGAACAAAACCAACAGATCGCTCTTCCTAATTTACCCAGTGTTCCGCGATATTATCTATCCATTTCCGTATTACACGGAATTTCATTTCCGTCTGTAATGCGGTGGCCGAAATAACTTAACGCATATACCTTTACACAGTGCGTTCGTGGTGTCACCGTGACGGAATTAATTCTGGTTTAGTTCTTGTACGGAAATGAAATTTTGTCCAATGGGATAAATACCGTGATTAAGATCGAAAGGAAGTGGAAGGCCTTTTTCTCTTCGAATCCCGACCGTGCCAATGGCAACTTTTGTCTATACTTTGACAAGTCTACACCTCATTCCAAAGCAAGAAATGTCCGGGTTCGGCATGACAATTTTGTTGCTTTGAATGGGGTTTTAAGCCGCTTTCAACAATCTTTCAGTTATATCGCGGCGGCTGGAGCGCCTAACAATGGATTCCTGGTATTTCTCACACCAGTACCGCCATCACTTCTTTTCCTAGCCTCCAGCTGATATCCCACATAGGTCTACGATTATCGACCCATTGGTGGCAGACAAATAGTCGGAAAGGATGAGTGCCGCCGTCGGGGATCGAACCTTGGGACCTCTAGATTGACAGTACGACGCGCTACAAACTGCGCTATGACGGCGGCTCGGCATGACAAGGGTGAACGTTTATCAAAAATATCGGTTTCTAGAGCAAGGCTAATCCTAGATCGAGACGACATTTTGTTCTACATTCTAGACGTGTCAGACGAGGAAAATATTCCCCCTCCCACACATCATGTCTGCAACGATGTAACATTAACGGTTAAAAAAATCGTTCAGCCATGCTGCAATAACCAAATTATTTCTAGTCATACAGTAAACCCAGTAATGTTGGTACCCATGGGAGTCTTGTAGGGACAATTACAATGAGTACCCACAACATAGGGTTTTAGATCGACAATACTTTTGCCTAGACCGTGGTAGCAATCTAAAAAAAGGGGGTTCAAAATGCTAAGTCTGTTCAAAATCGGCCTGGTTGTTCAGGATAAGAAAATATTTAAAGAATTATTCTGCGTTCAAGATGATATAACGATGGTAATCGATTCGGTCTTGAATTCCGCTTTTGACAAAAAGTGCAGGAAGAAAGCGGGTAACCATTTAGCAAGCGTTTCTTTTTTCCTGAACACAACACACACTCTAACAATCTCTATTTACAATTATTCAGTATTATTTGAGCTGCCAGAAGTTTTAAATGGCCAGCGTTAAATACCCCAATTGGTAAGACTGTAATTTGAACTCACTTAAGACGATAATACTTTCCACAGCGTTTTTCTTGAGGGGCGTAAAAAGGGAGGCTTGTGTTGGAATGTGTTAAATAGCAGTGCGAATGCCCCATATCACACTATTCCAGGTCGAGTTACACGTGCACCTGGACGGTGCTGTACGCCCCCAGACCGTACTAGATGTAGCCAAAGAACGAGGGATAGCTGATTCCCTACCCCATCAAACAGTGGAAGAACTTAACAGGGATGTTATCTTACTTGGGCCTAGCAGTTTAGATCGTTTATTACAATCCTTCGACTATTTTATGCCCGTTATATCGTAAGTCCCTTAACCCTTTTCTATTCAGTCCCTGGTGTTACCTCCCCTTGATTTTATGATTGAGAAAACATTGTAGAAAAAGAAGAAATTGCTTGTTGCAAACATTTTTTTCTTTTTCCACAATATTTTCCCCTGTTGAATGGTAATTTTTCAAATTAATTCCATTTTGAATTTCGTCTGCAAATCTTTTGTATTTGGAAAGGTCTAAAATTCGGTAAAACAGGAAAGGGTTAATAACTTTGTGTAGAACCTTCAGTATGCGCCGAGTCTTCACATTGTATAGGGCACTGGGGTGAAGTTTCTCTTCACGATTAGAGATCAAAGTACTTTTATGGCGTAGGCATTCAGTTGATTTAGCGGTTAAGCCTCCAGTGGCAGTTTGCACTCGGTGAACTCTGAGAAGACCTCAAAATTTTGTCTGTTAACCCTTGTCATGCTGAACCCGGAATATTGCTGTTTTTGCAGGAGGTTTAGACAAAGATCCGCCTGCAGAAAAAAAGATCACCCTGCACATAAGTGCAGTCTGATCTTGGTCTACACTCCTGTTTATCCCCTTCAAGCCAGAGTTGTTTGAATAACCAACATCCAAAAGAAAATATTGACCCTCATTAACACCCTCAAGTACTGTCAGTCCTTTGATTTTAAAGCAATTCTTTTCAGCATGACTAGGGTTAACTTAAGCTATCAAAAGTTGACGCTTTACTTGCTAAATGTTCTGAATGCACTTTGTATGTGATATATTCAATTTTACAAATTTCCTTTCTTTGTAAAGTTGGGGGCCTAGTATAGGTTTGTAATGCCAAGGGGTAAGTAAGAGGAGATTTCTGATTTTTAGGTTAAATCATTTATACAAAACTTTTACAAACTCTATGTTGTAGGGACACCCACAAGTTCAATTAGTTTGTACCGAAAAATAAAGATTAATGAAAGATGATAAAATCAAATTAAAGAAGGATTAATTTCCTATTTCTTGGTCGTTCATGATTTTCATTTGTTACGGATACTTTTAATTCAGTTCAATCTTCATTCAGCGATATGTCAAAGATTGGAGAAGTTTAATCTATCAAACTCAATTCGTTGTAGCAAATAAACACCAGGGCCAGAATAAAATGTTTATGCTTGATTTTGTTTCAAACTGAATTTTAAAAAAAAAATAATAAAACAGAGGTAATAATCGATATCCTTGGTTTGACGACCAATACGTGGAAACTGCAGCTTATCTGTCGCCAACCTAACTATAATCAACCTCGAAAAAAATCCCAATAACGTTATTTTCGACGTGACGTAATTCTACATTTAACATGACGTATTTTTATATCAACCGCATCAGCTCATTACATGATTGATACGGTTTTTTTTTTTTTTTGAGTGTGTGTGTGTGTGAGAGAGAGTGTGTGTGTTTCTGTCGATTGCTATTCTGTCCACCTAGCTGTAATGAATATATCTTGTAAGGATTATCGGTAGTTATATAATAATATATTTTTATCGTAAATTGACAAAAATAACATTTCCTTTTACGTCGTTTAATCTCTTATTTTCGGATATTTCTTGTTCTCTTTTAAGCCTAAAAATTCTAATTTGTCTTTGCCTTTCAGGGGTTACAAACCGGCCATTTCAAGAATCGCTTATGAACTATGCGAGGAATGTTACCTACACAATATAAAATATATGGAGGTCCGGTACTGCCCTCATATTCTATCGGATGACCCAATTAACCCGTATGTTAAAGCACGTGATAGCGAATATGTGACACCACGTGACGTTGTTGTGACAGTGAATGAGGCCCTACAAAGAGGAATGAAGGAATTTAATGTAACAGTGAAAACTATTCTATGTTGTTTAACTCATTTGCCTGGTAAGTAGAAAACGTGAATTTAAATTCCTTTATAAACTTTATTTTGAGTTTATACCTCGATATTCAATATTTTGGTTAGGTTCAGAGGAGGCATATTGATGTTTTTCGAATTTACGGCTGTTAATTTTAAAAACATTTGTCAAAAAGTGATAGCTGATCCATTTGCTGTTAAATTATTTTTGCATTTCCGTCATATTTGTTCTATCCATTGCCTAAATTTGCTTTTGTATTAAGAGAGAGAGAGGGAGGGAGAGAGAGGGTGAGTGAGTGAGAGAGAGAAAGAGAGGGGGCAGACAGAGGCAAAGAGAGTGAATATCATTCTCGGACCTACTGTTTAGACTATTGCAAGTTGCAAAGTGTGACAGATTTTGTCGCGATACCATTTGTCCTCATGACAAACAGGGATTTCGACAAAAACTGACTTAACTTGTGACTTGCAGTTGTCTAAGACTATCTTGGTATATCTTATGAGGTATACCATTTTCCCTTGTTTTACAATTAATAAAACTGAAATAATGAAATTAATGGTGATAATGAAAACCGCCATCAGAATAGCTAGTGATTCTAATTCCGAGTTGTTGTGAGCATTGGTCTTGTTTATCTATATATTATAGAGTGTGCGGAAGAAATATTAGAACTATGTTTAGAGTTCAAAGATCAGGGGATTGTGGGTATAGATCAGGCTGGGCCAGAGTTTAATCCAGGTGAAAATAAACACGCAGCAGTATTCCAGAGAGTATTTAAAGTACGTACATCTAATTATCTTAAAATAAAATTTGTTTTAACGAAAAATTGAATCATTATCGAGGTTAATCCAGGTGAAAATAAACACGCAGCAGTATTCCAGAGAGTATTTAAAGTACGTACATCTAATTAACTTAACCCATTACCAGATGGCAAAATATTAGACTGGCCCAAATTGAAAGAGGTTGCAGACGACAATTTAAAGTTTATGTTTTTTTTTTTATTTTTTCAACTTTCTGGGTAGAAAACATTGTGGAAAATGAAGAAATTGCTTGTTATAAGAAATTTCTTCATTTCCACAATGTTTTCCACGTTTTTCGGGGGGGGGGTCTAAAAGTGTCACTGAGTGGGAATGGGTTTAAAGGAAATTTGTTCATACGAGCTAATAAATCACTATCATACGCATTTCATAGATAACTGGATGGCTTAGCAAATTTTAGTTCCACTGCCTGAAAGCCAGCTAGCTATCATCATTGCGTTGTGTCCGTCGTTCGTCCGTCCGTCCGTCCGTCCGTGCGTCTGTCCGTCCGTAAACTTTTACTTTAAAAATCTTCTCCTCAGAAAGTTAATGTAATTATTTTAAAAGAAAATTTGTTTTACCCATTACCAGACGACATTGGTCCGAATTGAAAGGAGTTCCAGGCGAAAATATAAATTTCATGAAATTCTGGATACTTTCAATTTTCTGGATAGAAAACATTGTGTAAAATGAAAGAAATTGCTTGTTACAAGCAATTTCTTCATTTTGCACTACGTTTTCCAAATCGTTTTTCTTGAGGAACGTCAAAAGCGGGATTATGTCGGAATGGGTTAAACGAACTCTTGAATCTCTATCGGACGCATTTCATAGATGGCTGGATTTTCGGTTCTAAGGCTACGCCATTTTCTTATTTTCTGAAATAAAGTAGGGAGAAGAGACTGAGAGGAAGAGAAAGAAAGAGAGGGATTGAGAGAGAGAGCGAGAGAGAAAGAAAGAGAGAGAGAGAGCGGGGGGGAAAGAAAGGTCACAGCGATTCACAAAGGCAACATCTATGAAAATTTATTTTTGAACATTTAAGAGATGAAGAGAATATTTCTATTTTTTTTCATGGAGGTATGAAACGAAAAAACTAATCACACTGTATGAATACCTCCATGAAAAGAAATATAGCTTCTTCATTTCCTATAATTTGATCATGTCTAAAAAACTAATCATTGTATGTATACTTGAAGCGGATTCATTCATAAGTGTGATTAGGTTTTTTTGTTAAATGCCTCCATGAAAACACACAAAAAATATTCTTTTCATTTCTTATCATTAATCATTTCGAGCGAAAAAAGCAAATAGCTTATAAATTTCGATACATATTTATAGACCTATTTTGTGCGCAACCATACAAAATAGCTTCGTGCTCAAAATTTTGTTTACGTAGATAAGATTTTTTTTCGTCCAATTAGAACGCTCGTTTTTGATTGACGAAACCGAAGTTTAAAATATGAATTTTTCAAAGGATATCTTCTTTTGAAAATTCAAAAAAAAATGTTCTTTTGCTCATAATCTGTTGATAATATTTGTTCATATGAGTCCATAGGGATTGAAATTAAACCACGAAGTTACGTACTTTCTCCCTCTTTACCTATTTCCATTCACTTGCTATTCGTTCGTGTTGATATGAAATTTTCGAGCACTCGATTTTCTCCGAATTCAATATGGTGCGAGGGAGTATTCAGCCGATGTGATAGGAGTACTGAGTACTAAATGGTACATGATTGGGAATAAAGCACGTGATTCCCGTTGGTTATTACTATTGTTATTGTTGTTGTTACATCACTTACTCCCTTTAGAGTCCGTTTTCAAACTGATGTTCGCTCTAAAACTTGACTGGCGATCTTCGTGTTCTATGTCGGCTGTTAACCCATCCCCATACAACCCCTCCTTTTAACGCCCATCAAGAAAAAAGCTTTGGAAAACACTGAGGAAAATGGAGAAATTGCTTTTATCAAGCAATTCTTCATTGTCCACAATGTTTACGATCCAAAATGACGAAAAAAGTTAAATTTCTATCAACTTGGAATTGTCGTCTGCAATTCTTACAACTTGGATCATTATGAAATTTTGTTGTGTTGGAATGGGTTATTTGTTTGTTTGTTTGAATGGGTTTTTACGCCGCTTTCAACAATCTTTCAGTTATATCGCGGAGGCTGGAGCACCTAACAATGGATTCCTGGTATTTCTCACACCAGTACCACCATCACATCCTTTCCTTGCTTCCAGCTGCTATCCCACATAGGTCTACGATTATCGACCCATTGGTGGGAGACAAATAGTCGGAAAGGATGAGAGCCGCCGTCGGGGATCAAACCCGGGACCTCTAGATTGACAGTCCGACGCGCTACCAACTGCGTTATGACGGCGGCGTGAATGGATTAACAGAAGGCGCGAGTGTAGCCATATCTAAGGACATTGGCTTACCCTAGCTGTTCCCGTTTATACACCTCGGTGAGAGGAGAAACATAGAATTAATATTTTGCTCAGCAAAATTCCTATGTCACAGGCGGGATCCGAACCCGAGTCATGCGTCCTATAACCAGACCTTGGACTCACTTGATTAAAACTTTACTAGACAGAAAAACTTTGGGCTGGTCAAAATTGAAAGAAGTTGCAGACGACACTTTAAGTTTTATGAAATTTAGGATTTTTTCAACTTTCTTGGTAGAAAACATTGTTGAAAATGAAGAAATTGCTTGTGACAAGCAATCTTCTTCATTTTCCACAATGTTTTCGAAAATCTTTTTTTCTAGGGGGCGTCTAAAATCTTCACTGTGTGGAAACTTTCAATAAGGAGAAATTTAAAGTAATCAGAAGGTGAATCAATTGTACCAAATGACTACCAATTTACTTGACTTCAACCCTTTCCTGTTTTATGAAATTTTAGACTGGTCTTATTTGAAAGAGGTTGCAGACGACAATGAAAAATGCATGCAATTTGAAATCTGACCACCCTATGTGGTAGAAAATATTGTTGGAAAAGGAGAAATTGCTTGTAACAAGCAATTTCTCATTTTCCCACAATGTTTTCTCAAGTATAAAATCACAGTGACGTAAAATTCCGGATTTGTCCCGAAAAGGGTTTATTAATTGCTTTTCGATTATTATTAGAGCTATCTTGCAGAAAGCCTATGATAATGGTCTTCATCGCACTGTTCATGCAGGAGAAATTGGTTCTGCGGCCGCAGTAACAGAGGTAAATATAGATCGCTGGTCTCGCCGGCTGAACTCCGACCGGAAGTTCTACTAAGATATCAATCAGCATTATTTTACAATAACCAGTAAACATGTAACTAAAAAATAGAATGGTGGTTTGGCGACCTAAACGTCGCATCTAAAGCTTGAATTACAAGTTGTTAATACGATTAACTTGCAATACCAAATTAAAAAAATGCTTCGCTTAAATGTCTGCAATTGTCGGAGTGCAAAGTTCACTTTAGGTCTAAATGAATAATTTATTTGGTCTATTTATCCTTTGATTGACAGCTGCGGTCTGTCGATTGACTAATCGCGTCTGTCAATCAGAAATTAATTTTTGCTTAAGCTGGATTTATATCTATTGCTTTTGCTGAACGACAACATTTTCTGGATACTACAGATGATTCTTGAAATTTCCTATGTAAAGCAGCCAACCAGCACCGTCATTAATTAACTTACCACTTTGGACAGTGAAGGTAAAAATAAGACTGCTCATGTTAGCAATTTGATCTTATCTGCACTCGGCCAAATAAAATAATTTCATAATTTCTCTATAGTACATGTTTGCAAATTGTAACCATTTTCGAATGACGCAGGCGGAGATCAGTTGGACCAAAAATGAGTTTTGAACTCCGGCATTGACCGCTATTTTTGTTAAGCTTTTTTGTTGGTCTGGCGTTTTAAACGTCGTAACTACAGCTTATTCAAGCTGCAGTTACGACGTTTAAGTCTCCAACCAGCTATTATAGTTTTATGTTACTAGCAATAAATTTTGCAAAATAATGCCGTTAAAATTCGAAGCGGGATTTCCTATCGAAGTCAATGGGCGTAGTAAGTAGGCGGGGCCAGAGATTGTTTTTATTCTGCGAAGTATCGTGATTTTCAGATAAGAGATTTCCCCCGTAAGGAAACCTATTTCTCGTAAATGACGGTACAGTCACTAGAAACATTTAGCGTCTTATTTCATTTTATCAAATAAAAGATCATTGGAGAACGAATGCGTTTAAATCTTATGATGCTTTAATGTTTTCAATAAAAACAAACAAACAAACAAACAAAACAAACAAAAAAACGCCCGCTCCGACCATTTCCTCCATTTAAATGTTTGAACTAAACATAACAAACATTAATGATGAAAATAGAATGAGTTTGTTTACAGTTGAAGATCTGCATCGAGAACTATCAATATATGAAGAATTTAAGTTTTGTAAAATGATAAATTTCAGAATATATAACGTAGTCTTTTACTGATTCATTTGCGTTTCTACAAGTATAAGTTATACTTTCAATCATTGACGATATATATATATGTAGATTGGACGTTTTCATAAACTGTTTTTGTTTTCTGACAGGCCCTAGACAATATGTATGCAGATCGTATAGGGCATGGTTACCATAGTTACGATGATAAAGCTGTATACGATCGAATTATTCGTGACAAAGTTCATTTAGAGACCTGTCCTATATCTAGTGTGTTAACAAAGGCGTGTGAGGAAGATCCCACGAAACATCCACTGAAAAAGTAAGTTGATTTATTACAGATGTGAAGAGAATATTTGTTGATTTTTGTGAGTTATGAACCCCCAAACCTAATGTGACTGTTTGAAATCAAGAAGCGTATTCATACATACGTGTGGTTAAGTAACGTCCATTTAAGAGATGAAGACATTTTTTTTTCATGGAGGTATGAACCGAAAACCTAATCACACTAGTCGCATGCTCAAACTTGTGTTCATTTCACACAATGATTTTTACTAATAAAGTTGAAAAATCTGTAAATTGCATGAAATTTAAATTGTCGCCTGCAACCTCATTCAATTTAGACCAGTCTAAAAGTTTGCTGTCTGGTAATGGGTTAAAGAATGACGTTCAATACACGTACACGTTTTTACCCTTTCCTGTTCAGCCCCTGGATTTTACGTCCCTGTGATTTTCAGATTGAGAAAACATTGTGGGAAAAAAAGAAATTGCTTGTAACAAGCAATTTCTTGTTTTTCCACAACATTTTCTACCCTTATTAAACGGATATTTTTGAAATGAAATCCACTTTACATTTTCGTCTGCAAAACGTTTGACTTTGGACTGGTCTAAAATTTGTACAAACGGGAAAGGGTTAAACAAGCAAGACAATGCATGTTTTTCGCCTCACCCAAAAAGGCTTAAAAAAGCTGTTTCCCGCCTTACATTTTAAGTTTAAACAAGCAATATCATGCATGTATGTCTCTCCCCTTTTCTTTCAGTTTTGTAAGAGACGGTGTCAATTATTCCATTAACACAGACGACCCTGTAGTTCTTGGTAACACGCTCACTGATGATTTTAAATTTGCTCAAGATATGGGGCTTTCGGATGAAGATATTATTCGAGGGGTGAGTTTAACAGAATTTGAAAGTACCTTGTTGAAGTCATGCAAAAACTATATCTGAAACCTCTTTTGTAGTGACGGGAACACAGGCATTAATCGATGGCTTAGATCAAATCCATAGTAAGTGTCTATACAATGTATTGACACTTGCAGTGCTTTTGCTCAACGTCATGGGTTTGTCGTCATTATAAGAACCGAGCCCTTGGATCCGTTTTTTCAAACGCCGTACAACCATTTTCGAGGGAATATTAAACGAAGCGCTTGTCGTAAAACCCTTAGTTAAACGAGCTAAAGATGATAGGTTTATTGGGGGTGGGTGGGGTGGAACAAAGTTCAACTTAAGTTTATTTTTAAGTTAAGCAGGCAGACGGAAAACGTACAGCTGTTCGACAGTATGCTTTGGCCATATCGGTCCTTTGGCATATAAAAATGGAACGAGTGTACGCAGTCATTAATTTTTCGATGCAAATATTACGATTTTTACTTACCACGTGTTTAAAGCCAAGCCTGAAAAGGTTTACAGAAAGTTATAGAACGGCTGGTAGATAGGATTGGAAGTTGTGGTTGTACTGGTGTGAATAACAAGAAACAATGGTTAGGTGCATCTGCCGCCGCGATATACATTGTATCTGAAATACTGTTAAAAAGTGCGTTAAACTCTGCAATATGCAAACTAACAAAATGCACATGCATGATATACATGGTATCTGAAATACTGTTAAAAAGTGCCTTAAACTCTGCAATATGCAAACTCACAAAATAAACATGGATAAGATATTGTTAATTGAGATAATAATTGAATTTCAGATATTATAATGAAAATATTTTGTCGCTTACTTTTATGTTTTACTGATTATTTATGTATTTTCCAGATTTTCAATGCTGCAAGATCTTGTTTTGCCCCAGAAGCCGAAAAACAGCAACTTTTAGCCGAGCTTGAAAAGGTTTACGGAAAGCATTAAGTAATTATATCTATATCATTGAGTTGACCAATTTATCAAAGATATGAAATTGATGTGTTTTGTTTTCATTGCGGTATGAACCGAAAAACCTAATGTGATTAGGTTTTTCGGTTCATACCTCCATGAAAACAAAAGATATTCCGATCTTTAATAGCATCGAGTGAAAAAGCAAAACCTTTAACAATTTTTAAATATTTTTGTATAGGACTTTTTTGTGCGGAGGCATCGAAACAGATGCGTGATCAAATTTTTGTGCATTGAGGTATGGATATTTTTTTTTACCAATCAGAACGCCCGTTTTTGATAGACGGAACTAAAAATTAGATCATTGAGTTGTGAAATACCGAATTAGTATTCCGTTCGTTAGCATTAGTCATGGTGAATTGCCCGTAATGTTATGAAGTGTTATGAAAATGCTAAAGGGAATGTTTTTAGCTAGCCAAGTGTCAGCTTTGATAGCTTAAGTTAACAGACAACATTTTGAGGTCTTCTCAGAGTTCAACGAGTGCAAAGCGCCAGCTTTGATAGCTTAAGTTAACAGACAAAATTCTAAGGTCATCCCAGAGTTCAACGAGTGCAAACTGCCACTGGGGGCTTGACCACTTATTCCATTGAATGCCTACGCAATAAAAAGTAGTTCTTATGTATTTCAAGAATATTGCAAACTCTGCCTGCAAGTTCATCATTTGGGTATTATTAGCTCACTTGAGAATATTGTGTTCAAAATGAGTCGGATTAGAGTCTTTACTATGAGCATTGCTTTGTACGGCCACATGAATTAACTTTATTCTTCTAGTAGAGAACTCCTTCAAAACCATACTATTTGTCATATGCCAACTCAATCCCGGATTTTTACGCATTTGAAAAAAAAGCTTAGGAAACAATGTGGACAACGAAGAAATTGCTGGTACAAGCAATTTCTTCAATGTCCGCAATATTTTCTACACTACAAGATTTTCTAACTTACACCAACTTAGAAAAGTTGTCTGCATCTTCTTTCAATTTGAACTGGCCTAAAATTTTGTCATGTTGTAATGGGTTGACTCCTGGGTTACTTAAACCTCGTTTATTTATTATGATAACCTTTGACAAAGAACATTACCAAACAAAACATGCTTTGCTAGCTTACAGTATTTTCAGTACTTTGATTGAAATGGAATGAAATGAATGACGTTTGTACGAAATGATCGTCTTGAAACAACGGTTGGCCACATAAACCCTTTAACTTCTGCTTGAATAAGCTGTAGTTGTGATGTTTTGCATTAAAATACGCTGCAGTTCAAAACAGATTCATTTAAGAGATGAAGAGATTTTTTTTTCATGGAGGTATGAACTGAAAAAAAATAATCCCACTGTATGAATACGCGAAGCGGACTCATACATTGTGTGATTAGGTTTTTCGGTTCATACCTCCATGAAAACAAAAAATATTCTCTCCATTTCTTATAATTTGATAGCATCAAGCGAAAAAAACAAAAGCTTTACAAATTTTGATACCTTTTTTGTATGGGACTATTTTTTGTGCGGAAGCATACAAAATCACTGCGTGATCAAAATTTTGTTCATGGAGTAATGAATAATATTTTTCGACCAATCACAACGCTCGTTTTTGATAGACGAAACTAAAATTTAAATTATTGGTCGACGGACGGATCGCGTTTGTCAATCAAAAAATCAAATGAAATAATCTATTTAGACCGGAAGTGAACTTTGAACTTCAACATTGGCCAATATTTATGTCAAATAGTTTTATAGCATAATTAATATTGTAAATACAGCTTATTTATGCTGTAGTTACGACTTTTAGGTAATCAACCAGTCGATTTACTTTTTGTTACATGTTAATGGCCATAGCATTTCCAAAATTACATTACTTAACTCTTGTCATGCTGAACCCGGAATATTCCGGTTTTGGCAGGAGGTGTAGACCTAGATCAGCCTGCACATAAGTGCAGTCTGATCTTGGTCTGCACCTCATGTTTGTACTTTCCCTGCCAGAGTTGTTTATGAAATTGATTTCTAAAAGAAATAACGATTTTTAAACAAGTTCTATCAGTGCTTTCAGCCCTTTGATTTTACAGCAATTTAGTATGGTAGTTTATACAGCATGACAAGGGTTAATATCTTTGTCCAACTCAGGAGGTCAGTGGGCTGCCAACGTTTCGGCAATTTACCAATATTTGGCCCCGCCCACTGACTCCCTAGACCACTCCCATTAACTCCAACAGGAAGTTCCTCTTCGATTTTTTACTTGCGTTATTTTGCAAAGTTTATGGCCAGTAGCATGTAACAAAAAATAGATAGATAAATAAATTGAATAGTTGGTTGGCGAACTAAACGTCGTAACTACAGCTTGAATAAGTTGTAGTCGCCAAACCAACAAAAAAGGTTAACAAAATTTGGCGGCCAATGTTGGAGTTCAAAACTCATTTCTGGTCCTAAAGAACGATTTCATTGGTCGACTGGTTATGTGGTCGACAGCCGCGGTTGGTCTTTTCTCAAAAGACGTGAACAGGCAGCTTTCCGGTCGATATTCATCCCTGGAACACAGCTACAGCCTGTATAAACTGAAGTTACTGCGTTTGATGTCGCTGACCGAAATCACTTCGAATTTGAGGTCTACTTGGGATACTCCTTTCTCACGACAAAAAATGTGTTCAGTCATATTTCTTCATTGCTGTTTTAACCTAATTACATACAATCCCCTTTCTGTTGACGCCCCGCAAACAAAGTAGATATGGATAACTTCGTGAGTCGGAAACGTATAAATTGCTTGTAACATAACAAGTAATTTCTCCTTTATCCGCAATATTTTGATTGATTAATTGATTGAATTGGGATTACCGCCACCTTTAACAGTATTTCAGTCATATCGATGCGGCTGGAGCACCTAACAATGGTTTCCTGGTATTTCTCTCACCAGTACTACCACTACATCCTTTCCTAGCCTCCAGCTGCTATCCCACATAGGTTTACAATTATCCACCCATCGGTGAGAGACAAATGTCGGAAAGGATATATGCCGCCGCCGGGGATCGAACCCATGACATCTCATTATTGAAGATTAGGAGTCTGATGCGCTACCGACTGCGCTATGACGGCGGTCCGCAATATTTTGAAACAATATTTTCTTGCGACTGGGGTCAAAAGTGTGATTGTGTCGGAATGGATTAATCTATTACTATCGACTATAAATCCATTCCAACACAACAGAAGTTTGGACATGTCCAAATTCATGGAAGTCACAAACGAAAATGTTGATGAGAGTCAAAATATATTTGTCTTTTTTGGGTAGAAAACACTGTGGATAATGAAGAAATTGCTTATAAAAAACGATTTCTTCATTTTAAACGTTCTTTATCTGAGCCTTTTCCTAAAGATGCGTAAAAAAGAATGTAAAAAGTGTGTAAAAATAGAAAAATTAGGCTCAAATTAAAACATCGTGACAACTAGAAATTGCTTTTAACAAGTTTTTTCCTATAGCCAAATTGTTTTACTTATTATAAGTCTTCAACTAGCCAAAATGAGGGTTAGTGCAGTAAAAAAACTAAAGTAAGAATGTTGTAACGTATGGTTTCAAACATGTTTACAGATGTCTAGATGAGAGTTGGTTACAGCATTCTAAAATCCTTATTTCTCAACGAAACCCTATGTTGTGGGTACTCATTTGAATCATCCAATTGAGACAATTCCAATGAGTACCTACAACATAGGGTTTCTGGCAGCATATGTGAGTTATTGAAATCTTTAATGTTAGTTATACACTATAACTGTAGCTATGTGTTTATATTTTCTCCTGTTATCTTGAATAATTTCTCTCTCTCTTTATTTTCTTTTTCTTTTTTTACACATTTACCAAGTTCAAGGAGTAATGTTGTCCTATTTCTCGAGCATTATATAGACAGATTTTCCGTTTAATTTCATTGTAGAAGTTAACCAAATGTTCAACCTTATTTTATTACCTTTTTATAAATAAATTGTTACAAAAAAAACACGATTTAATTCTTTATCAATCAGAGAGGGATACAAATGCATTCGAAAATGCAATTAACTTCGCCACTAGAGTAATCCCGACGACAATGTATACGACACAGGTTACACCCGTGCAAGGAAATCAATTTGTAAAATTTGTGATGTCCGGGAACGGGCTAATTTTGACCCTGGGGCTAAATTTGTACAATCTTGCTACAGGTCCACCAGATGATGCTGTATATCAAATATCAAAATCTAGGCCCTCCTCTTCGGGAGAAGAATTTTTGAAAAAAAAATCACAATATAAGCCCAGTGTAAAGCTTGTGACGTCCGTGGATGGGTTAAATATGATCCTTGGCTAAAGTTTAAATAATCTTGAAAGAGGTCAATGATAGCACATATTAAATATCCCTATACTATTTTATAAAATTTTAGACTGTTCCAAATTCACCTGAGATAAAGGCACTTTTCTTTCAACAGTCTAATTTCAAGTTAAGGTAAGGATTATGATACAAGTGGGCCATGCTTTCATATATATATGTACCTGGAGATTCAAAAGTCTGAAATAAAAATTCCAAGGCTTAGGGGAAATTTGAAAGAAGGAATTGAATTATTTCTCCCTCTGGATCCATGGGTTAAAATTTCAGAAATAAGAAAGAAGTCTGTGAACTGACGCTTCATGCCTTTAACCCCCTCCCAGGGCTCCGGCCCTGGGGACTCGAGGATCATGATTTAAGCTTTTAGCAAATTTTTAAAGGAGACCATCTAATGACCATTTCTGCCAAATAGGTTCAAATTGGCCAAGTGGTTTGTGAGAAGATGTCATTTAAAAATCGTTCTTTATTTCTTTATAAACCCAACCCCCTTGGGCTCTGCCCCTGGAGACCCGAGGATCATTATTTTAGCTATTTTGAAAGAGGTCAGTATACTGATGCTCCATGCAAAATATCAAGGCTCTACGCCTTCTGGGTCAGGAGGAGAATATTTTTAGAAAAATTTTAAATGTCACTTTTGTTGCCATGGCAACCAGAGTTTTTAACGGATTTCAACTCTTTTTTTCAAAGGGGACCACCTAATGAACATTTTCGCTAAATTTGGTTCAAATTGGCCCAGTGGTTTGGGAGGAGATGTCATTTAAAAACCGTTCTTTATTCCTATATAAACCCCATCCCCTTCGACTCTGCCCTTTGAGACCCGAGGATCATTATTTTAGCTATTTTGAAAGAGGTCAGTATACTGATGCTTCATGCAAATGTCAGGCTCTACGCCTTCTGGGTCAGGAGGAGAATATTTTTAAGATTATTTCACTTTTGTTGCCATGGCAACCAGAGTTTTTAACGGATTTTAACTCTATAAGCAATTATTAAAGGGGACCACCTAAGGAACATTTCTGGCAAATTTGATTCTAATTGGCCCAGTGGTTTGGGAGGAGATGTCATTTCAAAGCCGTTCTTTATTGCTATATAACCCCTACCCCTGGGGACTCGAGGATCAGGTTTTTAGCTTTTTTGAAAGAGGTCAATTTACTGATGCTTCGTGCTAAATATTAAGGCTCTACGCCTACTGGGTCAGGAGGAGAATATTTTTAAAGATTATTTAAAATTCACTTTTGTTGCCATGGCAACCAGAGTTTTTAACGGATTTCAATCTTTTTAGCTATTTTTAAAGGGGACCACCTAAGGAACATTTCTTCCAAATTTGGTTCAAATTTGCACAGTGGTTTTAGAGGAGATGTCGTTTAAAGAAGTTGTTGACGGACGACGCACGACGTACGACGGACGGAAGCCGACGAAAGGCAATAAACAAAAGCTCACTTTAGCACTTCGTGCTCAGGTGAGCTAAAAACACAACACAAAAACAAAGAAACTTCAGTAGGGTAGAAAACATTGTGAAAAAAGTAGAAATGGTTTATAACAAGCAATTTCTTCTTCTTTTTCCACAATATTTCCCCCAAGTAAAACAAGAGGGGCGTTGGCCCTTGGGCGCTCACCTGAGATAAAGGCTCTTTTTCTTTCAACAGTCTAATTTCATGTTAAGGTTAGGATTGTGAAACAAGTGGGCCACAATTACATATAAAGACTATGAACCTCTGGATCCAAAAGTCTAAATTACAAATTCCAAGGCTTTAGTGCTGATTTGAAACAAGTGAAAAACTTTTTCCGTGGGTTATAATTTCAGAAATAAGAAAGAAGTCTGTGAAATGATGCTTCATGCCTATACCCCCCCCCCCGGGTCTGCCCCTGGAGACCCGAGGATCATGATTTTAGCTATTTTGTAAGAGGTCAATAAACTGATGCTTCATGCAAAATATCAAGGCTGTACGCCTTCTGGACCAGAAAGATTCTTAAAGATTATTTTGAAATTTCACTCTTGTTGCCATGGCAACCAGCGTTTTTAACGGATTTCAATTCTTTAAGGATATTTTAAAGGGGACCATCTAAGGAACATTGCTGCAAAACTTATTCAAATTGGCCCTATGAATTGGGAGGAGATGTCATTTAAAAAATCGTTCTTTATTTCTATATAAACCCCACCCCCCTGGGGCTCCGCCCCTGGGGACCCGAGGATCATGATTTTAGCTATTTTGAAAGAGATCAATAAACTGATGCTTCATGCAAAATATCAAGGCTCTACACCTTCTGGGTCAGAAGGAGAAGATTTTCAAAGATTATTTTAAAATTTCACTTTTGTTGCCATGGCAACCAGAGTTTTTAACGGATTTCAATTCTTTTAGCTATATTTCTACAAAATTTGGTTCAAATCGGCCCAGTGGTTTGTGATGAGATGTCATTTAAAAAATCGTTCTTTATTTCTATATTAACCCCATCCCCCTAGGGCTCCGCCCCTGGGGACCCGAGGATCATGATTTTAGCTATTTTGAAATAGGCCAATTTACTGATGCTTCATGCAAAATATCAAGGCTCTATGCCTTCTGGGTCAGGAGGAGAAGATTTTTAAAGATTATTTTAAAAATTCACTTTTGTTGCCATGCCAACCAGAGATTTTAACGGATTTCAATTCTTTTAGCTATTATTGAAGGGGACCACCTAAGGAACATTTATGCAAAATTTGGTTCAAATCGGCCCAGTGGTTTGAGAGGAGATGTCATTTAAAAAATCGTTCTTTATTTCTATATAAACCCCACCCCCCTGGGGCTCCGCCCCTGGGGACCCGAGGATCATGATTTTAGGTATTTTGAAAGAGGTCAATATACTGATGCTTCATGCAAAATATCAAGGCTCTACGCCTTCTGAGTCAGGAGGAGAAGATTTTTAAGGAATATTTTAATATTTCACTTTTGTTGCCATGGCAGCCAGAGTTTTAAACAGATTTAATTCTTTTAGCTATTTTTGAAGGGGACCACCTAAGGAACATTTCTGCCAAATTTGGTTCAAATTGGCCCAGTGGTTTAGGAGGAGATGTCGTTCAAAGAAATTGTTGACGGACGACGCACGACACACGACGGACGGACGCCGGACAAAAGGGGATCACAATAGCTCACTTGAGCACTACGTGCTCAGGTGAGCTAAAAACATTGGGACGTAAAAAAACAGTATTTTAACAGAAAGGGATATCAGCGCTTTAGGTTTTTGGTTTGGTAGAAAAGGATTTACAAAGTTGTCACTGTGTATGCTTATACCCCCATCACTCCCTCCCACCCCCAACCCCTTTCCCCTAGGAAGGCCATTTCTTGGCAGATTTTCTTTCTTGTATAAACATTATAGTCTATATAGACTCTTAATACCCGATGTGAACCAAATCCAACAAGCGTTTCATGACAAGAAGATTTTAAAGACGCACCCTTTTTTGTCCCATTTTCCCCCTGTATTGGGCCTAAAGGGGAGATAACTCAATAATGTGTACAAATCTGAAACGCCTTCCCATAAGGATACTTCCTGTCAAGTTTGGTTGAAATCTGTACAAGGGTTCTTAAGAAGAAGTCGAAAATGTAAAAAATTAACGCACGGCGACGGACAAATAAAGATTGCGTTGGGTGACCATGATCTTCGGTCAGGTGACGTAACAAGAGGGCCGTTGGCCCTGGGGCGCTCACCTGAGATAAAGGCTCTTTTTCTTTCAACAGTCTAATTTCATGTTAAGGTTAGGATTATGAAACAAGTGGGCCACAATTACATATAAAAACTATGAACCTGGGGATCCAAAAGTCTAAATTACAAATTCAAAGGCTTGAGTGCTGATTTGAAAGAAGAAAAAACTTTTTCCATGGGTTATGATTTCAAAAATAAGAAAGAAATCTGTGAACTGATACTTCATGCCTATACCCCCCCCCCCCTGGGTCCGCCCCTGGAGACCCTAGGATCAAGATTTTAGCTATTTTGTAAGAGATCATTAAACTGATGCTTCATGCAAAATATCAAGGCTCTACGCCTTCTGGGTCAGGAGGAGAAGATTCTTAAAGATTATTTTGAAATTTCACTTTTGTTGCCATGGCAACCAGAGTTTTTAACGGATTTCAATTCTTTTAGCTGATTTTAACGGTGACAACCTAAGGAACATTTCTGCAAAATTTGGTTCAACCCCTGGGGACCCGAGGATCATGATTTTCACTATTTTGAAATAGGCCAATTTACTGATGCTTCATGCAAAATATCAAAGCTCTACGCCTTCTGGGTCAGGAGGAGAAGATTTTTATAGATTAATTTAAAATTTCACTTTTGTTGCCATGGCAACAAGAGTTTTAAACGGATTTCAATTCTTTTAGCAATTTTTGAAGGGGACCACCTAGGGAACATTTATGCAAAATTTGGTTCAAATCGGCCAGTGGTTTGTGATGAGATGTCATTTAAAAAATCGTTCTTTATTTCTATATAAACCCATCCCCCCTGGGGCTCCGCCCCTGGGGACCCGAGGATCATGATTTTAGCTTTTTGAAAGAGGTCAATATACTGATGCTTCATGCAAAATATCAAGGCTCTACGCCTTCTGAGTCAGGAGGAGAAGATTTTTAAAGATTATTTTAAAATTTCACTTTTGTTGCCATGGTCACCAGAGTTTTTAACAGATTTAATTCTTTTAGCTATTTTTTAAAGGGACCACCTAGGGAACATTTCTGCCAAATTTGGTTCAAATCGGCCAGTGGTTTGAGAGAAGATGTCATTTAAAAAATCGTTCTTTATTTCTATATAAACCCCACCCCCCTGGGGCTCCGCCCCTTGGGACCCGAGGATCATGATTTTAGCTATTTTGAAAGAGGTCAATATACTGATGCTTCATGCAAAATATCAAGGCTCTACGCCTACTGGGTCAGGAGGAGAAGATTTTTAAAGATTATTTTAAAATTTCACTTTTGTTGCCATGGCAACCAGAGTTTTTAACAGATTTCAATTCTTTTAGCTATTTTTGAAGGGGACCACCTAGGAAACATTTCTGCCAAATTTGGTTCAAATTGGCCCAGTGGTTTAGGAGGAGATTCCTTTTAAAGGAATTGTTGACGGACGACGCACGACGGACGGACGCCGGACAAAAGGGGATCACAATAGCTCACTTGAGCACTACGTGCTCAGGTGAGCTAAAAACGTTTGAAAAATGTTGCGCAAAATGAAAAAAAAAAACTTGTTTAAGCAATTAAAAGAAAACAAGAGCCATGTCGGACATGGCCATCTCCCGCCGTAAAAGCTTGATAGTAAACTGAAGTCAGTTAGATTTAGGCTTCTTGCGCATTTCCATTCTTGTCAATGAATTCGATAATAGCTATTATACTTTCAGAGATATGCTCTGGACAAAATCTAAGTCTTAAAAACAAGAAAGAGCAATAACTCCAAAATCAAGCAAGAGTTGTAGCTCTTGTGCACTGCACTTCTTCTCAACGATATCTATCCACCTATGAGGTTTCAAGTTGATAGCATTTATACTTTAGGAGAGATGCTCCGTACAAGCTTAGTGACAGAATGAGAGACGGACGGAATGAAGGGCAGAGACCATTACTACATCCCTTTCGCCGAAACGGCGGGGGATAATAAAAATAAACCAGTCTACAACATTTTTGAATTTGGACTAGTCTAAAATATTGTTGTCAGGTAAAGGGTTAACAGATACACAAAGACAAAATAGTTCGCTTTTTTCTTTTTACTTTCTATTTCAATGACTGAAAAAGGATCAAGCAACAAATTCAAACTTCTTGTCAAAACTATCCTGCTAGCAAACTGAAAACAGTTCTTTCAGTACTCTTTCAGTACTCACCCAATCTCACAAAAAATATTTTAGACTGGTCTGAATTCAATAATCTTTTAACCCTTTCCTGTACAATACCGGGATTTTACGTGGCTGTGCTTTTATACTTGAGAAAACATTGTGGAAAAAGAAGAAATTGCATGTCCTTTTCCCACAATATTTCTACCACATAGGATTGTTTAATTTCAAATTTCATCCAATTTGCATTGTCGTCTGCAACTTCTTTCACCTTGGAGCAGTCTAAAATTTCAAGAAACAGGAAAGGGTTAATTGGTTGCATTTGAAAAATCTTCGCCTTTCGACGATTGTGGAAAATTGAGAAATGGAGAAGTTGTTCCATGATGTTTTCCCAAGCTTTTTTGAAGAGAGACATAAAAAATGAGATTGTGAGGGAATGGGTTAATACTGCGTAACTTTCAATAACCGAACCCGTAATTACCAGATGGAAAAAAAACTGGATTAGCCTAAATTGAAAGATTTCCGTATTTCAGTCATATCGTGGCGGCTGGAGCACTTAACAATGGATTCCTGGTATTTCTCACATCGGCACTACCACTACATCCTTTCCTAGCCTCCAGCTGCTATCCCACTTAGGTTTACTATTATCCTCCCATTGGTGAGAGAAAAATGATGGAAAGAAAATGTGCCGCCCCCGGGGATCGAACGCATGACATCCCATAATAGATGATTAGGAATCTGACGCGCTACCAACTGTGCTATGACGGCGGCCCCTCATTGTTGAAAATAAAGAAATTGCTTGTGACAAGCAATTTCTTCATTCTCCAAAATAATTTCAAAAGTTTTTTTCTCGGGGGCGTTTAAAAGCGTCATTATGTTGGAATGACTTAAATTTTATCATCTAATAAACACTAACACATACTAGTGTTATCATAGGTTGGATCCCTGGCAGTGGCACATATCCTTTCCAACATTTGTCTCTCACCAATGGATGGAAAATCGTAAACCTAAGTGGGATAGCAGCTTTTCTTATCTTTTCTTATCTAGAAATGAGTTCCAACAAAATCAAGAGTTCTACTATTATCAAGAAAAAATATTCAGGAAATCAATGCGGAAAATGAAGAAATTGATTGTTACCAGTAATTTCTTCATTTTTCAGCATTTTTTTTTCTACCCGGAAAGTGAGAAATTTCTAACCCATTTGGGAACAATCACACTTTTTGACTTGCCTCAAGAAAAATTGTGGAGAATGAAGAAATATCTTGTTACATGCAAATTTGTTATTACCCACAATGTTTTCTACCCTAACTACCAAATGAAATTTAAAATCTATCAACTTGAAATTTTCCTCTGCAATTTTTTTCTAATATGACCAGTTATAAAATTTGTCATTTGGTATTGGATGAACCCTATACCATATTGCAAAATTTTAGACCTATCCAAATTCAAAGGTTTTGCAGACAACAATTTAAAGTAGATGTCAGTCGAAAAATTATTGTTCAGTAAGGAAGAAAACATTATGGAAAATGAAGAAATTGCTTTCCACAATGTTTTCTCAAGTATAAATCATGGGGACGTAAAAACCAAAGATTGTGCAGGAAAGGGTTAATATTCTAAAAACTTAAAATTTTTGTCTGTAACTGTTTTTGAATTTAAACGAGTCTAAAATTTTTGGTGTATTGTAATTTGTCAATAAATATCATAATTCCGACGACATGAAAATCACGTTGTCACCTTATCGCCACTGAATATTGCAATATTTTTAGCATATTCAAAGTCACAATGCACCTTTTTTATATGCCGTCTAAGATCGGGACCTTGAGAGAAAGCCTTTTGGCAGTACACACATTGATAGTTTCGAATCCCTGAATGAATCACCATATGTTTCTTCATATTCTGTGACGATATCATTTTATGACACAACTCGCAAGGTTTTTTCTGGAGGTGGGCACCTTTCGAATATTTCTTTTTCACACTGGGTCGTGCTGAAATAAAGGGAGATGACTCATCACCAGACAACAAAATTTTAGACTGGTCCAAATTCAAAGAAGCTGCAGCAATCAATTTGTTGTTGATTTAACCCTTGTCATGCTGAACCGGAATATTCCTGTTTTGGCTGGAGGTCTAGACAAAGATCAGACTGCACATATGTGCAGTCTGAGCTTTTTTAGACCTCCTGCCTGTCCCTCTCAGCATTGTTTTAACCATTAATTTTCCTAAAAACATAACCGATATTAATGCTTTCTGTGCATTCAGTCCTTTGATTTTAACAGTGTTACACAATTTTAAATAGGATTTTATTCAGCATGACAAGGCTTAATTTTGGAACTATTCATTTTGTGGGGTAGACAACATTTAGAATAATGAAGAAATTGCTAGTACAAAACAATTACTTCATTTTCAACATAATTTTCCATAATTATTTTCTTGAGGGGCGTAAAACAGCTTGATTGTGAGGGAATAAGTCAATATAATATGATACCTTTAACAAAACAACAAAATCTTTTATTACTTTAAATTTAATGATCTTGTGGTGTCCATGGTCGAGAGATAGTGTCTTCTTCTCGACCAAAAGGTCCCCAGATTGATTCTCTGGAGCTGCTATCTATCTTGGTCCTGTAAATGGCCCAAATAATTGGTGCAAGTACTGGTGTATTCTCTAGGAAGCAGAGTCAAGATATAAGTTTTTAGGTTTAAACTAAATAATTTAATTTTCAGTTTCGTCTATTAAAATTGGGCGTTCTGGTTGGTCGAAATAAATTATTCATAACTCCATGACCAAATTTTAGCACACAGCCATTTTGTATGTTTCTGCGCAAATTAGTCCCAAACAAAAAGGTATCAAAAATTGTAGTCTTTGTTTTTTTCGCTCGATACTTTTAAATTATAAGAAATGAAGAGAATATTTTTTGTTTTCATAGAGGTATGAACAAAAACACCTAATCTCACTTATGTATGAATTCGCATATTCATACAGTGTGATTAGTTTTTCGGTTCATACCTCCATGAAAACAAAAAATATTCTCTTCATTTCTTAATTGAATGAACTTTAACCCATTCCTAGGCAATGATACTTTTTGACGCCCCTCAGAAAAACAAATAGTTTTGTAAAATGAAGAAATTGCTTGCAACAAGCAATTTCTTCATTTTCAATACTGTTTCTACTCATAAAGTAGAAAAAATCTTAATTTACATACACTTTTGGTGAAATGTTTATACCCAAAATACGAATTACACCCTCTATCTGCAAGTCTGTGTATACTTTATAAACAATTAGAAAAGTTATGAAGTACCTTCAATTTAAAACTAGATGATACCTGCCCTCTTTTTTCATAGACATGAATTCTTTCATGCGATCTAAGTTGGGCTTTCTGGGTAAATGACTTCGGACACAGAGTGCAGAAAAATCTCTGACCCGTATGGGTGGTCTGGTGACGTGCGGCGTCGAATTTCTTCAAGAAGAATTTTCCGCAGGTTTTGCAAGAAAAGCTTCTCTTTCCTTGAGAGTCTATGAGGATATCATAACCTTGAGAACCATCAGGGTGACTTCCCTTGTCTTTACCAGCACCACCTGGTGGATCTGCAAGAGAAATAATAAAGGGAGATAAATCACAAGATTATGATCTACCTTTCATTTTTCTCTTGCTTTATTTAATCCATTTCAAGACGATAAATTTAGACGGGTCCAAATTCAAAGACGTTGCAGATGACAATCTTTAAGTTGATAACTGCAGATTACAATCTTTAGTTGATAAAACCTTAATATTGTATTTGCTTTTTGTGGTTGAAAACATTGGGGAATAGTCAAGAAATTGCTTGCAACAAGCAATTTCTTCATTGCTCACAATGTTTTCCAAAGCTTTTTTTCTTGCTGATGTCAAAAAGAGTAATAGAGGAGGAATGTTGATTGATAGTATGGAGTTAAATGCCACTTTTAAAAGTATTTCAGTCATATCGCGGCAGCTGGAGCACCTAACAACGGATTCCTGGTATTTCTCACACCATTACCACCACTACATCCTTTCCTAGCCCCCAGCAGCTATCCCGCTTAGGCTAACAATTATCTACCCATTGGTGAGAGACAAATGTCAGAAAGGATATGTGCCGACCCCAGGGGTCGAACCCAAGATTGAGTGGTGGAATGTACTTAAACTCAAAACTTACTGGTTACAAGAGGAGTGGGCTCAATTAACCCTTTCCTGTTTTTCAAAATATTGGACTTGCCCGATTTGAAAGAAGATGCAGATGACAACTGATAGAGAGTGCAATTTGAAAAGTTACCAACCCACAGGGTAGAAAATATTGTGGGAAAAGAAAAAAATGCTTGTTACAAGTATAATTTCATGATGGGGACATAAAAACCAGGGATTCAAAGGATCTATTTCTTTCAATTATCCAGTTTAATGTTTAGTAACCTTTTACCACACTTTGCTACCTTTTGAAATCTAAGGAAATATGACAAAGGAAAAGTTTGTGGGAAAAGGAGACATTGCTTTTAACAAGCATTTTCTCCTTTTCTTGCAATGTTTTCTACCTTACTTGGCACTTATCCTCAAATTTTGAATAAATGAATGGATGGGTGATACAGGGCATCCACAGCCGAGGTCATTTCTTGCGCTAAAAACAAATTTTAAAGAACTTCGAGTTCATGTAAATTCGAAGTGTTAAAAATATATTGCTTGGTAATATCATGTAAAAGATGAAAGGAAAATATAAAAGAGGGTAATGATAAAAGAAGATTTGAAAGCCATACAAAATATCAAGGCTCTAGGTCTTTACGGCTAGGGGGAGATTTTTTATATCCATTGCCATGGAAATAAAGCTTAAACCATTTTCAATCTTTTCTTTGTTTATTTGAAAAAGGACCAGCTAGGGGCCATTTCTTGTTAATTTGGTTCAAATTGATATATTATTACAAGAACACTCTGTCTCAAATTTTCTGTCACTAGACCTTCATCAAGAAACAAATTAAAAATTTGAGCTTACTGAATAGATTCTGAAGTTGAGTGCAAGAGGGTCCCTGGGACTTGTAACAGATATTAGCGAGAGTCCTGGCTACTTATTTGGGAATCAAAGTCTACTCATCTGGGAGTAAAAAAAACACTTTTTGGCAGTCCAAGACAACTTTTTTAGCAGTCAAGGCCAACCTGTTTGGGAATCAAAGACTATTTTTATTGGAATCAAAGACTACTTATTTTGGGAATCAATGGCTTCTTATTTGGGAATCTCATACTACTTATTTGGGTATCCAAGACAACTTATTTTGGAATCAAAGACGACTTATTTAGGAAGCAAAGACTTATTTGGGAGTAAAAGTCTACATATCTAGGAGTCAAAGACTACTGATTTGGAAAACAAAGACTTCTTCTTTTGGAATCAAAGATACTTATTTCTGAATCAACGACTGCTTGTTGGGAATCAAAGAATACTTAATTGGGAATCAAAGACCTTTTATTTGGGAATCAAAGACAACTCATTTCTGAATCAAAGACAACTTATTTGGGAATAAAAGATGACTTGTTTTGGAATCTAATACTTTTTATTTCGAAATCAATGACTTCTTAATTAAAGACTACTTATTTGGGAATCAAAGACCTTTTATTTGGGAATCAAAGACAACTCATTTGGGAATCAAAGACAACTCATTTCGGAATCAAAGACAACTTATTTGGGAATAAAAGATGACTTGTTTTGGAATCTAATACTTTTTATTTCGAAATCAATGACTACTTTTTTTTGTGTGAATCAAAGACACCTTATTTAGGAATTAAAGACCACTCAAATATTTGGGAATCAAAGAATACAAGACTACTTTTTAGGAAATCAAAGACTACTTACTTGGGACTCAAAGATTTTTTATTTGAGAATCAAAGACTTCTTATTTGATAATCAAAGACTACAAGACTACTTTTTATGGAATCAAAGACTACTTACTTGAGAGTCAAAGATTTCTTATAAGGGAATCAAAGACTACTTATTTGGGTGTCAAAGACTACTTATTTGGGAGTCAAAGACTACTTATTTGGGAGTCAAAGACAACTCATTTGGGAATCAAGGACTACAAGATTACTTAATTGAAATTAAGAATACTTACTTTGGGATGAAAGACTTCTTTTTTGGGAATTAACAATGACTTATTCAGGAGTTAAAGAATACTCATTTGGGAGTCAAAGACAACTTATTTGAGAGTCAAAGACTACTTAGGTTTGGAATCAAGAACTACTTATTTGGGAGTCAAAGACAACTTATTCAGGAGTCAAAGAATACTTATTTCGGTGTCAAAGACTACTCATTTAGGAGCTCAATACTACTTATTTACGAATTAAGGAATTAAGACTTAAGGAATCGAAGACTTCTTTATGGAATCAACATCTTCTTACTTGGGAGTCAAATATTTCTTATTTTGGAATCAGACTACTTTTGGGAATCAAAGACTAAAGGACTACTTATTTTGGAGTCAGATACGTCTTTTCTGGATTCAAAGACTGCTTATTGGGGAGTCAAAAACTTCATATTTGGGAATAAAAGACAACTGAATTAGAAATCAAAGACTACTTATTTCGGAATCAAAGACTACTTATTTTGAGTCAAATGCTACTTATTTGGGGATCAAAGTCTATTTATTTGGGAGTCAAATTCTACCTATTTTGGAATCAGACTACTTTTTTTGGAATAAAAAGACATCTTATTTTGGGAGTCAAAGACTACCAAAACATGCCCTTTGTGGATATAAAATCTGCAAGTAAAGAAATGAAACTTACGAGCAGGTGTTACACACTCTGTCTGATTTCTAAACGATGACACTGAACTGTTGTGATCATCAGGAGCCCAGGGATTCGATCCTTCCTCCTCCAAATATGAAGCACATAAATCTATATCCCCTGGTGTTTCTTTCAGGATAACTGTCCCAGACCTGGTCTCATTTAAATTTTCAGACTGGTCCTCATAATTATTATGAAAATTAGACTGGACACCTGAACTTCCTTCCTCAAAATTTTTCTGGTTTTCAACAATTACATGAGTCTCTGGTTCTAATTTAACTGACACATTAAAATTAGTCTGGTTTTCAGCATTTTCATGAGTTCTTGGTTCTAATTTAACTGAGACATCAGTAAATTGTTCGAATTCTTCATTTTCACTCTTGACTGAATTTAAAGTTGATTTCAACTCCTCATTCTCCAAAAACATTGCCAATCTGTGATTCTGTTCTGAAGGTGGTTTTGAGGAAGATGTTGGTCTGTGGTAGGGTGATTGTCTATGTTTGATGGATGCCTTTTTTGTTGGTTTCACAGACTGTACTTTTGAAGACCTGTACGAAGTATTTTGACCTGTAAAGACAGTTTACAGACTGCAGCTGTCAATCAAAGAATGAATTGGCTAATCAAATCATTCATTTGGACTGGAAGTGACCATCCAACTCCTGACATTAGCTAAAATTTATGTCAATCATTTTTTGGTTTAGCAAACATCATAAACACAGCCTATTTAAGCTGTAGTTACAATGTTTAGGTTGCAAGCAAATCATTTTACATTTTACATTGCAACTACAGCTTAACCAGGCAGTGTTTATGATGTTTGCTAAACCAAAAACCAGGGTTCCCAAGATCAGGGTAACACTGCATCAGGAGATTTGCAGATAGGCATTTAATGACGTAAACCCTAACATCTAATCTGATTGGATGATGGAAAGTTTGTAAACAATATGGCGGAAGCGGGACGCGGATTGCATCGAAAATGATGACATTAAAAGGTTTTTCTCGGACATTATTTCGATTGTTGATGTGAGCAATGTTTTAACATTAAAACTTACTACTTCAAAACTACAAAAGTAAGATGTTTATCGTATTGGATGGAAATCTTGTGGCGTGTTCAAATTTTTCAACATAATTTGCTGCGCATGCGTAAGTCTCGTTTTCGATTTTAGTACCGAAAAAACCTTATAGGCCTGGCTTGCCATGTATGTACCGAAAACCAGTGTATACCTGTCAGCTTTGTTAAAGTCGACAGTGGTACAAGTCTAGAAGGTAACCCAATGGCCTTCTAGTCTAAGATATAAAATGGTCCCCTTTTGAACCTAGTCTGGGCCCATTTTCCTCACACTATTTTCAATCTAAAAGTCATATCATGACATAAATATTCTAAAAATACTATCTGCATCTTCATATTTTTGTAAACTTAAATCCTAGAATATCAAAAACTATTTTTTAAATGAAGAAAAGCCACTTACTTATAAGATTTATTTTAGTGAATTTTTAACATTTCATTTGAAAATTAATAGCTATTTTGTAAATTATAATACAAATTACTTACATTGGAAGGGCAAGCCCTTATATTAGAAAAATGACCCCCACATTCAAACGCTGTGGGCCTATTTGACTTCCATCTCCCCACTAAAAATCTAAGGTAGATTAGATTGAACACGCCCAATCACGTTATCTTAACGCATTCCCACTCAGTGACGCTTTAAGAAACACCCAAGAAAAAAAATCTTTGGAAAACATTATGGATAAGGAAGAAATTGCTTGTTACATGCAATTTCTTCATTATCCACAATTTTTTCCAACCTCTAAAGAAATTTTTTTTCCAAAATTTCATAAGCTTTAAATTGTTGTCTGCAACTTCTTTCAATTTGGAACAGTCTATAATTGTGCCGTCTGGCAATGGGTTAATTCACAATTATTGAATGAAATAAAACTTACCCCAACCTAGTTTATTTCTCCTTGCTTGAGAACATTGGCCAAACAAAATTTGCACATATGAGCCTTCATATGACATTTCCGACCATTTCCCATGTGTGTGACTCGCACACATTGAGCACCCTGGACAGCCATTCAGGCAATTAGAACATTTCCTAATTGTTTATGGAAGCTTTGGGTCAGAATGCAGAGTGAAAACTCTGATCAGACTGTGCCGATTAACAGGCTGATCTGAGTCTTTACCTGGCGCACATGTGTGATGGTTGGAAATGTCATGCATGCACTCATATATTATTTCAACCCATTGACCTCACCACAAATTTGAGGCTGATCTAAAGTCAAAGACACTGCAGTCAACAATTTACAGTTGATGAAAATTTGTTTTTGGGTAGAAAACAAAGTGAATAATGAAGAAATTTTGCAGAACATGTTCCAAAGCTTTGTTCTTGAGGGGCGTAAAAAGGTAGAATCATGTTGAAATGGTTAAAGCAGATCATAGATTTAAATATATGCAGGGGTGAAAGAAAGGCATTCTAGAAACATGAAATTAATGGATTGCCACTGTCAAACAATAAATGTATTAACCAATCAAATCATTCATTTGGACATGAAATTAATTTTGAAGTCTGATATCTACATAGCATTTATATCAATTTAGTAGCCAATGACCTTGAACAAAAAAATCTTGTCACAAGTAAAACAGACATTTGAAATATGAGGTACCCAAGTACAATGGTTGAAGAGATATAGAAAAATATTTATGATTTCTTGTTCAATCCTTGTATTTTTGTCCCTGTAAATTTATGATTGAGAAAAAAATGGTAGAAAAAGAAGAAATTGCTTGTAACAAGCAATTTCCTCTTTTTCCACATTTTTTTTCTTTTCTTATGGATGGTCATTTATAAACTTTAATCCACTTTCAATTTTCGTCTACAAAACCTTTGAATATGGACAGGTCTACAATTTTTCAAAACAGGAATGGGTTAAAGTGTTCGGGCGACAATGATGCTGACATGATCAGGGCTTTAGCAATGCCTTGGTTTTTCTTAGAAAACAGCCAAGCCGAAAAATATTTCAATCATATCATGCATGATAAAGACTGGTGATTTTTCAGACTAAAATAATCGGAAAACACTGGCCCCGTTTCCCTCATCCTGGAATATATATTTTCCCCCTCTTTTGGTAGAAAATTTCCCCTCCTTGATGAAATTTTCTAAAGTATGGAAATATTCTTTGTTAATCCATTAACAGACAGCAAAACCTTAAACTGGTCAAAATTCAAAGGAGTTGCAGACAACGATCTAAAGTTTGAAATTTTAGATTTTGTTTATTTTACACAATATTTTCCCAAATTGATTTTCTTGTGGAGCATCAAGAAGTGCCACTGTTATAGAATTGGTTAAACTGGACAAATTGAAAGGAAATGGTGAAGTTTTTAAAGAAGTGTAATGTCTGATTTTTTTTTTGCTATCTTTCACATACAAGTTATTTCATTTAATTTGAAAAGCAATTTTTCCCCTTTTTAAACTTTTCTTTGAGATTTTCCCCTTGTTAGAGACACTGACCCCCTTCCCCCAAATCAAGAAAAAACACTGATTAGACTAGAACCTAACTAACTTGTGAGACACATAGAATGGAAACCAACTAACTTGTGAGACAGTGAGTCAAGAACTCGGAGTTCAAATCTTTCCTGGAGTCGAGGAAATTTTTACCCCTACTTGAGCCTAGATGACCGATACTTCCGTCAGTAAGGCTTGCAGTCAGGACACAACATTCTTCCTCTCCGTGTTCCGACAACTGCTGTACCTGTAAATATATAATAATTTCTGATAATCTTAACAGCCCTTTAATATGGCAGCTATAATTAACCCTTCTGATGCTGATCCCGGAATATTCCTGCTTTATACAATGGCTTTGGCAGGTGTATAGACTAAGATCAGTCTGCACAGACATCAGTTTGAACTTAACCTAAACTGCCTGCTTATTGTTGTTGTTTTGAGAGAAATCCTTGAACACAACATTGATCTTATTATGTTAAAGTTTTCAAATGTAGTTAAAAGAGGAAAAATATTCAGCAGGAAATTGGTTTAGTGTACCACATGTGGGAGCCTGATGTTTCTTGATAGATGAAACTAGAGCACAGCATGTAGACCCTTAATACTCAGCTGTTTGAGTACTTGATAGTTGCAGAGCAGAAATTTTTAGGTAAAAAAGGGGCATAATTTATTAAAGAAATGTATTTACAGTTATTCCCGTTATTTGTTTAGATTGCTCTTGTGAAAGTGCACATATAATATTATATTGAGTGCGCAACCTTGCAATAGCAGGGTTCTCCCCAGGCCATTATGGCGTATCGGCCCCGATACGCCTTCATTAATTAAGAGAGTTTGCCGATACGCCTTCAGATCGCCGATACGCTTAAATTTGGTCACCGATACGGCTTAATTTCCAGCAGAAGAAAGGGTAAAGCAAACCATTAAAATTGGCTGCAGAAGCGCGGACACGACAGGCTCTTTATCTATATAGTGTTGTATTACATAACATCTTTAATGATAAGACCCTTACACTCTTACTAATTGGTGTTTATCGATTTTTTCTCGCGTTTCCCACTGGTACCTCGTTTCAGTCACCAAGCATGATAGGTACCAATATGTAAACAATGAATTCAAAATGGCGACCCGGTTCCGGAAAATTGTCACTTCGGCTGAGATTGGTCTAGTTAAAAGTAAAAGATGTGGTTATTTGATGTGACAACTATCAAACCAATGCCACAGTGGTTTAAAATTTATTTTTTTGAAGGAAAGATTTATTTGGTCTGTTTATTACATACATTGATCGCTGAAAACATATCCTTTTCGGGAGCACCTTTAGAATTTGTCCGCCCCGAAAAATGCCATTTTTTTTTAATGTTTACGTTTGTTTAGCATTCCCGTAGTGTCTTAAAGGGGATTTTTTTTGTGGGGTGAATAATAAAAAGAGGGGCTTGGTTTTTTGTGGGGGGTTTACAAAAGAAAGAAGAAAAAAAAAAGTTGATGTTGTGGTAGCTCGAACTCATGCGAAGTGAGGTACAATCACTCTGACGACGCTATCTCACTTCCATCCTCGTATTCCATGCGCTCTCCTTCCGTGTAATTCACCTGATTCCTTCTCTGACCTACTGCGAACGTTTACCTGTAATCTATAACATGATTTTAAATCTAACAACTTAATTATACATACTTATCTTACTTACAACACACAGTCACTAAACCGCACGGCCACAACGCCTGATGCCGACATTTCGAGTTCGGATTAATAAGAAGTTAATTTGATTTGTTGCTATATATAGAACACGGTAAGTATATAATAATTCTAATTTTTACTATTTTCTGAAAGGCGTCATTTGTGCCGGTTTAAAATGCGAATTAAATTTGAACTAAATGTTTCAATAAAAAAAATTCCTTATTTATGAAAACTAAGCGTCACATTTGAGGTCATGGTCACTTTCGCAAATATGGTAAATTCCGTTTAGAAGGCGTGGCAAAAAGGCTTTGGCCCAATAATAGGCTGTGACGTGTAGATGACGAATAAAATCACGTCAGAATAAATTTGATCCCCGCCAAGTTTCACTTCGCCGCAGGGTGTTGTTCAGAATGGAGGACTCATTCGAGGACTTTTTCATTCCTAATAAATTACTAAAAAGAAAACCTTTGGCAGAAATTTCGGATAACGTGTCTCATTCTAGTAAACGGAATAAGCTATCTAAACAAAAAGCTACCTCAAAATCTGAGGATGTTACTGTAAATCAAGACATAGTAAAATCGCGGATTTCTAATCCATGTGAATCTACGCGGGATGTAGGCGTACAATGTGCCGCTATCTGTAAAGACCAGTGTACCCAGCTTGGCTCTAATAGTGCTGTGAGTTATGCCACAAAAGTAAAAGACACAGAGGAGGGAGAAAAAATCACGTATCGCTACCTATTGTTAAAAGTTATACCGAATAAAGATGCGGCATTAGAGTTTTGTTTTAAAATGGAACTTATTCCGAGGAATAGGAAATGCCCAACATGTGGAAATAAAATGTCACTTATAAAGGACTCGAAGGTTTCGGATCAGCACAGATGGTATTGCAGAGTGAAAAAAGGCCCCGCCAAACACGAACATAAACTGAGTATAAGGACGGGAACTTTCTTTGAAAAATCAAATATGACAATTGAAGAAATTCTGCAGTTGATATATATGTGGATCCATGGACATAGCCAGAAGAATATTAAGCATGAACTGGGTATATCATCGGCCACAGATGTAGACTGGTGTTCGTTCTGCCGGGAGGTTTGTGAAGTGTCACTCATAAGGAATAGTGAAAAAAATGGTGGACCAGGTGTTGTTGTGGAAATCGACGAGTCTAAATTCGCAAAGAGAAAGTACAATGTGGGACACAGGGTGAAAGGTGGGTGGGTGTTTGGCGGAAGGGAAAAAGACAACAAAAAAAAGTTTTCATGGAACCAGTGGAAAATAGATCGGCTGCGACTCTGTTGGCCATAATACAGAAATGGATTGCTCCGGGCAGTATTATCTGGAGTGACTGCTGGAAAAGCTACGATAGAATCCCTAGCCTTCCGGAGGGTTACAGTCACTACACTGTAAACCATAGTAAGCATTTTGTTGACCCTGAATCAGGAACATGTACCAATCGTATTGAATCGGACTGGCGACATGCAAAGGCAGAATTTCCACAATTCGGAACGAAACAGGAGTTCTACACAGGTTATTTATCTGTATTTATGTGGAAGAGAAAATATTCTGACAATGACTTGTTTACATACTTTTTGAAGGATGTAGCAAAAGTTTATCCTGGATTACAATAAACAATTATTGAATATTGTACATATGTTAAACAGTTGAAAATTTTGAGTTAAACAGTTTAAACTTTTCCGTTGAAAAGTAAAAATTATTTGGAGGGTATTAATTTGAAGTGTTTTATTGGAGCCGATATTTTTTGGAGGGAGTGTACTCTACAACGGTAAGCCTACTTTCTTTCCCCCCAAACCTTTAAAAGAACATGAAATATAATATTGGGGGCTGCCGCCCCCACACCCCCGCTTTTTTAAAGTGTCACTTTGGAGCCGATCATTTTTTGGAGGGAGTGTACTCTACAACTGTAAGCCTACTTTCTTCCCCCCTCCCCCAAACCTTTAAAAGAACTAGTAAATACACAATGATTTTGTTATTGGGGGCTGCTGCCCCCACACCCCCGCTTTTTTTTTTTTTTACCTCGCATGATAATATCGGTAGAAGTTGACTTTCAAATTCTCCCAACCCCGTAGAGAACCGAGTTGCAGTTTAATTCTCCCAACCCATTAGGCAACCTGGGTCAATACAAATATGGCTGCCATTTTGATTGTACCGATTGCAACTTTCGATTTTACACAAGTGGTTAAATATTACTGTCATACTTACCAATCATGTTCCAAATATATTGATTAGGCTTTAAATATGATTTAAAATAATTAGACAATCAGTATTGGTAAATATCACTATCTTGAACATACGATTTAGTGGGCGGACAAATTCTAAAGTCTAGCCCCTTTTCGCGATCTTTTTTCCTTACGAGAATTTGCCAAAATAATAAAGACAGATTTGTATAGAAGCCATCCTAGTTATACTAAGCTCTTGTTTTCAACTCAGTTTAATAATTACACACATGTATCTTCTGGAATAAGTCCATTTATTTTTTACCCAACATGGAGGGCATTATCTCAAACATTCGTACCCTGGTTTTTTCAACCCATTTTCTCAATAAATTTGTTTTAAAAGTTTGATGAAAAAAAATTATTATGCTTTTAGTAATCATCTAATAATATCTCATCCTCTCATGTTTTTTACCCAAAAAGAAATAATACCCCCCATAAAAATCAAAGTGCTGAAAGCACTTCAAGAAAAGAATGCCTTAGACCAATTAGGGATTTCTTTTTATAAAAAGTAATGGTTTAATAATTATTTAGAATCAGGAAAAGATCATTCACGTTATAATACTTGGAAAACAAAATCCTCTTTTGAAAATCAAAGTGCTGAAATCACTTAAAGAAGAGAAGAGTAAAGACACTTGTTTTATAAATTTGATCAAGTTTCGTGTTATAATCTGAGAAATGAGGTTTGACACTGCTGATATATTATACATTTTTTATTAACTTATTGAAATCAAATAGCTGAAAGTACTGTTAGAAGAATAGTTATAGTGTCAGAAAGTCGAAGGCTTCTGAATGGGCTAATAATTAGCATTTCAAATTTTAAAGAGAATCTAATGGAGCTCTTTAAGATGCAAAATTTGAAAATGAAACCAGGTATTTCACACAGAACCTTATAAATACATTTTTGAAATTACTGATAATAATTTCTATTTTTTTTTTCTGATGAAGGGCACTCCATGTTTTTTAAAGAGTCCTCAAGGATATGATTTTTGGACAGACTTGATAAAATTGCCAAGCATGAAAAGCTAATCCTATCTAATAGACAAGCAGTTGACACTTTTTTTTACTCATGAGACTTTTGGGTATATTCTTTCATTATCTTTCCTTTTCACATCCTTTTTATGAGACAATTTAGTGCCCTTTCCAACAAATAGGATAGAGAGTTGAAGTAAGCTGAGTAATAATACAATTGGTTGGTATCGAAATAAGCCTCAGAATAGATAAATCAACTTATAATAATTAAAAAGTTGAAGAATATAATTCAAGAATAACTCTCAATAAAACAAGAAGATGTCAATAATCAAGCTAAAAAGCACTTTTAATGACCTTTATTATGTATAGTCATACCAAGATGTTAACAGACAACAGCCGCGCATTTGCCACTACGCCTTCAAAAATTTCTGGGGAGAACCCTGAATAGCAATACCTTTGGTTTTCTCTAAAGGCAACCAAGCTAAAAATATCAGAGTTTTCACCAATTCCCAAACAGTGATACTTTTAACACCTCTCTGGAAAAACAATTGGGAAAACTTTGTAGAAAGTTAAGAAATTCCTCGCAACATGCATTTTTTTCATTTTTTACAATGTTTTCTACCCGAACAAATGAAAAACAAGATGTGTTTGTGAAACACCATGCCCCCAAAACAGGAATTCTTAAGAAACAGGTGGTTTTTATTGTTTTTTTCCTTTGTTTTAGGGAAAAGGGTTAAAATTTTTACCTTGACCTTGATGAATTGACCTTCCCAAGTTGTACCTTGTTGAGACCTATCTACATACCAAATATTAGCATTGTAACTTAATTAGGGATGAAGTTGTAGGAAATGTTTAATTGGCAGGTTAAGTTTTTGAGAAATGTTTTAGGGATAAGGGTTAAAATTTCGACCTTGACCTTGATGAAATGACCTTCCCCAGTTGCGCCTTGTTAAGACCTATTTACATACCGAATATTAGCATTGTAACTTAATTAGGGTTGAAGTTATAGGAAAGTGTTTAGTTGGCAGGTTAAGTTTTGCAGACAGACAGAAGGACAGACAGACAGACACCGGTAAAACAATATGCCCCTGATCTATCGATGTGGGGGCATAAAAATCTAGAATTTCATAAACTTTCACTTTTCATTTTTAAATTATTTCAATTTGGACCTGTCTAAAAGTTTGCCGCCTGGTAATGGGTTGAAGTATGAAGGTTTTCCAAATCTGACTCACAAACAAGAAGGCAGGACCCTCAAAACTGTATGATATTAGACGAATTAACTGTCTGGGACAAAAATTCAGTAGAGAATTGCCCAATGGCTGGCCCGCCTACTGACTACCTAAGTCCCGCCTCATTGACTCCAATAGCATGTCACAAAAAATGAAATGGTTTGATGGCAGCCTAAACGTCATAACTACAGCTTAAATAAGCTGTAGTTACAATGTTTAAGTTGCCCAACCAACAAAAAAGTTAACAAAATTGCCCATCAAGGTCGGAGTTCTAATTTCCAGTCCAGACTGAATAATTGCTTTGATTGGTTTGTTGATTCTTTGATTGACAGACACGATTGGTAAATTGACAAGGGCTAAAGGTTTTTTTGTAAAACTTGACCTTTAGACATAGTTTTTGACCAAGTGACCTAAGATACACAATGATCTTTAGACAATTCAAGAATAGAATGCAATAATTCTGGTGTCTATGAATGAACCCTTGATTTACAATCACTGTTACTACAACAAGCATTTGTATAACTGATTTAGTGTCAAAATATTTTGATAGCATCTGGGCAAGGTTATCGTCTACTGTAAATTACACATATTGTCCAGGCGACTATGATTTCATTTTACTTTGACCTGCGACTCAGGCAGTTTTAAAAAAAAAGGCAACTCTTTCATACAAATCGCTCACTCTAAAAAGTTCTGATGTAAGCAATTGAGGTGCATCTGAAGCTTTTAACCCATTCTAACTCAGAGACGCCTTAAGACGCCCCCAAGAAAAAAAGCTTGGGAAAACATTGTGGCAAATGAAGAAATTGCTTGTCACAAGCAATTTCTTCATTTTGTACAATATTTTCTACCTAGAAATTTGAAAAAATCTAACATTCGCAAACTTTAAAATGCCTTCTGGAAGTTCTATCAATTTGATATATTGCCAAATCTCAATTATACTGCATACCTATGCATGACCCCAAAAGGAGCATCATTGTCAATGACATTGACCTTTGGTGTTCGAAATTTTCCACAAGATGTTTTAATTTCAGCGCCCCCTTACCAGTGCTGTGAAAAGGACTTATACCAATTAGCACACTTAATTAACACCTAAAAAGTTACAAAAATGAGCACAAAGAAAACATTCCGCAAAGTTAGGAGCCTTGTTGCTTTAACTCAGCTAAACCTTACATAAACAGGGTGCCCATTCACGTACTGCAGTACGTAATTCACGTACAACTACGTCGGTTCACGTACAAATCTTACACCAAGACGTGCATGAACGTACAGAAAAATAAATGAACGTAGAAACAAAAATGCCATTACATGTGTGTTCATTTGAAATGATTAGCGTATAAAACGAGAAACCCTATGTGCGTATTTTTCCGTGAAACCCCCCAAAACTGCAAGCAAAGTAGAACAAAACGCATCGGGAGCCAGTGATTTCCCTTTCATGCAACAGGAACCAGCTGGTTTGTTTTCATTTAGAGAATGGGGAAACCAGCAGTTGGAAAAGTTCGTATAATGCGGATCCTGATGGCCTCACCAGTTTGTTTTGAAATAGGCCCAAAGTTGCGCTATTTTTCAAACTAAACACAAGATATTCACGTGTTTTTGGGCAAGATTGACAAGAACTCATGATATAGAATCTGATTTTGAAATCAGTTTCTCTTGTAAGTTCCGTTGTACATGTAAGTCAGGCGGGACAAAATTGAGCCGTTTGTTTAATGTTGTAGTTTTGTTTTGGCTACGTAAGTTGCTGTCTGCAAAATGTCGAGACAAAACCTATTCTATTTCTCCACAAATGGTGACTTTTAGACACTTATAAGACCATTTGATATTTTATGTACCAGAATCGTTTTAATACCACAGTTTGATCTTAAAATGAGCAGACATGCCTGGCATGGCCTGCTCCAAGATGACATTCCCACCCTTGTAATTAACTTACCATTGCTCTCATATTCCATTCAACCCGTTCAAAATCCAATAATTAAGAAAAAGTGAATTGTCAAAAACCAGGTTTTCAAAGAAAGTTTATTATTGTTCACTCTAAATTCATCTGAAACTTGCACATGATGTGTGGTACTTCTTTACTGAGTAATAAGAAACTATATAACTACAACATTGTCTGTCATTTGGTAAAGGGTTCAGATTCGTATTGTGTACCCTTAAATCTGAAAGTAAAGGGTACACTGTACCCCCAGATTTTTCTTTGAACCCCCATTTCAAAACCTAGGGGGTACATATACCCCCAAAATAAAAACCCAGTGGGCAGGCTGATAAAATGAATGTATAAAGTTTTAGGCAACTATTGACAAAAAACGAAATCATCTTTTTGCCTCTTTTCTGTTGTCTTTTAAGATGCATTATAATGGCAGAGGCAATCCATAATTTCTCCAAGTTCAACAAGGCAGTTTTCTATTTTTATGTAGAAGTTCATATTACACTTAGAGAATTGGACCAAATTGCAACTAAAGAAATAGATGCCAGGTATATAAAATTAATCTAACTAGATAGAAAAACCTATTTAACTAGATAGACAACAGCTTTTAATCTGTACTAAACACGAATTTCCTTACGTGCACGATAATTTGAGGCGAAGGGATACCCACCAGCATCTGTATTTGGCTCTTCAAGACAGACCTTAAGATCCACTTGTAACCTGGTATATCACGGATGGCTATGGAATCCATAATACTAAATTCTGTATTCATTGTTCAATTCACAGAAGCCTTATCTTAATTTATTTCATTGCGATTTCTTCTTTGTATCGATTACCGGAAGTATTTTAAGTCATCTTGCTGAGACCCGGCCTAAGATTCATTGAAATACACCGGGAGTGCTAAAACCCGGGTACTCCGGGATTAAATGGAAAATTGGCTGTGATTCAAATTCAATATTTGCATGAACATATAAATGATGTATTGGCAAAGGTATTTCACTTGTTGATGTTATTTTTGAAAATCAAAACGGAGAATATATAGTCTAGTCTCCGAGGGTTAACAGTCACCCCCGTTGTGACGGCAAAACGTCACATATTTATTTTTCCAAACAAATAGATTTGGTCCCGTGACAAAACTTCTGATAAAGTTTATTGTGATACCAACGCGAAGCGTATGAGACTCTCTCGATTCGGAGCTGGAATCAAACGCATGCGATATTTCTTTGCCAGAAATGATTTATCGGCAGAAACGATGACCCACCCTCTTTAAAAAGGTTTTAAGAAAAAATTTTAAATTTCAGTAAAAACATTGTCGTATAGATAAAAACGATATGCATACCCGCAATATACATGGATAGAATGCCACAGGGCATTTAGTTAAATGTGATTTATAATCGTCATATTTCTTCTTATTAGTGACGGATAGCTTCTTTCTTTGAAATACTATTTTGAGATTTTTTCTTCTGAACCAGCAAGTGACGATTTAGCATCACAATATAGATATAACTTGTTATGGGTATCCATCACTTTGACTGGTGACATCATTTAATTGAAAAATAACTTGCATTAAGCAGATGCATGTTTTAAAACCGTGTGCTGGTATATTATTCTTTTATACTGAAACATTATCAAAATAAAATTTGAATATGTGAATACTATTACAGTAGACTATCCTACAGCATTTTGTTTTCAAGCCACATAGCCGCCGTCATAGCGCAGTCGGTAGCGCGTCAGACTCCTAATCTTCAACCATGGGATGTCATAGGTTCGATCCCCGGCGGTGGCACATATTTCCAACATTTGTCTCTCACCAATGGGTGGATAATCATGAACCTTAGTGGGATAGCAGCTGGAGGCTAGGAAAGGATGTAGTGGTAGTACTGGTGTTAGAAATACCAGGAATCCATTGTTAGGTGCTCCAGCCGCCGCGATATGACTGAAATACTGTTAAAAGCGGTGTTAAACCCCATTCAATTAATTAATTCCAAGCCCCATTGTCTTTGACACTACCTGTAGAAGTCGTATTAGTAGTTATAATATGTACATCTGTTTGACAGTATTTTGGGTTGTTGTTTTTTTCTGTACAGTAACGTTCTTAGTCACCAATTACGATTTAATTCTGTTAGCTCCTTAGGAAGAACACACACTCTCTTCTAAACCTCACAAATCATCCATGCACTTGTCAAAATTATAATAACGGAAACAGTGTGTATGTTAAAATCAAATAGCGATAGATATCTCCGGGCTCGTTTGAAAAAGTTATTTCTTCCCTTTTGATGAACATAACTTTGTGAAGTTCCTTGCTTTTTTGTGTTTTTTTCCTTCACCCCCGGTTTCTATAGAGCCACAATGCAAAAAATTCTTAACCTCTGCGTATTTTCTCGTGACAAATGCTCATTTAAGTATTTGCAACAATTTTAGTAAGAATTTAGATGTCTGGTAACAGACTAGTGATCCATTAATTCATATTTTTATTTAATCTTCGTATCATATAAGAGATGAAGAGAATACTTTTTGTTTTCATGGAGGTATGAACCGAAAAAAAAAAAAAAAAAAAAAAACTTATCACGCTGTATGAGTACGCGAAGCGGATTAATACATAAGTTTGGTTATGTTTTTCGATGCACACCTCCATGACAATAAAAAATACTCTCTTCATTTTTTATGATTTAATAGCATCGAGCGAAAAAAGCAATTTGTTACAAATTTTGATACTTTTTTTAATAGAACTATTTTGTGCGGAAGCATACAAAATGGCTGCGTGCTCAAAATTTTGTTCATAGAGGTATAGATATTTTCTGAACCAATCAGAACGCCCGTATTTGATAGATGAAACTACAGATTAAATTATATGTGTAACGCAATGACCTTAATGCGTTATTGCTTGTTACTAATATTTTAGACTGGTCATGTTGCTCTGTAAATGTTAAAGAATATTTCCACTGCATAAAATTAAAAGGATGATAGAACCCGGTATTCGATACATGTAGAACATGTATCGAACTTGTAAACGATGCATATTGTTTATTGTTGTCTATATTCCTGGTAGGTCAAACATCCATTGTTTCTGGATCCTTGTTCCTGGTCCCCTACCAGAGTGGTACCGTTAGAACATTGTATAAATAGGGATGGTTAAGCCGCATTAAGGCAGGCAGTTTTAAGACAGCGATTTGGCAACTTGTTGAATCCAGTTCTCGTTCTGTACATATGTAAATAAACATGTAGGCTATACTGCGTATTGGTGTGTTGAGTTGATACCGTCACCCCCTGAGCTGCCGCCGTTGTTGCAGGGCTACATATGCTTTTGAGTAATAAGTGAAAAATTCTCATTTCAGCTACCCTCTTTAATCTATAGCGCAGTCGGTAAAGCATCAAATTCCTAATCTTTAATCATGGAATGACATGGGTAGTTATTCAAGGTTTAGATACGACGTTTAGATCGCCAGCCAACTATATTACGTATTTGTTACATTCTAATGGCCCTTTTTTTTCTTCAAAATAAAGCCGTGTTAAATGGAAGCGGGACTTTCTGTCGGAGTCAATCGGCAGGGCTAACGAAGAAAGTTGGCGGGGCCAGAGATTGGTCAATTTGAAATAAATGGTCTATATATACTTGGAGATTTCTAGTAGCATCAATGTTACCAACATTTAATGTTTTTGTGAAAATAATGTCAAGTCTGTGAAATAAGGCAAACGTTAACTTTAAGCATTAGTTTAATGCAGTACGTCATCAACTTGATGACGTCATAACCGGTTTACATAGCCTGGATAAATCTCAAATGTCGCAGCGAGTCCTTTTCTACCTATATATCGGTATTGCACTTCAGTATCGAGCTGTCGGAGGTGCCAAGCATTAGACTAAAGAGACAAATTGCTACCTTTCATACCAATCCTAACCTTCTACGAATAGACGTTTGACGTTTGGTTGGCGTTTTGTCGTGGCGAATATCTTGTCCGACATGTGTGTCCCACGAATAGGTTGATAATCGTTAACCTAAGTGGGGTGAGCAGCTCTAGGCTCGAAAAGGATGTGAAGTGGTAGTACTGGTATGAGAAATACCAAGAATCCACGTTAGGTGCTCAAGCCATCATGATATGACCAAATTACTTTTCCAATTCAATCCATTAGTTAAAAGCTACCTTTCATGCCAATACCAACCTTCTATGAATCAACACTCGACTGTCGTTACGTGATCAACGTCTCCCAATTTTCTCGCACAATTACTACCTGTTGCGCTTGAAATGGGATGGTTTTAACAATTGGTCGGTCGTCAGTCATTTGGATAAGTTTTACAGGCTCTTTCACGGATGCCCTTAGCCTATTGCCAGATGACACATTTTAGACTGATCCAAATTCAAAGACATTCCAGACGACAATTTTAGGCTAATGAAACTTTGGAAATCGTTGTCTCTTCGGTAGAAATTATTATGGGCACTGTAAAACTTGACTATAACAATCAATTTCTTTATTTTCCAGAATTTTTCCAAAGCTTTTTTCTTGTTGAGCGTTAGAAGGCAGTATTGTGTAGGAATGGTTTAATATTCGTTCCGCCTTAGAAAATTGACTGCGAGATTACGTTAACGTAGTATGTCCTTCGTTTGCCACCCTAAAACTATTTTTAATTGATGCACTGCCCATAAAAGACGAAACAAGTGACGTCGACTGTAGTCCGGAAATTTATGAAGGGAAGGGAGGCTATTCAATGTAACAAGTCGCTATGGTCAAGCCGGATTGATGTCCCTTCTATTTTCAAAGCCGGAATATTTATACATGTGGCTAGTACAGCCGATAAAAAGGGCCGTGGGCATAGCGAAGTGGTAGAGCGTAGGACTCCTAGTTAAGGGGCCCTGTGTTCGATCCCCAGTCGCGGCGAATATCCTTTCCTGCATTTGTCTCCCCCCAATGGGTGGATAATCGTTAACATAAGGATGGGCAGCTGGAGGCTCGGAAATGATGTAGTGGTAGTTCTGGTGTGAGAAATACCAGGAATCCATAGTGAGGTGCTCCAGCCGTCACGATATGACTGAAATACTGTCAAAAGTGGCGTTAAACTCCATTCAATCAACTATAACTGTAGGAAAATTTGAATAGATAACACTCTCATCGCGTTTCGTTTTCGAACTTTGCACAGGGGACGAGTCAGGATGACTGTCGCACTTGAGTTTGCTTGAATGGGGTTTTACGCCGCCTTCAACTATCTTTCAGTTATATCGAGGCGGCTGGAGCACCTAACAATGGAATCCTGGTATTTCTCACACCGGTACTACCATTACATCCTTTCCTAGCCTCCAGCTGCTATCCCACATAGGTCTACGATTATCGACCCATTGGTGAGAGACAAATAGTCGGAAAGGATGAGTGCCGCCGTCGGGGATCGAACCCGGGACCTCTAGAATGACAATCCGACGCGCTACCAACTGCGCAATGGCGGCAGCTTGTCGCACTTGAGAGGAGACCACATGTCTACTCATAAAATTGAATTTGAACGACCAATTTTTACATGCCTGAAACCTGTTCTTGATGGGCCTGGGCTTGTGAGGTAATGGGTTAAACTGGTATTTTTTTTTAATTTGACATTTAAACCCATTACCACATAAGGATTCTTTTTGACGCCCCTCAAGAAAAGCAATTGGGAAAACATTATGTAATATGTAGAAATTGCTTGCAACAAGCAATTTCTTCATTTTACACAATGTTTTCCATCCTGAAAGTTGAAAAAAATCTAAAATTTCATAAACTGTAAATTGTCATCTGCGACTCCTTTGAATATGGACAGATCTGAAATCTTGGAGTCTCGTTATGGTTTAAAAAATACATGTAATTCTTGTATTTGATTATGAACAATATAAAACAAACAAACAAACAAACAAACAAGCAATATCAAAACTTATCTATGCATCTGCAAATTCAAGTTTGTAGTTTCACATCCCCTCGAAAATGAAATAAGTATTCTCTACATCTCTTGATTGAATATTTAATGGACGTATTAAATTGTATCCATTTACCGTATGGATCACACATGTAGCACGTATCGTTACCGTAAAACAAAATATAAATGGACCAATCAAATCACTTATTTAGAGCGGAAGACAACTTCAAACTCCCACATTTATGCTAAGCATTTCTGATGGTTATGCGACATAAACGTCGTAATTACAGCTTAATTAAAATGTAGTAATGACGTTTTGATCGTAAACTAATCACAGACCTTATATTCTAAAAAAAATAATATTGTCTATTAACTCAGTCGAACTACCAAGTCGGGGAGTGTGGGCGTGGCCGTACTTTCGTCACTTGAAGTATCGCTGGCAACACCTACTGACTACCGAGAGGGCTGAATCAATCAACCAATCAATTATCCATGTTCACCGGAAGTTAGTTTTAACCCATACCCTAACAATCCCGCCTTTTTACGCACACTAAAATTGATTGAATGAGGTTTTACGCTTTCAACAATCTTTCAGTTATATCGCGGCGGCTGGAGCACCTAACAATGGATTCCTGGTAGTTCTCACACCAGTACTACCATTACATCATTTCCTAGCCTCCAGCTGCTATCCCACATAGGTCTACGATTATTGACCCATTGGAGGGAGACAAATAGTCGGAAAGGATGAGTGCCGCCGTCGGGGATCGAACCCGGGACCTCTAGGTTGACAGTCCGACGCGCTACCAACTGCGCTATGACGGCGGCCACGCACACTAAAAAACAGTCCACGAAAACAATGAGGAAAATGAAGAAATAGCTTGTCACAAGCAATCTCTTCATTTTTCACCTTGTTTTTACCGACAGAGACATAGACTCTCCTAATTTTCACAAACGTAAAATTATTGCCTGCAATTCCATTGAATTTGGACCGCAGTCTATATAAAAAGAAATAATAAAAATATTGTGGGAATCGGTTAAACTCCAAATATAAACCGACACTCATGCAAAGCATATTTTGTTAATTTAAATCGACAACCAATTATTTCACTCTTGTTGTATGTTACTGGCCTTAAATCTTGCCGATTAACTAGGCAAGATTTAAGGCCAGAAACATGCAACAAGAGTCAAGGAAATTGGCCTATCTCTGACCACGCCCACTTAACCCCGACAGGAAGTTAAACTTCCATATTAAATCGGGGTTCAGTGGGCGTGGCGTGGGCGTGGCTACTGATGGTTCTATATCCTTGACAGTGGCGGTATACCAATTTCCGAAATGACCCAGTTGTAATCTATTTACACACAAAATCGCGTTAAAAAGAGCTGTAAAATATCCATATTACCTATGGAAATCATTGTAACAAAAGGAGAAATATCCCGACATTTTTTTCTCTTTTTTTCTCGCAGTGTTTTTATATCATACATGATGATAATTTTCAACTAGATTGCGCTTAACATTATTGTTTGTAACCTCAATAACCCAGGCCCAAATTCAAAGAAATTACCGACGACAATTTTTAAGTTGGTTGTGTTTTGAAATTCTTTGGCGATTAGATTAGAAGCCATTATGGACAAAAAATATTTTTTTCCATAATTTTTTTCCCAAAGTCCTTTTCTAGGGAGTGGAAGGTTGGGTTAAGAAGGAGGTGGGATAGGGTGGGATGGGGTTTCGGGGGGGGGGGGGGGTAAATAGGAGATTGAGTGGAAAATTGGTTTGATTGTAAAAATTTATCTTCTGGCAACAGGTAGTCGACCAGATGACCGAACGATTTTGACAACAAACTGTTGTTAAATCACAAAATACCAACATTTACTAATGCATCTAATTTGACTTTTTCTCCTATGAATATTCATCACCCCTGTTATATCATCTAGGTGTAACAAGAGAAAAGTGGCTTTAAGCGATCAGAAATCAGTCAGTGGGATAAAACAAAAAATCAAAGTACTGAAAGTACTGTAAGCTAACAAAGCATGATTTTATTGGGTAGTCTTCTTTGTCAAAAGTTATCAAGATTAGTGGAATTTAGAAAACATTTAATTTGTAGGGAAGAAAACATTGTGGACAATGAAGAAGTTGCTTTTCTTCAATGTTTTCCAAATCTTTTTTCTTGAGGTGCTCTAAAAGCGGAAATGATTGGGAATGGGTTAAAAAGTATGCTTTTCACAGAGTTCCCTACAATTTGAATAGAGTAATAGTCCGTAATGTTTTCTACCCAACAAGGGAAAGACTTTCTAAATTCAACTAACTAGAAATTGTCGTCTACAACTTCTTTCAATTCGAACCAGTCTAAGATTTTGTCATATTGTAATGGGTTAACTTTAACCTAGTTTATTTATCGTGATACCCTTTTGCAATGAAGATTACCTAACAAACCTATGTTTTACTAGCTAATAGTACTTTTAGTACTTTGATTTTCAATTTGTCAAAATACGAGATAGTGTGCCATAGTTGAACTTTTTATTGATCAGATTTTGCTAGAAGTTAACGATAGCAGCTGTCAATCTAAAACCAGATTGACCAATTAAACATCATTTAAACTGGACGGGAATGTTTTGGTTTGTCGACGTTTATATCGCCAGTGAAATATATGTTTTATATCCATGATTATATATTTTGCAAACTAACATCGTTTGATATTTCGTTTGAATTTCTTGTTGGAGGTCCAGGCGCGTGTACAGCTATCAGTCAACAACTTAACATTAAAATCATTTACTAAGCACCTTTTTTTTAAAATCCCAACAGATGCCTACCCCGAACCTACTGGCCTGCCGCTTGGTCTTGTTTATTCCCACAACTAAGCTGAACATACACATAATTCTTGCGGACAAACGTTTCTGTTACAGTTAATAGTACACCATCTGTCTATCTCAGGTTTGCCCGCAAAAGCGTTTATGCCCTTACAATTTAGCGAGTCTCTTTTATCCAACACATTCGCTGGGGTCGAAATGACTCTCCGAATCTCTATGGAATCTGGAGGTGGTATAACTTCGAGAGTTTGTGATAAGGTCAACGCAGCATTCTGATTTTGTCCAGTGTTAGGTCTTCCATTCGGGTTAATCGAATCCGATTTACCATATTTTGTAATGACCAGTTTTCCCATCTTGCTCCCCACACCTGTTTGTGTGACTTCTACTGGGTATGCAACTTTCGATGTTTCTGATCCGTTCAAGGTAAGGTTGATGATTGTTTTTTCTCGAAACATATTTTGTCCGTTAGCGAATTCAGCCGTCTGCACGTTTGGTATTCCTGTTTGTAACTTTTTAGTTGTATCAGTTTGCCTTGTAATTTTAAACGTGTGATCAGATTCGCAAGTACATTCACACTTTTTATCTGGACAGTCACCCAGTCTACAGTGTGAGAAGCACCACCACCTCATCCCGGGTACCATACTATAGTCTCCCACAGCTTTGCAGACGAACAGCTGACCGTCTGGACACATATTTGAGGGGACAACTGGACTTAAAGACAGGGAATTCGGAAGTCGTTGTCGGAATTTTCCACTAAAAAGATCAATATCATTAGGATTTAGATTATCTTTACCAGCCCTCATATTTTTGATATTGCTTTGTTCTCTTTGTGTTACACCAGAAATTCTTTGTCCACCGGTGACATAGATATTTTCGACTTTTTCATTAACATTTTGTAACGCCTTTAATTGAAACACTCCAGAGTTACTGTTTCTTGCTTGTGCCATTAGAATGTCCGATCCATCAAAGAATTGCTTTGTTACGGTAGGTCCCGCCTTTCCTTGTTTACTAAGGGTTTTAATGTCTTCTTTGGTAAGATCTGTCAGCTGATTACTCGACAACCTGTTCCTTTCGACATTCGATTCCAAAGGCAGTGGCTCGATCTGTACTATTTGACTCTTTGAGACACGAGATGAACCGATTTGATTTCCAGTGGTTTCCACCCGTTCATTTATGGAAGGAGATATGTTAAATTCGGACAGTCGAACAAGGGGAAGATCTGATTGATTCTTAATTGGTTTGCTATTTTTTGTTGGATTGACTTCATGAAGAATTACATTAGAATTTAATTGAATAGGTTCAAATTGCCCTTGAGCATTCTCTTGCATCTCACCTAAATAATACTTTCCCTCTATCGAAATTCTCTTCGATGGATGATGCTTTATTCCTTGCACCCTGTTGTTGAATGTAAGGCGAATAAACTTGTCCCTGACCCTTTCTCTATCGGTCATATTTCTTTGGTTTCCTTTTCTTTCATTCAATTCGTTTATCATTGCAACTGTTTCTAGACCGGATACAACAGTTTGTCCCAAATTCGTTGAAGTCGAGACAGTGGGTGAAATAGTTTTACTTGTTTCATTTGTGAGCTCCACGGTTTCGTTAAGTTCTGTAATGTTGTCAGCAACAGTTTCATTTCTATTATCTAGTGATATATTGGTACCCAGAAAAGGATTAAGTAGCTCACTGACAGTTGGGGAAATGACGAGTTGATTGTTACTTGTCACTTTTGGCAGGCTATTAGATTGACTTGAAAGTGCTTTAAGCATCTTGCTCATGTTGTTAACATCAACAATAGTTTGTTCCGTTGTTTTGATAGACCCAGTAATTGGTTCTGTCGTATTGACATCAAAAAGTAATGTCTCTTCGGTTGAATTATTATCCATTCTTAACATTGGAACTTTTGGCGTATTTTCATCCCACAAGGTCAGATTGTCAGCGCTCTGATTTGACAAAATCGTTTTCAGCGTATTTGAAAGCATTGTCAATGTGTTATTGCCAATAAAATCTGTATCAATGACAGTTTGGTTAGTATTCGAATTTTCAACAGTTGGTAATGGGTTATTGGCAATTGTTGAAGAATTTATTCTAATTCTTATGCCTGCTTCCTCTTCTTTAAGAGGTCTCATATCAGAAATCCCTAGCATATTCATCAAATTGAAGTTATGAGGTGCTATCACCGAGCCAATATGAGCCTCAGAAACCGGTACATTTCGCCTAGGATCATTTACGTAAGTTGGAAATGCCTTTATATTACTTGAAGATTTTTCTAATTGATTCCCACCACTACCAATTCGTTGAATAAGAATAGGTTCCTGGACAATTTCAGAAAGTAAATTTGTCTTAGGGATATTTACTCCTTGTACACCTACTTGATTATTATTTGGACCCTCTGTCATCCTTGAAAATTGACCAGGAAACCTATCAAACGACAGCTGAAAGCCTGGCTCATAAGCAGGATTTACATCTAAAGTTTGCGTCAAAATTGCCCTGTTTCTCTGCAGTTCACCAACGATCGCTTCCAGCTTTTGAAGAATGCGCTTATTAACATCATCCGTTTGGTTAAGCATAGAGTTGTTATCAACAAATGTACCTTTTGAAGTCATATTTAGTAGACGGACCTTTATTGGAGGCATTATGTCCGGAACTGGCAAATCATTCCAATTCTTTTCATTTGGATTTGTTGTTCTCTCAACTGCAGTACTGGGCGAGTCTGGTTGTGACCATACTAGGGGTATACCGATATATGGTGGCATGACTTGATCTTGAGAAGCGCCTATATTAACGAATGTACTGGAGTCTTTACTTTCGTTTCTATTCTGACGATTTAAGTCCCATAGTGTTGAAAATGTCGTGTTTATTTCCTTGTTCAGGGGTCTTTCAGCTGAGTTGATATTTTTCTCCTCTGATACCCCTCTACCATTCATTGGGATTGAGACTTCATTGACTGGTATATAAACAGGTCCTGTCCCGCCAATGATATTGTTTGTAGTTCTTAAGCTGTCAGCGTTCTGTTCTAAACCTTGAATTCTTACTGGACCAGAGAATAGCCCAAATCCATTACCTACCCCTTGGCCTTTCCAAACAGTATTTGATGACATTACTCTCTTGTTATCATCAAAATTTTGTTGCATCGATGGATCTTTTTCAACTTTACCAGCCTTTTGCGGAACAAAGATAGGAGGCATTATTTCAGGCGACTCCAACAAGTTGAAAAATAAATCTCTGGTTTCGCCTTTTCTCAAAGAACCCGTTGCTTTACTCGTTGTGCTAGGTGGTATTATATTTGGTACATCTATTGTATTTGATGCAGTTCCTATGTTTTGATTTCTCAAAGACCTGTCGATCAGCATATTATCAATTTTTTGAACAGGCATAAAGTTTGATTCTCTATTAGAAGAAGGTCTCTGTTCTGATATTCTATTATTTTTGTTGAATCTGCGTCTTATCATATCTGCTTGTGCATTTGAAGAGGTAGGCAAGGAAATTCCTGAAAATTTACCAAATGACATTCCTCTCTGATTCGTAATACTTGGTGCTGTAATATCAGGTCTTGTACTGATTGGTATTTCGGTAAATACGCCTAAATTTCTATCCCACGACTCACCTGTAATTGCATTTTTCTGGTTGTTACTCGGAAGAATAGTTGTCAGTATTTTACTAGTGTTTATTTTTTGTAAGAAAATGTTGTCTTTCGAATCGGGGTTGAATTTAGGAATGAATATGTCAATAAACATGCCAGGTTGAATTGGAATTCCACCTCTTGTATCTGCTTGCCCGTCGATCTCTGGCATGTATGTAATTCCTCCTTGAAACTGTCCAAACGTGCTGCTTGGTGTTGTCTTGGGTCTAGTCACTGGATCAACAACAGTTTTAGCTTTGTCCACAATTGGCCCAATATTGTCAGGGCTCGTTGGCTTATCGAAAATCAAGTCAATTCCTAGATTTTTCCCAGTTATTCCAGAAAACATAGGAGTAGTGTCAGATCTATCTTTAGGCATATTAGATCCGTTGTCAGATATTGTTTTTAGGTAATCCTCTTTCAATGTGGTTGATCCTGGAGCCGGGGTCGATATAAAAGTATTGTATGTAGTATTGATCATTTGTTCAGAGACAAATGTTGATGTTATATCGAAACTAGTTGTATCTATAATTGTTTGCCTATCACTGGTAGTCGGCTGAACATTATCTGTACTAAATGTGACGTTAGACGTTATGTTGGGTATAAAGTCTGCTTGGGTAGATGTAAATTCTAAAATAGGGTCAATTGTAGATACCGGCTCTGACGTAGGTTGTATATACGGTACGTCTGTACTCGATGGCATTACGTCAGATGTGGTTATTATGTATGGGTCGGAAACCATCTCAGTTTGGTTGACATTATATGGTTCAGTAATATTTAAACCAGGTGTAGTCTGGAAAGCAACAGACGTAGTCATAGTTTTCACAATAGGCTCTGTTATCGGCCTCGTTGCCTTTTCTGTTATCATATCGGTTACTTTAGTACTTTGTTGACTTCTGATTGTTGACGAAATCGTAGTCTGACTAGGCGTTGTGGTTTCAGGGAAAATCGAGTCTCCTGTAGGAAATATGGTTATAACGTTTGGAACTTCCACCACTCTCTGATTTGGTTTCGGTGTTGGGAACAGTACACGGTCAAACAATGTGTCAGACACCACAACAATCCTTTGGTTCGGCTCAGCTGTCGATATATTTTGAGCAGTAACGTTTATTTGTCCATCTGTTGCATCTGATATGTTAAGGGGAATCTCTGTTATAGTTATGTTAATTATAGGTGGTACAACTGTAGTTCGTACTGTATCATTTAATGTAGTATTTGAGGATTCTGGCAAAGGGATTTCGGTATCAACCATTGGAATGTCAGTAGTTGTATTCATAACCATTGTAAATGTATCGTTAATAGCTGAAGTAGTATTGTTAATGTCAGTAACTGTTAGTGTAAAGTTATCAGTTACTGTACTATCATTTGTAACTAATTCATAATCATAATAAAATATAAACGGCTCTGTTGTTTCTGTGCCATTCACTGCAGTATCAGGATTTGTTACATTCAACATATCCTGTTGCTTAGTTCCTGTTTGTGTTTCTGGTGTTGTCATATTTATAAACGTATCATTTGTGAATAAATCCGTGGATATTGTCTCATTCAGAACATCAATATTTGTCGTACTCTCATTGACGTTTATCTCTGTATTGTTTGTATTGTCAACATATGTTTGATTCGCTGTTTGATTGTTATTACCTGGAATGTCCGAGTACGTGAAATAGTCGTAATAATAATCAGTATATGTGCTATTATAATCGTATGTGTCATAATTACCAATTACTGTTCTCGAAGGAATATCCGTGACATTCTGGTTCATAGTTTTGTTCTCATTTGATTGATATGTAGACATTTCCCCTGGTAATGGAATCTCTGTTTGTGTTATATTAAATTCTGTTCCGTTAAATAAGAAAGTGTCGTTCATAGAACCATCGATTGATGTTTTATCTGATATATTTCCAGATATAATTACCGTATCATTTTCTATGGAAACAAAATCAGTTTGATTGCCACCGAAAATATCAGAAATATTTGGATAGCCAGCCGTTACATTATTTACGGAAATAATCACAGAGCTTCGTGTGTTCGTACTCGTTTCATTTATAATTATCGTTTGATTCAAATCAGTCTCAGTCGGTACAGTTGTAAATGGTATATCAGAGGTCATTGGTTCAAGGATAGGGTCTAGAGTCTCGGGACCAAGTTGTTCCAATCCAACAAGCGGCCGATTCGGTAAATTAAATGCGTCTGTTGTCCTATTCAGTATGTTCTGGAAATTCTCTGAGTTTCTTTTTATTCCAAATCTTCGGTTCAAATTTGCAGAAGATGTGCTCGAGATGGGTTTTGTAATAATAGATATAAATTTTCCAGAGTTTGATAATGTTGGAAGAGGCTTGTTAAGATATATTGAAGATTGGCCTCTGCCAGGGAATGTGTTTGTTGGAAATCCTGTTGTCTTAGGAAAATTTCTTGCCGGTGTTGCTCTAGTAAGCATTCCTGCTACTTGAGAAGATGTTCCAGCTGATAAAGATGTTGTAGGTAGATCGGAAAATCTCGCTGGAGCGCTTGTTGTAGTTACAGATAACTCTGGGGAAGTTGACAAATCTACCACTGATGAAGCTGTTGAAAATGGTGGCGAGAAAGGTGACGTGATTAGAGGTTTGTCCGTTGACAGTACGATTCTTCCCGTAAGTTTCAGATTCTCTCTGCTCCGAGGGATTCTTAATAAGGCACAATCGAAAAATAACTGGTCGGCAACTCGACTCCTAGCTCCTGAAAATACACACATACTTGCTTAACGATCTACTGAATAAGTAACTATCAAAGAGAAAAAATGTGACAATGAAAATACTTTCTGAGCCTTTAATGACCACCGTTAGTTTTGTGGTAAGGTATCATTTGCTGTTAACCCGTTCCCACACAACAAAGTTTTAGACTTGTCCTAATTGAAAGAAGCTGCAGACGACAATTTAATTTGATGGATTTTTATTTATTTATTTATTTATTGTCTTTTGGGATAGAAGCTATTGTGGATAATGAAGAAATAGTTTGATACAAGTGATTTCTTCATTTTCCACAATGTTTTCCAAAGCTTTTTTTCTTGATGGGCGTAAAAAGGAGGGATTGTGAGGTAATGGGCTAAAGTAACCTTACCATAGAACTTAAAATAAGCAAATCTATTGTCCTTTTGGAATGATCTCGAAGTTTTGAACTGGTTGAATTCAAAGTTAACTGCGCGCAACAAGTATAATAATAAAAAAGAATGTCGTCTTTAACATCGATATTTTCTGCAAAGTTTCTCAAAAAATAAAATATGAACGGATGAATAAATACATGAAAATAATTAAAAAGAATCCATATATTATATTCTCACATAAATAAATAAATGAAAAAAATGCGCCCCTCTTTTTTTTTACCTAAATTAACCAACATCAACATCAACAACAACAATAAAACACAACAACAACAACAACAAAAAAGCTCGCTTATACAACCAGTAATACGGCATTTGATAATAATCTAATTTTTAGTTTCGTCTATCAAAAACGGGCGTTCTGATCGGTTGAAAAAAAATATTCATAACTCAATGAACAAAATTTTGAGCACGCAGCGATTTTGTATGCTTCCGCACAAAATAGTCCCATACAAAAAGGTATCAAAACATGTAAAATATTTGATTTTTTCGCTCGATGCTTTTAAATTATAAGAAATGAAGAGAATATTTTTTTTGTTTTCATGGAAGTATGAACCGAAAAACTTAATCACACAATGTATGAATCCGTTTCGCGTATTCATACAGTGTGATTAGGTTTTTCGGTTCATACCTCCATGAAAACAAAAAAAAAAAAATCTCTTCATCTCTAAACAAAAGCACCAACTAGGATAATGATGTTACTATTTTTTCAACGTGGCTTTTATTTGATGGATTAAGTCGTCGTAAATCGTTTATCAATTAAAGAATCAACCGACCTATCAAATGTTGATTTATACCGGAAGTGAACTTTGCTTCAACCTTATGTGAAGCATTTTGTTGATATGGCGACTGAAACGTCGTAACTATAATTTATTTAAGATGTACTTACGACGGCTAGGTCGCCAATCATTCATTTAAGAGATGAAGAGAATATTGTTTTTGCTTCGCGTATTCATACAGTGTGATTAGGTTTTTCGGTTCATACCTCCATGAAAACAAAACAAAACAAAACAAAAAAAAAAGCATTCTCTTCATTTTTTGTTATTTATTAGCATCGATCGAAAAAACCAAAGCTTTACAATTTTTTTATACCGTTTTGTATAGGACTATTTTGAGCAGAAGCATACGTGCTAAAAATTATGTTCATGGAATTATAAATAACTTTTCATGGAATTTTGGGGAAAAAGCCGTTTATATCTAAATGGAACCTCCTGTCAGAGCTCACTGGTCATGGCCATCGATTGTCAATCAAATAATGAGGCGACCGATGAAATCATTCATTTAAACCAGAAATGAGTTTTGAACTCCGAAATTGGTCGCCATTTTTGTGAACCGTTTTTGTTGGTTTTGCGACTTTAAACAACGTAATCACTGCCTTTTCAAACTGCTGTTCCGACCTTTAGGTCGCCAACCAGCCAATCTATCTTATAGTTACATGCTACTGTGTATGAATTTTGCAAAATAACGCCGTTGAAAACCGAAGCTGGACTACCTGTCGGAGTCAGTGGATGGGGTCTACAGAGTCGGTGGGGGGGCCAGCGAGTGGTCAATTGACGATGCATGTGATCATAGTTTCAAATAGATCTATCAAAGGTAAGAAGTACCCTATAGGATTGTTTTAAAGTGAGTTAAAAAAACGTTTCCATAGCGGGGCATAGAAATTCTGACAATTATACATTAAGACTTATTTCCCTTGGTGGATTAGATCGTTTTTTATTTATATTGAACGAATGAGGCTGCGGGCATAGCGCAGTGGTAGCGAGTCGGACTCCTTATCACGGGATCCCCGGTTCGATCCCCGGTCGCGGAGAATATCCTGTCTCCCACCAATTGGTGGATAAACGTAAACCTAAGTGGTTACATATAGACAAAGTTGACCTGTTCTTCAAGCTCTTAATCCTTGTCATGCTGAAACCGGAATATACCGGGTTTAGCAGGAGGTATAGACAAAGATCAGCCTGCACAATAGTGCAGTCTGATCTTCGTCTGTACCGCCTGCCTGTCCTTTCCAAACGAGAGTTGTTTATGGAATAAAATTTCAAAAGAAATATTACTAAATGGATAACAAGTGCTCCTAGTTCTTTCAGTCTTTTGTTTTTAATGCAATTCTGAAAATGACAAGCAGGTGGTGTAGACTAATATCAGACTGCACATATGTGCAGGCTTATCTTTGTCTTTACCTCCTGCCAAAATAGGAATATTCCGTGTTCAGCATGAAAAGGGGTTAACCTTACAAGAATGGGGACTTCTTAACCCTGGTCATGCTGAACACGGAATATTCCTATTTTGGCAGGAGGTTTAGACAAAGATAAGCCTGCACACAAGTGCAGTCTGATATTAGTCTACACCGCCTGCTTGTTCCGGTTAAGCCAGGCTTGTGTTTGAAATCTTATGTTAATAAATATAGTCCTGCAACAAGTACTATCAGTGCTTTCAGCTCTTTGATTTTCATGCTGTTTTGAAAAGGATTTTATATAACAGGCAAGGTTTAATATATAGTAAATACGTTTACTTTGCTGTTTAGATACTCAAAACTAGCTTTATTTGTCAAATAATTCGGATTTCTTTGTGGCCAAGAATGTCAGAAATTTGACGTATATAGTGTAGTGGAAAAACTTATATATTTTTAATTGTACTTCAAATGACATGGACACGCGTTTAAAGGTCGTCTGCTGTCAAATTATGTATCATCACTCCTTTAGACTTTACCCGCAACATTTGTTACTGAAAAAAGTCTGAAATAGTTTCTAAAATTGAATAACTTAATGTGGACGTAAAATAAATCAGTAAAGCAAATTGTGACAAGTTTATCCACGTAGATAAAAAGGGAAGGGCGGAGAGAGAGAGGGGTGGGTGGGTATAATAATCAAACATTTTTCATTTTTGTTATGTTTTCAAGTGATCTATTTAATAAGATTCGTTCATAAATAATCTCTTGATGACATTACAGATGGACTCGTGGAATTGTGAAAACGATAATTCATTTTTTTTTTTTTTACTTTCATAACATAGCTTTCTTTCCTTTTGTTCTACTGAGCGTAAACTATGCCGGAAGATAGTCGCTGATGACGTCACGATATTTTCAACGTTATGAACGTGAAAAAAACGCGACGAGACACAGCCTTGAACTGGTGATAGCTAGGAAGCACACAGATTAGTGATTTTCGACGTGATATAAGTTAACCGTTTCTTGTACAATCCCTGGTTTTTACTTCCCTGTGATCTTATACTTGAGATAACATTGTGGAAAAAGAAGAAATTGCTTGTAACAAGCAATTTTCCCCTTTTCCACAACATTTTGTACCAAATACAACGGTTTCATTTCAAATTTCATCCAATTTTGATTTTCGTCTGCAACTTCTTTCAATTTTGACCAGTCTAAAATTTCAAAAAAATGGGAAAGGGCTAAAGAACGTTTTAAGCTGCATTAAACCACACATAATAACAACAATAATGAAAAGATATGACAAAAAACAAATAAAATCAGCAACATCAACAACAACAACAACAATAGTAATAACCATCAATTGTTAATTAATTACTAATTACTAAGTAAACGCACTGTCTTAAAGCGGCTCTTGCACAGATTATGAAAGAAAAGTTTTTGCTCTCAATATTCAAATGTATAACTGTAATGCTGTCAGACATTTGTAATAAGAAAGTGATTGACCCGCCTTTTTAATGAACATCACTGTTCATTTTTTTAAAAGAAATAAAAGAAGCAAAATAAATAAAAAAAGTAGGCGTTACGAGGCGCCAAAAAAGTCTGCGAAGTGCAACCCGAATGGAACCGGAATTCATCGGCTAAATACGTTTTCTGTTGATTGCACCAAAAACTGCCTTTTTTGTACTTTCGATGACGTATCAATTACGTCACCAGCTTCCGCTAGTAATACTGTCGTTACCGATATCTCCCGAAGACAAACGATGTCACCCGATAAATTCTGATGTTTCAAAGTAGGGCACTGAGAATGCATCACATTAGTTTGAATTTTAAGAGAACTTAGTCGATTTAACGCGAGGAAGTATGTTTACTCTTTCGCTAATCTTTCTTGAATAGAGAAGAAGCCGTCAAGACGCGGCCGCTTACCATATGTGTCTCTCCGATGACAAAAATACCCAGACCCTCGAGCCGTTGATCCATCCCAAACCTTTGTCCCGAAATATGATAATAATGGTAATAATAATAATGATAATAATAAAGATAATAAAATAATAAAAAAACATTAAAAAAGTATATCTGGTCTTTTTAAAGACGACTTTACTAACTTTGAAAATAGAATCAGACGAAACGTTTTGATATCGAGTGAAAACAGACCCAATAGCAAAATCATTTAAGCAATACTACTACTACTAATAATAAGAATTAAAGATAACATTAAAAATGATTGTAAGGATAATAATAAGATGAATGACCGTTTAATAAAAAACGACTATATTAAGTTTAAACATCGAATCAGTCGAAACTAGTTGATTTCGATTTCGTTTTGAATAAGAAGCAAATAGCACTTAAATCCATGCAAGTAAGTTCGAAAACCTATTTTATTCACCTTTAAATTGTAATTTAGATGCAAGAAGATCAAGACGTCGGTTTCATTCTAAAACTTCGTAACTACTGCTTGAATCAAGATGTAGTTACGAGGATTTAGATCGAACGCGACAATATGTTATGGTTCTGCAAAGCTTACAAATGAAAACCCACCTGGAACATATTTAACTTGCAGTACGCATCTCTCACACGCGGTTTCCGGTGGAAGTGTGATTTGCAGTCTCGCAGAATTCTGTTCATTTCCGGGAATATACCGATAATCGTCGAAAAGCTTTAATGGTGCCACGTTTCGGCAGTAGTCGGCATTTACGAGTGAATCCGGTCCTAGTTTACATAGCCTCAACTCAAAATAGCCCTGCATGTTCATACGGAAGCCCAGACGGATCTCCAATGGACCTTCGCTCGTGTTAACAGGCTGAAAATCTTTGGCCGAGATTAGCTCTGTTGGGAGTTCATTTGGCCCTTCGCCACACACTCCGCATAGCTCCTCCTGAAAAAATAAATCTCCACAATAAAAATAGTTCGACATAGATAAAAGAACATGAAACTGACGGATCGCTGAACAGGCCATTTGACTCCGCTGGCCGCGCCCACTGAGCTCCATTAGGAAGTTCCACTCAAATATCAAATGGCCTTATTTTGTCACATTGATAGCAAGAACCATGTAATAAAAAAAAGTAAAATGATAGGTTAGCGACTTAGACGTTGTGTCTAAAGATTGAATAAGTTGAAGTTATGACATTTAGGTTGCCAAATCAACAAAAATTCTTCAAAGCATTGAATAAGATGAAGTTATGACATTTAGGTTGCCAAATCAAGAAAAATGCTTCAAAGCAATCGTTGCCAATGTTTGAGTTCAAAGTTCCCCTGGTCTAAATGAATGATTTGATTGATCGATTGGTTGTTTGATTTATAGCTGTAAAACGTCAAATGAGGCTCATAACCATCAATGTTCAATAAAAGTGGCTCAGTCGCCATTCAATTCATATCTCAGAAATTGTTTAACCCATTCCGACAAAAGCCCTCCTTTTTACGCCCCTAAAGAAAAGAGCTGTGGAAAACATTACTTTAAATATTCTTTTTTTCGTACACAGTGATACTATGGAACAGCCTTCCAGACACAATTGTACAGCAACCTGATATTGCAGCGTTCAAAAAGAGTCTTGATTCTTTTCAGATAGTGAGCCGTCCCTGAATGACCAAAATATGTTTTATCAGCTCTTTTAATTTAACACTCACAATACCTTTAAAATTTTGCACCCTAACAAATGTCTAACAGTTTTTATTCCAGCACAGACGCGCACCTGCCAGTAATACCCGAAAGGGGAGTTGGGCAGTATATATAGATAGATAGATAGATTGCGAAAAATGAAGAAATTGCTTGTTACAAGCAACTTCTTCATTTTACACAATATTTTCTTCCCCAAAAGACCAAATTTTTTTTAAATTCCACCTACAAAAAATTGTCGTCTGCAACATCTTTCAATTTGGACTAGTCTAAATTTTTCTTGTGTGGGAATGGGTAAAAACACTCTACAATTCTGTTCACATCGCTCAAAGCGTGCCACCATTTCATTGGCTGTTCTTGGTATGAACGTTTGTGATTGGTCCAAGTCAAATCTATTTCTAATACAATAAACACATTTTCATAAACAGAGGTGATTGTACATTGCTCACATCTTCAAAACTTTAATTTTGTATTACCCTTTCCTGTTCAAATACGGGATTTTACGTTCCTTTGATTTTATACTTGAGAAAACAATGTGGAAAAAGAAGCAATTGCTCATAACAAGCATTTTCTCCTTTTTCCACAATATTTTCTATCACATAGGATGGTTTCATTTCATATGACATCCAGTTTTCATTGTCGTTTGCAATCTTTTTCAATTTGGACTAGTCTAAAATTTCCAAAAACAGGAAAGGGTTAAAGAATAGCTCATTGAACTCTTTCAATCAAATGATAGATACATTGAAATAATAATAAAAGTTTCACGATGTTTTTATCGTACTTGTGATTTCACGTATTTCTTTCACGATTTGATAAAATAATTTTCAGTTTCGTCTATCAAAAACGGGCGTTCTGATTGGTTATTCATACCTCCATGAACAACATTTTGGGCACGCAGCTTTTTAGTATTTTCCGCTTAAAATAGTTCCATACAAAAAAGTATCAAAACTTGTTTTTGCATGTTTTCGCTCGATGCTATTAAGTTGTAAGAGATGAAGAGAATATTTTTTTTTTCATGGATTAGGTTTTTCGGTAAATACCTCCATAAAAAAATCTCCCCATCTCTTAAACCTTAAACTTAAACAAGCAATTTCATATTTGCTCACAATATTTTCTACCATGTAGGTTGGTTACTTTTCAAATTGCGCTCACTTTAAGTTGTTGTCATCTCCAACTTCTTTCGAATTGGACAAGTCTTAAATTTTGAAAAAGAGGAAAGGATTAAGTAGGTCGGATTTGGTTTTGTGCTAATGTTGAGGAGTGTAGAGCCGTGTATCCAAAGATGGATTCTCAACCGATCCATTATTTTCGGACGATCCTGTTTTCATATGACTACAGAGGATAAAGAGATAAAAACGTTTTACTTTCGAAAGGATTTCTGAATAAAGATTCACCATTCTCAAGATACGTCAGGCGACATGGGACATTGATTGATTGGTTGAATGGGGTTTAACACCACTTTTAACAGTAGTTCAGTCATATCGCGGCGGCTTGAGCACCTAACAATGGATTCCTGGTATTTATCTCGCCATTACTACCACTACATCCTTTCTTAGCCTCCAGCTGCTATCCCACTTATGTTAACGAATATCCACCCATTGGTGAGGAATGTCGAAAAGGATCGAACCCACGACATCCCATGATTGAAGATTGGTAGTCGAATTCACTACCGACTGCGCTATGACGGCGGCAGTAAAGAGTTCAATCAGCCAAAAGTTCACAATAAAGAGCTTAGTGCTAATATCAATGGGAAAAGAATAATTCTTGCTGAGCAAACGTCAACTTTAGCGACATGTGCGTGTTGACGGCAGCCGACTTCAATTATTACTAATGTCGTAAAATTGACTTGAATGTCGTAAAAACCACCTGTTTAATCATGTGTTGACATACGTTTTAGTACCATTATTTGACAAAGGTGACCACAGTTTTCTATTATACGGAACCCCTTTTCCTCACGCGAATACGTATACGGTGATTGCATTGAATTCGTTTTGAATTTGTTATCTGGGAAAAGCTGGTTTAGCATGAACTTTTATTCGATTGGTGAAAAGTGTCTTATCACGTGACCTTCTATCAGTTCTCGACATAGACCTTTTAATTGTCCAAAGCGCAGAGGTAACGCGTAAGTTTCCTAGTCAATGGGTCCCGGGTTCGATCACCGGCCTGGAAAAATATCCTTTCCGAAAACTTTCTCCAACCAATGGATGGATAATCGTTTACCTAAGTGGGTTGAGCAGCTGGAATCTTAGAAAGGATGTAATCGCTGTATTGGTATGAGAAATACCAGGAATCCGTGGTTAGGTGTTCTACACGCCGCGATATAACTGAAATACTGTTAAAACCGGGTTCAATCAATCAAATTATTTTATTGAATTTTTTTGAGTAGGAAACAATGTTTATAATGGATTTAGAAAGCCATTTAAAAACAACTTGATTACATTTGCCAAAGTCTCGTCAAAATCAATTTAGTTATTTTCAGAAGATCTATCTGGTCTCTCACCAATGTGTGGATAATCGTAAATGTAAGTGGGATAGCAGCTGGAGGCTAGGAAAGGATGTAGTGGTAGAACTAGTGTGAGAAATACCGGGAATCCATTGTTAGGTGCTCCAGTCGCCGCGATTTGATTGAAATACTGTTAAAAGCGGCGTTAAACCCCATTCAATCAATCAAACAATCCGTAGATCTCTCAATACTGATCTCTCAAGCGGCGGACTACTAGTTTACTGATCTATACAATATATTGATAAAAATTTATAAATATTCTTTTAACCCTTTACTGTTAAAACACTGGTTTTTTACGTCCCTGTAGTTTTAAACTTAAGAAAACATTGTGGAAAAAGAAGAAATTGCTTGTCACAAGCAATTTCTTCTTTTTCCACAATATTTCCTACCCTTCTGATTGATTATTTTCAAATGAAATATACTTTGAATTGTTGTCTGCAAAACCTTTGAATTTGGGCAGGTCTAAAATTTTGCAAAAGCAGGAAAGGGTTAAGCAAAACTATATCGTCTTCAAACAAAATGATGGTATAGTTCGAATAAGTTCGGTGAAACTTAAGAGGAAAATAACTCTATCAATTAATAAATAGGCATCATCTCACTCCAAAGATTGGCTTTTAAAATAATGTCACTGTTAATATGCTGAATCATGAAATGCTGAATGTTAATATGCTGAATGTTAATATGCTGAATGTTAATATGCTGAATGTTGATATGCTGAATGTTGATATGCTGAGTGTTAATATGCTGAATGTTAATATGCTGAATGTTGATATGCTGAATGTTGATATACTGAATGTAAATATGCTGAATGTTAATATGCTAAATGTTGATATGCTGAATGTTAATATGCTGAATGTTAATATGCTGAATGTGAATATGCTGAATGTTGATATGCTGAATGTTGATATGCTAAATGTTAATATGCTGAATGTTGATATGCTGAATGTTGATATGCTGGATAGAATGAATCCATAATAAAACATTTTTAAAGTAGGATTTTTTGTCGAAATTGATTGGGGTTAAACGCCGCTTTTTACAAGTTTTCAGTCCAATCGCGGCGGATGGAGCACCTAACAATGGATTCCTGGTATATCTCGCAGCAGTACTACCACTACATCCTTTCCTAGCCCCAGCTGCTACCCCTCTAAAGTTAACGGTTATCCACCCATTGTTCAGAGACAAATGTTAGAAAAGATATGTGCCGCCGTCTGTGATCAAACCCATGACATCCCATGTCCCACAATGTTTTCCAAAGCTTTTGTTTCTTTTGGGCGTCAAAAAGACAAGTAGTGGAAGAATGTTGATTGTTTGGTTGAATGTGGTTAAACGCCACTTTTAACAGTATTTCAGTCATATCACGGCAGCTGGAGCACCCATCAACGAATTCCTGGTATTTCTCACACCAGTAACACCATTTAATCCTTTCCTAGCTCCATCTGCTATTTCACTAATGTTTACGATTATCCACCCATTGTTGAGAGACAAATGTTGGGAAGGATATGAGCTGCCGCCTGTGATCAAACCCATGACACCCCATGTTTGAAGATCGAGAGTCTGATGCGCTACCATCTGCGCTATGACGGCGGCGTGTGATTAGGTTTATAATATCTTATATAAATGAAATCAAAACAATTATTCTTTTTTCACCTTTTAAGTTATCTTTATATTCTTGCCTATTACCTTATGGATTAGGTTTTCATCTGAGATGTGAAGAAAAATTTTCGTTGAGGTATTAACCTACAATCTTCAATCACAGTGTATGAATACACAAAGTGGATTAATTCATAAATAATTTAATTTTTAGTTTCATCTATCAAAAACGAGCCTTCTGATTGGTCGAAAATTTAATTCATACCTCCATGAACACAATTTTGATCATGCAGTGATTTTGTATGCTTCCGCACAAAATAGTCCCATATAAAAAGGTATCAAAATATGTAAAGTTTTTGCTTTTTTCGCTCGATGATATTAAATCATAAGAAATGAAGAGAGTGTTTTTTGTTTTCATGGAGGTATGAACCGAAAAACCTAATCACACAATGTATGAATCCGCTTCGCAAAAAATATTCCCTTCATCTCTTAAATGTGATTAAGCTTCAAGAATCTCGCATCAATGGAAACATATAATATTCTCTTTATTTCTTATAGTTAAATGCCATCAAGAAAAAACAAGGCAAAACTTTTAACTTGTTTCGAGTAAATCCTCGTGAATCTACTTTGTGAGTATGCATACAAAATAGGTGCGTGCTCATAATGTTGTACATGGGAGTATATACAAATGCCAATCAAAACGCCCGAGTTCTAATAGATGAAACTAGGATTAAATTAATCTTCACAGAATACTTGAAAATGCGTTTTTGATAATTGGCATTTGTAATAATAAGAATCCCTCAACCCCTTCTCAATTGTAGACTGGCTTAAATTGGGAAAAAAGCAAAAAAAAAAAAAAACAAAAAAAAAAAAAAAAAAAAAACCAAAAAAAAAAAAAAAAACAAAAAAAAAACAAAAAAAAAACAAAAAAAAAAATACGTTGCAGACAAAAAATAAAGCGGGTTTAAATAAAATAATAAGGGTCATGTGGGACAGAAAACATTGTGAGAAAAGTAGAAATTGCTTGTTACAAGCAGTTATACTTTTCTCACGATGTTTTCCATCTCTACATTTCTTTTGCCCGTAAAAATGCGGGATTTTCTGGTAACGGGTTAAATGCAGGTTTTAAGGATGTTTTAAGGAAAGGAAAAAGAAAGAACTTGAAAAGACGGATCGCTGAAACCTCCACAGACTCCAGCAGGATATTAGACGATGATATTTTGAAAATGTTACGGTCAGTAAAACAAAAAAGCAAAAGTGAAATGTTTTGTTAGCGACCTAAACATGGTAACTTCAGCTTGAAAAAACTTTAGTTACGACGTTCAAGTCGATATTCAACGAATAATGCTTCACATTAATGTCTACCTGTGTCGGAGTTCAAAGTTCACTTCCGGTATAAATGTTTGATTTGATTGGCCTATCGAATGTTTCAATGACACTGCCTTTTCAATTGCCCTTTGCCTGAGAAAAGTATTTTTTTTAAAACAGCTGTGAGAAGTAGATAAGCACACAACTCCATTTTTATTTCAAATCACCAAAGTAAGACATTGAGAACTTCATGTGAAAAAAGGTTATTTCTTTGAAAAAGAGGATCACATTTTTATTAAACGATGGAAAATCGATGCATCTAGTTCAGTTTTTCATATCTGACTCTAAACTGTCGGAAAACGCTTTAGATTGAAAAAAGTGATAAGATTTTCACGAGAACAGGTTTTTTAATAAATGTAGTTTTTTTTCATTGTATTGTTTTATTGGAATAGGAAAATGTAATCCCTATAATTCAACATAAACCAATACAGAAAACAGAAATACGATGTTGTATTATCAAAGATTTCGCGAGTTTCAAACAGGATTCCTATATTTTGTGCGGAATGTAAAAAAGTTCCGAAGCAACTTTTTCGCGGAAGTATTAAACAATACTTTAAGCCAACCGAAATCCCCTAGATTTGATTGAGTTGCTTTAACCACATAGGCTTAATATACAACTTATATTAATTATCTCTAAAATGCAATTATATCTCTATTTTATAAATGCTTAATCTATTCCAATAGAAAGAAAGCGTTGGAAAACATTCTGGAAAATGAAGAAATTGCTTGTTACAAGCAATTTATTCATTATCCGCAATATTTTATAACCCGTACGAAAAGAAAAAAAAAAAAAAAAAAAAAATGCCAAAATTCCGTCAACAAAAAAATGTCGTCTGCAACATCTTTGAATTTTGACCCGTCTAAAATCTCATTATTTGGGAATGGGTTAAAGCTTAATATAGAGCGTTTACTCACAGGATTCCCACCACAATTTTGTAACATTTCCCTCGCCGTCTGTTGTAGGTAATTCCGTCTCGACATGGGGTACCGGAAACGTATCCAGCCGTAATTAGAATGGACTAAACACATTAGAATTAAGCACCGAAAAATTCCCATCGTTATCTTTTATATAGTTTTTTTTACAAATATTTTTTTTCTTTAAAACAGCAGTAATTTCAATCCAATGTAAATTCAAGTCCGCTGAACGTTAAGTTCTACAGCCATCCCGAAATAATCATATTTTTCTTACGACGTCTCTTAAAGTCTTATATAATTTGATTTTTTGATTTTCCTTTTTATTTCTTTTTTAAAGTAGCCAAATGGAATTTGAATGTTTTACAAAAAATCCGAATGAATTTCTTTGAGAGCTAACTTGACCTTAAACCTAAACGCCTTGCAAACGACGTCAACTAGTCGGAGATGACTTCGGACCTTAACTGGACATTGAGAAGGTTGACAAAACGAGGCGTTTACCCTACATAACAGTACATGAGTAGATTTTTTTTTCTTGACTAGACAATCGGTGAGGCCCGTCGTATGTAGAGTTTGTTGATTGTAACGTAACGTAACGTCGTTTGTATAAAATCGTTGACGTTTTTCACGTTTAACCCATTCACACACCATCAAAATTTAGACCAGTCCAAATTCAAAGAAGTTGCAGACGATAATCTTAAGATTATTAAATCTTTAAAAGCTTCTGTCTTTTGGAGTAGAAAACAATTAGGGTAATAAAGAAATTGCTTGTGACAAGCAATATCTTCATTTTTCATAATGTTTTCCAAAACATTCAGATTGAGAAGCGTTTAAAAGCCTCATTGTGTTGGAATGGGTTAACCCTTTTCCTGTACAATCCTTGAATTTTGCGTCCATGTGATATTATACTTGAGTACTTGAATTAACATAGTGGGAAAAAGAAGAAATTATTTGTAACAACCTATTCCTTATTTTCCTACTATATTTTCTTAAATATAGAAATTAATACTTTTATTTGTTCGTTTATTTATCAACGACAACAAGGCAAGTGTTCCTGCCCACAAAGCTCTTACAAGAAGTTGAATGATTGATTGAATGGGGTTTAACGCCGCTTTTAACAGTATTTCAGTCATATCGCGGCGGCTGGAGCACCTAACAATGGAATCCTGGTATTTCTCACACCATTACTACCACTACATTCTTTCCTAGCCTCCAGCTGCTATCCCACTTAGGTTTACGATTATGAGAGACAATTGTCGGAAAGAATATGTGCCGCCGCCGGGGATCGAACACATGACACCCATAATTGAAGATTAGGAGTCTAGCGCGCTACCCACTGTGCTATGACGGCGGCTACAAGAAGTTAGTCTTAGATATCAGACGGTGTTATTTTGCAGTTTGGGGCACTACGATGTATCACAAAAGTAAAATGATTGGTTGGTAAATATAACCTTAACGTCGTAACCAATAAGCTCACGATTTAGGCATAAAAAAAAAAAAAAAAAAAAAAAAAAATTGACATACATGTTAATATATGTTAGAGTTAAAAGCTCACTTCCGGTCTGAATATATGCTTTGATTTGTTTTGATTGGTCTATTAATGTTTTGATTGACAGTCGAGATCCGTCGGTTGTCCATAACAGCGGCGTCCTACAAAACCACAAGCTTTACATGCTTCGCGTATTCATACATAAATGTGATTAGGTTTTTCGGTTCATACCTCCATGTCATTAAAAAAAATATTCTCTTCATCTCTTAAATGGCCATTCTAGCTCTATGTGTATTCATTTTCGAAGTGGGACCTCTGTTAAACCTCCGGTGGATCCATTATCTATTCAAAATAATGTTTTTTACGATGATATCATTAAATCCCTTTTCACTAACAGGTAATGTTTTGCAAAAAAAGTGTGGTATTTTAATCCGTTGTTACAAATGAATTCTCAGAATTTACGATATCTTATCCAGGATTTATTACAAAAATTAACTCTATTTATGTCTACTCTATTTATGTCTACTCGAATTATGTCTATTCTATTAATGACTGCTCGGTTCATGAAGACTCTATTTGTGTCTATTTAATTTCAACGTTTAAAATTCGCATATAAATTTCAATATATTTTGAAGACTGTTTGTAATGTGATCAAAAATATCTTAAATTCCGTATCAAGCACAATTCTGAGGATCATATTAGCCCAAGTGCACCATAAATATCAAATAGTTCTCAGCTATTCAAATTTCTTTCGACGTCAAAGTCAGTTAGCCCATTCCACCACGACCGACATTCAAATTTCAAATAGAGATGTATTATTCATCCCATGCGTTGACTTGGAGATCGACTGTGAATAAAAATATGTCGCATCAAAAATAATTTTACCCATTCCCATTCAATCCCGCTTTTTTCCTCGCCGAATATAATACTTCAGTAAAACATTGTAAGAAATGGAGAAATTGCTTATAATCAGCAATTTCTCTTTTTCTCAAAATATTTTTTTACGTAATATGGTCCTTATTTTTCAATTTAAACCAGCTGTGTTTTGTCGTCTACAACCTCTTTCAATTTGGACCAGTCTAAAATGTAATCGTTTGGGAATGGATTTAACAAATTCTGGTCCCATATCTAGTGGATCCTACGGGACACACCCAGACCACGATAGCTTTTGTCCAATCCCTCTCTGAATAATAATTGTTATATATGAAAAATATTTGACCAATCGCTGGCCCCGCCCATTTACATCGTTAGCTCCGCCCATTGACTTCGTTAGCCCCGCCCATTGACTTCGTTTAAACCACCCATTGACTTCGTTAGCCTCGCCCATTGACTTCGTTAGCCCCCGCCCATTGACTTCGTTAGCTCCGCCCATTGACTTCGTTATCTCCGCCCATTGACTTCGTTAGCTCCGCCCATAGACTTCGTTAGCCCCGTCCATTGACTTCGTTAGCTCCGCCCATTGACTTCGTTAGCTCCGCCCATTGACTTCGTTAGCCCCGCCAATTGACTTCGTTAGCTCCGCCCATAGACTTCGTTAGCCCCGTCCATTGACTTCGTTAGCTCCGCCCATTGACTTCGTTAGCTCCGCCCATAGACTTCGTTAGCCCCGCCCATTGACTTCGTTAGCCCCGCCCATTTACATCGTTAGCCCCGCAAATTTGCATCGTTAGCCCCGCCCATTGACTTCGTTAGCCCCGCCCATTGACTTCGTTAGCTCCGCCCATTGACTTTGTTAGCCCCGCCGATCTACACCAACAGGAAGTCCCGCTTCGATTTTAAACGGCGTTATTTTGAAAAATTCATGGCCAGTATCATGTAACAATATAGTAAAATGGTTGGTTAAGATGGAGACAAATGCAAGAAAGTATATTTACCTCGCCCGGGGATCGAATCCTGAACTTCGTGGTTGAGGGTGCAACGGGATACCGACTGCGGTATTGCCGCGGCCGGCATGAAATGTGTGTGGCTGCGAGGAAGATTTATTTGTAGATTAAACGTATCATGCAACCACGGATGGTGATAGACTAAAATATTATTGTCACTTGTCCGCTTAGATTGGTAAGACAATCACTAATTAATTATATAGGGGTTGACGTCACTTTCAACAGTGCTTCACCGATATCGCGGGGGCTAGTGTATCTACCCATGACTTCCTGTCGTTTCTTATAACCACAGCTGGTCTTTCCACTTATGTACACTACTTATCATTTTACAAATATTTTGACCTATTATTTCTTTTATGAAGGAATAGACAGAGTAGCCACGGTCCGAATCCATGAAATCAATATTAAATATTATGTTGATGGGTCGAAGATGAATACGCACATCTGCTAACAATACACATTTGATAAAGCGTTTTTGAGAGGAAGATGCAAAATAAGACATTTGATTTGATGACATAGTGTTTTTGTTCCCATATAAATCCTATATAAATCTTTTTTTCTGTGAGGCAGCCTAAAATGGTTAACTCCTGAAAAACGTGCGCAATGTCAGGTGACTAGAACTATTCTGTGGAAATTCCGTTTAAATCCGTCCAGAAATGCAGGGGTAGTTGTACTAAGTCATTCCCACACAGTGACGCCTTCTGACGCCCCCCCCCCGAAAAACAACTGGGAAAACATGGTGTAAAATGAAGAAATTGCTTGTTACAAGCAATTTCTTCATTTTCCACAATGTTTTCTACCCAGAAAGTTGAAAAAAATCTAAACTTCCATCAACTTTAATTTTGTCGTCTGCAACTCTTTCAATTTGGACGAGTCTAAAATTTTGTCGTCTGGTAATGGGTTAAAAAGATGTAGACAAACGGACGCACGCACGCTAGGACAGGTGATACAACATTTACGTCCTCCTTCGGTGGCGTAAAATGCTCCAATTCGTTCTCAATACTGATAAAAACTATAATTGAAAGAGATTGCAGACGACCAAACAAAGTGTTTTAAAATGAAAAAATGGCTTATGAGACAGAATACTTTGCGAGAAAAGAAGAAATGGCACGTGACAAGCAATTTATTCTTTTCTAAGAATGCTTTCCATATCTTCACGTATATTTCTTTTCCACGGGATCGTGCGGTATTAGGTTAAAGACACCTTGTATTTCGTGATGGTGTATGAAACTCGAATTGTCAAACATAATTTCAAGAAACTATTTAAGAGGTGAAGAGAATAATTTTTGTTTTCTTGGAGGCATGAAACCGAAGAACTAATCACTCTGTATGAATACGCGAAGCGGATTCATACATAAGTGTAATTAGGGTTTTTCGGTTCATACCTCCATGAAAATCAAAAAAATATTCACTTCATTTCTTATGATTTAATAGCATCGAGCAAAAAAAAAAAAAAAAAAGCTTTACAAATTTTACCTTTTTGTATAGAACTTTTTTGTGCGGAAGCATACAAAATCGCTCAAAATTTTGTTGATTGAGTTCTGAATATTTTTTTCCACCAATCAGAATGTCTGTTTTTGATAGACGAAACTAAAATGAAATTATTCAATCACCATCAGATTGCACAAACAGTGTGATTATAGCCCTAGTTATGATATTCTGGAATCGTATGGTGTGATAGAACTGCCATCACTTATCAGATAAATTAATACGAAAAGAAAGGCGGAAATCACGATACCACCTAATTAAGTCAACACGAATTTTGTCGAATCACTGCTCTATAACTGCCTTTTACCACACAAATAAACACGAAAAGAAAGGCGGACACACGATACCACATAGTTAAGTCAACACCGATTTTGTCGAGTAACCGCTCTTAAATCGCCTTCTACCACACATATCTAGAAAAAATGGTGGATATCATGTTACTTGACATGATGCCAGTTAGTTAACGCGTTTTCCGCCAATTTTCTTGATAACTATCTGTTATGTGGTGGAAGTTCTATGTCACCATAGAATCACAATGACAAAGCGGAGAGAGCTTACAAAATTAGAGCAAGAGATGTACATGTTCGAATGAGAGATCAGATACTTTCTAAATTGCATCGATCGTCCAAGAGACTTATTGCTAAGATAAGAAACAATATTTGCGCATGCGCGTTTCGCATCCATAAAGGTAGGACAAAAATGATTACCCCACCATATGAATAACATAGTGTAGAAGGAAACTTATATAGATATTGTCAATTTTGTTTTTTCAATAAGTGACCAGCGTCAAAATCCCACTATAAAATCTTAACAATCGATCGTTTATTTCTGAAAAGATCACCAAAACTGAATTTTATGTTGTTGGATCTCATTTAAATCGTCTCATTTAGACAATTCAATCAAAATAGAATTAAATGAGATTCCAACGATATTTTTTGTATGTGCTCGAAGCCTAACCGATCCCCCATTTATGTCATAAAAGTGTATTAAGAGACCATTCGTTTAACTGACCAGTGTTTGACCGTCCATTGAGTGATCGCTTTATACAGGTTTAACTGTAAACCCAGACGCTTTCATTCCTTCTACACAACAAATTGCAAGAATTGATTAGATGGGGTTTAACAACGTTTTAACAGTATTTCGTCATTTCTCGGCGGCAGGAGCACCTAACAATGGATTCCTGGTATTTCTCATACGAGTAATTTATCACTATGTCCTTTCCAAGCTAGCTTCTATCCCAAATATCGGAAAGGATATGCGCCGGCGGGACTCTAACCAATGACATCCCGTGATTGAAGATTAGGAGTCTGACGCGCTACCGACTGAGCTATGACGGCGGCTCACAAATTGCAAGAAAAGAGATGAATCAAATAAAGAAAGAGGGGAGATATCTATGTTTATATGGAAAAGTTGACAACTCAATTCTGCTATAAGTTAGTTTGTAACAAGCCCCCGGGGATCGTTAAACCAAGCATCGTAGGTGCGAATAGGACGGGAAATAGCAATGTACGATTATCGCACGACGTTCGGTATAACTAGCCTTCTGACCTTCACCTGAATTTGTATAACACTTAGGCCTATTGTGTGTAATGACCGAAATGCATTTTTATGACGATTTGTGCCAATATTAGGGATATGATAGTGAATCTATACAATTAATGGATCGATGGCCGCGCCAAGTGACCTCCGACCCTTGACAAAATATTCGTATCAATAGAATTTCAAATTTTTAGTCTCCACTTAAAAAAAATACGTTTTACACAAATATAGCGGTTCAAAGATCACTTCCGGTCTCAATAAACGATTTAATTGGTCAATCGTTTTATTTCATTTACGACAGCGACCCTTATTACGGGCTGGATCCTTCCAGTCTGTAAACATTAAGCCTTTCCCACACAACATATTGTTAGGCTGATCCAAACTGAAAGAATCTGCAGACGACAATTTCAAATTGATGGAATTCAAAAATTTTCCGTCTTTATTCATAGAAAATATTGCGGAAATTGAAGAAATTGCTTGTTACGATTTCAACAATGTTTCCAAGGCTTTTTTCTTGATTGGCGTGAAAAGGAGGGGTTGTTTGGGAATGGGTTAAGCCGGTTATAGTATGACTTGAATCTCATTACAGAACAATTTGAAATGCAGCGACACCCAGTGACATTTCAAGGCGAGGCACAAGAGTGGAGGGGATTAGCTTTGCTATATTTAGTGAAACTAATTCCTCCGGAGAAATCACGCAAGACTAATCATACTTCCTTTTTTGTTGTCTGTAAATTCCTGTGGTGACATGAAATAGACATAATGCAACTTGTCAGTGGAAAAGATACCATCTCTAGCTGCCGTCATAGCGCAGTTGGTAGCGCATCAGACTCCTAATCTTCAATCACGGAGTTTCATGGGTTCGATCCCTGGAGGTGGCACATATCCTTTCCGTCATTTGTATCTCACCAACGGTTGGGTAATCGTTAACCTAAGTGGGATAGTAGCTGGAGGCTATAGGAAATATGTAATGGTGGTAGTGGTGCGAGCTATACTGGGAATCCATTATTAGGTACTCCAGCCGCCGCGATATGACGGAAAAATAAATAAAATCGGCTTTTAACCCCATTCAAACAAACAAATAAACCATCTCTAAAATTCGCACTTTGAAGCCGCGGCATCCGAAAAAGATAGGGAACGTTTGCATAAGGCATGTACGTCCGTTCTTTCAGTTTTTTCGGTAAAATATCGAAAGTTTTCTGACCATTATCAGTTGTTTTCTTTGCTTTTTATTCTTGATGGATCGCGTCTGACAGTCAAAAATTCGACAAACCAACCAAAATTTACATTAAGACCGGAAGTGAAATAACAGATCGCAATGGTAGTAAAATCGAAAGACCAACCAAATCATACATTTAGACCGGAAGTGAGCTTTGAACTCCGACATTGACCGACATATATGTGAAGCATTTTAGTAGGATTAGCGACTCAAATGGCGTAACTGCGGCAAATTCAAGCTGTAATTACGACGTTTAGGTCGCCAACCAACCATTCTATATAAGACTCCGCATTACTTTTCATGATAATATCGTTTAATATCTTAATCGAACTATATTTCGGAACCAGTGGACAATGCAAACAGTGAAATGTCAAAACGATCATTTTACTGCCTTAGACTGATCTCGTCCCGTCTTCATCCGTCACATTGACCAATCGCGGCTGTCAATTAAGGAATCAATCGACCATTCAAATCATTTATTCAGCCTTGAATTGAGCTTTCAACTCCAACATTGGCAGCCATTTTTGTTATCCTTTTTTTTTTGTTGGTTTGGTGACTTAAACGTGTTAACGTTTAAGTCACCAACCAACCATTTTACTTTTTTGTAACATGCTACTGGCAAAGAACACTTTTCAAAATAACGCCTCTCAAAATCGAGGCAGAACTTCCAGTTGGGGTTAATGGGCGGGGCCTAGGGAGTAAGGGGACTTAAATCAAACATAACTAACGTCACCTAATTTCTGAGTCAAGCTTGTGCGAACAGGTCTGAGGTGCGTTCTTTTCGTCGAGATTCTTAAGATTCTTATTTAGATGTTTAAGAAAAAGCGTTCTTTAGATTAAGATTTTTAAGAAAAAGCGTTCTTTAGATTAAGATTTTTAAGAAAAAGCGTTCTTTAGATTAAGATTTTTAAGAAAAAGCGTTCTTTAGATTAAGATTTTTTAAGGCTCTCAATAAGAATCTTAAGAATTCTTAATGATGAATGTAAGCGATCTCAGCAGTAGCTAAGACGATGTCGAATACTTTCAACCACCACACACACACACATATATATATATATATATATCTATCTTTATTTCCTCCATCATTGAAGATTTGTAAAAGAAACATACAGAATGAATGAAAATAAGCAATATACAAGAATCAGTTGACACCAATATCTTCAATAATAATAGTAATAATGATAATAATAATAATAATTTTAAAAAATGATGCAGAGAGAGAGAGAGAGAGAGAGATAGAGAGAGAGATTTTGAGAGAGATAGAGGGTTGTCACAAAAGTCCTATTGCACCCAACGTCGACGAAACGAAATATGAAGTTCGGAAAAAGACTGTCACTTAACATTAATATATGTTTCAAAATCATTGTTAAATACGCCTTAAAAATCTTATTTAGAGTTTTCTTTTCATCTCAACGAAAAATGCTGTCCTATGTTTCCTTGTAAATTGGCGAAGACTTTCATATTTCAAACGCTAGCTGCGTGTATTTACATTCACGTTCGTGCGTGTGTATTTGTATTAATTTAATTTTTAGTTTCGTCTATCAAAAATGAGCGTTCTGATTTGTCGAAAAATATTATTCATAACTCCATGAACAGAATTTTGATATCGCAGTGATTTTGTATGCTTCCGCACAAAATTGTCCCATTCAAAAAGGTATCAAAATTTGTAAAGCTTTTGTTTTTTTCGCTCGATACTATTAAATTATAAGAAATGAAGAGAATGTTTTTTGTTTTCATGGAGGAATGAACTGAAGAACCTAATCACATAATGTATGAATCCGCTTCGCGTATTCATACAGTGTGATTAGTTTTTCGGGTTTATACCTCCATTAAAAAAAGAAAAAAAAATCTCTGCATCTCTTATTTAAAGAAAAAGAAGAATTGATGGATCACTGGCCACGCCCACTGAGCTCCGACAGGAAGTTCCACTTCGATATTGGCGTTATTTTGCAGAATTTATGAAAGGTAAAATGTAGCAAATACTTAACATGACTGTCTGTAGATGTCGGAGTCCAAAGTTCACTTCCGGTCTATTTGAATTTTTTGATTGGTCGATTGATTCTTTGATTGACAAGCGCGATCCCTCAATTGAGCGTCAAATCTTTCGTTTTATATAAAAAAAATCCCTACATTTTCATCGCCACCTTAGCTCAATATCAAATGATACGTTTTCTTGACATTTGACGTACAATTGCATACCTTATCAGTTCTGGAATTAACCCATTCCCACACGATGAAATTTTAAACCAGTCTCAATTCAAAGAGGTTGTAGCCGATGATTTAAAGGTGATGAAACCTTTAAATAAAATTGCACATTTGGGTAATAATGTGGATAATGAAGAAATTGCTTGTAAGGATAGGTTGTTTTCCAAAGCTTTCATATTGAGGTGCGTTTAAATGTGTCATTGTGACCGAAAGGGTTAAAGAAATAGAGTAAATGTCTGTCGGCCTTCGCAAAATTTCCGTCGCCACATTTAATTGCTGTGATCGAAATGAAATCAAGTGTATCTTTCATCGGTTAAGAGACGGAAATAAGATACCGCATATGGGGTTTTACTATATACGTATTTACTATATACGTATATATATATATATTAGAAAAACGTATACATTCGACACAGACAAAATCTGGCACATCAGAAAAAAAATCCATATATCAATGGCTTAGAGCAAAAACATAGTATGGCTCTATACATTGTATAGAGCCATACTATGTTTTTGCTCTAAGCCCTCGATATCAGATAGTTTCAATTACGGTTCCATATGGGCAGTCTAAGATGGCGCATTTTCAGTGGTTAGATGATGTCATAATGCGGATAATCGTAACCAGAATTTTCGCCGAAATATTAAAAACAAGATAATGTATAGTGTACCCAGAATTGTAAAGGAGAAGGGAAATGCATAAAGAAATACAGATTTTTCTATATTTTATCGAATTTAATAAAATTAAATAAAAATAAATAAAAAATAGTAATATAATAAAGTGAATAAATGGTCTCGTAAAATATCTTCTTTTTTTCTTCAACTCAAAGCAAATACGAGATGTTGTATTACTACCGTAACATAATATATCCTATTTCATCATTGGATTGATCACGAAGATTGCATAACAACCAGCATTAGTCGCATTGATCATTATTTGACAAGCCTTGCCGCACCTCATGGCGACGAGGAATTCATATCGATACGAAAATCAATAAATCAGTGACCAATCGCCGCATATTATTGATTTTCGAGATCGATATATGGTCGTGATTATAGAAACTTCGTCTCCATGACGTTTTTTACGACATGTTTACGACATTTTCTGGCTTTTATTTGCCGTAAAGTAGTTTCTCGACATGACATATATTTGTGTTACACTAATGAATAACGTTTAATTAACACTTTCCTTTTATAAACAATACTTGAAGAGCTGGTTCCGCCCTTCGACTCCCTCAGGATTCTAGATAGCGTTAGTTTGCAAAATTTATGGCCAGTAGCATGTAACCAAAATGTAAAATGATTGGTTGGCGAGGTAAAAGTCGTAATTAAAGCTTGAATAAGCTTTAATTACGACGTTTTAATCGCCTTACCAACAACAAAGCGTCACATAAATGTTGACAAATATTGGAATTCAAAGTTCTCTTTCGATCTAAATGAATTATTTGATTGTTCGATTGATTCTTTGATTGACAGCATCGAATTATCAATTAAGGTTGTACCCCAATTTGAACAAATTGAACATTTTCCCGATAACAGATTCATAACTGCTTGTTTATACGTGCAGCCTGTTCTGCGTGATCACTATAACGTGCGCTGTGGGCCAATGTCGCTTTTATTTTCTGAATTTTTTTTAATCATTAAACGTTAATCCAAATGGAAATCTGTATTAACTAATTTAAGCAAGCAATTTGACTATCCCAGTATTGACTGATTGACTGAACGGGCTTTAACGCCACTTTTTACGGCATTTCGGACATATCGCGGCGGCTGGAGCACCTTACAATGAATTCTTGGTATATCTCATAACAGATATACCAAGAATCCATGGTAAGGTGCTCCAAAGGACTAAAATGATCTATTTTAGAAACGCATTACCTGCATACAAATTGTACCATTTTATTTCCGAAGTAAAGGTACTTATATAGTACACAAGAATTTGCCCAAAAAATTGGTAGCAAAACGACCGGAACGCGCGGCCCTAGTAGCATCTCCACTTGGCGCTTTGTAGATGACTCGACCCATTACCAGACATCAAAAATTTAGACTGGTCCAAATTGAAAGAAGTTTCAGACGATAGTTCGAATTGCGCTAAGATTGGGAAAAAATAGTCAAATAGGGTAGAAGACGTTGTAAGAAATGGTAAAATTGCTTGTGAAAAGCAATTTCTCATTGCCCACAAAGTTTGTCATGATGACGTCAGAAAACGTAATTGTGTGGAAATGCGTTAAAGCCGTATCTATCCTCCAAAGAAGGACTAATGAAAACAAGGGCCATCATAATAATGATATGCAAAAGCAGGGTTTGAGTAATGCTCTCTAGAAAGAGCATGTTGTGTTTTTCTTTGCAATTTCAATTTGTGTTTGTTTACATTTTGAAATCGAGACGAATGCACCCGATTCTTCAGCGAAAATCTTCGCTAATCTTTGACATTGACTATTATATGCAATGATGAATAAACTTTACGGACGATTTCGTTAATCTGCGTGATCTAGCTGTTTGTTTGAATGACTATCGAAAATTAATGCGTCATCACTGACGTCATTGTTTTATGTAAACAAACCATAAATTATGGTGGGCAACAATTTGAAATACAGAAACTTCTTTCATGCATTGTAGGCTTACTGCGTAGAATTATGTTGATCCTAAAATTTCAATCGTCATATTTCTTTATACTTTGGAGACTGTGTCATGATTTTCTTATCAATTTTACGTTGTCTGCGCATGTCATATTCTCCGAAGATTGGCCTGTCTTCGGGACCGTATTACTTATCCAGATTTGGATAAATATTACTACGTTGTACATATATCTCCATATTATATCGCCAAAAAGTAGCAAGAGGATAATTGCAATAAAAATAAATTATGGAGAAATCAAACTTAAATGTCGCCCCAAATAAAATTAGAAAAAAAGTTATTTTAAATTGCGAAAGCATACATGTCTTACCTGTGCTCCAAGAAGAGGCATCAAGAATTCTAAGCATGCATTTTATGGGCGCTGACATTTTGAATGTAGTTCAACGGAATCGGCCGAGTTGTCACGAATGAAACTACCTATCGGTAGATAACGATCAATTTTATAGTGTGTTTTGGGGGGGGGGGAAATATGGCTTTAAAGAATACGTTGTCGTTCGTTAAATCTTTGTGCCATGTGACTTCATGTGACGAAATGATGACGTTTTTGTGGGCTATTTACTGAACCCATTACCGCAAAGCAAAAGAGTGGTGAGTTCATTTGAACTATTATAGGCGGGATTAAAGCATTGCACGAATTTTCCTTGTTTATGTCCTAGTTTTCCCCCATATAGTTAGATTACTTCATTTATTTATTTGAATGGGGTTTTACGCCGCTTTCAACAATCTTTCAGTTATATCGCGGCGGCTGGAGCACCTAACAATGGATTCCTGGTATTTCTCACACCAGTACCGCCATCACATCCTTTCCTAGCCTCCAGCTGCTATCCCACATAGGTCTACGATTATCAACCCATTGGTGGGAGACTAATATTCGGAAAGGATGAGTGCCGCCGTCGGGGATCGAACCCGGGACCTCTAGAATGACAGTCCGACGCGCTTCCAACTGCGCTATGACGGCGGCTAGTTAGATTACTCCATACTTTCTATTTTACCTTTCGTCTTGTGTTTGATCCCTAGGTCGGCAAACAGTCATACAAAAATCTATTGCGATATGAGGTATTTTTTCTAAACAAATGAGTTTATAATAAGGACTTTGAATACCATGCTCAATGTGAATGTTAATTCTTGTCATGCTGAACCCGGAATAGTCCGGCTTTAGCAGGAGGTGTAGACCAAGACCAGCCTGCAAATAAGTGCAGTCTGGTCTTGGTCCACACCTCCTGCTTGTACTTTATCTGCCAGAGTTGTTATCGAAAGTGATTTCTAAAAGAAATACTGATTTTTGAACAACAAGTTCTATCAGTGCCTTCAGCCCTTTGATTTTACAGCGATTCATTGAGCAAATTCTTACAGCATGACAAGGGTTAACAACCATTCGTTTAATCAAAGCTCACCGATCCAAGCTGTTATTTATTTTCCACGGAAAGCAAAAACTTTGCTAATTTAGACAGATGTGCGAGAGTAAAAGTCAGTAAAGAGAAACGGCATGACTGATATGTGTATTGTTTGACAATAATGAGACGCCGTGAGAAAAGGACTGTTTTTCTCGAGCCTTCTTTCGTTCTTTCTATCTTTTTCCTTTGGAAACAACATCAGCAACAAAAATCGATTAGCTGAGATTTTGACATTTTCAAATCCACTGCTTCACAAGCCACATTTCTGATTTTCTTTTCTTTTTCTCTGGCTTTCTTTCTTTCTTTCTTTCATTATTCAATTAGTTAGTTAGTTAGTTTTTGTTTCTTAATCAGTACCAACAACAACAAAGATCGATCTTGTTGAGGTTTCGACATTTTCAAATCGACTGCATGCAATGCTTCTTGAAATAACAGTTTATACGAAAAAGTCAGCCAAAAATGTAAATAATTATTCCATACTTTTCTTACTCGTGACTTCCCCCCTCTCTTTTTCCACGTAACGTGTCGAAATAATGGGCCTTTAACGTACATTTTATGTCTATATTATTAAGCCTCACGCTCGATGAGTCAAATAGGACCATCCGTCACAAAGCAACACCCAGAAAAAAAAACCGCTTCCTTAGAACTACATTACGATCTTTATCGTGTTCTATCGTGAAAGTGTTTCTGTGCGAGAGTATGTTACAGCTTGAGAATGCATTTGCCTGAGTGGTTCGATACCTAAACGTCGTAACAACAGTTTGAAATCTTAACAGTAATGTCGGCCAATGTCAAAAGTTCACTCCAGGTCTATATAGATAACTGTATTGATCAATCGACTTGCGATATAGACAGCTGTGATTCGTCAATTTTCGGAAAAAGGGACAAAATTTTCTTTTTACAACTAATTCTGCAATTTTCCCTCAGACGCATTATTTCAATTAAAATTGATGTTTCTCTGTCGTCTGCAACTTCTTTTTATCGACGAATCTCAGACAAGACCAACTTCTAGGAAATACGACTTGGATATCTAACGACGGTTGTTTGAAAGATTAAGAGAAATTACATGTACCAAAACGAATACAATTCTTGGTTGGTGAATTAACTATCGTAGCTACAGCAAGGCTCGACATCAATATCAACCAATGTCGAAGCTCAAAGTTTAGTTCAAGTTTCAATGTATGATTTGATTGGTCTATTAATTTATCGATTGACAGCTGCGATCTGTCAAAGTAACCCGTATTGGGCAAGAGAGCTCTATTAGGAAAGAAACGTGGCAAGGCTCATAAACATCACTAGGTTTGACACCCCAAACCCCAAAAAGAGATTGCTAAAAACTTTTTGTTTGTTACTATAATTTCATTTCATATGCATTTGTTCATCTAAAATTAAGCCGCCGTCACAGTGCAGTTGGTAGCGCGTCGGACTGTCAATCTAGAGGTCCTGGGTTCGATCCACGACGGCGGCACTCATCCTTTCCGACTATTTGTCTCTCACCAATGGGTCGATAATCGTAGACCTATGTGGGATAGCAGCTGGAGGCTAGGAAAGGATGTAATGGTAGTACTGGTGTGAGAAATACCAGGTTTCCATTGTTAGGTGCTCCAGCCGCCGCGATATAACTGAAAGATTGTTGAAAGCGGCGTTAAACGAACAAAAAATAAATCATCTAACATTAAACCTTAATTGCCGTCTGCAACCGCGTCCAATTGAACCAGGCTAAAGTTTTAGGCTAACACAAATTTCAGACAGTTCCAGAAAAAACAGACAACAATTAAAAGTGATTGAAATTTCAAAAAATAACCAACCTGTAGGCGAGAAAATATTGTGGGAAAAGAAGAAATTTCTTGTTGTAAGCAATTTCTTCTTTTAGCACAGTGTTTTGTTCAGTATAATACGACAGGGATAAAACAGGAAAGGGTTAAGGAATGAAGTATAGCTTAATTTATCAAAATTGTATGTTTTAACATTTCGATAAATTACTTGTCAATCAGCGAGCTAATCAAAACCTTTTTGTTTGTTTGTTTGAATCGGGTTAAACGTCGATTTTAACAATTTTTCAGTCATACCGCGGCGGCTGGAGTACCTAACAATGGATTCCTGGTATATCTCACACCAGTTCCACCATTACACCCTTTCCTAGTCTCCAGCTGCTATCCCACTTAGGTTTACGATTACCCCCCCCCCCCCCCCAGTGGTTAGAGACAAGTGTCGGAAAGAATATGTGCCGCCGCCGGGGATCGAACCAATGACCACCCGTGATTGAAGATTTAGAGTCTGATGCTCTAAGGCGGTGGATCTAAAACTAATAAAAGACAGAAAGCGCATAATTCTACAGAAGTTTTACTTATTCGTCAAGAATTGAAAAAAAAAGAAAATTAAATTGTACATACATCTTCGATGGCCTTACACCGTTACAATATTGTCCATTTCCGCCTCAGCATTACAGCGTAGCGGTAAATGTAACAAAATGGCGTGTAACACAAAATTCACCGCGTTTGTAGCATAACCGCCTCGAATAATGCATGTTATGCTCAACGGAATTGAAATATCACATAACGGAATATACAACGTATGTTAGTCAACCGATGATATGCTTCTTGAATCAAATTCCTGAAAGTTCTATAAGCTAGCAAAGCATAATTGAATATAGAAAATCTTTTCCATGTCGAGTTGGAAAAAATGTGGACATTGAAGAATTTGCTTGTTAAAGCAATTTCTTCATTGTCCAAAATGTTTTCAAAAGCTTTTTTCTTGAGGTGCTTAAAAAGCAGAATAGAGTGGGAATGGGTTAAATAGCATGCTTTTGACAGAGTTCTCTTCAACTTGAATAGATAAGAACTACCTTTTATGGCGTAGGCATTTACCGGATTTAGTGCTCAAGCCTTCAGTAGCAGTTTGCGCTCGTTGGACTTTGATTAATTGATTGATTGAATGGGGTTTAACGCTATTTTTAACAGTATTTCAGTCATATCGCGGCGGCTGGAGCACCTAACAATGAATTCCTGGTATTTCTCACACCAGTACTATACCAGTACACCCTTTCCTAGCCTCCAGCTGCTATCCAACTTAGGTTTACAATTATCCACCCATTGGTGACTGACAAATGTCGGAAAGAATATGTGCCGCCGCCGGGGATCGAACCCATGACAAACCGTGAGTCTGACGCGCTACCGACTGCGCTATGACGGCGGCCCGAAGAACTTTGAGACGGCCTCAGAAATTTGTCTGATAACTTAATCTATCAAAGCTGACGCTTTGCTAGCTAAGAAAGAAGGGTAAAGTCAATTAAAAGTATAGAAAGCGAACTCTGACATTTCCAAGTTTTCCATTAACGTTGCGGGGTATTATGGCGCATTTACCAATGATAAATCTACAGAAACATTTTAAAGGTCATATTAGATAGTTTTTTTTAAATCATAATTACGAATACATTCCGGGAATAAATGAATTTCTGTGGACAACTTGTGATACATCAACTGTTTACCCCATAACTATTTCTTAAAATTTTGGACTTGTTCAAATTTTCGGTGCAAACGACATTAGAAATTGAGAAAAAATAGAAAGAAACCATCCCATATGATTGGAAATATTGTGGGAAAAAGAGGAAATTGCTCGACACGAGCAATTTCTTCTTTTACCATAAAATGTTTTCTGAAGTATAATATCATGGGAATGTAAAAATCATGGATTGTAAACAAACGTTTAACTATAAAGAAGTACATTTATTTCGACAGAAATCCTTAGTGGATGAACAAAAACATCGTTAAATAATATTTAATTCCAAGCCGACAGTTTTCAAGGCCATCGTTATTAAAGCCGGTGTCGCTTAAGTTTGCGTTAGTATTCAAACCGGTTCCTAATCAGATTTTCATGAAATTTTTATTTCTGAAAATTGTTTGCTTTTCCAAGAGTTATTAATGTCAAATTCACTAACAATATTACTTGTATTTCTTTGTGTTAAATCCACTATTTAATTTAATATAATTTAACTTTCAGTTTCGTCTATCATAATGGGGCGTTCTGATTGGTCGCAAAAAATAATCATAACTCCATGAACAAAATTTTGAGCACACGACGATTTTGAATGCTTCCGCGCAAAATAGTTCCATACAAAAAGGTACCAAAAATTGTAAAGTTTTTGAATTTTTCGCTCACTACTATTAAAATATAGGAAATGAAGAGAATATTTTTTGCTTTCATGGGGGTATGAATCGAAAAACCTAATCACACTTATGATTGAATCCCCTTGGCGTATGCATACAGTGTGATTAGTTTTTCGGTTCATACCTCCATGTAAAAATATGTATATATCTTCATCTCTTAAGTGATTTATTTTCTATGACCTACTTTGAAACATCGGAATTTATCGAGTGAGGTCTTTAGTCTTCGGGTAATGTCGATGATAACGTTTGTATTGCTAGCGAAATTCAATGACGTAATTAATACGTCATTGAAACCGCAAATAAAACGAAATCCAGTGCATTCGGCAAAAAACGTATTTACTCGATGATTTCCGGCTCCAATCGGGTTGTAATTCGTTGACTTATCTCGTAACGCGAAATATGTTTGCTTCTTTTCGTTCTTTTTTTTAAAGTTATGAAGAGTCATTTTCATTACAATATTAGCTTAATCACCTCCTCTTAAATGGCTGAAAGCATTACAGTTAGATATTTGCAAATTGTGAGTCAAAATTTCATAATCTGTGCAAAAGTCGCTTTAACATTATTTTTTGCAGTCGATCTGGCTGGGTAAGGCTTTCTCTATCTAATAACCATTTGCTTTCAGAATTTCATTTTTAGCTTGTAAAGCATCAGCTTGATAGCTTAAGTTAGCAGTCAAAATTTTGAGGTCTTTCCAGAATTCAATAAGTGCAACTGCCACTGGGGCTTAACCACTAAATCCACTGAATCCCTACGCCTTATGAAGTAGTTCTTATGTATTTCAGGAATATTGCCTGCAAGTTAATCTCATAGGTATTTTTAGCTCACTTGAGCATATCGTGTTAAAATGACTCCGATCGGAGTCTTCAAAGAAGTCGCAGACTACAATTTGTTAAAATTCTAAAATATTTATCTAATGTAGAAAATGCAGAAATTGCTTGTAACAAGCTATTTCTTCATTTTCCACATTTTTTCCAGAACTGTTATCTTAAGGGAGGATTATGTGGCAATGGGGTAACTTTTTGGTTACTTTAACCTCGTGTATTTATCATGCAACCTTTGACAAAGAAGATTACCCAAAATAAACATGCTTTGCTAGCTTACAATACTTCAACCCTTTCCCGTTTAATCCCGTGTTTTTTCGTCATGTGATTTTATGATTGCTAAAATATTGTAGAAAAAGAAGAAATTGCTTGTTACAAGCAATTTCTTCTATTTCTACAATATTTTCTTTCCTACTGAATGGTTATTTTTCCAAATTAAATCCACTTTAAATTTTCGTCTGCAAAACCTTTGAATTTGGACTGGTCTAAACTTTGGCAAAACAGGAAAGGGTTTAGTGCTTTTTTTATTAAAATAAGGTCTCAAGGGATAGAACGTTTATATATGCTTGAAACCTAACATTAAAAGATCTTTTGTAGTTGGAACTTATTACAATCGCCTATATAAGGTGGTGTTAAATAATCTGAACAATTCTATATCAAGTGAAAACATGGAATCTTTTTACAGCTGCTATCGAACCTATCGCAAGCATTTCACCTTTCGTTACATTAAACCTTGTCATGATGTTTACAAATTAACGCTGTTTAATATTCCTGTCCTCTCGGAGTTGAATGGACAGTAAATTTTTGGTTTCAAAGACGACCCGTCAATTGACATTGAACTTTTGGCATAGACGTGAATCTAGAATACCATCAATAAAATCTAAGTCTCCAGTGATTATTAACAAAACAAGCGTTTGTAATAATCGAGAATACCGGGTAACTAGACGCTTGATGTGGGTTTTTTTTGTCATAAAAGAACCACGTTTTTATAGGAAATAATTTCTCTTGGGAACAGTATATTGCTGAGTATATTGCTGAAATATGACGTCGAACATAAATGTCATCTTTAATTTATACGATAACAAGTCTAAAACATAGGAGAATGAACTAACATTATTTACTTCCAAACCTCGGGACTATGACTTGATTTTAGCTGTTGTTATGAGGTTTGGGAATTCAACCATCCAATAATATAATAATATAATTTTCAGTTTCGTCTATCAAAAACGGGCGATCTGATTGGTCGAAAAAAAATATTCATTACTCCATGAACACAATTTTGAGCGCGCAGCGATTTTGTATGATTCCGCACAAAATAGTCCATAACAAAAAGGTATCAACAATTATAAAGTTTTTGCTTTTTCCGCTCGATGCTATTGAATTATAAGAAATGAAGAGAATATTTTTTGTTTTCGTGGAGGTATGAACCGAAAAACCTAATGACACTTATCTATGAATCCGCTTCGCATATTCATATAGTGTGATTAGTTTTTCGGTTCATACCTCAATGAAAACAAAAAAATATTCTCTTCATATCTTTAGTGAAATCAAGGAACCATACGGACAATCGGTAAAAGAGGTATTTAGAAATATATGAAAACATTACTGTAGAGGTGATAAAATCGACGCTACATTTGGATCGCTGACAACGCACACTCACCTCCGACAGGAAGTTCGATTTAGATGTTAAACGGGAAGTTTATGCTCAGTAAAACACTAAAAATTAATGAAATGATGTGTCGGCGACCTAAGTGTGGTATCTAGAGCTTTGATAAGCTGTTGTTACGACGTTTAAGTCGCGAGATCACAATAAATGCTTCACAAAAATGTCGAAGCTTTCAATTAAAGAATCCATCGGCCAATCAAATCATTCATTCAGCTCGAATTTTAGCTTTGGTCTCCGACCTTGGCCGCTATTTTTATGTGAAACATTTTTGTTGGTTCGGCGACCAGCAGAAAGCTCCACCTCGTTATTAGATATAATTAAGGCCTTTAACATGTAACAAAGTAGTAGAATCGCTAGTTTGCGACTTAACGTCGTAACTACAGTTTGACTCCGCTGTCACGACCAACTTATACCACTGGTTCCTCCGTCTTACTCCAGCAGAAAGTTCGACTTCGTTATTAGATACAATTTATGGCCTGTAACATGTAACAAAGTAGTCAAATAGTTAGTTGGCGCCTTAGGCGTCGTAACTACAGCTTGGATAAGCTGTAGTTGCGAAGTTTCAGTCGCCATACCAAAAAACAACAACAACAAAATGTGATTCACATAGATAATGGTCAAAGGCGGAGTTCAAAGGTAACCTCTGCTCAAAATAATTGAATTGGTTGGTCGATTGCTTCTTTGATGGACAGGCGCGATCTGTAAGTTGGGTACTTTGAGTTCGAATTAGATGTTGTACGTCGTTATTTTGCAATATTTTGGATCAGTAACATGTAACGAAAAAAAATGATTGGCTGGTTGATGACATAAACGACGTTTGTTTGTTTGTTTAAATGGGGTTTTACGCCGCTTTCAACATTCTTTCAGTTATATCGCGGCGGCTGGAGCTCCTAACAATGGATTCCTGGAATTTCTCACACCGGTACTACCATTACATCCCTTCCTAGCCTCCAGCTGCTATCCCACATAGGTCTACGATTATCGACCCATTGGTGAAAGACAAATAGTCGGAAAGGATGAGTGCCGCCGTCTGGGATCGAACCCGGAACCTCTAGATTCACAGTCCGACGACATCAACGACGTAACTACAGCTTGAATCAGAAATAGTTAAGACGTTTAAGTCACAAAACCATCAAAAAAAAAAAGTTTCACATAAATGTCGACTAATGGAGTTCAAAGTTCATGCACGATCCAAATGGATGATTTGATTGGTTGGTCGATCTTTTGATCCGTTAATTATCTATCTCAACAAAATATTGAAAAATTCCAATTTAGACAAGTTCATATTTCATTCAGGGGGGGGGGTATTTAAAAAACTTTATTAGAAATCTTCAGTTACTCTCAACAAGATATTGAAAAATTCCAATTTAGACAAGTTGATATTTCAGTCGGGGCGGGGGGGGGGTTTTAAAAAACTTTATTAGAAATCTTCAGGTACTCTCTACAAGATATTGAAAAATTCCAATTTAGACCAGTTGATATTTCAGTCGGGGGGGGGAGTAAAAAACTTTATTAGAAATCTTCAGTTATATACTCTCAACTACATCCTCGGATACCCCGGGGTCTCCTTATTTGCTACGCTACATCGACGATGTAGCGTAGCAAATAAAGAGACCCCTGGGTATCCGAGGATGTCTCAACTAGATCTTGGTTAAGAAAAAAGGTGTCATCTTGTACACGAGATAAAGGAAAACAAAGCGAAGCTTTAGAAATAGATTTTAATTTTTCTTTTTCTTTCCAGTTATAGCACAAAAATATAATCTGAATAGCCAATATACAAGTTAAAACTGTCACCAAAGATTGAGATTACAAGCTAAGAAGAAAGGATTTAACATATAATTCCAAATTAGAAAATTTTATTATTAATATCTTGTAAATATAACTACTTCGTTCTTATTATTTGAATTCAAAAGTCAAGAAACCAAAATAAAGCCAATTTTAGGAAGATTGGTTGACAAAAGTACCGTAACTACAGCTAATTATAAATGTAGTTACAATGTTTTGTCGTACAAGAACTGTCACCTCGTGTTAATTGCATGTTTCTGTTTTTAGACTGGGAAACCTGTCATAATAGAAAATATCGAACGGGACAGATTTACCAGTCAATGTTTTTTTCTCTTTTCTTCTTTTCTTCTTTTAATTGAAAAAATGTACTTTGACAGGAATTTAGGACTTGTGCAGCTTTCTTTCTTTAGATATTTCTGCTTTGTGTATTTGCCTTTCGTTCTGTTATTATTACCACAAACTTAGTTAATTATTATTCGGATCTTTCCGTTTAAGTTCAATAAACAAAAAATCTAATTTTTGTCCACCTAGATGGAATTCTAATATCAAATATAACTAACGAATGAGTTTCCCGACGGCTTTTTTCCTCGTTGATTTCCGGCTCCAATCGGGTTGTAAAATCAATTAATGGATCGCTGTTCATGCCCTCTGACCTCCAACAGGAAGTTCAACTATTTTCTTGTTTGTTTGTTGTTTTGTTTGCTTATTTATTTTTTTATATTTTTTTTATTACATGTATGGTCAGGACCATATGACCAAAAATTGAAATTGTTGGTTTGCGACCTTCATATCTTAACTACAGCTTGAATAAAATGTAGTTACGACGTTTAAGTCGCCAAACCAACCAAAAAAGCGGAAAATAACATAGGACAATGTAAGAGTTCAAAGTTCAACAACGAGCATGGTGATTGGATGATTACATGTACATTCGACCCAATCAAATTCAGAGATAGAAAATCGATCCGGTGTTTGTTCGATTAACCCAGTCATACTTAGCACATTCCCACGCAATGACGCTTTTTGACGCCCCCCCCCCCCCAGAAAAACAATTGAGAAATGATTGATTAAGTGAAGAAATCGCTTGTAATAAGTAATTTCTTCATTTTCCGCAATATTATTCATCTAAAAAATTAAAAAATCTAAAATTTCTGGAACTTTCAATCGTTGTCTGCAACTCTTTTCAATTTGTACCAGTCTAAAATTTTGTCATCTTGTAATAGGTTCAACGATGATAATAAAAAAGTATTCATGGAAATTTTTTTCAAGATCAATTGTGCTTCTTAGAATACCAATAAGAAAACGTATAAAAATGTGAAAGTATCCAAATTGAAGTTAAATACAACCACGATTGTCTCTTCGTCTTTAAGAGATAGAAATTGTCACCAAATAGAATTAAAAGCTTGCGTGAGTTATTGTTCAAAAGTGATTGCGAAGTTATTGTCTGTCTATCTGTCCGTCTGAAACATGTAACAAGTAAAGCAAAAACACGTATGTTAAAGAAACAATCAACATTTTACCAACTTTCAGAATAAACCAGCTAAAGAATATCAAAGAACACAGTTTCAGTGCTAGATCATAGAATTTCTTCGAATGATGTTTGACAATAGAGACAATCATATTGTTCAGAAGATTTTGTCGGATGATGGTGAACATTTCCAAAATACAGATTTTTTTTCAAGCTGTATTTACGACATTTCGATCGCCTACCGACGATATACTTTTTTCTAAAGCCGTATCTCAAGAGCTAAAGTGAAATAGAAATGTTGTTTTCTTTCTCTTCTTTATTTCATTCTAAAGCATTGAAATAAGTAAAGTCATTGGAAAGCGACAAATTCATCGTAACGACTGAAGCTTAAGCTGTAGTTACGACATTTTGGTCTTTCCTAAATGAGGAGTATAGTTAAATGCCAACATGACATGAACGTGAACCGTTGGTGTGCTAGTAAAATGTCGTAACTAAAGCTTTTATGAAGCTGTAGTTACGACATTTTGCTCGCGCATCGACGATATGTAAATATGGCAAGACGATAGATAGACTAGTAATAATTGAGACTCGTTAGATTCCGTAAGCAGTATTCGAGAGAAATCGACAGGGCTTTCTTTTTTCTTCGTGTTACGGAAACAGACGAACTTTTTCCGTAACAACTGAGGATCTATTTCTAGTTTCCCGAACAGATTCGGATTAAGCACAAAATCTCAGATTTAATTGGTCAATAAATAAGACAGAATAAGCTATAATCAATGAAAAGGAATTAAGCACTTAATCAAAAGGTTAATATTACTCTACAACCAAACAGCTGTATTCCCTCCAACTCAACCCCCCTTCCCCCTCTCCTCACCCCTCGAATCCTCCCCCCCACACACACAAAGAAGAAGAAGAGACATAATTTTTCGATATGGTGGTTAGCAAACGGAAGTAGCTTAAAATCTTTTTTTGTCCTCCGTACGTAAAGGTCGTTTTATATACTTGAAATATATTCGTTTAAACGATTTGAACAAGAAAAAATAGAATAACACGTTACAATTTCGTGTGATTTTTTTTTCTGAATTACTCACGATTAAAGCGACTGCAGTTTGAATTTCAGCCAAGATTATAAAGACATTCTCCTTGCAATGAGATCGCAGATTAGAAAAAGGCAATTATTCTGCGGGGAAGAAAAGAAGTACATTTCTCTTTCATCATCCTGTAAGATGAAATGTCATATCCACGTAAATATTGCCTATAAATGTCAAATTAATAGAATCCCATTTCATTAAAAGAACCACAAAAGGTGAAAAACCTCAATGGAATAGATATCGCCCGCCCACATATCAATTACTGATCGATTTCTTCGGCAGATAACATCGTCTTTGCACGAGCACTATGTCGTAACTACAGCTTTAAAAAAGCTGTAGTTACAACATTTTGTCCGCGCACAGACGATACTTTTGAATTGAGTATATTGCCGCTGATCGACCAGACCAAAATATCGTACCTATAGCTTAATCAAGCTGTAGTAACTTTGTTTTTGTCATTTGTCGCAAAATGAGCATATATTCCTGAAATCATCAGAGGCAGGAGTATCTAGGGATGTTTTTCATTTCAGCAGAATCTTTTAGTTGAAGGTTCAACTAATTACGTCTCTTTTAAAATCAAAATGGCGTATATTGTTAAACATTTTCTAAAGTTAAAATGGTCATCATTCGCTAAGTAAAAAGGCAACATAGGCTTCGTATCAGATTAGACTTTTTTTAATTGCGTGTTTTCGCTAGTCGCGGAATTTTAATCTCATTCTTTCTTTGGTTGCTTAACTTGTACTTTTTTTGACTTTTTGGATAAAAACAACGTTGTTGATCATGAAGAAATTGCTTGAGACAAAGATTTCAAACTTTTTATTTCTTGAGGGGCGTAAAAGGAGAGTTTATGGTGGAATGGGATAAAGTACGTAAGCAAAGCCAACGCTTTCCATACGCATGGGCCTATTGTGCGTAAAAGTTCCTAGGCAAATATTTCCAATCAAACCAACACGTCGAGCAAAGCAAATAATGATTGCTGTTCGATCGACCGAGATATTTCCGGCAATAGCCTTAAGCTTCGATGTCATTCCTGTGTTCTATTTATAATGTTTCCTTTTTAGGGCTATGTTCTTAATGATTGATGGATTTATCCTGGCATTTCTAATTGATTCGCGAAGCAATAATTACTAACTCGGTCAATTTATAAGGAACCCCGCCTCAAATATAGTGTGATTTATAAAGAAATATTATACAGAATAAACTTTTTTCCCTTCTTTCCTTTTTGTGAAATGAGAAGACGTGATATACATTTCTTTTATAGAAGTAACTGTCATTTTTTTCATGATTCTTTTTAATCCATTAACAAACGAGTATCCCTTTTCTTTAACGCATAAAAGAGAGCATTTTTTTCCGGAGACAAAATCGATAAAAGCGCGCCATCTCGCACGCGGAAAACATGGAAACCTGATGACGTCATTAATACCTTCTACCAAAAAGAGTGACTTTATCATTTTTGATAATTTCACGGTTTTCTATTAACCCTTTCTTATTTTTTGAATTTTTTGACTAGTCGTCATTCGATGGTTTTGAATCCGACTATTTGGAGTCAAATTTATTTGAAAAATAATCATTCACTAGATTAGAAAATATAATTTATTTTTTCAACAAAGTTTTCGCAAGTATAAAAACACAGGGACGTAAAAACAGAGATTACACAGGATAGGGTTAATTCAACGAGTGATAATCTACCGGAAAGCATTAAAGAAATTCCAGTATTAACGTGTTTTTGAATGAACAGTTCTTTCATGACCGTTTAAAGTGTTTTTTAACCCCCTTTTCAAAGAATATCAGCTCATTCCTGTCTTTAAACAAAACAATAACGATAACAATTTTATAGTCAACGAAACACTTTCTGACAAAACATTTTCCGACATATCTTACCAGTAACAAATTCAATCAACAGTTATAAACAGTTATTCATCAAGTGTTCGCGAATTTCTAGCATATTCACTCTTTTTCACAATACGAAACATTTCAGGCCATATGTATACGGTATAGTGAGTGCTGAAAATTGATGGAATTCTCAATGTATTTATAGTCAATGCCAAATTTGCAAGTAACATTTAACGTTTATATCCCGATACGCTATTTTTTCATTTCCGTCTCATTCTCACATTAGAATTTATTTGAAATGGAATCAGAATGTGTTTGTGTTTGAATCCTTTCCCACAAAATGAAGCTCTTTGGCGCCCCCAAGGAAAAAAGGCTTTAAAATTGCATTGTGATAAATGAAGAAATGACTTGTAATTTTTCTTTTGTAAAAAAGACGAAAAAAAAAAAAAAAAAAAATCACCAACTAAAATTTGTCGTCTGCAATATTATTCATTTAGACAAGTCTTAAATTTTGCTGTTCGGTAATAGATTCAAGGAGGGTGCTTGTTTGGCAGACAACATCGTGGTAAAAGGAAAACAAGAGAATTTGTTACGAGAAATTTCTGAACTAACCGCGATGTTTTATAATGAAAGATTCCACAAAATGATAAAAATCCGTTAAAAAAGTTTTCTAAAATCAATTCCTCATACTTCTAATGAAGAAAGTTTTTTTTTTTCGCTAATGTCTTATGTATTTTTTCCAGCTTAAAACCGCTTAAAACTGCATTGCAACTAAAAGCAGACTTAAGAATAGTTTAATATAACCAAGGATTATAAGAAATTGCAAAATTGTACTTTATATGCTTCTTAACGTATTTTTCGAGGAAAACGAAGCCTATAACAGTAATAATTATTATTATAACCCATTTCTACACAATGGCACTTTTTGGCGCGCCGAAAATTTTTTTTTTTTTGAAAACATTGAGGAAAATGAAGAAATTGCTTATTACAAGCAATTTCTTCATTTTACACAATGTTTTCTACCCAATTAGTTTAAACGATCTAAAATTTCACAAACTTTAAATTGACATCTGCAACCTTTTTCAATTTGGACCAGTCTAAGATTTTCTAGTGTGGGAAGGGGTTCAATATGGCGGCGCTAAATTTAAAGAAAATTTTCAGGAGAATCTTTCATACATATCAAGAATCATCAACACTTTCTCACGGACCCTCTATCAAATTTTCTATCAAAAATTAATTTTAAACATACATCATTTGTTTACACAGCATTTTTCAAAAAAACAATTATTATTGTACGAGGTTCTTTCAAACCATGTTTATTTACATATATTCCAAGCACAAACCCGTAATCCGGCTCTTAAAAACGTAAACAAAAATGAGCCTATGCGTGACATTTCCAACCATTTCGCATGTGCGTAACTCGCACACATTTAGCACCCTAAACAGCCATTCAGGTCAATTAGAACATTCGCTGATTGTTTAAAGAAGCTTTGGGTCAGTATCTATCTACAGAGCGCAGAATGAAGACTCAGATCAGACTGTGGGGATGCACAGGCTAATCTGAGTCTTTACTTGGCGCACATGTGTAACGGTTGGAAATGTCGCACATGCGCTCAAATGTATCCTTTTCTCAGCTAAAACAAACGCTTTCAAAATATTTATCTATGTACACACATCAATAGTCAGAATAGCAGACCCAACGAATAGGAAATGTTTTAACAAGATTTATTCACATTTAAAAGATTTTGTTTTCATTGAAGAAGCGTATTCAAACAGTGTGATTAGTTTTTTCGGTTCAAACATCCATGAAAACAAAAAAATATTCTATTCTATTCATTTCTTATAATTTAATGTATGAGACTATTTTGTGCGGATGCATACAAAATCGCTGCGCGCTCAAAATTTTGTTCATTGAGTTATGATTTTTTTTTCGACCAATCTGAACGTCCGTTTTTGACAGACGAAACTAGCAATTAAATTTTGAAACAATAACTTTAAAGTGAATGTTTTCTGTTTAAAGTGTATTTCCCCCCTTTTTTGGGCTCTTTTGTACTATGAATGAATAAAACAAAAACAATATTTTTATAGTCATTATCTAGAAGTTAGTTCTCGTAACTCGGAAACAGAAGAACGCTAAGTCTGTATTTAGCATAATATTAGAAAAGACTTACAATTTCTGACGTGGATATAGATAAAAGAATATATGTACTGAGGCTAAAAATGGGGTATTTCCAAACAATTGTAATATTATTTGAATCAATGAAAATATTTAATAACATTGACGTGGAAAATCCTTTATCCAATCAGATTGATCGTTACAAAATTCCTATTTGTACTAATAAGCCAATTTTCTGCCCATATAATAGCCTCGAATACGAATTTGTGCCGGATGGGTCCCAAACAACCATTTTTTATTCTGTCCCACCGGGTCCTAAAACTCTGATGTAATAGGCGATTATCTCCCTTTAACAAAAACTTTTTTACTTCATCTTCTTTTCTGAATCTTTGGTCTCTGATGCTGAAAAAGAGGAAGCCAGAAGATGACAGTAAATTATGTATTTGCTTGAAATAAGATGGGAAAAACTATGAAGAATTAAATAAGGTAATTTGAAAATTAATCCGTAAACCAAACAATAATGATGTGTCAGTCCGATTAGCCCAGTTGGTAGAGCACTTGACTTCAAACCTAAAGATCACGGATTCGAGCCCTGGGCTGACCATATCAACTAACAAAATAAACCGAGACCCCTTGTGACGATGCTACCAATCGTTACAGAACCAGGTGGACTTCTCTATAGTTCCGTCCTGTATCCTTGCACCATCCTCCGTAACGAAAGAAAGTTCCACTTTGATACCAAACGGCAGTATTTTTCAAATTTTATGGTCAGTAACCCACATTAAGTGTAAGAAATAAAGAAAGATTAGAAAAAAATGTTTGTTTTCATCGAGATATAAAACCAAACAATGCAACCTTCATTTTAGCCTCGAATGAAAACAAACAGGCAAAGATTTACTCCTAAATTAACTCTTGTCATGCTGAAAACTGAATATTCCTATTTTGGCAGAAGGTGTAGACAAAGATAAGCCTGCACATACGTGCAGTCCGGTTTTAGTTTACACCTCTTGCTTGTCCCTTTTTAAGTAAGAAATGTTTATAAGATAGATTTTATTTTCAAGAGAATTATTAACCAGCAATTTTGGCACCCAGTATTGTCATCCCTTTGATTTTAACAAAATGCTCCAAGTACTTTTTTTTAATCAGCGTGACAAGGCCGAGGAAAAGTCCGCCCTACCATCAATATTTGAGTCCGATACTGAATTGTCTTCCTTTTTCGTTTCCTCAATGAGTTCTCCCTCTTGTTCCGGTTCTAGGTGTTCCGATTGAACAACTTCCTCTTCCGCTGGTACCTCGACTGGTTCCAAAACCTGCGTCTTTATTTCGGGTACAACGTCATAGTTTTTCATATCTTCGGGCTGAATTCTTGGTGTTAAATCTTCGAGAAGGGCCTCAGCAAAAATATCTCCTGAAAAGTAACATCGAAATTGTAAGTATGCAATATAAAATACTAGAAAACCAGATTACAAGTACAAATGATTTGTCTCTCACCAATAGGCGGATAATCGTAAACCTAAGTGGGATAGCAGCTGGAGGCTAGGAAAGGATGCAGTGGTAGAACTGGTGTGAGAAATACCAGGAATCCATTGTAAGGTGCTCCAGCCGCCGCGATATGACTGAAATACTGTTAAAAGCGGCATTAAACCCCATACAATCAATCCATCAATTAATCAACAGGTACAAATAACAGATCAATCAGCGATTTTAGCGGCTGTCCTGAATTTGGAAGTATACTTCAACGGAGATAAAATGTCACGGATGTATGATTCCGCGTACCGTTTTATACAATGTTATAAAATTGTTAGTTTCAGACTCCAATGTAAATAAAATACATATTTTCTTAATTTCTTATAATCTTATGCCTTCCAGCAAACAAAAAAGCAAATATTTTACTAGTTATAAGTAAAATGTTATGGATCTACTTTGCGCGCAATATTGTTGTTTAGGAAAAAATGACACAATTTTTTAGCCAATCAAAATGATTAAACATTGATAGACGAATCTAAAATAAGATATTACCTAAAACGGATTTGACTTGTTCTTCATCGTTGGGATTATTGTCACGTGATACATAGTCAACAATGTTGGTCAAAATTTCTTCTGCTTCCGGGTCACCTGTAAATATGGACAATTGTGTTACAGTTGTGATACAAAAGCTTGTATATGATTCGAGCCGCGTAGAAAATTTGGATATTCCACGAGACCGTAGGAAAACCGGAAGGTAATTGTATGAAATAAAATAAGATTTAACGTCTTTGACCCATTCCTACACAATCCTACATTTTACATCATCAAAAAAAAAAAAAAAAAAAAAAAATAAATAAAAAAAAAAAATGAAAAAAAAAAAAAATAATAAAAAATAAATAAAATAAAACAAAAAAACAACAAAACATTGGGGGGAAATGTTGTTAAAAAAAATGTTATGTCAGAAAGAATTACTTTTTTGTTTAATTTCCAACAATCTTATCTAAAGGAAATTGGAACTATTTTGCGCGTAAGCATTCAAAATCGTTGTGAGCTCAAAATTTTGTTCATGGAGCTATGATTTTTTTTTCTTTTTGGCCAATCAGAACGCCCGTTTTTGATAGACGAAACTGAAAATTAAATTATTTGAATTTGCAGACAATTTTTCGAGGCATTTTTTGTTGCTAACGTCGTAACTATTGCGACGACGGTCAGGTCGTTTGTTGTTTACTTTTTTGTACAGCCACCGTCATAGCGCAGTTGGTAGCGCGTCGGACTGTGAATCTAGAGGTCCCAGGTTCGATTCCCGACGGCGGCACTCATCCTTTCCGACTATTTGTCTCTCACAAGGGGTCGATAATCGTAGACCTATGTGGGATAGCAGCTGGGGGCTAGGAAAGGATGTAATCGTAGTACTGGTGTGAGAAATACCAGGATTCCATTGTTAGGTGCTCCAGCCGCCGCGATAAAACTGAAAGATTGTTGAAAGCGTCGTAAAACCCCATTCAAACAAAAAACAACAACTTTTTGTAGCATATGGCCGGTCATAAATTTTGAAAAATAACATCGAGATGTTATCAAACAATTTATTTGAACAGGCTGACACTTTTTTGCGATTCATTTTGTTAGTCAGGCGCCTTGAATGTAGTAACTACAGCTGCGACGTTTGGGTCACTAACAAGATATTTTTTAGTGACATGTATCCGGCCATAAACTTTGCAAAGTATTGTCGAATAATTTAATTATTAGTTTCGTCTATCAAAAACGGGCGTTCTGATTGGTCGAAAAAAAAATATTCATAACTCCATGAACAAAATTTTTGAGCATGCAGCGATTTTGCATGCTTCGGCACAAAATAATCCCTCACAAAAAGCTTGTAACGCTTTTGTGTTTATCGCTCGTTGCTATTAAATTATAAGAAATGAAGAGAATATTTTTTGTTTTCATGGAGGTATGAACCGAAAAACCTAATCACACAATGTATGAATCCGCTTCGCGAATTCAAACAGTGTGATTAGGTTTTTCCATAATCCATAAAAACAAAAAATATCCTCTACATCTCTTAAATAATTTGGAAGTGGAACTACCTGTCGGAGTAAGTTGGCGTGGCCAGCGGAGGTCAGTGGGCGTTGCCAGTGATCATACCTGTAATAACAGCTTTCGTCAACCACTCGTCCAATAAAGTGTTGATCATATCGTCCAAACTGACCGGTCGATTCAAGAAATAGTTCATATAATTGTCCATTTCATTGGGTTCTTGAGCATTCATAGGCAGGTTCATCGGGAGATTCATAGGGGCGTTCATAGGGGCCTGGTCGAATCCATATAACGGGTACATGTCGTCTCTCGGCTGAAAATGTAGAAAATACGATTCGTTTTTTTTTGTTTTTTTTTTTGAAGAATGAATTGACTAAATGTTTGTGTATATTTTTGTATCTTTAACCCATTCCAACACAACAAAATTTTAGAGTGGTCCAAATTGAAAGAAGCTGCAGACGACAATTTCAAGTTGATGGAATTTTATTTATTTATATTTATATATATATAATTGTGGATATAAAACATTGCGAATAATGAAGAAATTGCTTGATACAAGCAATTTCTTCATTTTCCACAATGTTTCCCAAAGTCCTTTCCTCTAGGGGCGTAAAAAAAGAAGGCCTGTGAGGGAATGGGTTAACAAAAGATCTTCTGTGCATAAAACACATTGCATGTATAAAAATTGGACGTCCCGAGGATTAAGTTTTGTAAAAGGACAAATAATCTTATAAAAAGGGACTGTTTTACCGTTTTGCAATGATAAGTTATTCGTTACGGATTTAGTTCGTTAGAAAAACAATCGTTTACTTCATATGCCCGTATTTCGCAGAGAGTATTCATGGAGCCATGGCAAGTTTCAGTGAAAAATAAAACTTTTAGTAACGCTAGATAATCGGGCATGCGTACAATATTAGCATGTGTGCAAAGAATTACATTGTATAATTCACCAATCGCGGATATCAATCAAGGAATATATCGACCAATCAAATAATTCATTAAGCCCGGACCAGAGTTTATCAACTCCGAAATTGGCCGCCATTTTTGTTTACCTTTGTTATTGGTTTGACGACTTAAACGTGGTAACTAGTGCTTATTCAAGCTGTAGTTACGACGTTTAGGTCGACACTAACTATTTTACTTTTTTGTTAACTGCTGTTGAAAATCGAAGCGGAACGTCCTGTAGGATTTAATGGGTGGGGCCTAGGTAGTCAGTGGGTGGGACAAGCGATTGATCAATTGCGTGTACGCTCGAAGAATTAGAAAGAGTATCAATGCCTACAGTTTAAGGTTGAACATGTATTATTTATGCTTTCGGGCGATCTTTTAGGCGTACCCCACTTAACCCTTTCCTGTAAAAACACGAGATTTTACATCACTGAGATTTTGTACTTGAGAAAGTATTGTGGAAAAAGAAGAAATTGCTTGTAGCAAGCAAATTCTCCTTTTTTCCACAATGTTTTCTACCACATAGGATGGTTTTATTTGGAATTGCATCCAATTTTTATTGTCGTCTGCATCCTCTTTCAATTTGGACCAGTCTAAAATTTCAAAAACCAGGAAAGGGTTAAAGTCGACTTTTGATTCCAACGATACCCCATTTTGTAAGTGGACACATCTCAGACGGACTGATAACAGTAGATTTTTTGTCAGCCCGACTAGCTCAGTTGGTAGAGCACTTGACTCAAACCTCAAGATCACGGGTTCGAGCCCTGTGCTGACCATATCAACTAACAAAACTAATTGTCTTTCGGGTGAGCCCTTAAAACCGAGGCCCCGTGTGACGGTGCTATCCATCTAGCACGTTAGGGAACCAGGCGGAGCTCTCAGTAGTTTGGTCCAGTATTCTTGCACTATCCCCCGTAACAACTAACCGTCTTCAAGGGGCGTCGCTCATATGGGCATGTGTTACGGTAGCGACGATAAATAAACGGAAATATAGATAAAAACACCAGTAGATTTACTTACTTGTGGTTCATTGAACATTGGGTACATTGGCTGGGGAGAGTCCATAAATCCCTGGGGATAAACTGGGTTCATCATGGGTAACTGAAATGGGAATAAGAACTCAATATTGATACATCAACACTATTTACACAAGTAGGCTTTATTTTCGTGCAGGTGCTACCATAAACATGTTGTTGGTTAAGTTACGTGGTATCCAATTCAGTCTCCTCATCGCACATTTATGTTATTCAATTTCCGTAGCGGTAATGCCATAAACAAGTTACTCGGTATTCAATTCCGTCTTCGATTGTTAATCAAGCCAGTCAGTTTATTTCAAATTTCTTACATACACTACTTTTGATCTTTCTTCTTTTTTTTAAATACGCAAGTTTGTTGTTTTTGTAAGTTAAATTCAAAACTAATTGTGTTGAAAAAGAGTACAATGATAATCAAAGATCCGACACCTACTGTTCATGTAAGGTCATTATTAACTGATCGCTGGCCACGCCCACTGACTCTGACAGGAAGTACCACTTCGATATTAAACGGCGTTATTTTTCAAAAAAAAATATCTACCGGAAAGCATTGCAAACCAAACCGTACTGAACTGTCAATGCTGAGCTACGGGGTCGATTGGCAACTCATGAAACATTCTTTTCGAAACTCGACAAATCTCGTGTCGACAATTCATATAAGTAGTGTACCTTAGTGGAATTGATTGATTAGGGTTTAACGCCACTTTAACAGTATTTCAGACATATCTCGGCGACTGGAGCACCTAACCATGTATTCTTGGTGTTTCGCACACCAGAACTGCTACTGCATCCTTTCCAAGCCTGGAGCTGCTCATCCAACTTAGGTTTACGATTATTTTGGTGGAATGATAAGCCGGTGGCTCGGATCTGATACAAATGTACTTGTGAAGAATTAAATGAGAAGAAATCTTTCATAGTCGAACGGCGTATCCACAGCTTGAATAAGCTGTAATTACGACGTTTAACCTCTTCCAGGTTAGACTGGTCCTATTTGGAAGAGGTTACAGACAACAATTAAAAGTCGAGGTAATTTTAAAAGTAACCAACCTACATATTAGAAAATAATGTGGGAAAAGAAGAAATTGTTTATCACAAGCAATTTCTTCTTTTCCAACATTGTTAGCTCAAGTATAAAGTCATAGGGACGTAAAAACATGGGATTGTACAGGAAAGGATTATGTTAACAAGTCACAAATCTGCATATATCGTAAAAGTTCTGGGCCCTGTGTGATAAACGAAAAGAAGTCTTTGATAGGTGAACCACCTGTCAGAAAGTAAATAATTAAAAAAAAGAAAAAAAAAAAAAAAACCTACTGAAGCTGAAATAAACCCTATATAATCAAATATTGTCAGTTTTTAATCCAATTGACTTACATTCATATCGTTTCCATTTCGTTTGTCTGTTTGTTCAATCTTGTAAAGCTCGTCAAATATAGTTTTCTCGTATTCGGCTGCTTTCTCGGATGATATCTGAAAATAAAGAAAACCAAAATTTAGGTAGAGAAAGGGTATTCGCGGGGTGTATTCGCAATGTTAAAATCGGCCCGACGTCATGACTCCTCGGGTAACCTCGTAACATTTCGAAGCCCTTAGAATTTCTAGCCGAACTGAATGACGTGGCTAAATCGTCATAACAACAGAAAAGGCAATATTTTGCGAAACCTGGAGTAATGACGTCACCCAAGGATTCTCGATTTAGGTAGATAGTTATTCTTTATTACCCCCGGAATGGAGATAATACAACTACATGTAATTACATGTGCAAACAAACAATTAACATAAACCGAGATCAAAGGGTGTAAATTTAACACACAATATACACGCACAAGAAAATTAACTAAGAACGTAAATATACAAATATTCGATGGATGGATGGATGGATGGATGGATGGATGGATGGATGGATGGATGGATGGATGGAAGGATGGATTGATTGATGGATGGATGGATGGAATGATTGATTGATTGGTCGATTGATTCTTTGATTGACTTCCGCTATTTGTCAATTTATGAAAAGATGATTACAATAATAATAGTATAGTAGAATCCCCTTATTTGCAACCTGATGATAGCAATTCACTGCTTTAATTGCAACTGACTTTATGCACAAACATCATATATAAAGAACAAAGAGCCACTCTTAATAGCAATTTCTTATAACTGCAACATATTTGTTTACAAATTGATGTAGGAATTATACGGATTTCACTGTAATACAATTAATGAAATGAAATTTAAACAATTTCTCATTTTCTCGTAAAAGATTCTAGTATAAACGATTGCTTAACTCTCGATTTAAATATACGTTGAAAAAGTTCATCTACTAGCTCATTCAATTGAACGAGTTTTAAACCTTTCCTGTTCAATCCCTAGCTTTTACGTCCCTGTGATTTTATAATTGAGAATACATCGTAAAAAAGATGAAATTGCTTGTAACAAGCAATTCCTTCTTTTCGCACAATATTTTCTAACCTATATATTGGTAACTTTTTGAATTGCACTCACTTTCAGTTGCGTCTACAACTTCTTTCAAATTGCACAAATCTAAAATTTTGAAAAACAGGAAAGGGTTAATTTCTTTTTTCTATATTTTTTTTCTTGTTACTGTCGGGAGGGCGCCCGGTGCACATTTGAAAGCGATAATCTGTTTTCGAGTAGCAAGATAAATGTCATTGGATAACAAATCTCCCCTTGCCTAACGCCAACGGTGTCGTATGGACGTGTCCGATTACCCGTTAATTGGAATATCGATTTCCGCTGCTGGTCTCCCGTCTAAATGTCTGTAAAAGACAGAGAGACAGAGAACCAGGGGCGGAATCGAGACGGGATATCCGCATAATCAAACACGATCTGAAATGTCTCGTTATTCCTTGTCGCGTGGGCGGCCATATTGTTTCTTAGTTCATTTTATCCAACTTTATTCCGGTTTTATAGCTTGTTCAATTGGTTGTCAGTGCTTTTTTAATCCCTTTTGTCTCCTAACAGAAAATATACAACATCTGTATTATCGACCGCGACAGAGAGAAAAATTGAACATGTGCTTAAGTCAGCAGTTTGTTATTTCCAGAAAGTGTATTAAATAAACAAAATTCTTCAGTTTTCAGTCATGATTAAGTAATCGGGAAGGCTTTTTATACGTAGTTAAACTTTTAAATGATCTATTTTAAAAATACACGAACAAAATATAGAAAGCACAAACTTTAAAAGTGCAAATACTATTATATTTTGTTTGTATTTGAAAGTGTGTCAAAGTTTGTGATAGAAAACACTTTCCTTTTCTCAACAACAAATGTTTTTTTTTTTTTTCGTTGAATCTTCCCTGTATCAACTATCAATTATGATTTCATCAGAGTCGTAAATATAACTATTACCTCTTTCATCTTGTTATGATATGAGAAACTCGTAATTATCTTGTCATTTAATTCCCAGAACCTTTTATAAATTCGCTTTTTATCTACCAACTTATTAAAAGACATCAAGATACAAAAAAGAATTTAAGCCTGTTACACCACTCCCACATGACAATATTTTAGAGTTGTAAACTACAGTTTAAAGTTGTTGAATTAAAAAAAAATGCTTGCCTTTTCGGGTAGAAAACATTGTGGACATTGAAGAAATTGCTTGAAAGACCTGCGCCGTTTGAACAGGATTGAAACTTATCGCCCTGGATGTATTTTCTCAACATACATGTATACTTGTTCATGTAACTTAACCCTTGTCATGCTGAACCCGGAATATTCCTGGTTTGGCAGGAGGAATAGATCAAGATCAGCAAGCACATATGTGAAGCCTGATCTTATTCGTCACCACCTGCTTGTCCCGTATAAGCTTGTTTAAAAGATAGATTTTCGCAATCAATATTAACTAACAATTAGTGATTCCCATGTTTTCAGTCTTTTAAATTTCGAAGGGGATTTTATTCAGCACGATAAGGGTTAAAATGTATTAATTCCGTAAATACTATTTTCGAGATCGAATTACACTCTGCTCGGTCTTGATTACGGCAGATTTCGAAGAAATAGATGGTTCCGCTGTTAATCTATTAAATTTTCAGCTTGCTTTACTTTTTAGGAAAAGGAAATTTGCTTGGACTTTAGAAAGAAAAAATCCCTTGAGGGGACTGAAAAAAGGGGGTATATCGACACCGTATCAAATAAAGTACCTTATTGCAATTAAACATTTCTAGATTAACCCTTGTCATGCTGAACCCGGAATATTCCGGTTTTGGCAGGAGGTGTAGACTAAGATCAGACTGCACTTATGTGAAGGCTGATCTTAGTCTACACCTCCTGCTTGTAATTTTCCTGCCAGAGTTGTTTATGAAGTTGATTTCTTACAGAAATATTGATTTTTGAACAAGTTCTACCAGTGCTTTCAGCCCTTTGATTTGGGAGCATTTCAGAAAGGTAATTTATACAGCATGACAAGGATTAAGAAATGGAAAAATCGTGCCTTTTCGGTTTGAGTGCAAATGTTCGCTGTTCAATACAAGGATAGTTACATAAAACGGAAAGAAAAAAACACACTAGAGCACTTTTAACCCATTCCTATTCAATCCCTGGCTTTTCCGTCCCTGTATTTTATACTTGAGAAAAAACTGTGGAAAACGAAGAAATTGCTTGTAACACAATAATTTTACCCTACTGAATGATCTTTTATATATACCCCCGGTATATATAAACAACTTCAAATTAACGTTTGCAAAACCTTTGAATTTGGACAGGTCTATAATTTTGAAAAACAGTAAAGGGTTAAGGCGTATATAGTCGTTTTGACACCATAATCTTGTGTCTTCAGCTAAATTAGCTGTAGTTACGAAGTTCTGGTCGCCAACTGAAAAGATACAATCATAAATAGGATTGAATATTATTTATTAATCAGAATTTCCCTGATAATACCCAGTGATTTATCTGTAATTCGGTCTTGTTACATTGTCAACAGAAATCAATTTTCTTTTCTGTAGGATTTATTTTCTTGAACAATATGCTTTATTTTTCCTTAGAAATGAGCGTGCGGTTAATCCCTTTGTTACTCCAGTACTCGACCTTGGAAAAAATATTTTTATTAGAATATTCGATGGTTCAGCGCGAAACAGTTGTAACAGCCTATATGTTTATAGGCAGTTTCAAATGTTTCGCGCTGAACCATCGAATTGTGGTACGCTTTTTGCCAGATTCGAAATTTACTGTGCATAAATTTGACAGATCGTCATGGCCAAATGAAAAATAAGTTGACCAATTAAATCATCGATTTAGATCGGAAGTGAAGGTGAGCCTCATATATTGATGTCAAATTGTTTTTTTTTTTTTTTTTTGTTTTTCCCCCTTTTTTGGAGACTAGAACGCCGTAACTTCGGTTTATATGCCACGTTTAGGTCCCTAACTAACGATTTGCGATTTCATTTTGTCCATTCTAATATATTTTGAAAATTTTCGCTTTACTGAGGGCAAGGCGAGCAGTGCGTCAATTAGCACAATTTAAGTACGATCAAGTACATGTATTTTATGTACCTCAAAATACCCTTCTTACTTTCTCTCTTTCTCTGTCTCTCTAAGTCTCTTTCTGTCTGTCTGTCTCTCTATCTATATCTCTCTCTTTCTCTTTCTCTCTCTCTTTCTCTCTCTCTCTCTCTATCTATCCATCTTTCTTTCTCTCTCTCTATCTTTCTCTCTATCTATCTTTCAATCTATCTATCTCTCTTAAGCAACAATGTTTTCTATCTTGGCATACCTTTTTTTCTTCTTAACCCATTCCCACACAATTCATCCATTTTATGCCCCTCAAAAAAAAAATCCCATGTTTTCTATCCCAAAAGACAAAAGAGAAAACCGAACTTCACCAACTTCAAATTTTCGTCTGCAACTTCTTTCAATTTGGACCAGTTTAATTTTTTGTTGGGTTGGAATAGGTTGAAATGTTTCACAACAGCTCTCAAATTTGACCAGGCAATGTCACTCGCCTCGTGATTTGCTAAGGTTTACATGTCACAAGTAATCAATTTTGTTTTCCTAGAGACAGTAAAAAATATGTTCTAAGAAAACCCAGAGATTTTAACGATGCCATTGTTATTGGGTCTATTCACGTGACTCCAGGCACTTCCGGTGCGCGTGGGCGATAATATTGTTACAGCCGAAAGTTCTCTCCGAATTTATTCTCGGATTAGCGTCTGCTCAATAAATCAGTTGACATTTATTCGTATTTCAGGATACAAGAGGTAAAAACACAACACCAAAACTCGTCTAGAAAGAGTTTAGATCCATCGGTATTCTGTAAAGTCTTCAAATAATGATAACTGTACAATTGATTAATAACCGGCCCCTCCAACTTAGTCCGTAGACTCCGCCCATTGACTCCAATAGGAAGTCCCGCTTTGGTTTCAAATGGCGTTATTTTGCAACATCTATAGCCAGTAGCATGCAACAAAATAGGAGAATAGTTGGTTTGCGACCTAAACGACGTAACTACAGCTTGGAAAAGCTGTAGTTACGACGTTTAACTCGCCAAACCAACAAAAAAGGTCGACAAACATGGCTGCAAATGTTGGAGTTCGAGACATAACTCTGGTCGACATGGATGATTTCATTGGTCGGCTGGTAAATTTGATTAACAGACGCGATTGGCCAAATGTAATATGTCGAGCGAAAGAATGCCCTCCTAAAACGTGCGAAAATCATCGATTTCTGCCAGACAGTTGGAACAGCACAGGATGACAAGGATAGACACCTTTTTTGCTCTTTGGCGATTTTGTGTTGAAAAAATGACAATTCTATCTTATGATATAATATATTTTTTTAGAATGCGATCACTGATTGATTAACCTCTGCTGGATCATATTTTTATTTCAAATATTGGTTTTACAGAATATCTGGGGGATCCCTAACTTGTGATTGTTATATAGAACTATTACCCACAAAAGCCGCGTACAGCCTTGCAAACCAGCGATTTTGTCTCTCACCAATGGATGGATAATCGTAAACCTAAGTGAGATAGCAGCTGGAGGCTAGGAAAGGATGTAATTGTAGTACTAGTGTGAGAAATACCAGGAATCCATTGTTGGGTGCTCCAGCCGCCGCGATATGACTGAAATACTGTTAAAAGCGGCGTTAAACACATTTCAATCAATCAACCAATCCAGTACTTATTCGCTCTAGTAACGAGGTCCCGGGATTGCATTCCTGTCGCAGCAAAATATCCTTTCCGTCATTAGTCCCCCACCAATGGATGGATAGCCGTAAAAAATGAGTGGGATAAGCAGCTAGACGTTCGGAAAGGATGTGGTGGTAGTACTGTCGTGAGAATTACCAGGAATCTATGGTTTGGTGCTCTACTGTCTACCTTGATATGCAGGTTGATTCAATTCTACACACGTCGCGGGCGTACCTTTTTGCCCTTAACTGTATTTCAAAATTTTAGACCTATCCAAATTAAGGCGTTTTACTGAAGACAATTCCAAGTCACTTTTATTTGAAAAAAATAATCATTCAGTAGGTTAGAAAAACATGTAGAAAAAATTACTTCTTTTCCATCGTATAAAAAACACAGGGGCGTTAGAAGGGGGGGTTGCATTTGGAAGGGTTACATAGCGATTAACAAAACAATTGCAAAATAATGACTACATGTGGTATTTCACAAATAAGTACGGAATTCAATTTACTATGCAGTTACAGGGTAAATTGTTTCCATTTGTAAGTTATCTAAATCAATTGTTACAAATGGCTATTTAACCTACAAAAACGCTTGTCGACAGAATGATCATAAATAATCACTGTAAATATCGATCACTCTCGGGTAGACAGCGATATTTTACGATGAATGACGCGATTAAAACCGGAAGCTGTCGCGTTTTATTTCTTCATTTGATTTCTATGACGTCATTTGAGTTTATATTTAGCAAGGCTTAATTGATTTCCCATTTAATGTCCAATCTTTATGTCTCCGCGCCTTAATATGGACATGTCACAGTCTTTAGGAAGCCTTTCAAGGTTTTTCTTTAATGAGAGTAGAAGAAGAAGAGAAAACAAGAGGACCACAATGGTCCAATATCGCTCACCTGATCGATATAGAACTAGGCTTTACTGTGATAGATCTCAGAAGTATGGAAGGATTTCATAAGGTAACACATTATATAACAAGAATTCACAGTAAGTTGCCAAAACTATTAACTCTAGAGCGATAACGAGGAAAATACTAATTAGACTCTAAGGCTTCTTTTCGAATGATATAAGACAGAACGTCTCATTATTCAACAGGGTTCTTTCTCATGTCTGCACAAACTGACCCGCGGGTTTGAACAGCGAATGAACTTTCAGCGAACTTTCTCGGATGGAATAGCCCTTGAATTTTATTAAATATTAACACGTCGTGTACGGTGCTTCTTATTTCTGTCAGCTATGTCAAATATGGAATTAAGCACGTTTAAACTGTGAGTGTAAAATGATACTTTTCCCAAAGAAGGAAAGGTAGAAAAGAGAAAAATATTCCAAATCATCTGTCACGGGTATATACCCGTGACATTTGATTTAGAATATTTATCTCCTTTCATATTCATTTTAACAAGTTTACCCAATGAAAATAGCTCCATACGGATATAATTTAATTTTTAGTTTCGTCTATCAAAAACGAGCGATCTGATTGGTCGAAAAATATAATTCATACCTCCATGAGCAAAATTTTGAGCACGTAGCCATTTTGTATGCTTCCGCACAAAATAGTTCCATACAAAAAGGTATCAAAATTTGTAAAGTTGTTGTATTTTTCGCTCGATGCTATTAAATTATAAGAAATGAAGAGAATATTTTTTGTTTTCATGGAGGTATGAACCGAAATACCTAATCACACTTATGTATGAATCCGCTTCGCGTATTCATACAGTGTGATTAGGTTTTTCGGTTCATACCTCCATGAAAACAAAAATTATTCTCTTCATCTCTTAAAAATATCAATGGTTGTGTTTGATTTATCCGTTTAAACGTAAACAATAACATAACGGATGAATTGACGGATAACGGAAATCAATAAAAAGCGGACAGACAAATCGAGTCATGCATTTAGGACGGAAGTGAAACTTTGTACTTCGATATTGGTTGCCATCTGTGTGGAGATGTTTGTTGATTTGGCGATTTGAACATCGAAAGTACAGCTTATTCAAGCTGTAGTTACGACGCTTTGGTCGCCAATCTACCATTTTATATTTTCAATTTTCTTTTCAGTTTTCTTCGTTACAGGATTCTTTTTGTTATCATTTACCTACCAATTCCTTGCAATCGGAAAAAAGGCGTATCAGTTATGAAGTGAACTGATAAGGGTAAGGTTAAATGGTGTCTTTTTGTCTGAAAATGACGTTATCAGGGTCATACATACGTTGATAATTAGACACGTCTCGTGCGATATTCTTTTTTTTTTTTTTTTTTATCTTTTGATGGTAGAAACATTATCTGTATATCTGATAAATGGAATAATATCACAAAACATCGCCGCACAAGAAACAAAGATATTTCACTCAATCTTCCGTCGCGTGTAATATCCACATTTTTCTTCGTGGCTCGAATCAAATACATGGTTTCGTAGTACTACTACAACATGTTTTTGCTTTTTGTAAGGGTACGGGACTATATTCTATGCTTGGTCAGAGTGTAAGAGGGTAGTGCAAAGAAATTTCCTCCGACATGTAAAATCTGTGCATGATTACGTATCTTTTCACGTAATATAAAGGCAATATTATGTTGCGATAGAGATAACCATCTTGTATTTGCTTTGAGCTGCGGAGGAAAATTTCTGATATTTCACGAGACCAAATTTCGAGAAAAATAACAAGCTGTTGTATCTCTACTGTAACATAGTATTTCATTTATTATATACCAACAATTTCAAAATAAAATCGATGAAATAAAGAAAAAATGTAAAATCTTTACATGTATTTTGATTCCAATTACGTTTATTCGCATTATGACGTCATCTACAGAAAAAAATGACGTCATCTTAGTCTACTTTATATTGATCCGTATTTGACACTGTCAGATACGGATTTTTTCCCCTGACGTGTCCGATTTTACATTTTACTAGAAACATTGACAGATATGTAATAAATCTTCATAATCATTGGGGCATGAAACTACAAAGCAGTGTGACCAAGTATGTGGGTTTTATGCCATAGAGTGCTAACAGGATATAGCATTTTCATCTCTAAATAAATTAATAGTAAGTTTCGTCTATCACACACGAGCACTCTAATTGGCCGGGAAAAAAAATAATAGCTCGATGAAGACAATTTTGAGCACAAAATAGTTCCTTTAAAATGTATCAGAATTAAAAAGTTTGCCTTTTTCGGTCGATGTCATTAAAGTATAAGATACGAAGGGAATATAATTTTTTGTTGATTTGTTTTCGTGGAGGTATGAAACGAAAATACTAATCACATTTCTTTATGAATCTTAGTTTCATGCCCCCATTAAAAAAAAATCTTCGCCTCTTGAATAAAGAAAAGATCAAAACTTACCTCCGAAGTCTCGACGAGGTTATTTAGCAGGTCAACGAAGTCTTCTTTGGCTTGGTGATCGTACAAATATTGGGCAACAACTTCCGGTGTGAACTCGATGGTTTCCCGGAAGTCACGTGGGGGCTATAAATAGAAACAGAATTTGCAATTCTTTCAATTGACGGTTTCCTGGGTCTTCCCACTGACTCAGCTAGCCATGCCCACTGATTCCGACAGGAATTCAACCCAGATTCAAATGTTACCGACTTCGAGGACTTGGTACAGACTTTTCTGAAGTTTCTATTTCTATATTGCAATTACGACAGTTTCGTGCCAACTCTACGTTTTGCAAATTGGACCAAACCTATTTATTTGACATCAATCAGGGAACAAGTTCCTTCAACTTAAATGAATCCCTCTCGATTCTGCTTCTGAGAAAAGACAAATACTCGCAACGATTTTGTGGGCCAATGACAGAACGAGGAACCCCTTAGCAACCCCTGATATCGAACTCGGGACATTTTGACCGGAAGCGGAAGCTCTGCCTCTCGGCCATGGACACAACAGTTCTGATAACTTACACTTTGATCATAAAATAGATATAAGAAGTTTCAAAACAATTATAATATAGGGAGTATTATGTTATGATATCGATACAAAATCCTGTATTTGCTTTGAGCTACGATGGGAAATTTTAATTTTTTACGAGACCGAAGGTCGAGTGGAATATCAAATTTTCCTCCGCAGCGGAAAGATAATACAAGATATATCGCTATCGTGACTTTATATTTTATTTAGTGTTTACCTATTTTCATTAAAAGGATTCGATGAAGTTATAATAAAAATCATTTTTTCTACAGGCTCCTTTCTCCTTTATCGTTCTGGTTACGTTTATTCGTATTATGACATCATCTACAACATGAAAATGGCGTCATCCTAGACTACCTCATATGTCCGGTTTGTCTGGGTGGCTTGTTTATATATTACTATAAACATTTATAGCTATATAACAAATTGTATTCCAAGAGGAAAATCCTGTCTTATGAAAGGTGAAATCAAAATAGAATTTTTAAGTTCATTTTCTGGTTTCAGAAACATTGGCCATTTTAAGAAAAGTAGAAATATGAGATTACCATGAAATGAACTTAAAATTATTTTATTACCCGGGTGTAGACGCTAAATATGGTCGTATTATAACCACCTTTCGCGTATCATTCAAGTTTATTCAAGTATCTTATTTCAAATAATTAATGTACCAAATCACATGTGTTGATTGACGTCATATGGACCCGGATTTAAACAGATATGGAATTTAACAAGCGCGAGTACTTAATAAGGTGTTGGAACAGTTTCTCTGTGTATATTTCTTTGGGCATTTTAAATGTCGGATGGATAGCAAAATAACGTAACTATACCTTTAATAAAGCTGTAGTTACGACATTTTTCTTGCCAACCGACGTTATGAGTATGAAATAGTGTAGAAGTTTGCTATAAGCTTTTGCTCCATCAGAATTGGTTAATAGTAATTAATTTTAGTTCGATTGTGACGACAGCTTAAAGCTTATAGAGTCGATCTCGAACACTCATAATCCAGATGTTTTCACGTCCCTGAAAGAGAGGCAGTGGCTGAATCCCGCTTCTGTCCCATTCTACAGCTGGGTAGACTTGGGCTGGCCATTAATTTTTTTGCCTATGGACACTCCCCGGTGACGGCGGGGCTAGAACCCGCGATTTCCAGAATACGAGTCAAGCACATATACCACTCAGCCATGGAGGAAGTCAGGATTGGCCTACTTCAAATCTTAACTTAGGCTTACGACAGGTAAATGCTGATAGTTTAAACAGTATTTGAATGAGATTAAGACAGAAATGTATAATCTGGGATGAGATGCTTATCGTAACCTAAGTCCTCGTTTACAATAGAAACACTATCAAGCGGGTTTTTGCGAGACTAATAACTTTTTAGATGTAGACGAGTTAACGACCAAATTGTCCGAAGCAGAAATCTTTATCTACAATCAATACGGATTTATGCGTTTGTGGTGTTTGATTTATCATTCCCTAGACTGATTGATGTTTCACAGAAATCAATACAATGTGCTTCTCACAATGTCTTCACGTGTTCCCTACAACCAACTGTTCTACCTGAAAGTCATTGTTTAACCCCTTGTCATGCTGAATTAAAATCCTTTACAGAATTGACTTAAAATCAAAGGACTGACAGCACTTAAAAGTCTTATTGAGGGTCATCATTTTTTTTTTCTTTTTTTTGAAAATTGATTATTCAAACATTTCTGAATTAAAGGTGCTAGACAGGAGGTGTAGACAAAGATCAGACTGCACTCATGTGCAGTCTGATCTTTGTATACACCTTCTGCCAAGACAGGAATATTCCGGGTTCAGCATGAGATGTGTTAAGTTATCATATAACTTACCAGATTAAAAGCATCCCCTTGGTCCGCTTCGTCGTTATCGTTTATTTCTTTGTGGATTCCTTTATCTGGAATGTCAATGCTGGCTTGAAAAGAGGTCTTGGGTTTGAGTTCGGGTGATTTCTGCGACTGTTGCACGTGTTCCTTTACGTCTGATATTAACTTGTTTTCTGCTGGGTTCATAACTACGGAAAGAGTGTTTTAACTTTAAATTGATTGGTTTGTTTGTTTGTTTGTTTGAGATTTAACGCCGCTTTTAACCCATTTCGTTTATAATGCGGCGGCTGGAGCACCTGACAATGGATTCCTGATATATCTCACACCAGTACTACCACTACATCATTGCCTAGCCTCAAGCTGCTATCCCACTTAGGTTAACGATTATCAACCCATTGGTCAGAGGATAAAGGATTTGTGCCACCGCCGGGGATCGAATAACTTTAAATTGAATGAAAAGTTTAATATTTACTTTAGTATTGAAGAGATTATTTTTTATTGTTTTGTTTTGATTCAGGTATGAACTGACAAACTTAATCAGTGATTAAAATTCTAAAGTTCATACCTCAATGATGAAAAACAACAACATTTCCCTTCAATTTTGATGCCATCGAGCAAAACAAATAAAACTTTTTACTTATTTTCAGTAAAATTATATGGATCTACTTTGCGCGCAAGCATTCAAAATAGTTGCGTGCTCAAATGTTTGTTCGTGGAAGCATAAGAAAATCAATAAATGATTAATAATTATAATTAAAGAAATCAGCCAATCAAAACTTTTGGACCTTGATAGACGAGACTAAAATTGAATTATACTAGAAAAAAGTTCCTAACTTCTCTTAAATGACCAAGTTAAATACACTTTTTATTTCCTGTATAAAACCCAGTACTCGGCTCGGCTTGTAAAATGTCTTGTACAAAAAAAACGACATTCTTTTATAGATTCATTTCATCTTATTAATGTGTATCCTTTATTTCAACGACTTATAATTCAATTGTTAGTTTTGTCTATCAAAAACGAGCGATCTGATTGGTCGAAAAATTCAATTCATACCTCCATGAACAAAATTTTGAGTACGCAGCCATTTTGAATGCTTCCGCACAAAATAGTTCACTACAAAAAGTTAAGTTGTTGCATTTTTCGCTCGATGCTATTAAATTATAAGAAATGAAGATAATTTTTTATGTTTTCACGGAGGTATGAACCGAAAAACCTAATCACATAGTGTATGAATCCGCTTCGCGAATTCATACTTTGTGATTAGGTTTTTCGGTTCATACCTCCATGAAAACAAAAAATATTATCTTCATCTCGTAAATGGACACGTTTTGGGGTACTTTAACCCATCACCAGAAGATGATTTCAAATTCACAATCTTGAAAATATTTGTCTTTTGTGATAGAAAACCTTGAGGATAATGAAGAAAATGCTTTGCACAAGCAATTTCTTCATTTCCATCAATTTTTTCAAAGCTTTTATAATTCAGGAGTGTAAAAAGCGGAATTATTAGGGAATAAGAATAAATGATGTAAAGACTAAAAAAACAAAGTCAATTTCCAATCTATAGTCACTCCCAGAGATCAGAATAAAGTATTGAAATCAACAGTCAAAGCGATGAGCATCGCCCCTGGATTCTGCACCTACCTTTATGTTCTTCTGTTTGTTCCCTGTTTACAGCACCATTAATGTTGGAGTATGAAAATGATTTGGAATGGGACATACCGAGAGAGCGGGCAGAGTTTCCTGAAATATGGAGAGAAAATGATTTGGAATGGGACATGCCGAGAGAGCGGGCAGAGTTTCCTGAAATATAGAGAGAAAATGATTTTGAATGGGACGTGCCGAGAGAGCGGGCAGAGTTTCCTGAAATATAGAGAGAAAATGATTTGGAATGGGACATGCCGAGAGAGCGGACAGAGTTTCCTGAAATATAGATAGAAAATGATTTGGAATGGGACATGCCGAGAGAGCGGGCAGAGTTTCCTGAAATATATAGAGAAAATGATATGGAATGGGACATGCCGAGAGAGCGGGCAGAGTTTCCTGAAATATAGAGAGAAAATGATATGGAATGGGACATGCCGAGAGAGCGGGCAGAGTTTCCTGAAATATAGAGAGAAAATGATATGGAATGGGACATGCCGAGAGAGCGGACAGAGTTTCCTGAAATATAGAGAGAAAATGATTTGGAATGGGACACGCCGAGAGAGCGGGCAGAGTTTCCTGAAATATAAAGAGAAAATGATTTGGAATGAGACACGCCGAGAGAGCGGGCAGAGTTTCCTGAAATATAGAGAGAAAATGATATGGAATGGGACATGCCGAGAGAGCGGGCAGAGTTTCCTGAAATTTAGAGGGAAAATGATTTGGAATGGGACATGCCGAGAGAGCGGGCAGAGTTTCCTGAAATATATAGAGAAAATGATATGGAATGGGACATGCCGAGAGAGCGGGCAGAGTTTCCTGAAATATAGAGAGAAAATGATATGGAATGGGACATGCCGAGAGAGCGGACAGAGTTTCCTGAAATATAGAGAGAAAATGATTTGGAATGGGACACGCCGAGAGAGCGGGCAGAGTTTCCTGAAATATAAAGAGAAAATGATTTGGAATGAGACACGCCGAGAGAGCGGGCAGAGTTTCCTGAAATATAGAGAGAAAATGATATGGAATGGGACACGCCGAGAGAGCGGACAGAGTTTCCTGAAATATAGAGAGAAAATGATTTGGAATGGGACACGCCGAGAGAGCGGGCAGAGTTTCCTGAAATATAGAGAGAAAATGATATGGAATGGGACATGCCGAGAGAGAGGGCAGAATTTCCTGAAATATAGAGAGAAAATGACTTTGAATGGGACACGCCGAGAGAGAGGGCAGAGTTTCCTGAATTATAGACAGAAATTCGGCTTTAGAATCATGCCCTAATTTAAACGTGTTTTACTCAAAAATACACTTGAATGATCGCTGGCCACGCCCACTGAGCTTCACTTCGATATAAAAAAGAATACTTATGAAAGTAACACATAACAAAATAAAAGTGAAAGGTTGGCTTGTTACGACCATCAAGTCGCAAAAATAAGTGGTTATCTTAAATGTCAGTCAATGTTGGAGTTCAAAGTTAACATTCGGTCTGAAGGAATGAATTGATTGGTCCACCGATTTTTTGATTTGGCAGCCGCGTAGAGTCAAGTGACAGATCGCTGGCTACGATCATTGACCTCCGACGTGGCAGCTCGATTGAGATACAAAACTATGCCAGAGTGCGAAATATAAGGTCGAAGAAGCCTGTAAGTCTATCAGTTTTGAATTGTGCAAATTAACCATACAGTCAAAACTCGTTATTGGGAAAAAACACAGAAAAAAATCTAGTTTCCAGTGCACTTGTCACATCCCAGCTTTATCTTCGCCTATTCATACTGTGTGATTACGTGCTTGGGTTCATAACTTAATGAAAGTAAAACCTTTTTCTTCATTTCTGAAAATAATTAGTTGAATGGCCAAAGACAAAAACACGTAGCTTTGCCGATTTTTTGTCAATAAAACTTTGAACTTTAAACTTTTGGCAAGCTGTCCCTATCTATTTACAAATATTTGGACGTAATTTTTCACAATTTCTGTAAACACTGTTACCAACTGTTCTACTTAAAAGTAAATCTCTTTTTATATTTCGTTATCGGGGAGTAATGGGTTTTACAATCGAAGGTTGTTTTTTTTGGGGTTTTTTTGGGGGGGGGGTTAATTCGCATATAACCTCCTCTTTTCACGCCCCAGCAAAAAATTAAAAATAATGATAATGATAACAATAAATAATAATAATAATAGAATGAAAAAAGGGGGGGGGTTAAAAACAAACAATAATAAACAAAAAAGGTTAGTTGAAAGCAATCTTTTCCTTATCCCCATTGTTTATTTTCACCCTAAAGGTCAAAGAATTTTAAAAATCCATCAACTACAAATTGTCGCCTACAAAGTCTATGAATTTGGACGAGTCGAACCTTTTGTCGTTTGGTAATGGGTTGACTTAGATCAGAACACGGTAACAAAACATGGTGTACTAATAAGAAATGTTTTTCTTGCTAAACCAAGGATACCGATTTACTTTACAATCATTGGTCGAGTTTAAAGTACATTGCAGTTAGAGAATGGTTTATCGGAAGAAAATAAATCTTGAGGATAAATTGGCGCAAGGCAATTATAATCCCACTTAAGGAAACTTGGCTATTTTTGGATCCTCTTTCCAGAATTGTCAATTGTTTCTTTAAAAGAAACCTTGAAATATTTCAGAATGAACAAATTATCCTAAGTTTTAAAGTCTTACAAAAAGGAGGTCAAATTGAAAAGTGCAAGGAAAATTGAAAACAACCCGCTCTGACCCGATATTCATAGATTTTGCCCATTTAGCCATTACCAGACGATAAAATTGTAGACTGGTCCAAATTCAAATATGTTGCAGACAACATTTTTAGTTGGTGGAATTTTAAATTGCTGTGTCTTTTGAGAGAGAAAACGTTGTGGATAATGAAGAAATTGCTTGTGAAAAGTTTTTATCCAGAAAAGGTTTTTGTGACGCTTTAAGACACCCAAGAAAAAACTTTGGAAAACATTGTGGAGAATGAAGAAATTGCTTGTTACAAGCAATTTCTTCGTTATCCACAATGTTTTCTATCCCAAAAATAAAAAGAATCCAACATTTCTAAAGCTTTAAGTTGTCGTCTACTTCTTTCAATTTGGACCAGTCTAAAATTTCGCAGCCTGATAATGGGTTGACAGACGTTTATGGTTCATGCTGATCTCTGGTATCGAGTACATACAGAATTTTATTTATTTATTTATTTATTTTGTTGTTGTTGTTGCACTCTTTTCTGTACATTTTTTACCCAATTTACCACAATCCCGTATTTTACGCCCCTGATGAAAAGCGAGCTATGGCAAACACTGTGAAAATGATAAAAAAAATCTTGTTATTAGTAATTTCGTCATTACGGGCGTATTTGAAGCATTTTTATTGAAATTGCGGCTTATACACTGTAAATACATCTTATTCGTAGTTACGATATTTATATCGCTAACATTCTATAGTTTCTTATACATATATCTGATCCTAAATTTTGAAAATCTGTAGTTACGACGGTTAGGTGGCAAACAATCCATGTTATTTTTGTAACGCATATTTGACCCTTAATGTTGCAAATTAAAGCCTTTTACTATCTTAGTCAAAATTCCAGAGTCAGCGAGCTTCGCCGGCGATTCCGTCAATGATACGGCATATCATTCTCCTTAAAACAGATCGAATTAAAAATCTCTAAGATAAGAAGAAATAATGTTTGATAAGATGTCCAAATATAGAGCTTTCATAAACCGATAACCCTGTAATAAATAATTGAAGTAATTCTATACTGCGATCAAAAGATACTAATATCAAATATTCAATTAATTCCGGAGACCCGAGACGACAGCGATTTTATTACATTTGTCTTTCCATTATGGTACTTGCCAATACCCATCCCATAAAGCATTCCGGAAGCTCTTCATCTCGGGGATGACGTCATCAGCCCGTAATTGATTGCTCTAGGGGACTAAATCTAACATCCTACATAACATAATGTGGTCAGCTATTTTTCTTCATTATAGTTGCTATGGTTACGGCGCAAAAAAAAAGAACAGACTAGATATACGACGGGATTTGCAATAGACAAATCCTCCCATCTGTCAGTGTTGGTAAATAAAACCTAATTGGCGTTAGTGCAGATGGACAGTAAATTCTATTATTTGACTACAGCCGTGCATATCCCATGTTTGTTCGAAATTGACCAACACTGGCCACGCCCACTTCATATTTGGCCATAACCAGTGATTTCGACAGGAAGCCCCTCTACGACTTAAAACGGCGTTATTTTGCACAATTTATGGCAAGTAGCATGTAGCAGAAACGTAGAATCGTAGAATAGCTGGTTGGCGAGATAAACGTATAAGCTGTAGTTACGCCGTTTAAGTCGCCGAACCAACAACATAGCTTCACGTAAATGTCGACTAATATTGGAGCTCAAAGTTCGTTTCCGGTCTAAACATTTATTGGTCCGTCAACTTATTTATTGACATTCCTGATCCGTCAAATGGCCCCAGATAGACCCTGATCCGTCTAAAAGCCCCAGATTCACCCTGATCCGTCAAATGCCCCTGTAAGACCATGATCCGTCAAATGGTCCAAGATAGACCCTGATCCGTCAAATGGCCCCAGATAGACCCTGATCCGTCAAATGGCCCCAGATAGACTATGATCCGCCAAATGGCTCCAGATATACCCTGGTGCGTCAAAAGGCCCCAGATAGACCCTGATCCGCCAAATGGCCCCAGATAGACTATGATCCGCCAAACGGCCCCAGATATACCCTGATCCGTCGAATGGCCCCAGATATACCCTGATCCGTCAAATGGCCACATATAGACTTTGATCCGCCAAATGGCTCCAGATAGACCCTGATCCGTCAAATGGCCCCAGATAGAACCTAATCCGTCAAATGGCCCCGATAGATCCTGATCCGCCAAATGACCCCAGTTTGATAAGCAATCGGTGGCTGAGACTGCAAACATGCTTTAGGTAAATTATTTTTTGTGAACCTCGGAATTTACCGGATGCTATGGTACGGGACAAATGCGTAGCACCACACAAAACAAACAACTGTATTATCAATATGGCCAATATATAAATAAGAAATCTTTGAAAATATGTGACAATAAGAACAGAGCTCGCCACGTACAACGACATTTATATACTATGAAAGCAACAACAACATTTTCATCTTTTTACATAAAATTAGATTAAGATGTTTTCATCTAAAATATTTCGGTTTGAAGTGTACCATAAAAGATTTTCCTGACATATCAGTTATTTTAGGGTTTATTTTGGTACTGTTTGAATTAATTATCGGTAGTAATGTTTGGTTTTTTTATTTTTTCTAGGGGCTTTGTAGGGGGATGGGGCATGGGGCAAAATACACTCTGGCAGCAGTATAACCGGATTACCGGATTAGCAACTGTTTGAAAGCATGTTTCGTTTGTTCTGTTATTACCACCGGAATTTACCGAATACCATGATAAGGGACAAAGGCATGACATCACCCCTTAAAATCGACTATTTTATCAATTAGGACAATACATGTATATGAATAAGAAATCTTGGAAAATAGGTCGCACGGGTAACGACCTCTGTATATTATAAAATCAACAACAACAACAAAAACGTTTCCATTATCATTACGTATATAACCAGGTTTAGGAGAAATAACTTCGGGGTTAAGTCTGTTTTTATGTTCCTCTAATGCCTGGGTTATTATGGCTTTTATTGTCAAATATAGAACTAAAAAGATGTTTTCATCTTAGATATTTCCGTTGTTAAATGTAATAGAACGAAATTTCCCGACCTTGTATCTTTGTGTCGAAAATTTCATTTTCAGAATTTCTATATTTTGTCCATGCTGATGTATGTTAGTTAATATGTATGTGTGTTCGACGATGAACCTTATGTGTACAAGTCGATTCTCTGAATAAAGCTTTGTTATGTTATGGTATGTTTATATTTAGGGTTTGCTTTTGTATTATTTTACCCCTTTTCAGACGAAATTGCTTAGACTGGTCCAAATACAAAGAGGCTCTAGAAGACATTTTTTGGTAAATGAAATTTTCAAAATCTTTATCTCTTTGCTTGTAAGAAGCAATTTCGCCAATTTCACAAATATTTCCAGAGTCTTTTCCAATGGGGGGAGGGGGGCAAAAGAACGAGATTTTGTGGGGAAAAGGTTAAACTATCTATCAGGATAAAGATTTTTTTTTTTTTTGCGAAATACACCCTGACACAGAAATTGATTTTATCATTTTCATCATCGTCCTATTTTTATTTTTTTATTTAAGAGATGAAGAGAATAATTTTTGTTTCATGGAGGTATGAACCGAAAAAACTAATCACACAATGTATGAATCCGCGAAAAAACTAAACACACTGTATGAATACGCGAAGCGGATTCATACATAATATGATTAGGTTTTTCGGTTCATACCTCCATGAAAACAAAAAAAACAAACCAAAAACATTCTCTTCATTTCTTATAATTTAATAGTATCACGGGAAAAAGGCAAAAACTTTACCATTTTTGATACCTTTTTGTATGGAACTACTTTGCGCGGGAGCATTGAAAATCGCTGTGTGCTCAAAATTTTGTTCATGGATTTATGAATATTTTTTTTCGACCAATCAGAACACCCGATTATGATAGATGAAACTGAAAATTAAATTAGTTCTTATTCAATTGCAAGTCTGTGTTCTTTTCAAGTCATTCCAGTTGAGTAGTAATAGATTAATAGTTTTTTGAAATTTCATCATTTTCCACAATGATTTCAAAGTTTTTTTCTTGAATGACGTAGCACCAAATCAGACGTTTTGACGTCATCAAAATATTGGAATATATCAACGCCATCATATGACGTCAATTTGACAGGTTGTTCCTGGACTTATGTTTTTGTTTTGCGTTTGAGAAAAAAATGAATATTATGATAGAAAGTTATTGACTAGCAGAACATTTAGTGCATGAAACCAAAATTCTAAAACTCTTCAAACTATAAAAAAAATTAAACGGCAACGGAAAGTAGTCCCTGGAAAGTGCGTTAGAACTTTAAATTAAGATCAGCAATAAGATACTGGCGACAGATTTATCTTCGCTGTGCCCCTGCAACAAACATAAACATTCAGTGTAACGAACCTCTCGCCAAATCGTGATTCAAATATCGCGGTTGAGAATCAAATAATCAATCGACCAATCAAATCATTAATTTTCATCGGAAATGAACTTTGAACTACGATACTGTCCGACATTTATTTGAAGCATTTTTGTTGATTGGCGACTTAAACGTCGTAACTACAGCTTTTTCGAGCTGTAGTTACGACGTTTAGGTCGCCAACCAACGGTTTTATTTCTTTGTTACATGTTACCGGTCATAACATTTTAAAAAATACCACCGTTCAATATCGAAGTCTAACTTCCTGTCGGAGTGGGTGGAGTCAGAGGGCGTGGAAAGCGATCAGTTTATCATACTCTGCGTTTCTTAATTTTTATTTTTTTTCTATATCAGCAGTTATTTGCTAGATATAGTAATTGATAGATCGCCTCGGCCAATCAATAAAAAATAAATTGACCAATCAAATTATACATTCTATAGATTTGGGGACTTGCACGACGATTAGGTCGCCATGAAACGATTGGCTTCAGGTCCCTTCACCCCGACAAGATGTTTTGTTGGGGAAACAATTCGATTCCGGCAATATTACGTGAGAAGAAAAATATAGAAATAAATCGGTGTTTGGTGACAGAATAAGTTGTAGTTACGATATTCAGAGCGTTATTTACTCGAATACAGATGTGCTAAACCTTCTTCCAGAAATACATTACTGTAACTGTGTTGCAATAAAACCTCATTGATGATTTGAGTTTTTATCAGCGTTCACCGCTGTCAAGCCATTGTCACGGTATTAGAAAGTTTATATATAGCAGGGTTCATGCCCTCTCTCATATATCTGTCTTGTTTTGCATTGATGTTTACAAGAAAACAACTAGGGACCCCGCACAACTTTTCAAATTCATTATTACACTTTTAGGCGCATTTACGAATCGCTGGCTCCGCGCAACTGAACTTCGACAAGAAGCTGGTCTTAGATATAAACGACGTTATTTGTGAAAATGTATTGCCAGAAGCACGAATTAAAAAGGTAAAATGGATAGTTTACGATCTAAACGTCGTAAATACAGCTTGAATTTGTCGTCTGCAACTTCTTTCAATTTGAACCAGTATTTATAAAACTTTGAGATGTTGGAATGGGTTAACTCCTGGGTTACTTTAACCTAGTTTATTTATCCTGATAACCTTTAACAAAGAGGATTACTTAACAAAACCATGCTTTGCTAGCATACAGTACTTTCGTTACTTTGATTTTTAAGAGGGATAGATGGAAATATTAGGCCTTTAATGCGTTGAATAAATATCATCGAAGGTGGACTTGAGTTGACTTGAAAATGAAAGGCTCCAATTTATGTCATATCGTCGGTATAGCGTCAGACTCCTAATCTTCAATTATGGAATGTCAGGTGTTCGATCCCCGGCGGCGGCACATATTCTTTCCGACATGTGTCATCAATGGATGTATAATCGTAAACCTAAGTGGGATAGCAGCTGGAGTCTAGGATAGGATGTAGTGATAGTACTGATGTGAGATATACAAGGAATCCATCGTTAGGTGCTCCAGCCGCCGGGATATGACTGAAATACTGTTAAAAGCGGCGTTAAACCTCATTCAATTAATCAATGTCATTTCGTCGCCCCACCTCTAAAATCAAGCATCCGCAGCTTAAAACAAGCTGTACTTACAGGTTTTCCGACGCAAACAGGCGACGTGATTTATTATGTCTGAGATTGAATATTCTCTCTCTCTCTCTTTCCCTCTCACTGTATATATATATATATATTTCTTTTTTTTTTTCATTTCTTTAATCATTCAGTAAGTATGTTTCTACAACGTGGTATATATCCTCAAGGCGAGACGCAAAAAGAAATCCAGAGACAAGGGCAAACATCTGTAACAATATTTCATTCATCAAAACCACGCGGGAATTTCTTGCAAACAGTCCTCGATCGATCTTATAGATGCTATTTCAGAGATCATTATTTGCGTTAGATCGCGCGGGGGAGGGAAATTTGCGAACTTGACTTTTCTCTATGAATATTGAAATAGCAGAAACAATCCAAATAGAATAATTTAGGAACCTTTTAGTTCGCGAAAGGATCAAGATTTTAAAGTTCTGTAAGTAAAATAACATATACAGTTAATCTTGTATAAAGAGACCACTGTAGGAATGACCAAAATGTGGTCGTTTAAGAGAATGGTCTCTTTACACTTTCCTGTACAATCACTTGTTTTCACGTCCCTGTGAATTTATACTTGAGAAAACATTGTGGGAAAAGAAGAAATTGCTTGTCACAAGCAATTTCTTCTTTTCTCACAATATTTTCTAACCTTTAGGTTTGTTACTTTTCAAATCGCACTCACTTTTGATTGTTGCCTGCAACATCTTTAAATTGGACTGGTCTAAAATTTTGAAAAACGGGAAAGGGTTAAAGTCATTTCGTGATATACATCAGGGATAGGTTCAACTGTATACATAAATTATTGCAGGATTCTCAATTAATCAATCATTTTTTTCTGTGTTCACAGTGTTTTCCAAAGTTTCTTTCTTAAGGGGCGTAAAAGGAGGGATTGTGTGGGAATGGGTTAAGCTTGTAAATAAAAAAAATCTATAAAAAGGGAACACGGAATTTCTCAGAAACACATTTCGTTAGATCGCAGTTCTCGGGAATTGAAAAGGGTGGCAAAACAAACAGACCGGTAATGATCTAATTACGGTCATGTTAAATTGTTTACTTTGGAACTTGCGCCAAAATTACAATTGTTAATATTGAGTTTTGTGTGATAATCGTTCTATTGGGGAGAAATTGATCGCCATGTAGTAATTTACCCTCAAAAAAGAAGAAAAAAAAAAAAAAAAAAAAAATCCAGAAGAACTGTGTAGGTTGGGTTTTCGAAGCACTGTTATGGTTGAAAATTTTATCCTACTTTTGATAATAGTAAACGATTTAAATAGGCATTTTAAGCCTTATAGTCTTCCTAGAGATACCATGTTCTTTCTTTTAACCCATTCCAACACAGTGCCGATTTTTGACGAAAAAAAGATGCGAAAACATTGTATAAAATGAAGAAATTTCTTGTAACAAGAAATTTCTTCATTTTGCACAATGTTTTCTACCTAGAAAGTATGAATTATCTAATTTTTAAAGAACTCTAAATTGTCGTCTCTAACTCCTTTCAACTTGATGTACAGTGCCAAGAGAACCATTTGGGAAAACATTGTGTTGAATGAAGAAATTACTGGTCAGGTAACAGTCAATTTCTTTCATTTTACACAATGTTTCCTATCCAGAAAGTAGAAATTATCTAACATTTCATGAACATAAATTGTCGTCTGCAACTCCCTACAATTTTAACCGGTCTAAAATTTGACGTCTGATAATGCAAAAGTCGTAATCAAATTTCCATTCATTAGGCACACTTTATCATGCAGGCGCTCTTTATCGTGCGCCGGTACTTTATCATTTAGACGCACTTTATCCTACAGACAAAATTCATCGTGCCGGCGCTCTTAATCACATATGCGCTCTTTATCATTCGGGCGCTTTTTATCGTTCAGGCACACAGATACACGTATTGCCTCTAACGTTTTGATTTCATTCACCTGTGTCTTCGCTATATGGTTCATGATTATGCATAGGGCTGTGAAATCGTGATTCGGGTAAAAATCATAAATATGAAGTGATAAACTTTCATTACCTTGATCTTTTATTGATCCGAGTGATGCGAGCGCTTGTTCTTGGTCGTTGAGCTGTGTTTTCAAGGCGCTTGTTATGTCGTCTGAAAAGATAAAATCATTTTATGACTTATTTGTTGATATGTTTATTGGTTGATTGATTGATTAATCGACCGATTAGTTGATTGATGGTTTATTGATTGATCGATAATTTGTTTTACTGGCAGTATGTGGTTTCAACGCCATCTTGCACCAGTTTTTCAATTATATCGCGGCACCATGTGCCCCTAGGCATGACTTTCGGTCGTTTCTCACACCAGTACTACCATGTGACATGGATGAATGACCATCAACATTTTATGGTATTGTTTTCATTTTTTTCTTTATTTATTCATTCGTTTTAACAATCTTTCAATTTCTCAAAAAAAAAAAAAAAAAAAAAAAAAAAAATAATAATAATAATGATAATTTTAAAACGCGGGCTTTCATAATCTTCCCGGTGTGAACGTTATTCTATTTCCCCAGTGTCATTGGACTACAAATTATTCTCTCTTTTTTTATATAATTTCTTGTTTCCAAAAGAGCTAATGAGAAACAATCTATGAAATGCGATTATGGACAAAACATAACCCATTTTCCTGAACTTGCTAAAAGCCAACATTATCAATATTTCATGACTCATAAATCGTCGTTGTCGTTCTAAAACGTCGTAACTACACCTTGATTCAAGCTTTAGTTACGTCGTTTTAGAACGACGACGACGAAATACATCCTAGAAAAAAGACACCCTTTGTTAGCGGCTTCAGATGTTTTTAAGAATTAGGTTTGGTGTTCAATTGAAAATGTACAACTGTTTATAATATTCATAAGTTGAGGCGCATAATGTCGTAACTACAGCTTGGAGTAAGATGTAGTTATGACAATTTCGCTACCCACCGACAAAATAGTACATCGATTTCCAGCTTTTTGGAATCTTATAACATTTTTTTCCGAAATACCGGAGTTTTTTTTTTTTTTACTTTATTTTTATTTTTTTAATTATTATTATTTTTTTTTTGGGGGGGGGGGTATATTCTAGTACCCCCTCTGGATCCGTTTATGGCACACGACCCTTTTTCCCCGAACCTGTTAAAAGCCAACATCATTAATATTTCATTGATCATTAATGCATAACGTCGTAACTACAGCTTTTTTTAACCTGTAGTTACGACATTCTGGCTACCCACTGACAATATAGTAAACTGGTTTCCAGCTTTTTAAAATCTCATAACAATATTTTTTCCGAAATACCGTGGGGTTTTTTTTTGGGGGGGGGTTATATCCTAGTACCCTCTCTGGATCCGTTTATGGCCCACGACCCATTTTCCCCGAACCTGTTAAAAGCCAACATCATTAATATTTCATTGATCATTAATGTTTCCTCGAAAAAATGACCTTTTTGTTCTTCCATTGTGCGCCATAATGTGCCAACGACAGTACATCTATCCAAGCAAAAGCCCTGAGAATAACAATTGGTCATTTTTCTACAATTATAGAACAATTGACCAATTGCTAGCACCTTTTCTAACATCCCACAAAAACGAAGAGTTTCAAAAAATCAGCAACACTGCAATTCCGTGTCTAATTTTTCTATCTGGTAATGGGTTAATTTTAAGTGATTTTTTTTGCTCTCTAACCATTAATCTCTCTCTCTCTCTCTCTCTCTCTCTCTCTCTCTGTCTCTATCTCTGTCTCTGTCTCTGTCTCTCTCTGTCTCTGTCGCTGTCTCTCTCTGTCTCTCTCTCTCTGTCTCTCTCTCTCTCTGTCTCTCTCTGTCTGTCTCTCTCTCTCTCTCTCTCTCTCTCTCTCTCTCTCTCTCTCTCTCTCTCTCTCTCTCTTAATCTCTCTCTCTCTCTCTCTCTCTCTCTCTCTCTCTTAATCTCTCTTTCTTTCCTAAATACTCGCTGTTTATCACCGTGTCACTGTTGTAATAGTGTTGAATAATATTATCGTCGATACGCGATCAAAATATCGTAACGACAGCTCATCGAAGATGAAGCTACGACGTTTCGATGCCCCATTGACAGAATAGGATTTCGACAGTTATAAAAATAATCTAAAACCAAACAGGGATTAAATTACTGTATGCTTCTTAAAGGGTTATATCTTCATCGCTTACTTTGTTAATTGACCAATCGCGGCTGTCAATCAAATAACCAGTGGACCATTGAAATCACTCTTTGAGACCAGAAATGTGCGTTGACCTCCGATATTGGCCTCAATTTTTTGTAAATCTTTTTTGTTGGTTTGGCGACTTATTCAAGCTGTAGTTACGACGTCTATAGGTGGCCAACCCACCATTCAATTTTTGTTACATCCAACTGGACATAAGGTTTATAACGTCGTTCAAAATTAAAACGCAATCGAATTGTTGGATTAAACGTCTCCCTTTGAGACGGGTCGCATTTATCGAAACGTTTACTTAAATAACAGACCGGAGATATTTTCTGCTACAATAACCAGACCAGAAATAACTGTTTAGAAACGCGTGGGTTGATTTGTAATGGCCTTTTTAATTACAGCGCGCTTCCATTTCTGTCAATAGTCAATTATTTCGGAGGACGCAAACATTCTCTATTGTTTACCCGGTAAAGACCTTGAACTTTTGTTCATTTACGAAAATAAAAGATTGTAGGATTTTTTTTCAGCGAAAGAAACACTTTACAAACTGCTTGTCAAAGATCAAACATCTTTTATCGGAGATAGAAAACTATAGAATATTTAGAAATTGATTTTTGTGTTTTATTTGAAGAATGAACCTCAAAACTTAATCTAACACTATAAAAACACGACGGTAGAATACTATATGATATTTAAGAAATGCTGAGAATATTTTTTGCTTTCGTTGAAGTATGAAATTAAAAACTTAACCACACTGTACGAATACGCGACAATAGGAACCTTTATGATACTCAAGATCTAATGAGCTGTTTGCTTTTTATTGAAGTATGAAACAAAAAACTTTACAACACTGTATGAAAACGTAAGAAAGAAAACTGTATGATATTTAAGAAACGATGAGAATATTGTTTGTTTTCACTGAAGTATGCACTTAAAAACTAAACTCCACTGTATGAATATCTAAAAGTAGTTTTTTATACTACAGTAACGAAAGTTTGTAAGTACCGGATCAAAGCATGATTTCATTGGTCGACTGGTTGCGTAATTGACAGTGCATTCTTAGTAGGATTTAGAGAGGGTTTTTAGCGGGTTCGTTTGAATCCCCTCTTTGTAGCCTTATTATTTCATATTCATGGGGAAATTCAATATGAATTTAATAATACATTCGATCTTGGACCGGCGACCACTTTTGTTCAGCGACCACGTCCAATAAGCGACCATTATCTAAATACCTTTTAAAAAGCAAAAGCTCTTAAGAAATGAAGGCATTTTGCTAAAAGTAAAATCACAACCAAATCCTATGCTGTTGGGACTCAATTGAAATATTGAGACGGTTCTAATGGCATTAGAACCGTCTCAATATTTCAAATGAGTCCCAACAACATAGGATTCAGGTAGCATGATGTTTGTAATCGAATCAACCCTTCATGTCTTTGACAAAAAAAAACAAACCACAAAAAACAAACTGTTCGAGGGAATCATTCTCTTGAACAACAACTATTGGTCTTCCCTAGAGTGGTCGCTTAATACAAGATATGCTAAAATAGGAAAACGAACCCCATAGGTAAGTTTGACCCCCCCCTTTTTTTACAAAATTCCTGGATGATCCATTTAATATCTACAATTAAATGAACATTTGTCATATCTATAATAACCTTAACTAGTAATAAAGAACCAAACTTTACATATACTCAAAAGAAACAGACGCTAAAGGTTAATTTATATCCATATATGTATTTATATTGGTCTGTATATATCTAGGTATATGTGTATATATATGTGTATATCTATACATTTGTGTATGGACGTGTATATGTATGTCAACACCTGATGTTTAGATTTCTGTTCTTTTAAAAGAATAGTCTCTTATAATTCTCTTTTGAATGGTCATGTACTTTTATATTGTTTAAATTGTTTTATATGTATTGTAATGCTGTATTGTATTTGAATGAGACTGAAATAAAGAATAAACCTAACCCTTGATTCATTCGTCATTTTTGGCTCGTCTGTATTTTGTGTCTTCCGGTACATGCTATAAACAGCACATTGTCTTTTTATCTTGTTTTTTTTTATTCACTTGGGAAACTGAAACACAATTCTTCCATCGAAAAATAGCCAAGATAATGGTTTAATTATACATTATTCTATCTGAAATTCTCTTTTCGGTACAAAACCCAGGAGAATTCAAAGAGTTGGACATTAATTCTTATCAGAATATTCCTGTTGTGTATTTCTGTTTCATAGATTTCGGTTTTTAATTACATATAAGGACCCTTTAAGCAAAAAGAGGCTATATGAAATTTCCCATAACCAATTCCAACTCAATGACGCTTTTAGACGCCCCAAAGAAAAAAAGCGCTAGAAAACATGGTGGAAAATGAAGAAATTGCTTGATACAAGCAATTTCTTCATTTTCCACAATGTTTTCTACTGAGAAAGTTGAAAAATCTAAAATTTCATTGACTTTAAAGTATGACCTGGAACTCCTTTCAATTTGGACCAGTCTAAAATTTTGCCGTCTGGGAATGGGTTTAAAGAGATAGAGTTAAGAAAATATTCATTTATTATACTATCTCCTATATAACTGTATATTAATCCATTCCACACATAGTCCCGCCTTTTTACACACTGAGAGTAATGAAGCTTAGGAAATCATTATAAAGAAATTGCTTTTTTCCCAAAACGTTTTCAATTTCAAAAGACAACGACTTCCCATCTACTTTAATTTGTCGTTTGCAACTTTCCTCAATTTCGAACAGTCAAATTAATGTGTCACGCGGTAAAGGGAACTATTTTAATGCAAGAACTGTATTAAACGTGACAAGGTAAATGTTTCTTCAATATAAAGTAAGCATCTAAAATGTGCCCACTAAAAAAATCCTGAACATGAACAACATCAACAACAACAACAACAACAACCCCTTCCAAAAAAACAAAACAACAAAACAAAAGAAACACAAAAAAACAGAACAACAACAACCCACACACATACACACACACACACAAAATAGATAGTCTTCGAGAACAAATCTACCATTAGATGCGAATTCAATTGAACGAGACAGTTTCTATTGGATGATTTAAGAATGTCCTCACAGTGCGGTAGAATGAAATGGCCTTTTTTTTTCAAAACTTGTCATTTCGGAGTTCACTTCCGGTATAACCGAATGATTTGACTGGTCTACCGATTTGTGACTGACAGTCGCCAATCGTCAACTGCGATATCGTATGGCAGGACTATCGCGTGGAATTATTTTCTTTTGAAAAAGGAAGAGGAAATGTTTTGTTTGTATTCTAAAATAAACTAGAACCCATTTAGATGTTTTGCGATAAAAGCTGTTTACTACAAACCAGACGAGTAATTTCAAGTTATCTCTATATTTGTGTATAATTATTCAGTTTTCAATAATTTAAGCTAATAGATTCACTCCTTTTATGGAAATGTTGTCAACCGATTGTTTCCAGATGGCAATTGTAATTTAGACTGTCTATAAATATCAGTGTCGATAGGCCTATTTGAGAAAGAGGAGGAGAAAATAGACGGAAAGTTTGGGGAAGAAAGATAGAGAAAGAAAGACAATAAGAGAGAGAGAGAGAGAGAGAGAGAGAGAGAGAGAGAGAGAGAGAGAGAGAGAGAGAGAGAGAGAGAGAGAGGGAGAGAGAAAGAGGGAGGGGAGAGAGAGAGAGAGAGTTAGAGAGAGAAAGAACAAGTGGGAGAGAATGAACGAAAGGGAGAGAGAGAATGAGGGGAGAGAGAAGTAGATAGATAGATAGATAGATAGATAAATAAATAGATAGATAGATAGATAGATAGATAGATAGATAGATAGATAGATAGATAGATAGATAGATAGATAGATAGATAGATAGATAGATAGATTGATAGATAGATAGATAGATAGATAGAGATAGAGAGAGAGAGAGAGAGAGAGAGTGAGAGAGAGAGAGAGAGAGAAAGAGAGAGAGAAAAAGAGAGAGGGATAAAGAGAGAGAGAGTAAGAGAGAGAGATAAAAAGAAAGAGAGATAGAAAGAGAGTAAAGAAAGATTGTGTGTGTGTATCTTACGTTTGAGTGTACATAAGCTATGTTATGTCATCTTTTAAATGACCAAGCTGTGAATAAGATATGCTTATGAATAACTTAATTTATTTACTTCTACAATTGAAGAAAAATTATAATGATAAATGAATAATAATAATAATGAAGCAAAATTGACCATCCGAAATGAAGAGACTATTTGAGCGTGCGCGTGATATTTAAAACCATTTCATACGTGCGTGACATTTTCACTAGTGCGTGACATGCACAATTTAAGCAGCCTGGTCAGTCACACACTGCTTGTAGAATATTTGCGTCTTGTCTGTGAGAAATCCGAGTCTGACGCTATCTACAGAGCGCAAACTAAAGACTTTGATCAGACTGTGCGGATGCACACTCTGATCTGAGTCTTTACTTGACGGTCATGTAAATTCGTTGAAAATGTCACGTTCGGATTCATTTTCTTTCGTTTTCATTGAAGGATGAAAATAAAAACCTATTAGAACTTACTGTTTCTGCTTAGCCCGTATTCTTTACTTTAAGTGGCAAAAGCACTCGGCGCAATTACAATTGGTACCGCATCAGACTCTCAATATTCAATCATTGAGTGTCATGGGTTCGATACCCGTCGGCGGCAAATATCCTTTCCGACATTTGTCTCTCAAAACAATGGGTAGATGATCGTAAACCCAAGAGGAATAGCAGCTGGAGGCTAGGAAAGGATGTAATAGTGGTACTGGTGCGAGTATACCAGTAATTCATTGTTAGGTGCTCCAGTCGCCGCGATATGACTGATAAATTGTTAAAAGCAACGTTAAAACCCATTCAAACAAACAAACAAAAAATCAGGCTGATAAAATGCTTGCGATCGCTTAGGAAAGAGAACCCTACTTTGCTGTTACACTTAAGAACTGAAGAGAATATTATTTTTTTTGCTTTCATTGAAATATGCACCTAAAATCCGTATGAAGTGGATTTTTACACATTGATTTGATTAAGTTTTGGGTTCATACTTCAATGAAAACAAAGAAAACAATCCCTCCTTCAAGCAAAACAAAGCAAATATTTTACTAGTTTTGAGTAAAATTCTATGGGTCCAATTTTTGCAGAAAATTAAAAAAAACTACCAATTAATCAAAGCTGTAGTTACCAGGTTTTGGCAGAAAAATGTGAAAATATGCCACAGTTCAGAGACAGTCGGTGAATGTAGGTCATATTAAAGTTATTGAACTATCTAAAATGAGAATTGCGTGACAAAAAATCGCGACACGCCTTTTAACCGGCTTCCTGGGCTGAAAACGACACAAAAAAAGAGTTCGGAGCAAACTAATGAACAGGGGTCAATATTCGAAATATGAATTTCTCCACCTTTTTTACCTTAAACCCATTCAAGTTTCTCGAAATCTTAGACTGCTCCAATTTGAAAGAAGTTGCAGGCGACAATTAAAATTGGATACAATTTGAAAAGTAATCAACCTGCAGGTTAGAAAATATTGTTGGAAAAGAAGCAATTGCTTATCACAAAAATTAATGCCGGTGTTAATAATCATGGGTGGATAATCGTTAACTTAAGTGGGATAGCAGCTGAAGGTTAGGAAAGGATGTAAATGTAGTACTAGTACAAGATATACCAGGAATCCATTGTTAGGTGCTCAAGCCGCGATATGACTGAACAATTGTTAAAAGCCGCGTTAAACCCCATTCAAACAAAACGAACAAATCAAAGTTAATATTCGGTATAATCGAATCGACGATGTCTATTTCCTTGACAACGCCCTCATAAAAAGCTTAGGTCCGCTTCGATACTTTGATTTTGTCAGTAGCTTTAAAGTCCTGGTATCACTTGGATAATTAAACCCATTCCCACATAACAAAATTGTAGACAGGTCCAAATCGAAAGAAGCTGAGGGCGACAATTTCAAGTTGATAATATTTTGATTTTTTTCTTCTTGTAGGTAGAAAGCATTGGGGATAATAAAGAAATTGCTTGATACAAGCAAATTCTCCGTTTTCAACAATGGTTTCTGAAGGAGGGATATAGTTGAAATGAGTTAAATAAAGAAATAACTACAGTTTTCAAATGATCATTTATTTGAAAGGCAAGTCCAGTTTTAAATTTAGTTTTATCTATCACTTTAAAATCTATTTGATGTTAATTTTAAACCCACCCCCCCTTTCGATGCGCTAAAGAATAATGTTTAAAAAAAATATATATTGTAAGAAAAGGGGAAATTGCTTGTAGCAAGCAATTTCCCCTTTTCTTACAATGATTTCTTCCACACATGACCCTTATTCTTCAATTCAAACCAACTTTGTTTTCTCATCTGTAGCCTCTTTAGATTTGAACCAGTCTAAAATTGTGTCGTTTGGAAAGGGTTAAGGCATATTCTATAGATCTAATTCTTCTCGTGATTTCAAATTCAGACATAAAAGTTTTTGATTTCAACGTTGACGGTAAGACAAAACAGTTTTATTGCCTTGTTCCTTTTGAGCTAGGTGAATACAAGCTGAAGCTTGGATATTTTGATCACCCCCGTCGAAGTTTTGAAAGTGAAGGATCGGTTAAGTGGGAAGACGAAATTATGAAAGTGAAGGATCGGCTAAGTGGGAAAACTAAATTACGAAAGTGAAGGATCGGCTAAGTGGGATACGTAGTTGTAAGAGTGAAGGGTCGGCTAAGTGGGAATACGTAGTTATAAGAGTGAAGGGTCGGCTAAGTGGGAATACGTAGTTATAAGAGTGAAGGGTCGGCTAAGTGGGAATACGAAATTATGAAAGTGAAGGATCGGTTAAGTGGGAATACGTAGTGATAAGAGTGAAGGGTCGGCTATATGGGATTACGAAATTATGAAAGTGAAGGATCGGCTAAGTGGGAAAACTAAATTACGAAAGTGAAGGATCGGCTAAGTGGGAATACTAAGTTATGAAAGAGAAGGATCAGCTAACTGGGAATACGAAGTTATGAAAGTGAAGGATCGGCTAAGTGGGAATACGAAGTAATAAAAGTGATGGATCGGCTAAGTGGGAATACGAAGTTATGAAAGTGAAGGATCGGTTAAGTGGAAAATAGAAGTTTTGAAAGTGAAGGATCAGCTAACTGGGAATACGAAGTTATGAAAGTGAAGGATTGGCTTAGTGGGAATACGAAGTTATGCAAGTGAAGGATCAGCTAAGTGGGAATATTTTTTTGTGACTCAGACTGAATTCTGTGGTTACACTGTAATAAGGATTGACGTGAAAATTCGGCGATGCAACAGAGAAAATATTCGAAAATGACCGGAAAGTCTTTGTAATACTCCGGGGTTCTATATTTGATCCCTCACTTATCCAGCCATCAAACCAACTATAGCTAGAGGTCCCCGCGCCCAATATTACCTCAGTTGTTGAAGGAGACCCAAATCCCGAACAATAACAACTATTGTAACAAAATAAATTTAATCTATTTAATCCTCCAAAAAGTAAGTGAAAGTTCTAGTTTCGTGTGCTAAATGAAATAAAAACTTAAAGAACTTAACTTAAAATCATAACTTAAATTCTTTGATTCCATTGTTGGTTTAACCAATTCCCACAAAATCCCGCTCTAGAAAAATAACCGTTGGACTCATTGTAAGAAAAGAAGAAATCGCTTGTTACAAGCGATTTCTCCTATTTTTCACAATGTCTTCCAACCTATTTTGTACTTATTCAAAACACTTCTAATTTTCATCTGCAAGTTCTTTTGAGTTTCGACCAGTCTCATATTTTGCTGTTTGGTAATCGGTTGATATACAAAAAATCAAACAATTGAAATAAGTTCATATTTCCCCCGAAACACGAAATAAATACGCTCCCTTGGAAATTCAAGACCGGAGTTAAATCTTAACAAATGAGAAAATCGCGTGTCTGCCGGCTCATTATTAGAAAATCTCTGTTATGTTTCTATTTTAAGGGAAAACCCGATGGAATAAATCAAAACTAGGAACCACTCCTTGAAATGTGTCCTTTATTAACCGACTTTCTTCCGCCTTTTAGGAACAAAGGCCTCAAAGCAGTCCTCTGTTCTTAAACCCATTCCTAAATCACAAAATTTCAGACTGGTCCAAATTGAAAGAAGTTCCAGACAACTATATTAAGTTGATGGAATTTCAAAATTCTTTGTTTCTTTGGGTAGAAACCATTGAGGATAATGAAGAAATTGCTTGATACAAGCATTTTTTTCATTTTCCACAATGTTTTGCAAAGCTTTTTTTTTGCTCGAGCGGCGTAAAAAAAGAGTAATTGTGTGGGAATGGGTTACAGGAAATAAGTTAAATAAGCGAAATTCTTAAAAAAAACTGTATATACATTTACGAAATGAAACTACGTAAAAAGTTTTTTCCTCTACATTTTAAAATGTATATTTCTAAATCACTCTTAGTTTTACAATACGTAACACACTTAATCAAAGAAAAACCAACAAATAAGTCAAATAAATAAAGAATACGCTTGTTAGTCCTTTTTTGAATTGGTGGGTCTCTGGTCTAGCCCACTGACTCCGACAGGAAGTTCAAATTGTATTATAAAACGGCGTTGTTTTGCAGAATTAATGGATAGTAACATGTAACAAAATAGTAAAACGGTTGGTTGGCACCCGAATGTTGTAATTGCAGCTATCAGCATGCTATCAAAATGTATCGAAAACCTTTATTTTTTTCACTTAAATCTTACTTAAAAACCACGTGATTTATGCTCGAAAGACAAACTGTTAATGTCGAACACTAAATCAATTAAGGTAGATAAAGTTTAAGTTAGATCTTAAATTTAATTCCTTAATTATTTGTTAAAAGTCTGTGCCCACTCATGCATGTGATTTATTATGTTTTAATTTTGACGATCGACCACGTGTGTTCAAGTGACAATTTTATATAAATATTCTGTTCTGTTCTTAAAACACCTTGCCACACATATGTATAATCATTCAGAGACTTAAATAACTAATTTATTGTTATCAGGGTTTAACCTATTAACAGACTGCAAAAAATTCAGTCTGGCCCAAATTAAAAAAAAAAGTTGCAGACGACAATTCAATGTTAGTGACAAATTTGTGTTTTTTTTCCAATTTTCTGGAAAGATGGCAAGAAAAGATTGCAGAAAATGAAGAAATGCTTGTTGCAAGCAATTTCTTCATTTTACTCAATCTTTTCCCATTTGATTTTTTTTGGGGGGCATCAAAAGGTGCCATTGTGTGGGAATGGGTAAAAGTGAAGTAGTTTAGCAGAATTTACTGAGCTTGACAATTGAAGAGAATAGTTTTTTCTTATTTCATGAAGATATAAAACAAAAATACTATCTTCATTTCTTATAACTTAATGACATCAAGCGAAAAAATCAAATATTTTCCAAATTTCGGTGTTTTTTGTTATGGAACTATTTAGTGCGCAAGCATATAAAATAGCTGCGTGATCAAAACTTTTTTCATGGGAGCAAGGTTTTTTTTTTACCAATCATAACGCCCGATTTTATTTGACGAAGCTGAAAATTAAATTATTGTGTAATAAGTTCATTCTGTCATTTTCTGTAATTTTTTTCAGAAATTCTGTAAAACTTTAGAACAAAATGCGACATCTAAATATTATATCATCTAGCTCGAAACCATCCCTAAACAACTATGGTTCCCAAACGAAGTTAATTAGAAAATAGAGCATTATTCTTTAGACAATATATATTTCTCTTAAAATACGCACTAGATTTTGTGGTTTTGCAAATTCAGCAGTTTATATGACATGATACATGCTGACTGTCTGGGAGAATTTATGACGTTTGAATTTATGTCACAGAATGCATTTAGACACCCGTGTACTTTTGGTTTTGGGCCGGGGCCATGGCACAGTGGTAGCGAGTGGGACCCATTTTCAAGGAGTCCCGGTCTCGATCCCAGGCCGCGTAGAATATCCTTCAGACATATGTCTCCCATCAATAGGTGGATATTCGTAAACCTGGGTGAAAGAGCAGCTGGAGGCTCGGAAAGGATGTAATGGTAGTGCTGGTGTGAGAAATGTTAGGGATCCAGTGTTAGATGCGCCAACCGCCGCGATATGACTGAAATACTGTTAAAAGTGGCGTTAAACCCAAATCAACCAATCAACTTTTTGGTTTTTGGGTAGTTCTAGACGCCTCCGAATTTCGAATAGACTAAGTTGTTGTTGTGTTTTGTTTTGTTGTTGTTGTTATGTCGTGTTTTCGAACTTGCTCGGGTAGAAATTCGTTGACAAAACTTGAGCTTTTGAACTCAACTGTGTTAGACCATGCATCAGACGAGAGATACTAGAGTAACAAAATGTCGGAATTGGCCCATCGCTTGCCCCACCCACTTACTCTGTTTGCTTCGGCACTTAACTTGAAAAAGCTGTAGTTACGATGTTTAAGTCGCCAAACTAACAAAAATTACTACGTGTATGATTGTTGGAATTCTAGGTCAACTTTTGCTTTTAATGAATGATTAGATTGGTCTATCGGTTCTTTGATTGACAACCGCGGTCCTTCCGTATAAAAAGTCACAACAGGGGCCGACGGGCCGACAAAAAGTGGCTCTTTACGCAGGTAGCCGGTGGGGTTTTGTCAACTTGATGATAATCTCAATATGCCAAGTTTTCGATTTGGTTATAAAAGAGGCCGTTAACATTCTCAGGTCAGGCACTTTTCACTTTATAGCACTTCCTTTCACGTCTACAAAAATCTCTTTACTTATTCCTCGACATTTCTTAGTTTCAGTAGTTCCCTTGAAATATGCTTAATAGTGCCTTTAAATGTCAGAATACGTAATAAGCCGCGTTAATCGACGACAAATTATCATAATTCAGGCATAAAACAATATCTATGTACATGTGCCTCGGTTAATTTATAGCGAAGTCAAGTCCAATTAATCAATCCACACACAAACCCGTTTTTTATGCACTTCAACAAAAAGAACTTTAGAAGACATTGTGGATAATGAAGAAACTGTTTGTAACAAGCAATTTCTTCTTTTTAAAAAAACGTTTTCTGGCTGTGTAAAACACTGTAGATAATGAAATCAAAGTACTGAAAGTACTCTAAGCTAGCAAAGCATGGTTGAATTTAGAAAACGTTTCCTTGTTGGGTAGAAAACATTGTGGACATTGAAGAAATTGCTTATACAAGCAATTTCTTCATTGTCCACAATGTTTTCCATAGCCTTTTTCCCAAAGCGGAATTGATAGGGAATGGGTAAGATAGCGTGCTTTTGAGAGAGTTCAATACAATTTGAATAGAGTTTGCAATATTCCTGGAATACATTAGAACTACTTTTAATGGCGTAGGCATTTAATGGATTTAGTGGTTAAGCCTCCAATGACAGTTTGCACTCGTTGAACTTTGAGACGCCCTCAAAATTTCGTCTGTTATCTTAAGCTATCAAAGCTGTCGCTTTGCTAGCTAAAAAGTGCTTGGACCAAGGTTTTTTTTTCTCATTTTCCATAACGTTTTCTACCCCATAAGATAAAGATTTTAAGAATAACACCAGTCTACAAACTCTTTGAATATTTTCCGTCTTATAATGGGTCAATACATTTAGAGATTATAGTCGATGATTCAGGGCTGTATTGAAAAAAAATATTTAAAGTGGCGTTAAACACAATTCATCAATCAGGGCTGTATTGAAAATATTTTCAGTTGACCTTACAGTTCCAACGGCAGTTACCAATGGGTAGATAATCGTAAAACCTATGTGGGATAGCAGCTGGAGGCTAGGAAAGGGTGTAGTGGTAGTACTGGTGCGAGGAATACCAGGAATCCATTGTTAGGTGCTCCAGCCGCCGCGATATAACTGAAAGCTTGTTAAAAGCGGCGTTAAACCCCATTCAAACAAACAAATCCAACGGCAGTCATATAAAAGTTTCAGAACTAATTAAGGGCACAAGCCTAGCCGATAAAAATGACGTTATCGAGTCTTGTAAAGAAATTACTGTGGATTGTATAGAGATACGAAATTCGATAAACATTCTGGGACAAATTGAATTGGTTTTTTTATATCTCTCTGAACAAATTGTGTAGGAAAACTTTACGTAGGTGTTTATTTCTGTCTTGCAATATTGAATGGCGAAAGTGATTGACTAACCGTTGGCCCCGCCTACTAACTCCAAAAGGCCCCGCCCACTAACTCCGACAAAAAAGTTCAACCTTCTTTTTAAAGGCGTTATTTTGCGAAATCTGTGGCCAGTAGCATGTAACAAAAAGTAAAATAGTTGGTTGATGACTTAAACGTCATAACTACAGCTTGAATAAGCTGTAGTTATGACGTTTAAATCGTCAACCAACGAAAAAGGTTAACAAAAATGGCGGCCTATTCCTGGGTTGAAAGATCAGGTCCGGGCTGAATAGATAATTTGATTGGTCGGTTAATTCCTTGATTAACAATCGCGATTGGTCAATTGACAAATCACAGCTAATATCCAAAGAATGAATTAACCGATCGAATCATTTATTTCGACTGGAAGTGAACATTGAACGCCTACATTGGCCGACATTTAATGTTAACCTTTTTTTGTTGGTTTGGCGAATTAACCGTTTATGGCGCTAACAAGCCATTTTACCTTTTAGATACATGCTACTGGTCGTATTTTTATTTATTCTTTTTTTTTATTGCAAAATAACACCGCCCGATATCGAAGTGGAAGGCGAATAGAATAAAACAAATAGTTTACTTGTTTCTTTAATAAAATTTTAAAGCTTTGCTTTGTGCGCAAGTTTCCTTAGTTTCAGGGTTTATCTTGTAAAGAGTCGGTACTTGATTTTTTAGTCTGGCTGCGAAAACCTTCTTTGTACTTCTACAAAATGGACGTTGTAACAGAAGAGTTTTTTTTTTTTTTCGTATTTTTGTTCAGCCAACGGAGAACGCCAATTTTGCTTGAACAGACTTGTATGAGATAATAATATTTGGAATAAATATATTGAATAAAAGCATGAACTTTGGAAATAATGTAGACTACCCTTGGTTGTTTTGGCAGTCTAAGTTATTTCCGGATTTAATTAAGTTAGTTAATGCTTTAATTCCAGATGTCTTTTCAAGACAACAAATTATGAAAAAAATCCCGTCAAAACACTTTCAAGCGAAAGATTTAAAACATGCATTTTGGAAATTTTACGGATATATTTTACCGAAGATAAATGTCCCTTGTCTACAAATAAAAACCTTTGAGAACGAGTCTGTTCTTCTAAAGCAATAAGAATACACGGTAACGTAGTAAGTGCTTTCACCTTAAATCCTTAAACCTTACTTTTCTCGAGTATAGAGCTCGCAAAGACGTACTCGATTTTAATACGTTTTCGCCATCAGTCTAAAATGTACTGTTAGTTATTCAGTTTCTTTCCAGAGTAAACGAGGATTTATTCCCGGCTTTATGATTGTGTCTCCCGTACGGCTTGAGTTACGTCATTTTTAAGTCGAGAATAAATCGTCATATACTTTGGCAGGTACCAGTAAAACATATTTGTTTCCAGGTTGTTCCCCACCATAATGCGTATTCTATCGACTTTAATTTGAATTTTCCGTAAGTCGCCTCAAATCCAGTCTGATTTTACCCCGTACACTACGCGATCGCAGAGAATAAAACAAAAAAATAGTTCCTTACTTAATTTAGAGGTACTTTATAGGAAAACAATTAGCGTTGAAAACAAATTTTTTGTTTAGCGTGCCTGGCCAAACTCTCGATCACAAGCGGCCAATCGGAACTCCTCGTTCAGTTCTACTAATTAAAACTCAGAGGTAAATCGTAGGACTATTTTGAAAGTTCTCGTGACAAACTTCCAAAACTGCGCTATCCGTTATGCAAAGCAAATGCGGTAAAATCTATCTCATAAATGTTCTTTAAGATCTCTGTTTGGTGTTCAAGGAAACTTGATATCACAGCAAAAGAGACAGCAAATAGAATCCTAAGCTTTAAGCAATTTTGAGAGTTCCGAGCCATCCAGGTTTACCGAGATTTCGAACAAAGTTTTTTCTACACTGTTCCCGCTAACAAAATGCACAGACATAGTTCTGCTTTTCTACACTACCTAGAAAATAGTTTCGAAAACACTGTCGAAATTAAGAAGGTACTTGTTAAAATCACTTCATTACGCACATGAATTGCTACCCTTAGATGATGAAGGTATGTTAAGAATTCTATCAACTTAAAATTGTCATTTAAAACTTCTTTGAATTTGGACTTGTGTAAAATTTTGTCATGTAGTAAATAGGTTACCCTTTTCAAGATCATATCATATGAGTCACGTTTCGCACATATTTCTTCAAGAAATTTATGCTGTTATTCATTTCGTGCTTCTGGAAGTTAAAAAACTGTTTCTAAATTATCTTTCAAACGTGTGACCACATATTTCTTGTTCACAGAACAATTTATCACCGTTGGCATGTTACATTGTACAAAAATAGCAAGGACACGCAATGTTAATTAAGATTTTCTGTAAATGCCATAACACCCCATTTCCTTATGTTAATCAAAAACTGACTTCCTCCAAACACACAACGACATTTACTGGCTCGGTTCGAAAGTTATTGTGGACGATTTCCTTTGTTCAAAACGTCGTTTACTTAACTTATTACCAAAATGCAAAAGAATAGACTGGTCCAAATTGAAAGAAGATACAGACGACATTCTAAAGTTTATGAAATTTTGAGACTCTTTCAATTTTCTGGGTAGAAAACATTTTGTAAAAATAAAGAAATTGCCAGTAACAAGTTATTTCTTTATTTCTCACAATGTTTTCCCGCTTGTTTCTTTTTTGTTTGTTTGTTTGTTTGTTTTTGAGGGGCGTCCAAAAAGCGTCATTTTGTTGGAATGGTTTAATGCTTTCTGATGGATGATTGTGGGTGATTGTGATTTCTCGTTGAAAAATGACTTAAAATATTTTCACCGAAAAAACAGTGAAAAAAAAAAAAAAAAAACGAAAATAAACTGAACGTCATCTTAGCCGGACTCAAGACGCTGATGACGTAATCATGCCACGTAACACACATGTGTAATGACTCGATTTAGGAGATTTTGTCCGAAAAGCACGTGTTTTTTTTTTTTTTTTTTTTTTTAATTACAGGAATAGAACAATCGTTGGATTTTCCTAAATCTTCCTTCATGGACAAAAAGGCTATATTTTCAAAAGTGATTTTTTTTTCTTTTTTCACTTAATGAAAAATATATTGGTCTTTCAGGAAAATAAAACGATTGTTCTATTTCTGTTTCTGTAATCTTAACCCATTCCCACACAGCAAAGTTTTAGACTAGTCCAAATTGAAAGAAGCTGCAGACGACAATTTCAAGTTGATGAAATTTTGAATTTTTTCATCTTTTTGGATAGAAAACAATGTGGATAATGAAGAAATTGCTTGATACAAGCAATTTCTTCATTTTCCACAATGTTTTCCAAAGCTTTTTTCTTGAGGGGCGTAAAAAGGAGGGATTAAGTGGGAAGGGGTTAAGCCAAAATTTCTCCAATTAAATGCTCTTTTGTTCCGATATTCAGAAATATTTCAATTCTAGTTTCGACTATCAAGATTAAGACGTTTTAATTGGCTAAGTTTTTTTTTTTTTTTTTTTTTCATACTTTCATGCCATGAATCAAATTTTGAGCACACAACTAATTCGTATGCTCACGCACAAGGTAGACCCATATAATTTTACCCCAAAACAAGTAAAATATTTGCTTTATTTTGCTTGATTGCATTAGATTATAAGGAATGAGGGGAATATTTTTGTTTTCATTCAGGTATGAATGTAAAAACTTAATCACACTAGTAAGTTTTTAGGTTCATACATCGGGGAAAAAAGAGTTGTTTTCTTTTGAAAGCTTGTCAATTTTGGTGGACTTCTAGAATGATGTGAAACGGGAAAGCGAGCCTAATCTAATTTACAAATTTTCATCCAGAGAAAAAACAAGGAAACACAATTTTCAAAAATCTTAATTTGTCTGAGTCCGTTGGAAATTAGATAAATTCACCATGTCTAGGCGATAAAATGATCGTTTCAACTTTTCTAAATCAAATTTACGATTTTCCTTTGATTTCTTACATCTAATCTTGGAAATTTGACCCGTCATCGGAAAAATAAATACATGTATGTTAAAGTCGAAGAAAAATCCAACAGACTAGATTAAAATCTACTACTATAATTGAACAATCGCTGCCCCCCCCCCCCACACACACACATACGCTTACGACGGTAGCCCCATCCATCTACTCCGACAGGAAGTCCCGATCCGATTTTTGAAACGGCGTTATTTTTCAAAATTTATGGCCAGGAGCATGTAACAAGAAACGTAAATAGTTGGTTTGGCGACCTAGTGAGTGGATAATCATAAACCTAAGTGGGATAGCAGCTGGAGGCTAGGAAAGGATGTAGTGGAAGTACTTGTGTGAGAAATACCAGGAATCAATTGTGAGGTGATCCAGCCGCCGCGATATGACTGAAATACAGTTAAAAGCGGCGTTCAACCCAATCAATCAATCAATTGACCTGGTTCGTAATGAAAAAAGGATAACTATAGCGCAATATTTAAGTGACTTACATTGTGTTAGATGAATCTATCATGAAAGGAGTTGATATTTGATACTAAAGTTCACGTATTATAAAAAAAGCGATGATTTTTTATGTTTTCATTATATGAGACAACAAGTCTATTCTGGGTATGAGATTATAAAGATATTGTGTTAAATATATTGCATTGAACAAGCTGTAGTTACGACGTTTAGGTCGCGAAACCAACAAAAATGGTTCACCTAAATGGCGACCAATGTTTCAGTTCAAATCTAAATCCCGGGCTGAATTAATGATTTGATTGGTCGAATGATTCCTTGATTGACAGCACCGATTGGTCATTTAAATAATTCTATTCATGTTCATTACTTTTGCAATTGAGAATTTTATTTTTTACTTTTTAATATTTTTCGATGGATTTTTCGGATTTTTCGGTGATTCATAACCGATAATTTCAATGTTTTTTTTCGTTTCGAAATTACCAGGTGATTTCCATAACCCGTCGAAAATATTTAATAGTTTCGTATTAATAGCAGAGGCCGCATCTTGTCGTTCCAAGGGCCGCGAACGTTCTACTTATATTAGAGAAAAAGATGATCTTGATATCCTTTTACTCGTGAGGATACAGGGGCCGCCGCTAAAGGGCAATGGTAGCGCGTAAAACTCCTAGTTATGGGGTCCCGGGTTCGATCCACGGCCGCGGCGAATATCCTTTCCGATATTTGTCAAAGGGTGGATAATCGTAAAACTATTAGGGATGTGTAGCTTGATTCTTGGAAATGATGAAGTGGCAGTACTGGTGTGAGAAATACCAGAAATCCATGGATAGGTGCTCCAGCCGCCGCGATATGACTGAAATACTTTTAAAAGTGGCGTTTAACTTCATTCAATCAAGCAAGCAAGTAATCAATCAACCAATCAATCGCAGCGGTTATAAAAAAAAAACCGATTCTAAAACAGCAAAATGAACTGTGTAAAGGATGTTATTAGATACAAATCATTTCATTCTTTTCCAAAGAATGTTAAGCAACTCTAAATCTACTTTAAATAAGACGTCATCTAATGAACAAGACGTCTAATTCAATTTTTCTAAATCTCCGTCGATACAACAAATCTAATTTTTCAATTTCGTTGAGAAAAAGTCTGTCGTCAAAATGATTGCTTTTATATAAGGCTTATGTTTAGATTATACTAAATCATTTTAGTTCGGTTGCAACAAAAACTCCAAGGTTAAAAAGTCGGTCCCGAAAACAAAATCCCCCCCCCCAACACACACACACACACAATCAAGATATATCACATCCCAGAGAGAGAGAGGCACTATCTAAACCCTTTCCTGATCAGTCCCTGTGTTTTATGCGTCCCTATTAATTTCATAATTAAGAAAACATTGTAGAAAAAGAAGAAACTGCTTGTAACAAGCATTTTCTTCTTTTCCACAATATTTTCTACCTTACTAAATGGTTATTTTTTCAAATCAATTTCTCTTTACAATTTCGTCTGCAAAACCTGAATGAGCTAAACCCACGTCTATCGGATTTACAGCTAGATAGGAAAATGCTGACCATTTAATAATCTTATCTATAAATACATCACGGAGAATGTGGGTCTTGAGCCCTTGACGTCATTGTATAAAAACTTTTATATTAATGACATCATCAATTTCAGCCTCTCTCGTAGGAACCCTTACGTGCTTCTACGCTTTTAAATGGGTGGAAAGAGAACTTCCTTTTAAAAGTAACCATATAAATAAGATGTCAAATTCATGTGTAATTTCCAAACCTTTATCTAACGGGTCATTCTAAAAGTGATAAAACTAAACTCGACAAAGCCTCGTTTTTATCGAATTTTGAAAGACTCGTCGGGTAAAAATATTAACCAATGAACACTAATGTAATTTCCTATGTTTACTTTTACAGTTAGACTCGTCTATTAAGCCCCTGAAATTCACATTTTCCGTTGTACAAACATAAATATATACGTCCGGGAAATGTCAACAACATTTCGCGGAAAACAAATAACTTGCGTGTCACGTGACTAATTAAGAGACATCCGGGACTTTTGAATAATTCATTAGACAAATTTCGTTCTGATGCATTGTAATTTGTTGAGTAATGTAAACTGTCATAGTATAAAATGCTTGATAGCTAATGGCTCGAAATGAGAATAAAGAGATAGAAAGGAAACAACGCGAAAACTATTGAAAATAATGCAACCAAGTATCGTTTTTGACGAAGTCAACGCGGAATCTCTGTCTAATTTCCAGATATTTTTACTTTGACTGACCAAACGAATAAAATTATTACAGAATTAATCCACAGGGATTGCTTAAACCATAAATCTGAGGAAACGCTAAAATATGTCGCTAAGAAAGTAAGGAAATTGGTGCTGACCCAACCTATAACATTCAAATCGTTCGTTCACCACTCTAACCAAATAAATAAATCAAATCGATCAAAACTTTCCACACATTCAAGTATCGCGCTCTCTTGTTCTTGACGTTCGGGTCTCGTAGTATTGTGATCTCATTGTCGCACGATCGTGTTCTGGTTGTGTATCCCCATGATCTCATTGTCGTATTCTCGTACACTTTTTTCTCGGATCTCATTGCCTCACTATCTAGTTCTTGTTGTTGTATTCCCTTTTTCTCATTCTGGTATTCTAGTCTCGTGTTATCATTGCCGCATTGTCGTATTCTCGTTGTTGTTGTCTCGTACTCTCGAGTTCTTTGTGTCGTACTGTCGTGTTTTCGAGGTCTTACATCTACCTTCGTATTCTCGTTCTCGAATTTTTTTGTTCTCATTATCGAACTACCGTGTTTTTTTGTCGCACCCTCGTATATTCGCTGTCGTAATATCAAACTTTGGTGTTCGCTTTGTCGCACTGTTGTTTTCTTTTGTCACACCCTCGTATACTCGCTGTCGTGATATCAAACTTTGGTGTTCGCTTTGTCGTACTGTCGTTTTCTTGTTGTCGCAGTCTCATTTACTCGCTGTCGTAATATCATCCTTTGGTGGTCGCTTTGTCGTACTGTCGTTTTCTTGTTGTAATACCCTCGTATACTCGCTGTCGTAATATCATACTTTGGTGTTCGCTTTGTCGCACTGTCGTTTTCTTGTTGTCACACCCTCGTATACTCGCTGTCGTGATATCAAACTTTGGTGTTCGCTTTGTCGTACTGTCGTTTTCTTGTTGTCGCAGTCTCAGATACTCGCTGTCGTAATATCATCCTTTGGTGTTCGCTTTGTCGTAATGTCGTTTTCTTGTTGTCGCAGTCTCGTATACTCGCTGTCGTAATATCATACTTTGGTGTTCGAGTTATCGTACTGTCGATTTCTTGTTGTCACACCCTCGTATACTCGCTGTCGTGATATCATACTTTGGTGTTCGCTTTGTCGTACTGTCGTTTTCTTGTTGTCACACCCTCGTATACTCGCTGTCGTAATATCATACTTTGGTGTTCGCTTTGTCGTACTGACGTTTTCTTGTTGTCACACCCTTGTATCCTCGCTGTCGTAATATCAAACTTTGGTGTTCGTGTTATCGTACTGTCGTTTTCTTGTTGTCACACCCTTGTATCCTCGCTGTCGTAATATCATACTTTGGTGTTCGCTTTGTCGTACTGTCGTTTTCTTGTTGTCGCAGTCTCATATCCTCGCTGTCGTAATATCAAACTTTGGTGTTCGCTTTGTCGTACTGTCGTTTTCTTGTTGTCACACCCTCGTATCCTCGCTGTCGTAATATCGTCCTTTGGTGATCGCTTTCTCGCAATGTCGTTTTCTTGTTGTCATACCCTCGTATCCTCGCTGTCGTAATATCATACTTTTGTGTTCGCTTTGTTGTACTGTCGTTTTCTTGTTGTCGCAGTTTCATATACTCGCTGTCGTAATATCATACTTTGGTATTCGCTTTGTCGTACTGTCGTTTTCTTGTTGTCGCAGTCTCGTATACTCGCTGTCAAAATCTCGTACTCTCGTGTTCTCATAATCGTACACTCTTGTTCTCGTTATCGTACGCTCTTGTTCTCGTCAATTCTAACCCTCGTATTCCCGATGTAGTAGTTGTTCTACTGTTATCTCATTGTGTTTTCATATTCGTAATGACATGCCTATCATTCCTATTTACTGATCGCGCTGTCGATCAAATGTCGATAGACCAATCAAATCGTTCATTTAAGTGAACTTTGAACTCTGAAAACATTCGTTGAACATTTTTTGTTTGTTTTTGGCAACTAAAGGTAGTGATTGCAGCTTTTTCAAGCTGTATTTACGACATTAGGGTCGCAAACCAACGTTTTAATCTCATTGTTACATGTCTGTAATGAAATAATGGGGTTTGATTTTTAAATCGACCTTCCTATCGGAGGTCAGTTGGAGAGACCGACAATCTGTCTATTTATCCAATAAGAAAACGATGTCCTAATGGTATTCATCACCATTCTTTGGATTATTAGAACAAAACCAAACATTTTATACCCCAATGAATTCGTTAAACCTTGTCGTGATAATCAAAATCCTTTTCAGAAGTGTATAAAAATCAAAGGGCTGAAAGCACTGACAGTACTTGTTGTTCAGTTGTCCATACTTCTTCTGAAATTTAATTTCATTACCAACTCTGGTTTCAAATGGACAGACGGTAGGTGTAGACTAAGATCAGACTGCACTTATGTGCAGTCTGATCTTTGTCCACACCTCGTACTTAAACCGGAATATTCCGGAATTAGCATTACAAACGTTCAGAATTATGTTCATAAAGTTCACTCATGTCGTGTTCTATTGGGATTGGATTATTTTTTGAGAGGTAAAAAGCTGGAAAAATGTCATCGACAGACGGCGCTTTGGGTCCGGGAAAATATAATGAATCAGTCGAAGCTATTAATTTATCTTACCTTCTAAATGTCACGGATTATTGATTAGGAACTGGAAATAGAGTGGGAATTATTTCATATCCTATAATTGTGGGAATTTAACTAACATTAAAAAGCTATATCGTTGGTAGTATTGGAGATTGTCTCATCGAATTTATGATAAACATAGGGGTTGATTTAAGAAATATCGGAATTTTAAAGAATAACCAAAATGAAAATAAATCAGCAAATAAGTTTATGTAGCCAATATAAAATTATTTTGAAATTTATTTTCCTTTTCTGTTCGACAATCCTTTTCTTAGAGGACTTATGACCTATTCTGAAAGTATTTATAGAGGGGTTTGAAGATAATTTCGGGATTCCTTTTTGTGAGAAACTTTGTCCCTTCGAGAGCCGTAGACTATGCTTGTTTAATAACTTCTCTTTTCTAGCCTGGGTTAAGATCATCATTTCTTAATCCTATCCTGGTTAATCCCTGGTTTTTACGTCCCTTTGATTTTATTGTTGAGAAAACATTGTAGAAAAAGAAGAAATTACTTGTAACAAGCAATTTCTCCTTTTTCCACAATATTTTCTACCTTACTAAATGGTTATTTTCCAAATTAAATCTACTTTTAATTTTCGTCTGCAAAACCTTTGAATTTGGACAGGTCTAACATTTTGCAAAACAGGAAAGGGTAAAATAAGCTGTAATTCTCCGGGCTTCGCCCAAGGATCTACGACAGAAAGATCCACTTAGAAATTAAACTGCAATAATTTAATTTTCAGTTTCGTCTATCATAATCGGGCGTTCTGATTGGTAAACAAATTTATTCATAACTCTATGAACAAAATTTTGCTTTCGCGCAAAATAGTTCCATACAAAAAGGTATAAAAAATTGTAATGTTTTTGCTTTTTTCGCTCGATACTATTAAATCTTAAGAAATGAAGAGAATATTTTTCGTTTTCGTGGAGTTATGAACCGAAAAACCTAATCACACCTATGTATGAATCCGCTTCATCTCTGAATTATTTTGCAAAAGCCATGACCAGCAACATATAGGGTTAGGTTGGAAAAGGGAAAAGGTTGGTTGGCGACATAGACTTCGTAACTACAGCTTGAACAATCCAACAAAAACAACGAAAATGCTTCTCATTATGTCGGCGAATGTTTGAGATCAAAGTTCACTGCCGGTCTGAATGAATGATTTGATTGGTCGATTTCATATCTGATAGAAAGTTCCATTTCCTCTTAAAGAGCCTTATTTGCATAGTTTATGGCTAGTCACATGAAACAAAAAATAAAATGGTTGGTTGGCGAGTAAAACTCTAGATTAAATAAGCCGAAGATACGAAGATTAAGTCGTCAAACCTACAAACAAGACTCACATAGGTGTCGACTAATGTTGGAGTTCAAAGTTTACTTCCGGTTGAAATATATGATTTGATTGGTCTATAATTTTTTTTATTGACATGGATATCCGCCAGTTGTGAACATGACATTATTCGCATTCTTGCATTTTCAGTGCAATGCGATATTGGTCGATTTATTCACGAATATCTAAACTACCTTCAACCTACAGACATTAAAATTAAAAGAAAAAATATTTCTTTCAACCTTGGCATAGTTTTATTTATGGACTAATGGGCTAATTTTCTCACACGATTTGATGAGTCCATATCCCAATTGTATGTTTTGTCAGGATTTCAATGTACTTAAATGTCATCCAAAACGTTATCACCGTATCAAGTAATTCTGGTGATATTATCTCTCGTTACCATGGTAACCATGAAGACAACGATCTTTGTCCAATGAGTTTGTGTAAATATGAGACTCACGCGCCTTTAAAGAACTAATTTACCCCTGTGAACTTAATCTATTCTCCCGATAACACCGCCAGTTAGTGAAAATAAGACTGATTCAAATTGAAACTCATTGCAGCTGTAAACACTAATATTTGTTTTGAACATTATAATTTTCTATAAAGTGGAAAAGAAGGAGTTTTTTTTTTCTTTTTAGCAAACGACTTTTTTCTGTACCATTTTTAGCCCCCTTTCTAACTAAAATTGTCTTTATATCATTTTTACGAGAGTCTGAATTCATCATTATAATACTGACCCCCGGAATATAGTCGGATGCATAGGCAAAGATCAGCCTGTGCGTACGTGCATCCTGATCTTAGTCTACACCTCCTGTTTGCCATTTTTAAACCAGGATTCTTGATGTGATTGCTTTTCACATAAAATATTTACACGTAATCATGGTTTCCGGTACTCTCTACACTTTGAATTTAATTCATGATGAAGAGTTTGAAGCATGTATTACTTTGAACATGGTTATAAATTGAAAATAAAGAAAACAACTTCAAAAATGGCTTTAAAACTTATTATCATTCAATACACGACGTTTCGGCCATTAGCCTTTTTCAAGTGTAAGATATAAACAAGTAAACAGGAAATGACGTCAACGTCACTTGACGTCAATAACAACGACGTCAAAAGGAAACACATCATTGAACATGGTTGAAATATAGAAACCGGTAATTGAATAATTGCTTACCCCGCCAACTGACTCCCTACTCCCCACTCATTGACCCCAACAGGAAGTTCCGCTTCGATTTTCAACGGCGTTATTTCGTAAAATTTATGGCCAGTAGCATGTTACAATCAAAGTACTGAAAGAACTGAAAGCTAGCAAAGCATGGTTTGTAAACTTGTCTTCTTTGTTTTTTGTAGGATAGAAAACTTTGTGGACAATGAAGAAATTGCTTGTAACAAGCATTTTCTTCGTTGTCCACATTTAATTTTTTCAAAAGCTTTTCCTTATGATTCTTTAAAAATCGGGATCGAGTGGGAATGGGTTTTATAGCACACTTTTAAAAAACTACGTTGTATTGCGTAGACATTCAATGAATTTCGTGGTTAAGCCTCCAGTGGCGGTTTGCATTCATTGGTCTATGTGAAGACCTCAAAATTTTGTTTGTTAACTTAAGCTATCAAAGCTGACACTTTGGTAGCTAAAAAAGTAAAATCATTGGTTGGCGACCTCATCATCCTGACTATAGCTTGAACAGTTATGAAATTTAAGTAGTCAAACCAGCGAAAATGTTTCACAAAAATGGCGGCCAATGCCCGGAGTTTAAAGCTGAAAAAAATGATTTGATTGATCGATTGAACCCTCGTGATTTGTAAATTAGAGTTTCACAACTTTATAAGGTTTTGATTTAATTTGACAGATCGCAGGTCATCCCCACCGACCTCCGACAAGGCGCTTTGACAGAGGTAAAAAGTCATTATTTTTGTAAAGAGGAAAACCGTTGGATAACCACTTAAATAACTCATTAAATCTAATATTGTTCAATACCATAATAATACCATGTTGTCCTCTATTATCATGTTGGCATTTGTTATGTTATAGGTATATGCTGAGCTTATTTTTGTATCTAGTGCACATTGAGCAGCTTATTTGAATAAAACTTGAAACTTGAAACTTGAAAACTTGAAACTTAAAAGTCGTAGGTACAACTTGCATAAATCAAAATTACGACGTTTAAGTCGCTAATAACTGATTTTTCAAAAATATCGTCGTTTGACCCATTCCCACATGACAAATTTTAGACTGGTTCAAACTGAGAGAGCTTGTAGACAACAAAACAAAGTTAAATTGAAAAAATTGAAATTTAATTGCAATATGAGGTAAAAAAACAAAACAAAAAATCATTGTGAAAAAGAAAAATTTCTTGTGAATGTACGAGGAATTCTGCGTCACGCTTCCGCCATATTGTTTACAAACAATCGATCAGTTAATAAGATTTAATGTTTGTGATTACGTCATTAAATGCCCACCATCTAATCGCATGATACAGTTGTTTGGCATCTACCTGTCGGCTTTGTTAAATTCGATGACCGTGCATGTCTTTTCGAACTGTGGATAAATTATATTTAGACCAATGGAACTCTATCTTTACTATCAAGCTTAACATACTTGTTTACTTAGTTCATGAACAAATTTTATATAAAACCAATTTTTATTATTTTTTTTCCTTTTCGGAGGAACATATGTTTCCATACATTAACCCACTGTACATACTGACGCTTTTAGATGCCTCACAAGAAAAATAATTGGGAAAACATTGTGAAAAATGAAGAAATTGCCTGTAACAAGCAATTTCTTCATTTTCACAATGTTTTCTCCCCAGAAAGTTGAAAAAATCTAAAATTCATTAAACTTTAAATTGTCGTCTGCAACTCCTTTCAATTTGGACCAATCTAAAAAATTATCGTCTGGTAATGAGTTAAACAATATGGCGTTCTCCTCAAGGTAATATAATATCAAAATGACTAGTGTTTAGTCCTCGTTGACATTTTTGAATGATTTTGATGATTTGCAATAACAACAACAATATATTTTACAATAACAACTCGCCTCAAATGTTGTATTGGTCAATTTCGAGGATGGTAAACAGGAATAAACGTTAAAAACAACGTGAGACTTAAGATAAACATTTTCTCCCCTTTGTGCACCAATTCAAACAGGAAAATTTGCTAATCAAAAGGAAAGGCGAGTCATTTATTCTTCATAAATGACGTAAAATAAAAGTCAAGCACTTGTTGAGCATTGGCCAAGGCTCGTGGGATGAACTTGGCATTCGAAGGGTCTGGTTTAGGACAAACTTCATCATGTGAAAGGGGACCACTCAGTGGCTCATAGTAAAAAATCAAATCGAAATCAGGTTCTGTAATTAACCAATCGCGCCTTTCAATCAAGAGATCAACCGACCGATCAAATCATTTATTCGGTCCGGGCCTAAACTTTCAACTCTGAGATTGTCTGCAATTTTCGTTAATCCAGTGTGTTGGTTTGGCGACTTAAACGTCGTAACTACAGCTTATTCAAGCTGTAGTTACGATGTTTAGGTCGCCAACCAACCATTTGGCTTTTTGTTACATGCTACTTGCCATAAATTTTGCAAAGTAGCGTCGTTTAGCAATGTTTTCTACCCAACACGGGAAAGATTTTCTCAATTCAACCATGCTTTGCAAGTTTACAGTACTTTCAGTACTTTGATTGATATCAAATGGGTGATATCACACAAGTGTAATGCATATGTAAATGAGCTTACGCCTATAGTAATGTCTTTATGTTACCTGGAATGACGTCAAAACCCCTGAAATTGCGTCACAACTCCCGAAATGGCGTCATTTTATGTAATGTGATGTGTGTTTGGCGGATTATATCAAATATTCAGATTTCAAATATTTTATAGTTTAATGACAGGAAGGACTAAGTTATATAATAAATAGAATATCGAATACGTGATAATTAAATACGGAACTGCAAATAGCGAATAACTCGTCTGAAAATACAGATACATGTTAAAACTCTGCAAAGCCTCGGTTTATAGATGACCCGTTTACATGTAATAAATGTATTACCACTAATTTTATGTCTTAAGAGATGAACAGAATAATTTTTTTGTTTTCATGGAGGTATGAACCGAAAAACCTAATCACACTGTATGAATACGCGAAGCGGATTCATACATAAGTGTGATTAGGTTTTTCGGTTCATATCTCCATGAATACAAAAAATATTCTCTTCATTTCTTATATGTTGATACCATCAAGCGAAAGAAAGCAAAACTTTACAAATTTTGATACTTTTTTGTATAGAACTATTTTGTGCGGAAGCAAACAAAATGGCTGTGTGCTCAAAATTTTGTTCATGTAGGTATGAATTAATTTTTTCGACCAATCAGAACGCTCGTTTTTGATAGACGAAACTAACAATTAAATCATTTCTATTTACATAAAAGGTCGTGGCCATAACGCAGTCGGTAGCGCGCCGGACTCTCAAGCATGAGGTCCTCGGTCCGATCCCCGAGTCGCGGCAAATATCCTATCAGACATTTGTCTCTAACCAATTGGAGAATAATCGTAAACCTAAAGTGGAACGATCAGATGGAGGCTCAAAAGTATGTAGTGGTAGAACTGTTCTAAGGAATACCAGGAATACTTGGTTAAGTGTTCCAGCCGAAGCGAATCAGAACGCTCGTTTCGATAAACGAAACTCAAACTTAAATTATATCATTTTAAATATTTGATATTTTCTAGATGACCTTTTCCCGTTTAAGGATCGAATTTCACCCCAAACCTTAAGTACAACCTATCTACTCCAGAACCTGAAGAATTTGCGTACACGACAAATGTTTTGGACAGTTGAACATAATAGACGTTTCTGGAAACATGTGGGAGGAATATATTTAACCGATTGATGGGAAATGATGGGCAAACAGTCGGGGGTATCGGAAATTGTATTCTCTATATATGGTAATGGAAATAAAAATGCTAATAAGTGTTTTTTGTGACCGTGTTTTCGATAATGAGTATTGTAAATGAAACAGTAACGATGTATTTACCTTATATAAACACTACATATACGCATCAAGTCTCGTTTTCCGAAGAGCTGAATTGTTAGAGCAATTTACTCCAGACTTTAAGATTATGGGTTCGAGCCCTGAGCTGACCAAACTATCAAACTAATTGTCTTTCGGATGAGACTCCTAAGGATTAGTAATTTATGTAGTTGAAAAGTGAAAAGTCCTTTTAGAACAAAAATGAACTAAACAAATTTATATTGCATTCTTTTAAACTTAAATATAAACTTAAAACTTACTTATCTGCATACCCATGTGTATTTTTTGTGTCGATATTTAGACTCTAACTTAAAGAAATACTCGTGTGTATGGACGAAAGCATTTTCTTTGGTGTTATTTAGACCTTAACCAAAAATATACTTCTAGTATGTATGTACGTATTTAGTGTGATGTTATTTAGACCTTAATGGGAGGTATCGATGCTTCTGAAACCTAGATAAGAAAACAATGTCAATCGCTAAAAAAATACGCTAAACGGACGCTTAGTACTTAAAGTTGAGTCAGATATTGTCTTCGCGATAATCTGTCTGATAGGCTTAAAGCGTTTTTTTCTTTTTTTTTGGGGGGGGGTATATAGGAAAGGTTCCGCAGAATTCCATGTTATTTTTATATATCACGGAATTTGGTTATCGACACCGCATGACTTCATTTGCATTTGACCAAAAGTCAACAGAAGGTAAAAAATTGACAAGCGAAAATATCAATGTCCTCAATTACGTCACATCAAGTGGTTAGCGCGAAATTATGGTAAGTGTCTATCTTCTGGCAGTGTTGGACTGATATTTATAGAATTGAAGACCGGCTAGCGAACATAACTCCTGCTGACGTATTGATGAGGTATTGATGACGTTGTTTGAGCAAATTCAAGCTGAATACGGGATTCCAACGGTTATACGCACCGCGTGAATGACCCAACTGCATCGGCTAAATCTAAAAATAGATTAACAGCCTACGTAGGCTATTGGGGAAACACCATTGTTTATTGAAATAAACTACCTCTGATTAAAGCAAAATTACTTTTCAGAATATAGTATTGAAAAAGTATACGAAGGGGAATAAGAATAATCAAAATCTGTGACAAAAAACAAAACAAAACATCGATACCTACCTTTTACCAAAAATAGACTCATGGTATTGGAAACGTGTATTTCTCTGTGATTTTATTTTACTTTTAACACAAAAATAACCTAAGAAAATCATCATTTTATACATTTTATATATATCTATAGAGAATCAGTTCGATTATACTTAAATTATTCCAGATACATGTATATCAATTAATCCTATGTTATTCGATCGTATTAGAATATACTAATTAACAGTTTTTGTGCACATTCGTCAATTACTTAAGTTTCTATGCCACAGGAATGGGAGCTTGGATTGTGGTCGATTTATGAAACTGATCGCCTTATAAAGGTACAAGATACAAGAATATAAAGATCTTGAACGCAGTGAAATTAATTGGCGGGCCAATCGGTAAATCAAATCATTTATTTAGACAGGAAGTGAACTTTGAAGTCTGACATTAATATAGCATTTTAAGTCAGTTTTGAGACGTAAACAGCTTATTCAAGCTGTAGTTACGACGTTTAGGTCGCTAATCGACCTTTTTACTAATTGTTCCATGTTACTGGCCATAAATATTGCAAAAAAAAAAAAAAAAAAACACCGTTCAATATCTTAGTGAAACTTTCTGTTAGAGCTCAGTTTGCGTACACTGACAAGCGATCCGTGATTTTATTCTTTAAGTTCATGACAACTTCTATTCTTTTAGAGACGGACAATTGACCAATCGCGACTGTCTATTTAATAACCAGTCGACCAATGAAATCATTCATTGACACCAGAAATGGTCGCCTTTTTTGTTTACCTTTTTTGTTGGTTTGGCGACTTAAACGTGGTAACTACAACTTATTCAAGCTGTAGTTACCACGTTTAAGTCGCTAACCAACTATACTGCTTTTTTGTAACATGCTACTGGCAACAATTATTGCAAATTAACTCCGTGCAATATCTAAGTGAAACTTCCTGTAGTAGCTGAGTTTGTGTGACAAGCGATCTATGAATAATTCTTTTAGTTTATGACTTCTATTCTTTGACAGCCAGCCAATTGACTTAAAGTAACGCAAGTTGTCGACGAATGTTGAATATTTCATAACTTGACGTTAAACTGTACTGAGATGATACCTGGCTGAAATCCCAGAGGGGGCGGATTCCCAGACAGTTGGATTAATCCTTTCCTGTTCAGATCCGGGATTTTGCGTCGCTGTGACTTGAGAAAACAATGTGGAAAAGAAGAAATTGCTTGTTACAAGCAATTTCTCTTTTTCCCACAATCTTTTCTACCATGTTGGGTGGTTTCATTTTCGAATTGCATCCTCTTTCAATTCGGACCCGTCTAGAATTTCAAAAAGCAGGAAAGGGTTAAATTTTTCAAAATGAGGTCTTCACTCAACACCTTTCTTCCCACGATAGGATTTGAAGGATTGGTTTATTGCTTTGCACGGGAAAAGTACTACAAAAACAAATTTTTCAAGTTTTGATCCTTTGATATTCGAATTTCAGAAAACCGTAAACGACATATTTTCTTAATTCTATAAAGGGTTTTGGTATGTCGGGGACCCCAACCTCTTGCTCAATTTCGCATGTGCGTGTTTCATCGCTACTGTATCACGTGCCCATATGAGCGGCGCCCCAAGCCGGTTTGTTGATACAAGAGATAGTGCAAGGATACAGGACGAAACTGATGAGAACCACGCCCGGTTCTTTAACGTGCTCGATGGATAAACCTCGTCACATATAGCCACGGTTTAACGTCTCAACCGAAAGGAAATAAGTTTGTTAATTTAGTCAGCTAAGTTGGTAGCGTGTAGGAATATAATTTAAGGGGTCCAGGCTCGATCCCCGGTCGCGACAAATATCCTTTTCGACATTTGTTTCCTACCGATGGATGTGTTATATAGCAGATATCTATCGTTAAGTGCTCCAGCCGCCGCGATATAATTATAATACTGTTTTAAGTGGCGTTAACCCGATTCAATCAATCAGTCAACCAACCAATCAACCATTCAACACATCGGAAAATCAATCAATCGATCGAGCAATCAATCAATCTATCAATAAATCACAATTCAATCAACCGAGCTAATGCGGCTGATACATTACATGATAACCGAGAAATATATTCAGCACGTGCCATGGTACGTGTCACACCTCTCTCACTTGTTGGAAGATGTTATTCTAAACCACCTGGAAAAGTTTTAGTTATATCTTGATAAATTATTCGTTAATCTGCGAAAGAATCTTTTCACATGTGATCATGCTATAAGACTACTGGTTTGTCGATTAAATTTCGACTTGTTACTCAAGAAAAAGACCCTCTGAGAAATAAGAGGAGTATAGAGCCGGGTCGAAAGGTTTAAACTTATTTGCTATCCCATCCTATCCTGACCTATCCTAGCTATCATTCTATCTATCTTCATTTTGCTAGCAGTATGTCTGATTTACCTCTGCTGGATCTCTACTCATTTTTAATAGTTGTTGCGCTCATGTCTGGATTGGCTTATTCCAAGGATGACTCAGCTATAATTTTGGATTTAGAGAGGCAGGAAGCAGTTACGGTCATGTAGCCAGCCCGATTAGCTCAGTTGGTAGAGCACTTGACATCAAACCTCAAGATCACGGGTACGAGCCCTGGGCTGACCATATCAACTAACAATATTAACTCTCTTTCGGATGAGACGTTAAACCAGGGCTCATTGTAACGATGCTATCCATCGAGCACGTTAAAGAACCAGGCGGAGCTCTCAGCAGTTTCGTCCTGTATCCTTACACTATCCCCCGTAACAACTAACCGTTTTTTTTTTCTGGGGGCGTCGCTCATATGGGCATGTGCTACGGTAGCGACGATAAATAAACGGAAAGACACATACGGTTGCGAAAATATCCGATCGCATGATACATGAAATATGTTAATTTTCCAGTGGAAGAGACTATCTAGATAATGGGTGTTAATAATAATATAACCAGCATCGGAGAAAAGCTGCGAAAATGATAATTATTTAGCGCACGGGAAATTTTGATCTGTGAAAGTTATAATGATATATTCGATGCAGAATGAATAGGCAACATCCGTGGTTATTTATGCTTGTTTTTGAATAAAGAAGCTTGTAGAAAATAATTGTAAACCATTCCAACTCGATTCCTATTTTTGACAACCTCATTGAAAAGGCTTGGAATAACGTGGCGAAGAAACTGTATGAAGAAATTGTTGTAACAATTAATTTCTTAATTTCCGACACACTTAGAAAGTGCAAAAATAATAATGGTAATAATTCAGAAATAAAAAGAGAGAAAAAGAAAATAAATTAAAAAAATGATAATGATAGAAATAAATGAAAGATCATCCACTTGAAATTGACATTGCAACTTCTTTCAAATTGGACCAGCCTAAAATTCTGTCGTATGGGGTAATGGTTTACTCTAAGTCGTAGATCCTTTTTAGCTAGCAAAGCGTCAGCTTTGATAGCTTTAGTTAACAGACAAATTTTGAGGTCGTCTCAAAGTTCAACGAGTGCAAACCGCCACTGGAGGCTTAACCACCAAATGCCTACGCCATAAAAAGTAGTTCTTATGTATTGAATATAGCAAACTCTGCATGCAAGTTCATCTCCTAGGTGATTTAGCTCACTTGAGCACATCGCTCTGCAAGAAGGGTCTTCAAAGAAGTTGCAGACGACAATTTCAAATTGTTGAAAATTCTAAAATATTTATCTCTTTTTATAGAAAACAATGTGGAAAATGAAGAAATTGCTTGTAGCAAGCAATTTCTTCATTTTCCACATTGTTTTCCACAACTATTTTCTCGAGGGGCATAGAAAGGAGGGATTGCGTGGAAAACGAAACAATGCTTTGCTAGCTTACAGAACTTTTCAGTTCTTTGATTTGCCGATGTCAGAATAAAACGGTATGAAACCGTATGAATTCTTTGTCAGGCAAGTTCAAACACAGACCTGCAACAACGGGTTAGATTTTCACAAGACATGATTTAATTAGAATCGTCCATCAAACTTCTAGCGATTCGATGTGCTGAATTTTCTGTCATACTTCCATGAACAAAATTTCGAGCAAAAATCTATTTTGAAAACTTACGCAGAAAGTAGATCCCTACACATTTACTCAAAAAAGTAAAATATATGCCTTGTTTTGTTTGATGACATTAGATTATACGAGATACAGAGAATATTTTTTGTTTTCATGGAGGTATGAACCGAAAATCTAATCATACTATATGAATACACGAAGCCCTGTTTTTTATGTTACTGAGATTCTATCATCGAGAAAACATTGTAGGAAAAGGAGAAATTGCTGCCAACAAGTAATTTCTTCTTTTTCCACAATATTTTCTACCCTGTGTTTTTACGTCACTGAGATTCTATAATTTAGAAAACATTGAAGAAAAAGAAGACATTTCTTGCAACAAGCAATTTCTTCTTTTTCCACAATATATTCAACTCAACTGAATAGTTATCTTTCAAATTAATTCCGTTTTAAATTTTTTTCTTCAAAACCTTCAAATTTGGATAGGCCTAATATTTCGCAAACAGGAAAGGGTTAACCCTTTCCCGTATTAAATTTCTTTAGACCTGTCCAATTTCAAAGGTTTTGCAGACGACAATTAAGAGTGGATTTAATTTGAAGAATAGCCATCCAGTAGGGTAGAAAATGTTGTGGAAAAAGAAGAAATTGCTTGTTACAAGCAATTTCTTCTTTTCCCACAATGTTTTCTCAAGTATAAAATTACAAGGACGTAAAAAACAGTGATTGAAAAGTAAAGGGTTAAACATTCGCAAACGTATTGTATGAACCTTTGATTTTATTCTGTTAGTTGTCTGCGTAGCGTGCTGCCTGTCTTACGATGGCCATAAAAGATCAAAAATGCAACGTTATGCAACGTCTAGACAATATCTCATTCGTTTTATTGACTTCACCAATTCTATCTTCTACTTGCAGAATAATTTAGAGGCTACGGTTCAAAAAGGTTTCAGAAATTTATTTTCGGCTACATATCATCAAGATATCATTTAATTTTTAGTTTCGTCTATGAAAAACGAGCGTTTTGATTGGCCGAAAAAAAAAAGTTGATAATTTCATGAACAAAATTTTGAGCACGCGGCTGTTTTGTATGCTTCCGCACAAAATGATTCAATCAAAAAGGCATCAATTTTGTATAATATTTCCCTTTTTTTATGCTCGATATCATTAAATTGTAAAAAATGAATAGAATATTTTGTTTGGTTTCATGGAGGTATAAAACGAAAAACCTAATCATACTTATGTATTCATACAGTGTGATCAGTATTTTTCGTTTTATACCTCCATTTAAACAAAACAAAACAAAATATTCTCTTTATCTCTTATATCAAAGAAAAAAGAATTAGACATAAAAAAGATGGATCATTCATACAAGCAAACACATAAATATATGTGATTAATAATATGCGTCATTATACGAGGAATATTATATTACATATTTGATACAAAACATTGTATTGGATTCGAGCCGGGTAGGAAAATTTGGATATTTTACAAAACCGAAGGTTGAGTGAAATATTCAATTTTCTTACGCGTCGGAAGTTGAAAGAAAAGCGAAAAAAAAAAACGACCCTTCATAGCCCACGCTTTCTTACCAGGGTCGATACTTTTCGCACCTCGGAGATGGTTCCGCGGCCATAACGACGTTGGCAGCGCGTAGGGCTACTAATCATAAGGTTCCTGGTTCGATTCCCGGCATTGGCGAATATCCTTTCCGATATTCGTCTCCGACAACTTTTTGGATAATCGCAAACCCAAACCAAACTGGGATGAGCAACTGGAGGCTTGGAAAGGATAAAGTGGTAGTACTGGTGTGGGAAATACCAGGAATCCATTGTTAGGTGCTCTGGCTGCTACGATCCATCCACCAATCAATCGGACAGTGTTTCCTTTGCATGAAACTGGTAACATATGTTGTGTTGTGAAATCGCGGTAACATCAAACGGTCATAATAAAAAATGTATAAGACGAGAACTCGCACTCACTGTAACGCCAGTTGTTTAGCTTTTTTTAAACTGACTTTGTAACCACCCAAAAGGTCATATTTTGTAACATATTTAAGTGTGTTACTCTTAGCCCGTTTTTCATTTGTTGTTGTTATTTAAAGACTGGATTTTTCTAGGAAATGATCATTAATGAATAGATCTTGGTTGATTAATGGTAAACCTTTAAACATACTAAGAAAGACTGTACGTAATTTAAGTTGTCTTCCATTCGAATCATATATTAGTGCCTATTCCTATCTGTAGATACATGTAATTGTGGTTGGAGACACTTTTTCCTTGTTAATAGTGTCCAATTAACCCGTTACCACACAATGATAATTTTTGACGTCACTCAAGAAAAACGGTTGAGACAACGTTGTGCTTCATTTTTTTTTTTCGCAATGTTTTTATACCAAGAAAGTTGAAAACTTCTGAAATTGCACAAACTTTAAATTGTCGTCAACAACGCTTTTCCATTATGCTGTCCGGTAATGGGTTAATACATTTTCACATAAAGAGGCCACTTAGTCAATGAGTGACAAAAACATTGTAACTGCAGCTTATTCAAGCTGGAGTTACAATGTTTTTATCCCACATTGACTAGATTTTTACTGTGTTCCTTTTGTTTGGGCGAGTTCTTAGATAAATAAATAAAAATGGATTCTACAACAACTACTAATAAGAAGGACGGTAATTTAAAAAAGAAAATCTTACCTAAACTTTCCTGTGAAACGGGTGCCGACAACACACTCGCCATCACTGCAGAGAGGATAAAACCGAACCACGTGATCTCCATTATGTCGCAAGACTTAGTCTTTTTGTCCACACAAAATGAGTATAAGTAAATCAATTAAAAGCGAAATATGAATTCAATATCTCTCAGAATCGTTGCTAAATCAAATAAGAAATATTCTTGCTTTTTTTTATTTTTATTTTATATAAATATATTTTGTTTTTTGTTGTTTTTTTTATGTTATTTTTGTTAATTATCAAGCAAAAGTATAACCAACAATAGTATTGCCTTATATAGACACAACGTCTTTTCTGTTCAATTGTCGCAAATGTTCTGAGAGTTGTCACAGAAAGATATTTGTTTCCGAAGCAATTTTCCAATAGGATAGCAGTAGAGGCGTTATTGATTATTTTTATCGGTCTTTGTTCCTCTCTTTAGCGCAGCATCTCGCCATCTCTCGCGATGTCCGATAAATTTAACACAGTTTTACGTGGGCGCGAGAGGATGACGTCATTAATCAAGTGACATCGTCAACCCTTCCCATTTTGTCATAGTCTAGAGATTGGGAAAGATATGTACAAAATTCCATGATCTAAAATCGGAGTACAAATAATTCATTTGTCTATTCGCGACTTCAATGTTGATGAGACAGCCACAACTGGGATCAGTGCAAAACAGTTGAAACTGCCTATAAACTGCATATAAACATATGGGTAGTTACAACTGTTTCGCGCTGTCCCATCGAGATCGGCATAGACAAGGGGTAATAGACTATAAATTAAGGAAGTAATCTTGCTATATGATAGAAGACATTGTGGGACAAGAAGAAATTGCTTCTTTATCCACAATGTTTTCTCGGGTGTAACATCAAAGGGATGTAAAAATCCGGGATTGTACAGGAATGATCTAATTCAGAAAATCCGCTTAAGGCGAAGGGTCTCGAAACTTGTCAGGCTGCACAAATTTGGCTTAAGCAGATAAGGATCAAACTCTCCTTTTACATCGAAAGTCTCCTTGTCCATTGTCATAGATATGAATCAAAGTACTGAACGTACTGTTAGCTAGCAAAGCATGGTTTTGCTAAGTTATTTTCTTTGTCAAATGTTATCATTTTAGATAAATGAGGTTAAAGTAACCAAGGAATTAGCTCGTTATTACACGACAGAATCTTAGACTTGTTCAAATTGAAAGACGTTGCAGAAGACAATATCAAATTCGGTAGAAATAAGAAAATACTTGCGTTGAAGGATAGGAAAAATTATGGAGATGGAAGAAATTGCTTGTTACAAGCAATTTCTTCATTTTCCACAATGTGTTCCAACACTTTTTCTTAGATGCTTAGAGAATGGGATTGTGTGGGAATGGGTTAAATAGCATGGTTTTGAAGGAGTTGTCTACAATTTGAATAAAGCTAATTCACGTGGCCATACAAAGCAGTGCTCATTGAGCTAAAACATACCCAAATGGGCTTTTTCAATATTTATGAGAAACATAAAACCTATTTTGTATCGCGTAGACACTCAATGGATTTAGTAGTTAAGCCCACAGTGGCAGTTTGCACTCGTTGAACTCTGAGAATACCTCACAACTTTGTCTGTTAACTTAAGCTATCAAAAGCTGACACTATGCCAGCTAAAAAGGAAACACGTCAAAACAAAAGGTTAAGTAAAATTTGCATGGAAACTGCTTATGAAGCAGACTGCAGTTTATGCCATTCAGATGAGGGAATTATCAAAGTCCTACGTCGTTCTTGGCAGCTGTATTTGAATACTTAATGTCAGAACCAATTTAACCCTACCAGGCGACTAAACCTACAGTTCCAAATCTATTCGTCTTTTTTTCTGGTTTTACCGAATCGAAAATGGTCGTCTACGACATCTAAAAAGTGGTTGTAAACTGAAAAGAAGCTTAATCCATTCCCATTTAATTACGCTTTTTGACCCCCACATGAAAAAAATGTTTTGGAAAACATTGTGGAAAATGCTGACTTGTTACAAGCAATTTCTTCATTATCGACAATGTTTTCATTCCAAAAAGGAAAGAATTTTTTTCATCAACTAAAATATGTCAAATGCAACATCTTTGAGTTTGAACCAAGTCTTAATTTTGTCGTCTTGCAATGACTTAACGAATAGAAAACATTGTAAATAGGGGGAAATATGTAGAACTTGCGATTTTCTTCACAAAATCAAGAAGTCAACGTTTTATCATTGGTAAATAGAAATGCTTAAAAAAAATCATAATAGATAACTAAATGAAATAAAAATAAAACACAAAAAGTTAGAAATTATTCATAAATAGGACACATAACTGAAAAGGAATTGCGAAAAGCAATGGTCGGACAGAACAAATTATGCGGGTTGGCCTGGATCGATAATTTATCGCTCGTAACAAATTTACTAAATCTAAAATGGCATTGTACCTTAAATTGGCTATTACCCAGATTATAGTGGAAAAAATCGCCCTCAATGTTCAAATTTCTTACTATTATGCTTTCAGACAATTGAATGAAGGGGATTTAGCATATTTGTAATCGAAATAAGAGTTCATTTTCTTTCAGAAAAAGAACGAAAAGAAGCAAAATAATCTAGCGTTACGAGACGGAAAATTTGTCAACGAAATAAACCCCGAATGGAACCGGAATTCATTAGGTAATATGTAGAGTGCACATAGAATTACCTTATATATGGTTGCCATTACGTATCAATTACGTCACTGACTTCATGTAGCAAGTCAGTCGTTATCGGCAATACACGAAGACTAACGACATCATCCGATCAATTACGATGTTTCAAAGTAGGGCAAAGGCAATATACTATATTAAATTGAATTTATAGAGAAAGTAGCAGGATAAACACAGGGAAACAACATTTTTTGTGAACATGACATAAATAACTATCTGAAAATCAGATGTTTGAACCACGATATTCTGTTCAAGAGACGCTTTAATGCATTGTATTTCCGTTTATTTATCGTCGCTACCGTAGCACATGCCCATATGAGCGACGCCCCCAGAAGACGGGTAGTTGTTACGGGGGATAGTGCAAGGATACAGGACGAAACTACTGAGAGCTCCGCCTGGTTCTTTAATGTGCTCGATGGATAGCACCGTCACACGAGGCCTCGGTTTAACGTCTCATCCGAAAGACAATTAGTTTGTTAGTTGATATGGTCAGCCCAGGGCTCGAACCCGTGATCTTGAGGTTTGAAGTCAAGTGCTCTACCAGCTGAGCTAATCGGGCTGACAATGCATACATATGCTGTCAAACCTCATTTTCTTGTTAAAACGCGATTTCTCGAACACCACTGAAAATTCGAAAAAGAATCATTGTCCTCTGCAAATGTTTTATACGTGTTTGTATCAGGTATACTAGACCAAGATTTGGTGGATCGCTTGACCCGCCCACTGACCTCCAATAGGAAGTTCTTCTTTTATATAATTTAATTTTTAGTTTCGTCTATCAAAAACGAGCGTTTTGATTGGTCGAAAAAAAAATATTCATAACTCCATGAACAAAATTTAACTCACGCAGCGACCTTGTTTGCTACCACAAAAGAGGTATCAAAATTTATAAAGTTTTTTGTTTTTTCGCTCGATGCCATGGAATTATAAGAAACGAAGAGAATATTTATTGTTTTCATGGAGGTATGAACCGAAAAACCTAATACTACAATGCGTGATTAGGTTTTTAGGTTCATACCTCCATGAAAATAAAAAATATTCTTTTCATCTCTCAAATCAAACGGCGTTATTTTGCCCAATTTATGGCAAGTAAGAAGTAAAAAAAGTAAACTGGTTGTTTGCTGAACTAAACGTGAATAAGCTGTAGCTACGACATTCAGTCGCAAAACCAACGAAAATAAGTCACATAAATGACAGGCGCAGTATCCTGATGATATTGCAGTTCAAGTGATAAAAAGCACATGTTGCTTTGTACGAGTAAGGAGACTGGATTATCAGGGACTGCCAATCCTTTTATTCTGTTTATATCGATGTCTTTAACAGTCAGTCGTTGTTCGAGTTATCTCGGTGCCAAAGATACAACATGTTTCGTCCAAATCGTATTCGTTCTTGACACTGAAAACTTTTAAGTGTATAAAGATTTACCCCAAAAACTCCTGTTACACCCTCGCCCACTTTGTCAAGACAATCTAAGATGGCCAAAAGAAATTACTGAAATTACTGAAAACAAATATCGTTGATTTCACAATTTCTATTGAAGGACAACGCGTCAAAAAGAATTAAGGGAAAGGTTAGCCCCCATAAGGTCAGTTGGTACAGCATTCGACTTCAAACCTCGATATCCCGCGTTCGATCTTTTGTCTTTCGGATGAGACGTTACACCGAGAACCCGTGTGACGGTGCCATCCATCGAGCACATTAACCCTTGTAATGTTGTTTAAATAACCTTACTAAATCGCTGTAAAATCAAAGGGCTGAAATCACTTATAGAACCTGTCGTTCAAAAAATCAATATTTCTATTAGAAATCATTTTCATAAACAACTCTGGCAGGAAAAGTACTAGTAGGAGGTGTAGACCAAGATCAGACTGCACCTATGTGCAGGCTTATCTTAGTCTACACCTCCTGCCAAAAACCGAAATATTCCGGGTTCAGCATGACAAGGTTTAAAGAATAAGTCGGGGCTCTCAGCAATTTCGCCCTGTATCCTTACACTATTCGCCGTAATAAATAATCTTCTTCCTGGGGCGTCGCTCATATGGGCATAAGGTACGGTAGCGACGATAAATAAACGGAAATGTACAAACAGATTGACATTGATATACTGTATATTAGATCACAAAGATATATCCAATATGGCGGATGTAATTCATTGATAAACATGGTGTCTTTCATTTTTGTTCTATAGCCCAGTATCAAATGGAAAACAATTTAGACCAGGACAAGTTCAAAAAATTACAGATAATTTCAAGGTGATAAAATTTAAAACATTTCTATCTTTTGCGTTAGAAAATATTGTAAAAAATGAAAAAAAAAAACAACTGCTTGTTACAAGCAATTTCTTTATTTTCTACATTTCTTCTTGAACTCTTTTTGTAAGAGTTTTAGAAGAACAGAATTTGCTTGTATTCTTATATACCCTTGCTATTGATTAAAAAAAGTACTTTACAAGAATGTGCCAAAAATTAACTGATATTTCTTATTCAACAAAATCTATCAATATCCTGTATATGTTTGATTTAATTTGATAGTATGTTTCATTCGACAGCTACATGACAAATACTAATTCAACTATCAACTAATTGACTAAAAAGTCTACATATCGGAGGTTGATAGGGCACATCCGGTGTGTATGATTGGTATATCAAGTTTTTATTAAATGTAAGCATAAATCAGTTGATGATGCAGTATACATTTTATGTTACGGACACACAAAACAGCGGTTTAGATTCTTAAATGGAATTTACGTACTGCTGGCCCCGCCACTGACTCCGCTGGCCCCGCCCACTCACTCCGCTTGCCCCGCCAATTTACTCCGCTGGCCCCGCACACTCACTCCGCTGGCCCCGCCCACAGAATACGCTAGCCCCGCCGTCTGACTACGCTGGCCCCGCCCCTTCGCCTCACTCAATAAGTTAGGTATTAAAAGCAGTTATTTTTCAAAATTTATGTTGACATCAAAATGTCACGAAAAATGGGTCTTTATGGAAAATGACGGAACTTACTCCGCTGGTTCCGGTCACTGAATACGCTAGCCCCGCCGTCTGACTACGCTGGCCCCGCCCCTTCGCCTCACTCAATAAGTTAGGTATTAAAAGCAGTTATTTTTCAAAATTTATGTTGACATCAAAATGTCACGAAAAATGGGTCTTTATGGAAAATGACGGAACTTACTCCGCTGGTTCCGGTCACTGAGCTCCAATAAGAAGGTTTTAAACGCCGTTAGGTTGCAACATTTATGTTAACATGTAACAAAAAACTCGAAAGTCTGAGGTGAAGACGTAATAGTCGCAAAACCATTAAAAAGCCTTCACATAAATCTCGACCAATGTTCAAAGTTTATTTCCGATGTTTATGAATGATTGATTCTATAATTGACAGCTGCGATACCTCATTTAAAAAGGCTCTAAAAAGCAGATACATTCTCCAATAACCAACGATATATTGTGTTTATCATTTTAACAAAAGCATGACATTCAATGGAAATGTCCATGTTTCTCACATACAAAGGGGTGTTGTTCGTAACAATCCCTGGGTAGCCAATCATGACCGTTATCTAGAATACACGCTCGATGATCGGAATATCCACGGATAAATGAATGTATGTTGTTTGTGAAAAAAGAACCAAGCATGTTCCGTCCAAATTGTTCGAGTCCGGTTGTTCCGTCAACCCACGTCCATTGATTGTTAATGTACTCTAGGCCTATCCAGAATCCTGCAATTTACATATGATTTATTTTTAGTTTCGTCTATCAAATAGGGGCGTTTTGACTGGTCGAAAAAAATATTCATAACTCCTTGAATAAATTTTTGAGCACGCAGCGATTTTGTATGACCCCGCACAATTTGTAAAGTTTTTTTTTCTATGCTATTTAACTATAAGAAATGAAGAGAATCTTTTTTTGTTTTCATGGAGGTACGAACAAAAAAATATATAATCACACTTATGTATGAACCCGCTTCGTGTATTCATACAGTGTGAGTAGGTTTTTCGGTTCATACCTCCAAAACAGGGATTGAACAGGAAAGGATAAGAGATGGAGAGAATATTTTTTGTTTTCACGGAGGTACAGGTATTAAACGAAAAATATAATGACACTGTACGAATACGCGAAGCGAATTCATACATACAAGTGATAAGTTTTTTTCGTCTCATGCCCCCACGAAAACAAATCAAAACAAAAATATTCTCTTCATTTCTTATATCTTAAGAATACTAAGCGAAAAAAACAAATATTTTACAAATGTTTAAACCTTTTCGTAGAACTTATTGTGCGTAAGCATACAACCCCCCCCCAGAAAAAAAACAAACAAACAAACAAACAAAACAGAAACACACACACACAAAAAGAGAAATCTAATCACACTGTATGAATACCCGAAGTGTGATTTTTTTTTTTCGTTTCATACCTCCATGAAAACAAAAAATATTCTCCTCATTTCTTTTAATTTAATGACATCGAGAGAAAAAAAAACGAATATTTTACAAATGTTGATAACTTTTTGTATGGAACTATATTGTTTGCAATCATACAACATTGTTGCATGCTCATTGAGTTATGAATAATTTTTTTTCGGCAAATATGAAAGCTCGTTTTTAATAGACGAAACTAAAAATTAAATTGTTCCGCGATATACTGAGAAAAGTGTTGATACTGGCCACACCGTGCAAATTGCGCACGCTGAACAGGGATTATACATTTCGCCTTTAACCCATTCCCACGATCACGCTTTTCGACGCCCCTCAAGAAACGCAATTTGTAAAACATCGTGTAAAATGAAGAAATTGCTTGCACCAATGTTTTCTTCCCCGAAAATTGATAAAAACTTTAATCTTCTATATGTTGTTTGCAACTTCTTTCAATTTGGACCAGTCTAAAATTGTGTCGTCTGGTATTTGGTTCACATACTTTTGAAGGTAAGTTGATCAACTTTGCGATGCATTTGTATATGAATTACAAAACCCGGTTTACCTCTGCAAATAACGATCACTTTTTTTCGAATAGTTTATGTTGCGGATGGCTCCTTTATGTTTTGTAGATCGGTTTAATGTGATATTTCAGATGACGCGTACTTTCTCCAATTGACAGATACAACACCATGCATAATCCCATACAATAACGCTTTTTGACAGCCCCCTCCCTTTCCCCAGGAGAAATCAAAGTACTGAAAGTACTGAAAGCTAGCAGGGCTATTTGTTAAGTAATATTCTTTGTCATAGGTTATCATGTTAGACATAAAGACTAACAACCACAACAACAACAAAACTTACTAATGTAATTGCCTTGGAAACGTTCAAACACGTGGTTCAAATGAGCATTTTGTGACGTAAATGTCATAAGGTCAGCGCCATCATGCATACACTGAGATCTCGCGGCATACCACGTGGACGAGAAGTTATACATTTTCATGCAAATTCGGTGGGTGGAGTTATTCGGTGGCACATGGAAAGTTCTAAAATAGTAACCATGCGTTTTTCCGCAAGGATGAGGATAATCTGAAACAAAACAATGTCCTTTACAAAAGGCTAGAGGTGCATGATTCTCATTGAGATAAGAAAATCCCGCAAAACCAGATTTATGTTACTCCCTATAGAACGAATTTTGTTATTTTGGAATGAAAAGTTCGACGTCGCCATGGCTACTCGTTTAAACCAATGCTAAATTCCTCAATAACATATCTTGCGATTCCTATTTAGCGGCTAAAAATCTTAATCTGAAGAACGCTTAATGTTAAAAATCTTAATCTGAAGAACGTTTTAATTTTAAGATCTTAATCTGAAGAACGCTTTATCTTAAAAATCTTAATTTGAAGAACGCTTTATCTTAAAAATCATAATCTGAAAACACGTCATCTGAAAAATCTAAACAAGAATCTTAATAATCTTAACAATCTCGTCGAATAGATCTTTATCTGATGATCTTAATTCGTTGAGCCCGCACAACTGACCAATCACGTCTGTCAATCAAATAATATATCGACCAATGAAACCATTCATTTTGACTGGAAGTTATTTTTTTAATTCTGATATTGGCCGCCATTAATGTGAAACAGTTTTGTTGGTTTGGCGACTTAAATGTTGTAAATACAGATAATTGAAGTTGCATTTACTTCGTTTAGGGCGCCAACCAACCATTTTACCATTTTGTTACATGATACTGGCCATAATGTTTGCAAAGTTAAGGCGTTTAAATTCGAAGTGGAACTTCCTGTCGGAGTCAATGGGCGAGGTAAATTGAGTAAATAGATTGAGTCAGCAATTGGTCAATTTTCCCAAAAAAACATCGGTGCATGTACATAAGTAAGTCCGTTCGGCATTCTGTCGAATACGCCGGACAAAAACACGTGCATGAATTTGAAAATCACTTTGCAAAATAGTTCAGACTCATTAATATATGTACCATATGAAACATCCACTCAGAAAGGTTTAAGGTCAAGGTCAAATTTTTAAGATAAAATATTTGACTAGCCCATAAATGCGTCTTTTACTAATAAATTTTCAAATGCGATTTGAAATATTTTTTTCAGTTAGTTCCATTTGAAGATCAAAACTTTTGCAGTCAATGCGGTCAATGTTGGAGTTCTAAACACAATTCTTGTCTTAACGAACAATTTCATTGGTCGATTGATTATTTGATTGATAGTATCGATTGGTCAATTAGAATGAATATTATATATATATAAACTTTTACTTTTCAAATGTACCTGGACAGTTATGATGGCAAGTTTGGGACTCCGTTGCATTTCCATGACAAACCTCCCCACCATTGGCAGGGACCGGATGCGTACAGTTTCTTGTTCGAATCTTGATTCCGGATCCACAAGTAACCGAGCAATGGCCCCAGTTTTGCCAGTTTGACCATTCACCATTTACTGAAATTGATTAAAGATATTTTTAACAAGGCAATCACTTCTGAATGATGACCTATAACAGATCGCTGACCACGCCTACTGACCTCCGACCGGAAGTTCGACTGAAATATCAAACGGTGTTATTTTGCAGAAATTATCGTAACATGTAACGAATGATAAAACGTTGGGTTCACTACCTCAACATCAAGCTCTAGTTATGACGTTTAAAGCGTTAAACCAACAAATATGATTCAAAATTAATGTCGGTTTTCATAGTTAATTTCCAGTTTAAATGAATGACTTGATTTGGCAATCGATATTTTGATTGGCAGCAGGAACCAATCAGTACTGTGGCGTTAGAATACTTGGTATTGTATTATGGGCCGCCGTCATACTCTCTCACCAATGGCCGGATTATCGTAAACCTAAGTGGTATAGCAGCTTGAGGCTAGGAGTGTAGTGATAGTTCTGGTGTGGAAAATACAAGGAATCCATTGTTAGGTGCTCCAGCCGTCGCGATATGACTGATAGACTATTAAATGCGGTGTTAAACTCCTATCATTCAATCAATCAACCAATCAATCAACTGTATAAAGGAAAACGCAGATAATGGAAGAGTTCAAACATTTATACTGTATTTGTCGATTTATCTTCGTGTCAGATTATTTGTGCCAATTGCATACTTTTGAACATTATTCATACTGTGCAAATGCAGAATTAAAATTGCAGTATCTTTGTTAAACCCTTTTCCGATTCAATCCCGGTGATTTTATACTTGAGAAAACATTATGGAAAAAGAAGAAATTGCTTGTAACGGAAATCAACTGTGTTTGAAAATCTATTCTTACTTTTATTAGGACATACTCCGCCCACACATACACTGTGTTCTGTGTTGTTGCCAATACAGTTTGTACCTCCATTTTGTGGTGGTGGAGAGTTGCAGTCACGTGATCTGTTTATACAGTATACACAATCAAGTTCTAAGGCTCATTTCTCATACAGTTACCATTGCATACCTTTAGGTTTGAAATACATGTACATTAACAAAGGTAAAGAACCATATTGTCGTGAGAGATACAATCTATCTCGCTGAGGATTTACCCATTACCAGACATCACAATCTTAGACTGGTCCAAATTCAAAAAAGTTGAAGACAAGTGAAGAATTTTGAGAAATCTTTGTTTAAATTTTAGGTTGGAAAACGCTGCAGACAATAAAAAATTGCATGTTACAAGCAACTTCTTCATGGTCCACAATGCTGGTTGGATAACACTGTGAGAACGACACAATGCTTTCCAAAGCATTTTTCTGGAGGGATGTCCAAAAAGCGTCAGTGAGTTGGAATGGGTTTAAAAAGTGTTTTTTTTTTTAAATTTTAGGCTTTTTCAAGATCATTTTTTCTCAAAGATATGACTGGAACAATATGGGAAATAAAATTCGGTTTGGGACATGACTATGTTTTACAACAACATGAAATAGACCAAAAATGAAACGACAACAACGACGACAACAACAACTGCACAAACTCACACACACACACACATATTATCACACACACACACACACACACACACATAGGTAGATAGATAGATAGATAGATAGATAGATAGATAGATAGATAGATAGATAGATAGATAGATAGATAGATAGATTGCGTTGGGAGTAACGAATGAAAACTCGGACTGAAGATGTCTGGTGGGAGAAACGAACGACAACTCTGCTTGGAGATGTATGGTGGAAGGTACGCATGATAAGTCTGCCTGGAGATTTTTGATGGTTGAAACGAACGCAACTCTGACTGGAGAGCCACAACTCTGTCTGGAGATTTATGGTGGGAGTAACGAGCGACAACTTTGTCTGGAAATGTATGGTGAGGGTAACGAGTGACAACTCTGTCTGGAGATGTATAGTGGGAGTAACGAGCGACAACTCTGACTGGAGATGTATGTCGGGATTAACGAGTGACAACTCGGCTGGCAGATGTATTGTGGGAGTAACGAGCGACAACTCTGTTTTGAGAATGCTTATATAGAATACAATATCATGTCTCCATCTTATATTTAGGATAGAAATATTAATGACCCGACTTGAGCTGTACAAACCAATTTCTCCTTTACTCTTAATGGATTCTTCCGTCTAAAAATGATAGCATTCGGGAAAAAATCTAAGTATATGGTATTTTCTATATACATGTACCTTGTTTTCATTCCTATTCCACAGGAAACTGGACAAGCCGTCCACTCTGACCAATCTCCCCAGTTACCGTCAACTGAATTAAGATAAAGTCAGCCTTGTTTAGGCGACCACCCCTGTAAAGCGACCATTTATTTTAACCCTTTCCATGATTTTATGCTAGAGATAGCATTGCAGGAAAAGAAAATTTGCGTGTAGTAGGCAGTTTCTTCTTTCTCTACAACGTTTTCTCCCCTATACAATGGTAAATTCCCAATTAAGTTATTAGTTTTAATTAGTCGTCCGGAACAGCTTTCAAATTGGACAAATATCAAATTTTGTCGTCTGGGAAAAAGGTTAAACGCCCAGAATAGCAAGCTTGTTTACAGAGGCACAATTTTCTGCACAAGAAAAAAACACGTTTTTCTACATTTGTATCATTTTCGGTCATACACTTCTTTTAAATACGGTTCTGTCACTACTCTGACGGAAATATATCGATATGTCTTTGTAACCGTGGTTACTCAAAAACTGAAAAAAAGTACAAATGGATCCCGTCCAAACAATTAAACTAACTCTATTTTATACAATATGTCGTTATTACTAGTGTTTAATGTTTGCCGTTCGTCCAAAAACAACAGTCTTAGGGATCATATCTGATTCACATTGACAATTATGGTGTTTCATTTGGATCAAAAACAATATATTGTCGTGTAGGCATGAAATACGCATGCAAATAAACAGTACGTGTGTAACCGTAAGAAGCCGCCGTCATAGCGCAGTTGGTAGCGCGTCGGCCTGTCAATCTAGATGTCCCGGGTTCGATTCCGACGGCGGCACTCATCCTTTCCGACTATTTGTCTCTCACTTTGTCGATAATCGAAGACCTATGTGGGATAGCAGCTGAAGGCTAGGAAAGGATGTAATGGTAGTACTGGTGTGAGAAATACCAGGATTCCATCGTTAGGTGTTCCAGCCGCCGCGATATAACTGGAAGATTGTTGAAAGCTGCGTAAAACCCCATTCAAACAAACAAAAGCAACCGTAAGAAGTAAGCGCGCAGTCTTAAACACTAAGTGTGCATGCGTAATCTTATGCACGCTCGCTCAATTTGAGCGTGCAAGGTTGAAAATTTAAAAAAAAAAACTTTATTTTATGCATGCATCTGTAATCTATGCGCACAGGCATATTACATATTGGCTTGCACGCTCAGTTTTGCGCGCGCACGCCTATATTTTGCGGCTCCACCTGAGTTGTTTAAGAGTGTACGCTTAGTTTACAACGAGCTAATCTTATCGGGGAATTTTGGCCCATTTAGTCTGCCATAGCCGATCATATCAACTCGAAACTTTACATTGTTTGTCGTCGATTGGCTTTCCTACTCTAGGAAAAGACTTTATAAAATAAAATTAATGTTATCGGTCATCTGACGGATCGCTTGCCCCGCCCACTGACTCTGCTCGCAACGCCCTTTGACTCAGACAGTGGAAAAAATTAAGCATCGTAGCTCGGGGCGTGTATAGCGTCGTAACTAAAGCTACAATTTCCACATGTCGCACACCCACCGACGATATATATATGCAAAAATCTTGACAATTCTTGTCTAAGATTATGAGTGACTCACCTGGACAATAAATCCCAGTATTACAATCTCGTTTCTCATAAACGGGATCTTCACACGGGGTTACCTCCGGTTTCAGGTTTAGTACCGTAAAACAGATTTTATCTCGGTGCTGTGTCCCGGTTGATCCACATGTCTCTGTACACTGCGTCCAATGGGTCCAGCTTTCGATAATTGACGCATCTGGCGTTCAATGATGAATAAATTAATTTTCAGTTTCGTCTATCAAAAACGGGCGTTCTGATTGGTCGAAAAAGATTATTCATAACTCCATGAACAATATTTTGAGAACGCAGTCATTTTGTATGTTTCCGCACAAAATAGTCCCATACAAAAGGGTATCAAAATTTGTAAAGTTGTTGCCTTTTTCGCTCAGTGCTATTAAATTTTAGAAATGAAGAGAATACTTTTTGTTTTCATGGAGGTATGAACCGAAAAACCTAATCACACTAAATAATCCGTTTCGCGTATTCATACAATGGGATTAGTTTTTTCGGTTCATACTTCATGTAGTCAGTTGAGGCTCTTTCAAACCCATTCACACACAAATGCCCCTAAGGAAAAAAAGCTTTAGAAAACAAAATAATTCTCTTCATCTCTTAAACATATTTTTTTCGTATATAAACACGTTTAAATGAGACATCAGAGTTCAGTTGACAAGTCGCGGCTGTTAAACAAAGAGGTTAACGGCCAATCAAATACATTTTGCAATTTATTTTGACTGGAAGTTCGGTTTGATTACCAACAATTGCCGACATTTAGTGAGTCAATTTTGTTGATTTTGCAACTTAAACGTCGCAACTACAGCTTATTAAAGCTGTAGTTAAAACGTTTAGGTCGCCGACCAACCATTCTACTTATTTGTAACATTGCTGGCAATATATTTTGCAAAATAACGCCGTTACAAATCGAAGCAGAACTTCCAGTCGGAGTTAATAGGGGGGGGGGGGGAGGAAGGGGTCAGTATATGGGGTCAGCGATTGGTCAATTTAACATTGAGGATAATAGGCGATAACGGTTTTTCGAGACTTACGCATGCTTTTGGATCTATAGTTTTTTGTGTTGTTATTTTGTTTGTTTGAAACAAGAGACGAAGAGAATATTTTTTGTTTTCATGGAGGTATGAACCGAAAAAACTAATCTTACTGTATGAATACGCGAAGCGGATTCATACATTGTGTGATTAGGTTTTTCGGTTCATACCTCCATGAAAACAAAAAAAATATCTTCATTTCTTATAATTTAATAGCATCGAGCTAAAAATGCAACAACTTAACAAATTTTGATATCTTTTTGTAGTGAACTTTTTTGTGCGGAAGCATTCAAAATGGCTGCGTACTCAAAATTTTGTTCATGGAGGTATGAATTAAATTTTTCGACCAATCAGATCGCTCGTTTTTGATAAACCAAACTAACAATTAAATTAGGATTTTAACACCACTTTTAACAGTATTTCAGCCATATCGTGGCTCAGTGCCTTACCATGGATTCCCGGTATTTTTCACACCAGTACTACCACTACACCCTTTCCAGGACTCCAGCTGCTAATCACATTTTAGATTTACGATTATCTGCCAATTGGTTGGAGACAAATTATTTATCATGAAAACCTTTGACAAAGAAGATTACTTAACAAAACCATCCTTTGCTAGCTTACTGTACTTTCAGGATCAAATCCCGAACCTCATGATTGATTGTCCGACGCGCTACCAACTGCGCTATGACTGCGGTCTAAACACATATTTTTAGAGTGAAATAGTTATGAACAACCAATCTTCAATCATTGGGTATCATGGGTTCCATTCCCGGCGGTGGAACAAAAACTTGCCGACATTATCTCTCACCAATGGGTGGATAATCGTAAACCTAAGTGGGATACTAACGGGAGGCTAGGAAAGGATGTAATGGTAGTACTTGTGCGAGAAATACGATGAATCCATTTTTAGGTGCTCCAGCCGCCGCGATCTGACTGAAAATTGTTAAAAGCGGCGCAAAACCCCATTTAAACAAACAACTAAACTTATCGGAAAAGCCCGTTCAACGGGCAGCAAAACCAGTCCAAAAACAATGTACGTATTATGTTTTTTTCTTTTTTTTTAATTGTTTAAATTCTATTATTTATTTTGAAATCTGCGACAATAGAATTTAATAGCATTGAGCGAAAAAAGCAAAAACTTTACACATTTTGATACTGTTTTATTGGAACTTTTTTGTGCGGAAGCATACCAAATAACTGCTTGCTCAAAGTCCTTTCATGGAGTTATGAATATTTTTTTCGACCAATCAGAACGCGCTTTTGATAGTCGAAATTAAAAATTAAATTATAGTGAGATGATCGCCGATTTCATGGTTTTATATGTATCATCTTTTCATTTTTCCTCATAAATCGATATGTAATTTCGGAATCCCTTGACCACTCTCTCAATATAAGGTAACCAAAAAAGCCTCGTTTTATCTGTTTCAAGATGAATAGTTTGGTTGTTTTTTTAATTCATGACCGCAGCCATGGCGAAGTCTGTAGCGCGGTAGACTCCCACCCATGAGGTCCAGGGTTCTAGACCCGGTTGCGTCAAATGTTCTTTTGAACATTTGTCACCCATCAACGGGTGGATAATTATAAAGTGGGTTAAGCAGCTGGAGGCTCCGATGTAATGGTAGTAATAGTGTGAGAAATACCAGGAATCCATTGTTAGGTGCTCCAGCCGTCGCGATATGACTGAAATACCCTTAAAAGTGGCGTTAAAACCATGTTCAATAAACAAACATGATATATTTTACGTTTATATTCTCTACTCGTTAAAACCTCGTATTCCATCTCCGTATGGATGTTATCGTGTAATGAATGTGTTAATTCGTGACAACTTATTCAATTTACCTGTTGTACATGGCGAAATCTCACAAGCTCGAGTGTCTGCCAGAGTTTCGTTACATCCTTTACCACCAAACGCTGGGGATGGATTGGTGCATGATCTTTGTCTGAAAGATTATTGATTTGTTTGTTGGTTTGAATTGGGTTTAACGTCGCTTTTAACCATTTTTCAGTAATATCTCGCCGGTAGGTTTCTTCGTTTGAATGGGGTTTAACGCCGATTTTAAACATTTTAAGTCATATCAAGGCGGCTGGAGCACCTATCAATGGATTCCTGGTATATCTCGCACCAGTGCTACCATTACATCCTTTCCTAGCCTCCAGCTGCTATCCCATATAGGTTTACGATTATCCACCAATTGGTGAGAGACAAATGTCAGAAAGGATATGTGCCACCACCGGGAATCGAACTCATGACACCCCGTGATTGAAGATTGGGAATTGCGCTAAAAACATCAGAGCGGAAGATAATTAATACGCGCGATGTGTCATAGGCAAAGGAACTACTCTGGATCTTGAAAACCAAATTTTTTAAATACAAACAAGTAAAATATGTCTAGCACTAGTCAACTAGAAGTGAATTTTACAAAAATATAGGTAGAGTGATCATTCAATATTCATGAAAACCAACAAATGGGGAAAAAATTCAATTCAGGTGTGGCTGCGCGACGTGCGCAGCGAGACCTGAATCGAACTCTTTTTCAAATATCCGCTGAGCCCGGTCTGCTCAGTCCGGAAGGCGCCCCGTGTTCTCAATCTTGGGGTCGTAATGTTGAACCGCAGCTCGATAAAATGCTATTTCCGAGAATATACAAAATTTCTCACTAAACGCGTCATTTGACATTCACAAATGGGCAAATGATAAGCAGACCGCTTGTAAGAGATGAGTTGCTAATTTCCATGCGATAAAAGTGGAAGACTTGGATCAAAGTTTTGAACCACTCTCTGTATTTTGAAAAATATTTAAACTTATAAGTTATTAGCTATCTGGATATTATAGATAATGCAAAAAAGATGGTTGGTTGGCTGGTTGGGGTTTAACGCCTCTTTAACAGTATTTCAGTCATATCGCGGCGACTGGAGCACCTTACGATGGATTCCTGGTACTTCTCACACCAGTACTACCACTACATACTTTCCTAGCAACAAACAGGTTTGAAGAAGAATAACGTGCGAAATCGTTTCTTTACCTTGAACCCAGCCCAAGATTGACTCACCTTGACATGGTTCCTGGTCCACAGGACACTGAACATAGGGACCAGCTCGACCAATCTGTTACACCGCCATCTGGGAAATAAAAATAAGAGATACGTGCATGGGTTTGAACATCATCTCGTCGATTGGCGAGCAGAATGTCGTAAATACAGCCTTGTTTAACAAAGCTGTATTTACGACGTTTTGCTCGCCAATCCACGTTTTTTGTTTTGTTTTTTTTTTTAACGGGTTGTAAGTAAGTAGATCAAATTACTTTTTGACGTAAAAAGACTTCAAATGAAGAGTTTCTTTATTGGGATATGAACCTAAAATCTTAATCGCACTTTACAAATACGCGATACGAATTCATACATTAGTGTGATTAATATTGATTTTTTTCTGTCGAGTTGTATTTGACAGCCAGGTTTTACTCCATATCTTTTATAGGTATATAATTAAAATTAATACTTTTTTGAAAGACGAAACTAAAAAATTAAATTATTTGTATGTATTAGGATCGCTGGTTCCGTCCACGAGCCTCCGACATGAAGTTCCACTTTATTAATAAACAGCGTCAATTTGCAAAATTTATGATCCTTTATATGTAACTTAAAAGTAAAATTTCTTTTTTTAAACTAAAAGTCGTGGTTACAGGTTAGATAAGCTGTAGTTACGATGTTCAAGTCGAAAAAGAAAACAAACTCCAATCGACCGATTCCCATTCAATAACGCCTCTCAGACGCACCGAAGGAAAATAAGCTTTGGAAAACATTGTGGAAAATGAAGAAATTGCTTGTAACAAGCAATTTCTTCATTTCCCACTATGTTTTCTAGCCAGAAAAGTGAAAAAATCCAAAATTCAATTAACTTTAAATTGCCGTCTGCATTTTCTTTGAAATTGGGCAAATCTAAAATTTAGCCGTCTGGTAATGAGTTAAATGTCGATCAATGTTGGATGTCAAAGTTCACTTCCTGTGTAAAAGAATGATTTGATTGGTCTAGCAGTTTTTATTGATAGCCGCGATTTGGCAATTATCACTTTTTATAGAGAAATGTAAAAAAAATGTTGTCTGAAAAAAGTTTAAGATCCGCACTCGAAATTTGAAAGTGGTTGTGGATCGTTTTTATATGGATCGTGTATTCTGTTGATTCCATCCGTTTTCAACGTTATAAACATTATATGGTCATGGGTTCGATTCCCGGCGGCGGCACATATTCTTTCCGGCATTTGTCTCTCACCAATGGGTTGATGATCGTAAACCTAAGTGGGATGAGCAGCTGGAGGCTAGAAAAGGATGTAGTGGTGCATGTAGTACTGGTGTGAGGAATACCAGGAATCCATTGTTAGGTGCTCCAGCCGCCGCGATATAACTGAAAGATTGTTGAAAGCGGCGTAAAACCCCATTCATACAAACAAATCAAAGTTCACTTCCTGTGTAAAAGAATGATTCGATCATTAGTGATAACCGCGATCTGGCAATTATCACCATTTATGGAGATATATGAACATTTTGTTGTCTAAAAAAGGTTTAACCCAAGTCATGCTGAATAAAATCCTTTTCAGAATTGTATAAAAATCTAAGGGCTGAAAGCACTAGTAGGACCTGTTGTTCAGCTGTCAATACTTCTTTTGAAAATTAATTTCATAAATAATTCTGGTTTCAAAAGGACAGACATGAGGTATAGACAAAAGTGCAGTCTGATCGTTGTCTATACCTCCTGCTTAAACCGGAATATTCCGGGATCAGCATGTCAAGGGTTAAGATGAGCGCTCGAAAATTGAAAGTGGTTGTGGATTGTTATTATATGGATTCTGTTGATTCCAACCGTTATCAACATTATACACAATATTTGGTCATGGGTTCGATCCCCGGCGGCACATATTCTTTCCGGCATTTGTCTCTCACCAACCGGTGGATAATTGTAAACCTAAGTGGGATAGCAGCTGGAGGCTAGGAAAGGATGTAGTGGTAGTACAGGTGTGAGGAATACCAGGAATCCATTGTTAGGTGATCCAGCCGCCGCGATATGACTGATATACTGTTTAAAGTGGCGTTAAACCCAATTTAATCAATAATAATCAACATTATACAGCTGTACTTTGTTGACGAAAACTTTCTATTAACGTTTTATGTTATTTCAAAAGCATACCGTCGGTTCTCGAGAAAAGTGTCGTAACTATAACTTTAATAAAACTGTAGTTACGTCATTTTGCTCACGCACCGACGATATTGAACAATTAAAACTAGTCTGGCTACCTCTCTCGTTTTCAAGGGAATTAAATCTTGTCTATCTAAAGAAAAAACGATTCTTATTCAGTCCCTTGTCTCTCAGCCAGGATTAAAGAGACATTCACCAGGAAAAAAAACATTAAGGGGGATAGTGAAAGAGTGGTCATGTAGTAATAAATTTAATTGTTAGTTTCGTCTATCAAAAACGAGCGATCTGATTGGTCTTAAAATTTAATTCATACCTCCATGAACAAAATTTTGAGCACGCAGATATATAGTATGCTTCCGCACAAAATAGTTCCATGCAAAAGGTATCAAAATTTGTAAAGTTGTTGTATTTTTCGCCCGATGCTATTAAATTATAAGAGATGAAGAGAATAACTTTTGTTTTCATGGAGGTATGAACCGAAAAAACTAATCACACTGTATGAATACGCGAAGCGAAGCGGAGTCATACATAAGTGTGATTAGGTTTTTTGGTTCATACCTAAATGAAAGCAAAAAATATTCTCTTCATCTCTTAAATGAATATATTAACCCATTACCAGACGGCTAAATTTTAAACTGGCCAAAACTGAAAGAAGTTACAGACGACAATTTAATTTTGATGAAAAATTAGATTTTTCATCTTTCTGGGCAGAAATTTTGTGGAAAATGAAGAAATTGCTTACCACAAGCAATTTCTTCATTTTCGACTTTGTTTTCCAAAGCTTTTTTTTTGTGGCGTCTAAAAGCGGCACTGAGTGGGAATGGCTTAAACTAGTCATTAACTATCTAACTCTTTCAGAATTAGGCGGTCATTTGGTCATTCGATAAAATCTTGGGAATATCCGACTGAGCAGTCCTATGGTTCTGACAATTCGAATCGAAACGACCTATTTTTTCATAAAGTTTAACCCATTCCCACACAATCCCCCCTTTTTATGCCTCCCAAGAAAAAAAGTTTTGGAAATCGTTGTGGAAAATGAAGAAATTGCTTGTATCAAGCAATTTTTTCTTTATACGTAATGTTTTCTATCCAAAAAGATGAAAATTTTTAAAATTTCTTAAACTTGAAACTGTCGTCTGCAGCTTCTTTCAATTTGAACCACTCTAAAACTTTTTTGTGTGGGAATGGGTTAAAGCAAACAAATATGGTTATGTAATCATTTAGATCTTTACACAGCACACCATGGTAATGTATGTTAATACAATGTTATTAGCACCGTGAGAAAGTATTTTTATAATGTTTACACCACGTGACAAAAAGAAACAGAGGTTGTTTTATCATTCCCCTACGACAAAATTGAAATGGAATCTACCTCTACAACTTTGACAATCAAAATTAAAAAAAAAAAAAAAATAATTTCAATCACAGATTAAATAGTTTATGATAAATGATCGGTGAAATGTTACAGTAAAACAACAAGAGCCATGTCGGACACGGCCATCCCCCGACGTAAAAGCTTGATAGTAAACTGAAGCCAGTTAGATTAAGGCTTTTAGTGCATTCATTTCTTCTCAATTAGTTCGATAGTAGCTATTATACTGTCAGAGATATGCTCTGGACAAAATCTAAGTCTTAAAAACAACAAAGGGCAATAACTCCAAAATTATACAAGCAAGAGTTTTGGGTTTGGTGCACTGCACTTCTCCTCAACAAGATCTATCCACCTATTAAGTTTCAAATTAATAGCTAATATACTTTCAGAGATATGCTCCGGACAAAGTCTTAGTCTTTAAAACAACAAAGGGACAAAACTCCAAAATTTTGCAAACAAGAGTTGTGGGTCTTGTGCACTGCACTTCTCCTCAATGAGATAAATTCATCTATGAAGTTTCATTTATACTTTAGGAGATATGCTCCGGAGAAGCTTAGTGACGGAATGATGAAATGACAGACGAAGACCATTACTATATTTCCTTCGCCGAAACGGCGGGGGATAAAAGGTGCGTCTGAATTGGTAAGGCCAGTGAGCGCGACACATATAATATTCAAGATTAAACATATTTTGCAAGTTGTTTTTTGTTATAAATCAAAGTACTGGGAGTACTGTAAGGTAGCAAAGCGTGGTTTGTTATGTAATCTTCTTTATCAAAGGTTATCATGATAAATAAATGAGGTTTAAATAACCTAGGAGTTAACCAATTACAACATGACAAAATCTTAGACTGTTTCAAATTGAAAAATGTTGCAGACGACAATTTTAAGTAGATTGAATTTTAGAAAATCTTTGCCTTGTAGGGTAGAAAACATTGTAGACTTTGAAGAAATTGCTTGCTACAGGCAATTTCTTCGTTGTCCACAATTCTTTCCAAAGGTTATTTCTTCAGATTCTTAAATAGCTGGAATGAATGAGAATGGGTTGAATAGCATATTTTGAAGGATTTCTCTACAATTTGATTAAAATTAATTCATGTGGCCATACAAAGCAGTGCAGATGGTGAAACTCTGGTCAGACCCTTTTTGAACACGATATGCTCAAGTGATCTAAAATATATTGCAGACAGACTTTGCATTATTCCTGAAATAGGTACGAACTTCTTTTTTATGGCGTAAGCATTCATCGGATGCATTGGTTAAGCATCCAGTGGCATTTTATCTGTTTTTTTTAATCTGTTGACTTAAGCTATCAAAATTGACGCTTTATTAGCTAAAAATGCTTACATGGATCGTTTTAATATAACAGTGTTTACCTATTGGTTGTTGTGGAAGCTGTGTTGTTGAACAATCATCATTACAAAAGTCCGTATCACAACATTTAAAACATAAATCACGAGCTATGGCCCTTTTACCGACAGCGACAGACTGGCTGTAGGGAGCTTTGTAGGTGGTGTTACATCGCTGAGAAGATAGAGAATATATAATACGTATTTAACCCTTTACTGTAAAAGCCCTGGTATTTACGTGCCTATAATTTTATACTTGAGGCAAACATTGTGGAAAAAGAAGAAATTGCTTGTTTTTCCACATTTTTTTCTACCCTATTAAATCACTATTTTTTTCAAATAAAATCGATTTTTATATTACGGTCAGCAAATCATCTGAATTTTGCAAAAGTCTGAAACCTTGCAAAACAGGAAAGGGTTTACATGAACTAAATTGACAAATTGTTGACTCCGCCCATTGACCTCTGATAAGATTATTTGACTGAGATAGCAGGAGTCGACACTTACTTTGCTTCGATGGGATCCAAAAGGAATCCCTAATTAAACCTAAGGGTTTCCTCCAGATAATCAGGGATCCCTCCATGATATACATTAACTCATTTACACACAGTCCTGTCCTTCTAAGCCCAACTTGAAAAAAAAAGCTTCGGAAAACACTGTGGAAAATGAAGAAATTGCTTGTTACAAGCAATTTCTTCATTATCCACAATGTTTTCTACCATAAACAAGCAAACAAAAAAATCAGGAGCATTAGTTGATACATTAAGATCTGTTATACTGGAGAAATATTGAAGGATCCTGACGGAATATCTAACCTGAGATTACTGGGTCCCTTCAAATTTTCAGGGATCCTCGGGATCCCGGGACACTATTAGTTTCTGTAAAATAAGTTTCAAGCGACTTAAGTTAAAAGCAGATAGTGAGCTGGCGACCTAAGCGTCGAATCTACAGCTTGCCTTAATCCATTCCTACACTATGACAGCTTTGGACGCCCCTCAAGAAAGACAATTTGGAAAACATTGTGGAAAATGAAGAAATTGCTTGTGACAAGCAATTCTTCATTTTTCCACAATGTTTGCTTTGCAGAAAGTTGAAAGAACCTCAATTTCATCAACTTTAAATTGTTGACTGCAAATCCTTTGAATTTAGAGCAGTATAAAATTTAGCTATCTGGTAATGGGTTCTAAGTCGTAGAAAAAATGAAAAATGTTTGAAATAAATGCCAGAGGTTCAATCGCACTTCAGACATAAATGAATTTGATTGGTCAACTCTTTTTAATGTCAATCCGTTAATAATCGTTAAATAAATAACGGACGGTGTTATTTAGTAATAATTTAATTGTTAGTTTCGTCTATCAAAAACGAGCGTTCTGATTGGTCGAAAAAATTAATTCATACCTCCATGAACAAAATTTTTAGCACGCAGTCATTTTGTATGCTTCCGCTAAAACGTTGAATACGCTGTATATTCTTATTATCTGTTGCTGAACGAAAATCCTTTTAGTTCTACAGAAAAGAGGATGAATTTACAAAGGGAATTAATATCACGAAGGAAGAGTTTCTTTCCAAGCAGCAGTATGAAATCACCGAATTTTAAAATGATCTAACATGGTATTTGTATTCGGGTCTTAAGAATGTGTATCGGCAATCGTCTATGACGTAAGCAATATATGCGTTGCGCTGAACGTAGTACACAAATAACAAATGGACAAACACTTAAAGTGGTTACCGGTATGAAAATATAGTCTGCTGGTTATAAACCCATTCAATACTTTGATTCCATTCTTTATTCGGTTTTAAATGGAATTTTGCTCAACCCTAACCCTAACCCTGCTTCCATAACGATGTTACTTTAAGACAGTATTTGTTTGTAATTCCTTTTGAAAGCGAGACGCGCATGCGCAAAGACTGTTTCTAATATTAGTAATAAATCTCTTAAACGATCGCTGCTAAGTTTGTTTGATTGATTGAATAGGGTTTAACGCCACTCTTAACAGCATTTCAGTCATATCGCAGTTGCTTGAGCACCTAACAATGGATTCCCGGTATTTCTCTCACCAGTACTACCACTACATCCTTCCCTAGCCTCCAGCTGCTATCCCACTTAGGTGTACGATTATCCACCCATTGTTGAGAGACAAATGTTGGATTTAAATATAAATATACTTACCGATGTTGGTGTAATGTGAACACATCTGCTATCATACAATTTGAAACTAGCCACAACTTTACTGGTGATTTCACACGCCTGAATTTACAATTTTACATGCAGTCAAACCTCTTTACATGGAATAATATCAAAATCTCTTTACATGCAGTCAAATAACTTTACATGGATTAATACAAAAACAGAAATCGAACGAGGTGTCTGTGGTTTGGAGTTGACAATTTTCCGATCAAGACGTTCCAAGTTTGATTCCTAGGAGCGGCTATCGATCCTGGGTCTATCAGTGGCCCAAATAATCGGCGCTATAGTGCTGGTGTAATCTCCAAGAAACGAGATCGAGATGGATTAATCTGGTTTGAAAGACTTGTTTCACTATCAATGTACGATAAATATATATAAACCTAAGTATGTTTGAAAAGAGTCACTGATACATATCGTCGGTGAGCGATCAAATGTCGTAAATACAGCTGAAATAAAGCTGTATTTACGATATTTTTTTAGCCCACCTACGATATGCTTTTTACTGTACAAAGACACCTGCTACATGTATGTTCGTATTTCATCGAAGTGACGAAAAAACTCTTAGAATTTCAAGAAGAACGAGAAGCACCATAACATGTCATTTCAACCAAATTAAGTCAGTCGGTTAGGACCGGTCCAACGAACTATTCATAGGCATATGTCTAAGGATCCATTTGCTCTAAAGTGTTTTAAGTCATTTCCACACAGTCCTAATTTAGGATGCCCCCGTACCTTACTGAAAAAAGCTTTAGAAAACATTGTGGAAAGTGAAGAAATTGTATGCAACGAGCAATGTCTTCATTTCACTCAATGTTTTCTACACGCAAAGAAAGAAATCTGTCGAATTTAATCTTTTTTCTAAGAAAAATTCCTTAACCTTCTATCAATTTGGACCAGTCTAAAAGGTTTCGTTTGGTATATAGGCCGCTGTCAAAGTGCAGTTGGTAGCGCGTCGGACTGTAAATCTAGAGGTCCCGGGTTCGATCCCCGACGGCGGCACTCATCTTTTCCGACTATTCGTCTCTCACTAATGGGTCGATAATCGTAGACCTATGTGAGATAGCAGCTGGAGGCTAGGAAGGGATGTAATGGTATTACTGGTGTGAGAAATACCAGGAATCCATTGTTAGGTGCTCCAGCCGCCGCGATATAACTGAAAGATTGTTTGAAAACGGCGTAAAACCCCATTCAAACAAAAAACAAATCGTTGGTATAAAAAGTTAAGAATGTTTGTCCTAGAAATCTCGTGTCGATTTGCGCAAACAAAATTGTGTTGCATTTAAGCATAGCCTTTTCGCCATTATTTGCATATTATTCTAATCCAATGAATATAAAGAACACCAATTTAATACAACTTACAAAGTTTAAGTCGCAATGGGTCACGTGACGACAACCATGGTCATCCTGATTGGTGCATTCGAAACAATATGGACCTCTCTGGTTTCTAGCACCGGCTGAAATCCGAAAATAAAACATTCTCTTGTGGTAATCTTTAATTTTGTGCGGATTTCTTGTTCCACAATCTACCTTTGGGCCTGTCGGACTGTCAATCTAGAGGTCTCGGGTTCGATCCCCGACGGCGCCACTCAACCTTTCCGACTATTTGTCTCTCACCAATGGGTCGATAATCGTAGAAGTTTTTACCTAACAAATTTCATAAACCTTCGATTATTCGATCTCATGTTTATCTACAAAAGTGGAAATTAGGAGTTATTAATTGAAGCTTTTTGAATATAACTTTCGGCTAGAAAAATGGGAGTTTCTCTTTTGACAACTGTCAATAAAATTTCGACTTTTCGATCTAGCACTTCGACTTTTCGGTTAGACTTTTTTAAAAGAATTTTCCACATTGTTTTCAACTACCATTTTCTTTATCGTGATGACGTTTGACAAAGATGATTATTGAATAATAGTATGCTTTGCTAGCTTGCAGTACTTTTCAGTACTTTTTAGTACTTTCACTTTGCGACAACGTTAACCATTGCCAAGCTAAATTCGGAATATTACGGTTTTGGTAGGAGGTAAACACAAAGATCAGCTTGCACAAAAGTGCAGTCTGATCTTAGTCAACACCTCCTGTTTGTAATTTTCCTGGTAGAGGTATTTATGAAATAAATTTTTAAAAGAAATAAAGATCGACAACAACTAGTACTACCAATGCAATTTTGAACCAGAGGCGACACTAACAGTTTCCCGGGATCCCGATGATCCCTGATAAATGGAAGGGACCCCAGCAATCTCAGGCAAGGGATTCCGCCAGGATCCTTCAATATTTCTGCATTACAATAGATCTTAATGCTCCAGTTTTTTGTTTGCTTGTTTTGTAGAAAACATTGTGGATAATGAAGAAATTGCTTGTAACAAGCAATTTCTTGATTTTCCACAATAGTTTCAGAATCATATTTTCAAAGTTTGGCTTAGAAGGACATGATTGTGTGTGAATTATTTAATGTATATCAAGGAGGGATCCCTGGTTTTCTGGAGGAAACCCTGAAGTAACAAGAAGGGATTCCTGTGGGATCCCGTTTAAACAAAGTTAATGTTAACCCCTGTGAAAGTGTTTTTATACAACATGATAAGGGTTAAACCTAACCTGAAGAAATCCATGCTGTCTAACATTTCATAAAATGCTTTTGAATTATTCAAGAGATGAAAGGAATAATTTTTGTTTTCATGGAGGTATGAACCGAAAAACCTAATCACACTGTATAAATACGCGAAGAGGATTCATACATTGTGTGATTTTGTTTTTCGGTTCATACCTCCGTGAAAACAAAAAATATTCTCTTCATATCTTATAATTTAATAGCATCGAGCGAAAAAAAAAGGTTTACAAATTTTGATACCTTTTTGTATGGGACTATTTTGTGCGAAAGCATACAAAATAGCTGCGTGCTCAAAATTTTGTTCATGGAGTTATGAATATTTTTTTTTCGACCAATCAGAAGGCTCGTTTTTGATAGACGAAACTAAAAATTAAATTATAAACTTTTGAATGGAATTTTAGAAAAAACTAATGGAATTACGTGCTTCTCCGCATCCCTGATAGTTGCAATAATTAGAGTCATTACAACACGTTTGGCAGGTCAGGATATCAGTGGATGTATCATCAAGGATTGTAACATTATCGTCATAAAGGGCAAGGGCTTTCGAATTTCTTTTTCCGATACCACATCTCTGCAATGTTAAACATGTCAATTCACTGTTTTGTCTTGTAAAAACTAAATAAATAATGTTTACTTGAACACAAATGCCTCATAAATGGTAAGAAAATTATACCACATCTCTGCAATGTTAAAAAAAAATAATTTACTGTTTTGTCTTGTAAAAACTTAATAATTATATTACGGCTAATGAACCACAAATGCCTCATAAATGGTTAGAAAATTTTATCAGAATTAACAACATTATATAAACAAACAAAAATATTCATTATAGATTAATAGTGCTTTTTTATATTTCTTTCTTGATTTCTTTTAATATATTAATTGGCTCGTGTATTCATTCATTCTTTCATTCATCCTTTCTTTTCGCTGTCTTTCTTTTAGAACCCTTTACAGAATAAATGTTGACAATGTCAAACGAAAAGTAGGATAGAATGGTCGTATTAGACTAATAATAAAATGTTTCTTTTGAATCGAGCGGTTTCACTGCACCTTCGAAATCTATGATGTTTTAACCACCAAAAAGGAATGATTTCACGCCATAACCTTATTAATTGAATTTTAGTTTCGTCTTTCAAGATTCTAGTGTTATGAATTTTTCTTTTGATACTTCCATAAACAAAATTGTGAGCACGCAGCTATTTTGTATGCTCGCGTACAGAGTAGATCCGTAAGATTTAATTCAAAACTAGTAAACCTTCGGTCTATTTTGTTTGTTTTTTCTTTTTGCTTGACGGCATAAGAAATGAAGAGAATGCTGTTTATTTTCATTGAGGTATGAACCAAAAATTGCAATCAAGTAATTAAGTTTTTATAGTTTAATTTTTAGTTTCGTCTATCAAAAACGGGCGTTCTGATTGGTCGAAGAAAATTATTCATAACTCCATGAACAGACTTTTGAGGACGTAGCAATATTGTATGCTTCCGCACAAAATAGTACCATAGAAAAAAGTATCAAAATTTTGTGTGTTTTTTTTTTGCTCTTTTCGCCCGATGCTATTAAATTATAAGAAATGAAAGAGGATATTTTTGTTTTCATGGAGGTATGAACCGGAAAACCTAATCACACTTATGTATGAATCCGCTTCGCGAATTCATACAGTGTGATTAGCTTTTCGGTTCATATCTCCATGAAAACAAAAATATGCTCTTCATCTCTTAAATACACACACAGAAAAAGGTACTTTCTTCACTTCTTTATTGAATTCGAAATCCTCCAGGAGCTAGGAGAGAATGAGTATGGAAAGTAATTTCATCTTGTCAAACGATAACTTTTCAAATAAACCCTTGTCATGCTGAACCCGGAATATTCCGGTTTTGGCAGGAAGTGTAGACTAAGATCAGACTGCACTTATGTGCAGGTTGATCTTAGTCTATACCGCCTGCGTGTACTTCTCCTGCCAGAGTTGCTTTTGAAGTTGATTTAAAAAAAATGTATTTTGAACAACACGTTCTATCAATGCTTTCAGCCCTTTGATTTTACTGCAATTCAGTAAGGTAATTTATGCAGCATGACAAGGGTTAAATAGAGGACATTGTACCTGTTTCGAGCGACATCCAGAGTTAAACAAAGTCTGCCCACCAGAGGTGACAAATTGGTCAACAAAACATTCCTGAAAAGTAAATGAATAACATATGAAAGATAAAAATGCAAGTGATCCGTCGTGCTAAAAAGGACGACGTGGTTAGTTCGTAAAACAACAACACCAGCACCAAAATAAATAGGATCCAGCGAGGTCAACCAGAGTTTTCGGCTGCATGTAAGATATTTTTTTCCTTATAAAATCTTTTGTTTTAATTATCATCATTATTATCTTCTATCATTTCTAGTTTAATTATCACTGAAATCTACTGACCTTTTATCTGCAATGTTATCGTGTTATTGAATTATTGAATTTTTGGTTTCGTCTATCAATTACGGGTGTCCTGATTGGTAAAAAAAGATTAATATCTTCATGAACAAAATTTTGAGCACACAGCCATTTTGTATGCTTCCGCACAAAAAAGTATCACACAAAAAAGTATCAAAATCTAAAAAGTTTTCGCTTTTTTTCGCTCGGTGTTGTTAAATCATAAGAAATAAAGAGATTATTTTTTGTTTTTATGGACGTATGACATGATAAACCTAATCACACCTATGTATGAATCGTATTCATAAAGTGTTATTAGTTTTTTCCGGCTCATACAACCTCTTCACCTCTTAAATATTTTAAGTTAGAATTTTTAATAAGATTAGTCAGGCAAGAAATAATTTGGTCACATAATTTGTGATATCCTTGACTAACACATGTCAAATCATTCGTTAAATGACGTCATCATGACGTCATATGAGCGTACAATGTAGCGATATTTTCTTAATCCTGTGGTTCAAAGAATTGGGTCTTAAAGCAAAAAATGTAAAAAGAATCATACTGACTGTCTAATCAATACGCCCATTAATTGTCTTTTGAAATGACTAGACTGGAAGCCTCATTATAAGCAAACATGTGAGCGTTCAGAATATTATTTTAGTTTTAAACTTCTGAATCGCGCCTTATGATTGGCGGAACCTACTGGCTGTCTAATCAAGATACTCGTTATAGTGTTTCAAATGACTAGACTGGAAACCCCTAAACTCTTTATCAGTACTCATGTCTGCAATCAGAATAATCCTGATAATAGTCCAGTTTCTAAAAGAGACTTAAAAGCACTTCGTGATTGGTGGACATATAGGCTGTCCAATCAACATGATCGTTATTGTCTTTTTAAATTACCAGACTGGAAGCCGCTCACCTCATTGTCAGCACATAATGTGACCGTGTCACAAAGATAGGGTTTGTACATATCTTTGCACTCGAAACATCTTATTGTGGCATAACCTGTAACATACACGGAAGTGTTAAGATAAATAAATGTACTTCAGTAAATCTTGTATTAAGCGACCAGTCAAGGGACGATCAAGAAGTGGTCAATATAGACAATGGTCGCTTAGAACAAATTTTTGCGAAATATATGAAGGATTGATTCTACAAGCCACACAGATTATCACAGAATTCTTGCTTAATCCAATGTAGTTGGGACTCATTAAAATCGTCTCAAGGAGACGATTCTAATGAGTTTCAACAACATTGGATTTAGGTATTCGGTCTTTCTTGCAAATAATACACCTTCTTCATGTGAATTCTCTATTTTGAAAAGGGGAGATCGACTGTGGTCGCTGAATAGAAGTGGACACTTAAAAAGGTGGTTTCTCGAGCAACATATTTGTTTTTTTGTTTGAATGGGGTTTAACGCCGTTTTCAACAATCTTTCAGTTATATCGCCACGGCTGGAGCACCTAACAATGGATTCCTGGTATTTCTCACACCAGTACCACCATCACATCCTTTCCGAGCCCCCAGCTGCTATCCTACATAGGTCTCCGATTATCGACCCATTGGTGGGAGACAAATAGTCGGAAATGGTGAGTGCCGCCGTCGGGGATCGAACCCGGGACCTCTAAGTCACAAGTAGATCAAAAAGATAGTTTTAGAAATTCACTCACAAATAGATCAAAAAGATATTTTTATTTGCTAAATAGAAGCCTTTGGTGAAATAATAATGATAATACTGCAGAACAACCGTATCTCTTCGCAAATACTTGATAGCAATATTAACCTTTGCTATGTTATATGAATCGAAATACCGTGCTAATAAATTACTGCCATTTCAAGTTACATGTCTATTAGTCTGCGGGTCAGCCAGTCTACTAGTCTGCCTACCGTTCTATTCTATCTATTCGTTATATTACATAGACCAAAATTTTATGTCTCTTAAGGCCCGCCCTCTCAGTCTACAGGCCAGCTAGTCTAATATCTTCACTTTCCCAGACTGCCAGACTTCCAGTCTGCTTATCACATTCTACTAGCCTGCTTACTTGGTTCTGCCCGTCTACACGTCAAGGGTATTTGTAACGACTCGTGTGTGTATAGGTTTCCAGTTTCTCTCTCCAATGGAAACAAAAACAAACAAACAAACAAATCTCAATATCACTTAGTTATTACCAGACGACAAAATTTTGAACCGGTCCAAATTTAAACGAGTCGCAGAGTGCAATTTAAAGTTTATGGTATTTCAGATTTTTTTTTCAATTTACTGGTTTGAAAACATTGTGGAAAAAGGAGAATTTGTTTGATTCAAGCAATTTCTTCATTTTACACAATGCTTTTCGGTTTTTCTTTAAGTGACTGTTTAGGAATGGCTTAATAGATAAATTAAAAAAAATGAACTCACAAAAGGGCAAAGTGAAATACCAAATTATCCCGACAACGAATAAAACGTTCACAGAAAAGCACACCATCCTTTTAGTCTCTTTACAATGTTCGTTCACATACAAAGATTTCTGGTTCATGTCCAAAAATCTGACCTTGTAAAAGATAAGAATTCGACAGACTGTCCTTTCATTTTAAGCATGTACATGTAAACGGATCACAGAAAATGGTCTTTTAAGCGAGCATATCAATGAATCACTGTAGTACAGCGACGGCGAGAGCGAAGGAGGTGGTACAGGTAGAATAATTAACGAAGCAACACACCGTCCATTATCAGCTACTAACAGCTACATTTTATTTACATATTTACACCCGACCAAGTAACCTGTCTAACTTACTCTCTCTACTCCAGTCTCCAGTCTGCAGTCTCCAGTCTGCAGTCTCCAGTCTCCAGTCTGCGGCCGCGGCGGTTAACAGCATCTTTTATACTCAGTCACCGGTTATACAACACTCTCAGGGCACGCCCCTTGGAACGTGGCCAAGTCACGTTTCACGACGCGTGATATTTCCCGAGAATACCGTACAACTACAGTGCTGGCACTCATCATGTTACATCCGCCCTTTTCTTTTTAAAATTTGTAAAACCTGGTTTACAAATTTAACATAATTTTTTTTAATCAAAATTACGTCATGATACAAGAAAAAGAAATAAACAAAACTGTATGGCATTCCTGTTGTAACCAACATCACTTGCTAAATTAACTAGAATCTTGACTATACTATATCAACAGAGGAGTGATGTCCATACTTGAAAGTTTAAATAGAAGCCTAACACCTTACATGGATAATCAATGGAATTAACATTATTAAATGACAATAACAATTAATTGACACCTAACTTAATTAAAAAGAGAACATTAACAATGGCAATTGAACATTTATTTCTAACCTAACCGTAAGCCTTAACTAGCAAAGTAAAACTTAACTTAACCCCTACCTTGAAATAGAAATATTGTCCTTATTTATTGCACATAATTGCTTTAACACTACACATTGTCCACGACTAATTATTCTTGCATTTCGGTGTATTTACAATGTTCACGATGTTCGTCCGTCTCGTCCTCCTCATGGTAATCGTTCTCGTCCTCGCAATCGTCGTTCACGGTCTCGTGTCCATCATCATCTCCGAGATGTAAACAGCTCCCACAGTCACTGGCATGAGGTTGCTCTACACGAACGACCACACAGTCATCGTCGTCCTCATCGGTTTCCGTGTTGACGAGGACGCAATCGTCGTCGTCATCGTCGCCGGTAATATCCTTCGATTTAAAGAGGTCTAACACAGCGGCAGTCACTTGCACGGACAGGTGTCCAATATATCTGTCCGGCATCTGGTTATAATTATTGTCACGTATTACACGCTCAATTATTTCTGATACTTTGTGAAAGTGTTCCATGTTTTCGTAAGCCATCTTTAAAATTTCCAATTTTCGGTGTTCGTCTAAATAGGATGAAGATTAAAGCACAAGTGAGAGATATTCTAATTTTCTGGATATATAGGTAAGTTATCAAAGTTTATCAAGGCAATTATTTTTTATAGTTCTCCCAATTATTCTTATTAACTTGCTTGTGTCCAATTTAATTGTTTCCACATAATTATTACGATTTACTACGGCATTCTTATCAGCCATCTATCTACAGTTCTGTATGTTAATTAACCCTTTCATGGGCGGTCAACAGGTATGGATACAGTGTAGGTATCCTTTGGTCGGTGCTCGACACTGCCTCAGTGGATGGTTCTTTCCCATCGATCTCCATAGTTTGGAGTTCAACTCCCGTCGAATCCTCGGCCTGTCGTTGTCGCTTCACACACCTTTACATAAGCAATCTGGTAGAAATTTTCTAATTCTAGGCATAATACAATAGCGAACTACAACAGCAAAGGCAGCCACCAGATTTAGCACAAGACTAGCAATATACCAGAAACTAAACCTTGCATGTCCGTCTACATAGTGCACATTATGTAGTTGACGTAGTAACAAGTCCAAGGGCATGTCGTTTATAGTCGTCAGTTGTTCTGGTATGTCAATGTTCGAGACATTAGGAAATTGTTCTTTAAAAGGTTCCAAACCACGTCATCGGTAAAATTTGCAATTTTTAACTGCGTGTATTGTTCTTGAGTCATATTTGTTTTACCCACAACGTAGGGTTGTGATAAAGTAAAGAATTTATTGGAAGCAATACAACCACTGTCTATCTTAATTACGTCAACAGGCGACCTAGTATGAACCTCAGTATGTAGGCCATTACATACCAATGCAAAACTTAAGTTCGTCCGCGAAATAATCAACCATGTGGTATCAAGTAAGTATTTAGCTATAGGCAATCTCTCTTGAGATACTTGCCGTGTACAGTAGTCTGTTTTCCTTGCGTCCATGAATAAATTAATCAAACAAGTATGGTCTACATTTACCGGGAATTCAGGACTTATTAAAGTACAAAATTTCGTGCGATGGTGACTACAAGTCTGAACTTCTGTGTCAGAAAGTAAACGATAGCTTGTTCGTGCTTTATCTATCAGGAACGCGTTACTTTCTAATCTGTAATTAACCAATAAATCAGTACGTTTTGTTCTCCCTCGGTGTTTGACACCAACAGGTGGTGGTACTGGGATTGAGATAGCCTCAAAAACTTCATAGCTGTTATCTAGCCTTATCACTGGGATTGATAAAATAATAATTATTTTGCCATTAACGAAGGCTGTTTCTGTTCGCATGTACTTATAAAACTCCCATATCTCAGTTTTGGGGTCGTTAATTAGTGACATTAAATCAGGCAACGCCTTCTGAATTTCAACTAACAAGCTTTGTAATCTCGGTGGACTAATTATCGTTACAGGAAGTTTTCCAAGCGCCAAATAATCTAAATCAGCTCTCAGCTGCGTGAGATATGTTTTTGCATTTTGTGTGAGAATAGTTATTTCACTAATTAGAAGATTCAGGTAACTGTATATTTCAAGAAATCGACGGTTTTCACTGATGTGCTTGGTAAGTTCTTGAGCCATGGAATTAATTTTTATATCCATTGCGTAAAGACTTCTGATTATTTTCGACATTGTTCTTCGGTTTTCGCGAATGAGTGTTCTTGACTCATTTATAATTGTCAGACTTTGCTCAACAATATGAACTATCTGCTTTTGATTGGATTCCAGAGATGATACCTGATTGCGAATATTCTTTAAGTCAGATTCACTGACTACTCCAAATAACCATGACATTGCATCTCCTACAAATGGTAATAGACTCCTACGATTTCGAGTCTTTTTCGCAAGTGACATGAGAGGAAACAATTCACTCTTAATCTCTTTTTCAACCTCTTGCAAGTACTTAACTTTTTGCCTTAGCCCTTGAAAAGTACGTTGGAAATTTTCTGTCCCTTTCAAGTGACTTAATTCTACGACATTACATGCCTGATTAACTCGTCTAAGATCTTCAGCTAACCTTGTCAGATGATCCTGGATATTTTCAAAATCAATTACAATTGTTGCTAGCCATTTTGCCCTAGTGGTGCTTACTTCATTTGTCTTATAATATATAACATTGTCCCGAATGACTATCGCTTCAGCAACGAACGCGGCCGACGAACGCTGTCTGACATTTATGTATAACATTGCTGCCAAAATGCGTAATGTAAACGTGAAGTTAACCATTGTTCTTTCCTATAATGAAAACAAGAACAATTAACGCACAACAAAGTTAAACAACAACAGTTTAACAAAGTTCAAACAAAGCGAAGGTACCATTTCGCATGCCTCAGTTTTAACTATAACTGAAGGAAGCCTCGTCTTTTACAGATTACAAACTGAAAGGCTATTACTTCTTATCATTTTCTCATTATTATCATAATTGGATTCTGAATCACGTTTGTTTCGTGACCTTATTCTCTGCCTCAATTCGGCTAGGGGTATATCTGATTCATCAGAACTTTGTGAACGCTGACGTTTCAGCCTACGCACTAATTTACTCTTATCGTAAATTATCGTGTCAGTTGATAATTCACTATCTGAACTATCGCTTTCAGACGAAATAGGCGGAACAACGTAATTACTTGGTCCTAATTGGCGGCCTGACTTATCTACAGGTACGTGCCATTCCTCTAAATTAGCTAAACGCAGGTGTTCAGCATGAGCTTTGGTCGTGCTTCCATCTAATTGATGCTTGATAATGAAAGTAACAGGTGATGTTTGTTCAATTATCCGATAATAAGGACGCCATTTAATGTCCAATTTATTTTTACGAGTGTGGTTTTTGAGATAAACGGGGTCACCAACCTGAAGTTTGACGTCATCAATTTTTCGGTTTTTGTACTCATTTCGTTTTTGTTTGGCTTTTTTCCTATTTCGATGAACTAAGAGAAATGCTTTATGTTGTTGTTCTAACGAAATTTTATGAGGGTCTTCTCCTTGGTATTTTCGACGCGGCCTCAGAATTGTGTCGATTGGTAACACACATTCTCTATTAAACAAAAGGTAGAAAGGCGAACATTTTGTTGATTCATTTACACCGAACCGGATAGCTGAAAGTACGTGAGGTAGAAATGCATCCCACTGAGCATTTTCAATCTGCATTTTCTTTGACATAACATCAACTAGTGTTCTGTGATATCGCTCTATCAGACCATTACTTTGAGGATGGTAAAAGGACGTTGTTACATGGTGTATATTTAATTCAGCCAAGGTCTCTTTAATGGCCTGATTAACGATCTCATAACCGTTATCAGACAATATTTCAAGAGGACAGGAATAACGAGGTACAATTTCATCTATAATGAGGTGAGCCATCGTTTGCGCACTTTTGTCAGGACACGCAAACGTCTCGGGATAACCAGAAAATAGGTCAATGAAACTGATTATGTATTTGTTTCCGGACAATGTAATAGGATACGGCCCGCTTACGTCGACAGCACATTTTGCCCACGCAAAAGGAGGCGTGTCAGTTTCTTGAACAGCTGGTTTAGTCTTTTTATTACTCCTTGTTTGACAAACTAAACAGGACGTAACATATTGAACAACATCTTTGAATAGATTAATCCAGAAGTATTTTGCTCGAATTGCATCATATGTTTTATCTATCCCCATATGTCCTAAAGATCTATGATATTCAGACAAAACATCAGTTTGAAGATGTTGAGGAATGTAAAGACGAAGAGTTGGATCGGAGTCAGTAAATGAAACGTAATACAAAATTCCATCGAGAACTAGATGTTTTTTAGCAAGAGAGGGGGATAACGTATCGTTTTGTAATCCTTGTTTAATTTGTTTCAGATTTTCATCTTTGTCTTGTTCAACAATCATATCAAGTGGCTCATAGAAAAGGGGCTTTTCAACCTCGTCTTCAAGATGCGGTTGACATCTTGCGAAACGTTTTGGCTGGAACTCGTTAGAGTTCAGAACATTAATTTGGTACATTGGACCACTCACATCTGGGTCATTCAGAAGCGAATCATCTTTCTGGTTCTTAAGTGAGTTTGGCGGTACACGCGAAAGCAGGTCAGCTACTGAATTCATCGTGCCTGGCAGATACTCAATCTGACAGTCGTAACCGGCAATACTTAAGGACCATAGCGAAACTTTCTTATTCTGGATCGGAGACTCCAATAAATATCTTAAAGGTTTATGGTCACAGTACACCGTAAACTTAGCATTATGGATGTAATGATCCAGTTTTTGCAAACTGTAATAGATTGCATATGCTTCTTTCTCTATGACAGCCCATCTAGTCCGGGTGTCACTCAGTCGGTGTGATAAATAGGACGCTCAATTTCTTGTCCTTGTTCAATAACAGTCTGGGTAAGACATGCACCAATGCATTTGTCGCTTGCGTCAGTGTACAATTTATATGGTAAATTGACGTCGGGGAAACATAATAAGGGCAATTCTGACAATTTGTCCTTCAATTTATCAAAAGCTAAGTGGCAACTAGAGTCCCATTTGAACTTGGCGTTTTTCCGAGTTAGAGAAATAATAGGTTCAGCTACGCTAGAAAATTGAGGTATGAATCTTCGATAGTAACTACACATACCTATAAAACTTCTAACCTCGCGCACATTAGTTGGAGGTGAAAGAGATCTAATTACATCAACTTTTTTCTCTTCTGGCTGAATGCCATTAGCATTGATAACAAATCCTAAGTAATTTGTTTCTTTCTTCAGGAAACTACATTTCTTGAGTTTCAGACGAAGACCATGTTCACGAAGACGTTGAAACACTTGTTGTATGTGCTTTAAGTGCTCTTCTAAAGTTCTTGAATATATCAAAATATCATCTAAGTAAGCGGTTGTAAAATCACTTAAGCCCTCCAAAACTCTATTCATCAGTTCTTGGAAGATAGCTGGCGCATTTGTAAGCCCGAACGGCATAACGTTAAATTCAAATAGACCTCGGTGACAAGCAAATGCTGTCTTTTCTTTGTCGGAGTCAGACATCTTAACTTGCCAAAACCCTGATTTCAGATCAAGAGAGGAGAAGTATCTAGCCTTGCCTAACAGAGCTAATATGTCATCTATTACTGGAAGAGGGTAAGAATTTGTCTTTGTAATTTTGTTCAATTGTCGAAAATCAACGCAAAACCTTTTTGTTCCATCTTTCTTATCGACGATTACAACTGGAAATGACCATGCTGATCTACTTCGTTGTATGATCTTAGATTCTAACATTTCATCAACTGCCTGATCGATAATTTTTCTGTTATTCAGTTGAGTACGATAAGGTCTAAGTTTAATTGGTTCATGTGTTCCAGTATCTATTCTCATCTTAACTGTGTCCGTGTGACTCAAATCAGCATCAGTTTTTGCAAACAAGTCAGAGTTTTTGTTCAGCACTGTGATTATTTTTGGCTTGAATTCAAGAGGAACATCTAGTTTATCTAACTCATTAGTGTCAATTTTCTTATCAGTGTTTCCGTGACTTTTCTCACTAATTGGCACGCCCGAAGATTGCTTATCTATGCTCATTATTTCTGTAGATTTAATTTGCCTGATACGTGCTACAGGTGTTCCAGCTTTAAAAGATAACGTCTTATTAGTGGTGTTAACGAGCATAACAGGTAATCTCCTGTTATCAGAAAGCTTAGAGATTTAATTCATCATTAACAAGCCTGGCTCACTGCCAATTTGACCTACTTCGAAGGGAGAAATCTCATACTCATAACCTGATGGAAGATCCACGTGCCTTCTCACCTGACATTGACAAATATGGGCAGACTGTGGAGGGATCTTGGTTTTATGTTTCATCCGTGCAACGGAAGATATATGTATATCATCTACAAGCGGAACATATGACTCATCGACCCGGATACATCCCAAATCATGATACACACGAACCCCCGTGATTGAAGCCAATCAAGTCCTATTATAATATTTCGGTTAAGGTCTCGTACTACATAAAATTTATGGGTCAATTTTAGCCCTCCTAACATAAACTCAATTTCTGCTATACCATCGATGTGAAGTGGAGTATTTTCAGCAGTTGTTAAGTCTAATTTATGTTTTTGTAACCTAGGTTTAATTTTTAATGCATTATAAACACGACTATGAATCAAAGATACCTCAGCGCCCGAATCCAAAAGAGCTCTATATTTTTGTTTTTGTAATTTGAGAAGAAGAGAATTAGGTCCTTTGTTAACTGGATTAATTTGAATGCATTTCCTTTTAGTATGTTTATTCTTTTTCGCAAATTTTGCCTTCAGTTTGTCTTCTGATTTTCTTCCCACACCGGCTTCTACATGTGGGAAGCATTTGAGTTTAAAGAGTTATTTTGTGTTTGCTTCTCTGGACAATTTCTAGCAATGTGTCCAAATTTCCCACACGCATAACATTTAACGTTTTCCATATTATTTTGATATTTTGGCTTTTCGGAAGTAGCATTTATACTGGCTTTTCGCAGTCGACAGTCTTTTATGACGTGCCCTAATTTCTTACAATAATGGCATTTCAACAACTTAGATCGTAAGTGACCTATTTCCATAAGTGTCTCTTCTCTAGCTTGCGCATTTTGTTGTCCTAACCTAAGGGTAAATCTTTTTCGCAAATTTTGTTCACCTGTGGCGATTCTCACAGCCTCATTAAACGTCGGCGGATTATCACGCATGACTTTCATTTTCATGTAGTCCTGTGCTAGTCCATCAATAAAATATCCCACCAGATGTCGTTGCATCTGATCAGGTCCATCGAATGCGTCCTCAGCGAGAGTTAACAATCTCTCAGCATAAACTTGAATTGATTCTCCCGATTTTTGCTTAACCCGTCGTAAAAGTAACAATGCATGTTGCTGGTCAACAACCTCCCCAAACCTAAGTCGTAATTCTGTCTTTGCTTGATCCCAATTATGTCCTATATTCTGCTCGTAATAACGTTTTAAAAAGTCACTGACAGGGCCACTGCATGCCTGATATGCAATGTACTTAACAGAGTCTTCTGTTACTCCTGTAAGTGTTGCATATTTTTCTATGCTTTTGATCCATTGTTTAAATTGCTTCGGATCAGAACCATCGAAAATATTTACTATCTTCGCAACCCCCTGGGCCCCCACTGCCGTTGTTAAGTTCTTGAAATGTCCCTCAACAGATCTTGCGATCTCTAATAATTCTGCCATGCCTACGCAAAAGAATATGCAAAATTGACAACTTACGGTTCTCGAATTCCACCAATCACAATTCAGCACAGCAAAACTACAGCAGGAATAGTTCAGGTCAATTCAACCCAGATCCTGGTCACGGCACCACAAAAGCGTCATGTAGTACAGCGACGGCGAGAGCGAAGGAGGTGGTACATGTAGAATAATTAACGAAGCAACACAACGTCCATTATCAGCTACTAACAGCTACATTTTATTTACATATTTACACCCGACCAAGTAACCTATCTAACTAACTCTCTCTACTCCAGTCTCCAGTCTGCAGTCTCCAGTCTGCAGTCTCCAGTCTGCGGCCGCGGCGGTTAACAGCATCTTTTATACTCAGTCACCGGTTATACAACACTCTCAGGGCACGCCCCTTGGAACGTGGCCAAGTCACGTTTCACGACGCGTGATATTTCCCGAGAATACCGTACAACTACAGTGCTGGCACTCATCATGTTACATCACTTCAATTGCAGATTGCACTCGCGTACCAACATAATATGTGTTTACTGCTTCGGTATGAAAGTACGAGAAAAAATGCCCTTGTATTATGTTTAGGTGACTCTATATCATGTACAATTTCCACCAAATTCTTCTGCTAATATTCATGACCATTGACCTGATTTAAGGATAATCTGATTGGTTCATTAACAGTCGCGGCTGTCAAATAACCAACGAATCAAATAATTTATTAAGCATGGACCTGAGCTTTTAAACTCCGACGTTGGCCGCCTTTTTTTTTTTAACTTTTATTGTTTGTTTGGCGACTTAAACGTCGTAACTACAGCTTATTCAAGCTGTAGGTACGATAGTAAGGTCGCCAACCAACGATTCTATTTTTTGTTACATGCTACTGACCATAGTTTTTGCAATATAATGCCGTTAATAATCGAAGCGGAACTTTCTGTGGGAGTTAATGTCGGGGTCTATGGAGTAGGTTGGCGGGGCCAGCGATTGGTCATTTCGGTTAACTGTGTTGGAAAATACGTCATGACTGTCGTATTAAGGAGGCGGTTTCTTGAATATCGGACAGTCATTAAATAGTCTCTTATTTCGTTTTTATTTCAATTTATGAATATGGATTACCGTTTTCTTTGTCCCCTACCATTCATTTAAGCGATTATCACACATAACTGACAGAGTTATATACAATTGTTGTTTTAAAATTTAATTATCATCTTCCTTATTTACAAAAAATATATATATACAGCCATATATATATCAAAATCCGTTTATAAACTATATCACATCCCTCTCACACATGTAATAATGCTTTTCATCACAGTCCACTAATGACCATTGTCGATCGTGATCCAGTACGCATGCGCCGTTCGAAAACCCCATGCTCGCAACATCCGTGTAATTCTTTCCAAGGGTAGTAATAGCATAGGATCCAACAACAGACCCGTCCTCCCACTGCCACTTCCCATTTACGTACCGCAAACCTATCCAAATATCTGAAAAAAATGACGGATCGCGATTGTCAGACAAAATATCGTTAGACAAATCACAGCGGGAACCAGGGACCTTTCCGTCCAGAATTTTCAAGCGTTCTACCACAACGCAATTGACCATTCGCGTCTGTCAATCAAAGAAAAAATCACATCATTTATTAGACCAGAAGTGGACTCCGATATCGGCAAACATTTACGCAAGTATTTTCATTGATTCTGCGACCGCACTGTTGTGAAAACTGTAGTTACGACATTTAGTTCGTTGACCAACAATTTAACTTTTTTTTCTTTATATGTTACTTGTTATAGATTCTGAAAAATAACGCTGTTTGATATCGAAGTCGAACGCTCAGTTCGAGTTCAGTGGGGGTTGCCAACGATCCGTAGATTTTGACTTTTTGTGCGGATATGGATCAACCAGAGACACCAAGTGCTAAACACATAGTTTGGATTCAGTATAAGTGCGTCAAAATGTGGTTAAATTAAAGGAGAATGGATCACTGTAATCTCTGGAAATTCTCTGTTTGGGTAGGCGGTATAGACAAACAAAATAAAACGACAACAACTACAAAAAAATCAAAACAATACAAAACAATTATAAATAAATACAGCCAGCTCATTTTCCAATTTAAGTCGGTATTTGCGATATTAATTTTGAAAAGTAGTACTAATAACTAGCGCTTCCGGTACTTTCATTTTATTGTTTCCAACAAGATGTGTTAGTGAAACGCTATGCCTCCAAACAGCCTGTTTTCGGGAGTGTGACCTTGATAGGTGACATTGAGTTTGTAACATAACCTCGGCCTTAGTATCTTCAGCTACATATTTATTTGGATCCTCTCTAATGTCAAACATAAGTATTATAACTAGAAATGGCTTAGTTCAACTGTCAGTGTTAAGCATTTTGTTAAGTTATGGAGACAGATAGACAGCTTTACCAAAATACGGACAACGGTAAAACAATATGTACCCGATCTTTGATGCAGGGGTATAAAAAAGTCTAGGGTTAAGATGGCCTGTACTTACTAACGTCTTTGACAGGGTAGTTAAAACGCGAGGTATGATCAAATGCTTCTTCGTCCTCATCAGCCGAATCAAACACGGCTAGTTTACCACCCTCTGCGTGACATTTGGTTGAGGCCGTGGACCAATCCAACATCTCGGTGGAATAGTGTAGACAAATGTCAGACGGCGTATGACTGCGACCAGCGTAAATCACGAAGTGGTAGTCGTTGTAATTCGGAATAGATTGGCATAAATCTCCTTAAACGTAAAGTAGGGGAATTTAAATGACGGATTATTGGCCATGGGCTTTGATCCCCAGCAAGGCTGAGGTATTTAACGATGTTTAGTTGCCTAATAATTAATCAGAGACATAAACAAACAAACGAATTGCAGATGATTGGTTGGCGACCTGAATGTTGCTACTAGTCAATTGGCGGGGCTAACGAAGTAAGTGGGCGGAGTCAGCGATCGGTCAATTACGAACGCGTTTGGGTAGTTCCATCGACGTTAAACTAGAAATATAGACAAGATAACTCTTTAAGGGTATGTCTTTCTATTGTATAAAATTCATAAATGAATGAATAAATAAGTTAAGAAATGAACATAGTTCTTGAAAAATATGTTAAAAGTTGCCTCACGCTTTTATGTACAATGCTCTTTTGATAGTAAACATACAAGTTTTAACTAAATGAATTTTGCGATTATACAACACACAAATACAGCTACGCCCTAACTAATGGTGCAAAACTTATGTCCATAGGGAATATTACAACAGTGTCTTTTTGTATTTGTTGTTATCGTGTTCGAGAATCGTGTGTAGGAATTTTTCATCCAATAATGGAATCCAATAAATAATACTTACACTCCATTCGAGAGCACGATAAAAACAACTAGAAAAACACATTGTTGTAATATTCCTTTTATTATATACCTTTTCGGGCATGACATAAGGAAATTCTCTTAAATGATTAAGGAATGACCATCTTTCCGAAAAAACGCGAACGTCTGTACAAGAAAAGTACTCCATGTTAAACAGTACTCGACGAATACGGTTTTTGGGTACACGCCGAATACGGATGTTTTTCTGTCGAGTTGTATTAGATAGACAGATTTTAATCCATATCTTTTATAAGTTAGCTTTAAGGACCAGAGGTAATAAAGATGGATTAAACAACAACAATTTTTACACTAAAATGAACCATTATCAGACAATAAAATTTTAGAATAGTGTATTTAAGAAATGAATATATTATGTTTTTTCATTGAGGTGTGATCCTTAAAATTTAATGTATCAATCGGCTTCCCGTGTTCATACAGTGTGGTTAGGTTTTTGGGGTTTATACCTCGATGAAAACAATAGACAAATGTTCTTTTCATGTCTAGAATGAAAAAAAAAAGAGTCTTAATCAAAACATCTGAATCTTGACAGACGAGAGGAGAATTATTTCATTCAATAAAGAAGCAATAGATAACATGGTTTATGCATTGATGATATCAATCTTTTTATTTTATCTTTGTGGTATGTAAATAAACTCCCATTTCATTTTAATCTATTTCTAACACGGTTTCTATTGTCAAACCTCCATTAAGAACAAAAATACTTCCTAAATCTCTTAATGATTTAATCATAGATTCATCTATCAAGATTACAGCGTTTTGAATGGCTGAATTTTCTCTTCATACTTCCGTGAAAAAATGAGCTCGCACCCATTTTTGTGGGTTTGCCCACACAGTAGACCTATAAAGTTTTACTCAAAAGTAGTACAATATTTATAAAGAATGGCGTAAATAGTTTCGTTTTTCACGAGTTATGAGCCTAGAACCTTAATCACTTCTATTTTCCATAGAGAGTGATTAAGTATTTAGGCTCATACCTCAGTGAAAAATACATCAAAACAAACAAAATAACAACAACAACAACAACAACAACAAAACAACAACAACAACAACACCTCCTTCACCTACTTGGACAGGGTGTATCCTGAGCACAAAGGATATTTTCTCGGTCATTGCCCTCACACGCTCCTTGTCCTGCCTTTCCATTTATACAGGTCCGTGTTCGATATTTTCTAGCACCAGATCCACAAGTCCTCGTACATTTAGACCAAGCTCCCCATGCAGAATAACCGCTGTCTAAAAAGTGGTTATATAGAATATCGGATGTTTATTCATATATTTCTTTCTCAACAGAGCCATATTAAAGCCGTTTTCAGGAATCGACACTAACAGCGTCCCAGGATCCTTAACCAAACACACATTGAAAGCGATCCCATCAATTCAAAGCTAGGGATTCTTTAGGGTCCTTCAATATTTTTCGAGTTCAATAGATCTTATTATATCAATAAAATCTTCTGATTCGCCGAAGACGTTTAAGTAAATTTCATCTTGTTCCTACTTTAGATGACACGATTTCTGACTGGTTCAAATCCAAACAAGTTGCAGACGACATCTTTAGGTAAATTGAATTCTAAAATGTTTGTCTTTTTTGTTGAAAAAAAAAATGAATATTGAAGATATTCTATGTAACACAAGCAATTTCTTCATTTTCCACAGTGGTTTGAAAATAATCATTTTCATGTGGGGTTTAAAAGGGCCGGACTGTGTGGAAATAAATAAGTGTATATTAATGAGGGATCCCTGATTATCTGGAGAAAATAATCATGTAATAAGTATACATCTCTGTGGGATCACATCGAAGCAAAGTTAGTGTCGATCCCCGGTTTTTTATCACTTTCAGTAATACGAGAAAGATAAAGGTAATTATCAATGAGCAGAGATAAGATATTTTACTGTATAAAAAAGATAAGACCTGTCCAAAATAAAAGGTTTTTGCAGACGACAATTTACGTCAACATGTGTGAAAAAATAGTATTTCATTAAAATGGAAAGCATTGTGGAAACGAAAAAAATAGCTTGTTAAAAGCCTGTTTCTCTTTTTCCACAATATTTTCCGAAGTATAAAAACGGGCGTAGCAATTAGAGATTGAACTGGATATTGTTAATTGGTGACGTTATTTACATTAAATACAATTACGATAACAGATCCTTGATAATTCACTAGTTTGAATATCAAATCTTATACAGTGGTAGTTATCCACTTCTGCGTTTATGAATAAGGAAACATATCTTATAGTTGTAATACAAAACATTCTATTGGATTCGAGCCAATACCAATACCACTTGATGAATGGTGTTTAAAAAATAAACCATCGACCTGACGGTAGACAGGACTAGTTTGTTTTTTTGCTTTTGTTGTTGTTTTCGTTGTTGCTTTTTTCTTTACTCAATACTTATTCATTTTCCCTATCTAGTAACAGGCAGCGTTGTATCAGGCGAAGCCTAAATAACGTGTTGTTAAAAAACATCATAGTACATGTAATAATGTCATTTTACAAATGGCCTAATATGCTTCGCGACAATGTCTTGGTGTTGAAATGTCTTCATTAAACGAAGGTGATCTCACACGACGAAATTTTTAACTTATCGAATTAATGATTTTTGTATCAATCGAAGGTTAGCGATATTGATTATAGATCAACGATTTTAAAAGTAAAGTTGTATGAGAGCAAAGTCAACTGTGGGAGTAACAGAAGTCCCTGCCATGAATTGAGTGATTGATTGAGTTGGGTTGAACGCCGCTTTTAAAAGTAATTCAGTCATGTCGCGGCGACGAGAACACCTAACAATGGATTCCTGGTATTTCTCACACCAGTACTATCAATACATCCTTTTCTAGCCTCCAGCTGCTATCCCTCTTAGATTTACGATTATCCACCCATTGGTGAGAGACAAATGTCTGACAGAATATGTGCCGCCGCCGGGGATCGCACCCATGACATCCATTATAGAACTTTATGAGTCTGATTTCCTACCATGAAATGGACCATATCTTCAAAAAAGTACTACATATAAAGTAGTTTATCAGTTTTATTACCAATTGAGGTTACATTTTGAACAAAAAAATCTAAAAATCTCACCATTACAAGTTCCGGTACCATTACAATTTCGCCACTCTTGACTGTACCCTACACATTGGTGTATACCTTTGTCACAGTGTCTAGTTCTGTAATGTGTCATAGATCGCAGCACAAGTAATATATTCATTTTTTAATGCTTTCATGTGGATTATCGAGAAATAGCGGTAGATTATCATTTGATAAACTCACCGCCTATCCAGTGAAATTATCAAAAACTTATGCCCCGCTTTCGTTCATTTCACCCTATCTGACGTTATCTAAGCAGAGCCAAGTAAGTGACGTCATCATAAGCGTTGCATAGCAGTCACGTGCATATTGACGCGCTTAAAGAAACTTTGTCATATTAATTTCGCATTTTGCCTAATTTTTGCATTAAAGAAATAGAACAATTGTTTGTTTTTCGAGTAAGATCGATTTATATTTCATTTCGTGAACAATAAAAGCTACATTTTCACTGGTGGCTTCGCCACTGGTGAAAATAAAGCTTTTGTTGTTCACTCAATGAAATATAAATCGATCTTACACTGAAACAAACGAGTATCCTCTATTTAATTGACAAAAATGATTTACCTGGTCTTAAGCAGAAAATGAAGTAACTTACTGTAAGCAAATAATTTTCTGTAACATGACTTAGTGACCTATTTTTAGCTAGCAAAGCGTCAGCTTTGATAGCTTAAGTTAATATACACAATTTTGAGGTCGTCTCAAAGTTCAACGAGTGCAAACAACCACTGGAGGCTTAACCACTAAATCCGTTAAATGCCTACGCCATAAAAGTAGTTCAAATGTATTTAAAGAATATTGAATACTCTGCATGCAAATTCATCTCCTAGGTATTTTAGCTCACTTGAGCACATCGATCTTCAAAAAAAGTTACAGACGACAATTTCAAATTGTTGAAAATTCTAAAATAAGTATCTCTTAAGGTAGAAAACAATACGGAAAATGAAGAAATTGCTTGTATCAAGCAATTTCTTCATTTTCAATATTGTTTTCCACATTTTTCTTTCTTGGTGGGGCTTAAAAAGGAGGGATTGCGTGGGAATGGGTTAACTCTTTGGTTACTTTAACCTCATTTATTCATCACGAAAACGTTTGACAAAGAAGATTACAGAACAAAACAATGCTTTGCTAGCTAACAGTACTTTTCAGTACTTTGATTTTTTCCTTTAGGTTTCTACGATTATTCAAAAATTCCTTCAGAAAGTTACCCTAAATAAATGACCAAGTTTTGAATTCGTCGAAAAGTTAGTTTTTGAACAACCTTCCAAGGAGGGTTATAAGAATATACCAAATAGATTCGTTTCCTACAAAGAAGGAATATTTGTTAACAATAAACAGAATTCTTTCTTTTACATAAAATGCGTGATTTTGTTTTGGGAAAAGTACAACAACAAAAACTCAAAACCAACACCATAACAAAACAAATATAAAGAAGACACAACAAACTGGAAAAGTATGCTTTTGTTACTTCTTTATGATTGGTCACCCTTAAATTTACACACAAAAATAAATAAATTTAAAATACTAATTGTAAGGCACCCTTTAAAACAAACAAACAAACAAAAGAAAACATGATGTATTTTCCTAAATCGTGTAATCTAAAATAAGTTTTAATCGGGACTAAAACTTAAAATAAAGCTATTTCGTTAACGTGTATCGATACCTTTAATGGTTTTAAGCAATCGTGTAATAATCCAAATATATGGTCTTTATCTACTCAGACTTCTGCCGTTATTCTAATTCTATGTGCTATAAGCAGTCTGTATCTGATGACTGACAGTTACCATTCATTTAAGAAATGAAGAGAATATATTTTGTTTTCATGGAGGTATGAACAGAAAAATAACCTAATAACACTGTATGAATACGCGAAGCGGATTCATACATTGTGTGATTAGGTTTTCGGTTCATACCTCCATGAAAACAAAAAAGATATTCTCTTCATTTCTTATAATCTAATAGCATCGAGCGAAAAAACTAAAAGCTTTACAAATTTTGATACTTATTTGTAGGGGACTATTTTTTGCGGAAGCATATAAAATCGCTGCGTGCTCAAAATTGTGTTCATGGAGTTATGAATAATTTTTCTCGACCAATCAGAACGCTCCTTTTTGATAGGCGAAACTAAAAATTGAAATATTGTGAATACATTTCACAGGTTTTATTGTCGAGTTATGCTTGAACGTCACAAGCTACTTTTGAAGACATATATTTTGAGGGAGAATGACTGCAAGCTGTTGTTGGTAAGAAAAATCAGTGACCGTTTCCCAGCAAGAGTGTTTGCATTTTGAAAGTTTTGAATATTTTGTAAAACCGTGATTATCGTTCATGAAATCTTAATGAATTACAGAAATGGGTATATTTACATTGTGTCGATGATTAGAAATCAGCTTTTATTCTCAACAAGTTATTTATTTTAATATTAAGTATCTTAATTAATTTTGGAAGTTTCCGTGTGGTCCGTTTAAATTCTCGTATGTACTGTGCATCTTGTATTAACCGACTATTCAAAAGATGGCAAACAATGGTTGCCTAAAGGAATGTAAAGTAATATTACCTCCACTGATATCCTTGTCCACAAGTTTTACATTTTGTCCAGCTGTGCCATAGGTCCCAACCATCGTTACCTTACAGATAAAAGAAGCGTGTTTACTCGAACATTATCCATCTATGTCATAGGTCCTAATCATTATCATCTTGACAATGGAAGAATAATCTATTCTAGAAAAAAGTGTCTGGCTATGCCATAATTCCACGCATGATTATCTTACAGATAAAAGTAGAATTTATAGACAGACGTTAGACGATAGTGATTTTAATGAAACTGCTAATGACGAACGTTAGTTGATATCAGTAAACGAAGAATATTCTTTTAACCGACGGCAGTTGATAGTGCGTTCTTGAGGAAACTGTTACAAAATTATACCAATAGCGATTTTTGTTATAGAAATGATGTTGAGTAACAGTTTGTTAATTACAAATTTCTCGTTAATAAAATTTTGCCTGAAAAAAACTAATTTCTTTTACATTATGTTCTAAATTCATATTATATGTCATTGTTGTTATGGGTAAGACCATGTTCCGTTGGAAGACTTCTGTCACGACGGAATTTACGTTTGCGTCGCTATTATCCGATTTTTGATAATAATTGTGTTCTTGAAAGTACGCCTTTAGATACATAGGGAATATTACAACAGTGTCTTTTTCTATGCGTTGTTATCGTGTTTTGAGAATCGTGTGTAGGTATTTTTTATTGGATGAGACCGAAGGTCGAATCCAATAAAAATACCTACACACGCTTCGAGAACACGATAACAACAAAAAGAAAAAGACACTGTTGTAATATTCCTTTTATTATATACCTTTTAGGAAATGACATTAAGAAAATGGCTAAAGAATAACCAACTTTCTGAAAAACCCGGAACATCAATACACAAAAAAGCAGTCCGTGTTTAACGGTACTCGACGAATACGTTTTTTGCTACACGCCGAATATTGATTTTTTTTCTGTCGAGTTGTATTTGACAGCCTGGTTTTACTCCATATCTTTTATAGGTATATAATAAAATAAAATATAGTTGAAGGACAAACGAAACGTCGTAACTTTAGCCTAAATGAGATGGTGGATGATTTTGAGCAAGGCAATTTACGAGCTTGGCAAATCTGCGTGGAACTAAACATTTCTAGTTTGGTGGATTATCTTTACGTAGAAATTTCGTTGTTATTTATTATACATATTGTTCGAATTTCAGACCCTGATTAACCTGTTATTTCAAGAACACCAGAGGGCTCCTTATCGCTAGACGATGCAATGTTTATCATAATTAATTGCTTGGAACTATCATGATTGAGAATCGAGAGTTCCATGGTTTTTAGTCATTAATGTTTCTACAAATGAGAAAAAGTATGTATGTACATGTAAGTATCCGTTTAAACAATTTATTTATTGAAAACAAAGCAACTCTCGCAATTGCCAATAAGTCAATAGGTAATTTCCATCGGAATAGAACGTCGAGGTAAATATGCCAAATTTGATAACTAATGAAGATCTTTGTACTACAAGTGAAAGAAATTGTAAAATTTTAATAGTATATCGGTTTTACTATATTTAAAGAATTTGAGCATAAAGACTTCAAAGACGGTGTGCTGTTTTGAATGATTTTTTATTTTTAACCGAGACCGAAGTCGCTATATTGCAAATGGCGCGTCCGTAGTAAAGCAATTTAAAGAATATACCCTGTATATTGTTTTAAAGCCAAATGGTAGAAAATGGTCTTATTCTATGTCATAGGAAGACAACACGCCATCATAAGAATCGGCACACTATGTATGAATTTTAGTTAATGATAACAAATATAGTTTGCAAGGAATAAGAAATAAAATGTTTAAAAGTCTGAATATAATGAGAAGCAATACATAAACAGAAACATGTAAATATAAGGATTTATTATATGCCTATATAAGATACGAATTAAAATCTGGCTATTTAATAAAACTCGACAGAAAAAATCAGTATTCGGCGTGTACTAAAAAACCGTATTCGTCGAGTACCGTTAAGCACGGACTCCTTTTCTGTGTATCGACGTTCGTTTTTTGTTGTTTTTTTTTTTTTTGGAAAATTGGTTATTTCTTAATCATTTAAGAGAATTTTCTTAATGTCATGTCCGAAAAGGTATATAATAGAGGGAATATCACAACAGTGTGTTTTCTATTTGTTGTTATCGTGTTCTCGAATCGTGTGTAGGTATTTTTTATTGTATTCGACCTTCGGTCTCATCCAATAAAAATACCTACACACGATTCTCGAACATATTATCAAAAAAAATAGAAAAAGACACTATTGTAATATTCCCTATGTAATAATAACTCACAGTCGAAGAGGCTGTTACATTGTACCTCTTCGGTCAATGGTGTCGTACACAATGATATGTCAATACTCCCACTGTTGTCGTAGCATATTTTAGATCGTCGTTTTGTACCACCACATGACGAAGAACAGCTTGACCAGCTCGTCCATGTCTCTTTGGCACTGCCGACTTATTTAAGAGATGAAGAGAATATTTTTTTGTTTTGTTTTGTTTTCATGGGGGTATGAACCGAAAAAACTAATCACACTGTATGAATACGCGAAATCTCTTCATGTCTTATAATTTGATTGCTTTGAGCGAAAAAAACCCAAAACCTTTACAAATTTTGATACTTTTATGTATGGGACTATTTTGTGCGGAAGCATACAAAGTCGCTGCGTGCTCAAAATTTTTTTATGGACTTATGAATAATTTTTTTCCACGATTCAGAACACTCGTTTTTGACAGACGAAACTAAACATTGAATTATATAAATTTATCATTAATAATTCTCCGTGCCGACAAAGACGAACCCTAACGAAATCATGTAGAATAAATCTATTTGGACTTTTTTCACTATTAAAAACAATGATTAAAGTCCAATTGTCAACACGTATACTATGCTCTCGTGATCAAATAACCAGGTCATAGAGACATATACTGTAGTGGAGAAACATTTCAGTTAAGTCGAACAATTAGAGGATAATAAACATTTATCAATAAAATTGTATTATTTTAGATTGAATTTCTAAAGCCACAGCATTTCCCCTTGTCGTAAAATAAATTCGTTTGTTTGTTTTGTTTGAATTAGGTTTAACGCAGCTTTTGACAATTTCTCAGTCATATAGCGGCTTGGCCACCTAACAATTAATTCCTGGTATATCTCGCACCAGAACCACCATAACAACATATCCTAGCTTCCAGCTGCTGTTCTTCTCAGGTTTAAGAATACCTACCCATTGGTGAGGGACAAATATCGGAAAGGATATGTGCCACTATCGGGAATCAAACCCATAACACCACAGTGGTTTAAGATTGCGAGTCTGATGCGCTACAAACCGCGCTATAACGGCGCAAATTAATTAGTTGAAAGTTATCTAGTTCAATAGACGAAAGTCCGAAAACGAAGTGAAAAGGTTTTTAGTCAAAATCTCTGGATACATGTAACATGTTACCTGAGCAACTTCCGTTGTAAACACAAAGCCTCGTATCCGTGGCAGGTCCAATACACGATGTTTGCTGACAAGGTCGTGTTCGGTGCTGTTGTCCTACATCGCCGCAGGTCTTCGAACATGTAGACCAAGAACTCCAGGCTCCATATCCACCATTGTCTAGGAAGGAAAGAATTACCGGAAACAATGACATGTCAATCACAAATGAAAGTGATTTAAACAACATATTGAATGGATATAAAAACGCTTCAAATTTGAGCCAGAAAAATCAAAGAATGACAAGAGATAAGACCTTTTAATATTTTTAGGCTTTTGAGTTTGGCTGTAGGGCAAACACATTTTTCCTTATCTTACACAAACCGAATACTATATTATACTCAATTTTATAGTGATGTTTATGATCAAATCAGTTAACAAAACTTTTGATTGTTTTATTTGTTCTATAAATCGGAATAAGTGAATAGTGTTGAAAAATAAACAAAAAATTAAAAAAAAAAAATGATCAAAAAAGACTCAGTGAATATGTGATAAAGTAATATGTCTTCGACACTCAACATACCCTTAACCTAAGACTCCCTTGTTTTCTATACGGTTTTGGAATTACGATTTGTTTGCATATGTGACCATATTTCGAGAAGTATGGAGGTATACATCTTTGTAAGTTTTGTGCGGGCTTACGACGGTAATGTCTTCACTTTTGGCACATTGTAATGTATTTGCATAAGGTTTATGCTACTGTCCCCATGCTCAATTTTTAGATAGAAACATATATCGACTTATGTTCGTTTTCAAACATCCGTTTTGTGAAATCACAGAAAAATCATTTTTCGTGCGACAATTTAAAAATAATGATAATAATATTCAAAGTACCGTACGCACTGTAATTGGTCGTCACTGAGAAATTGGACATATCGTTGCATTCCGACTTTAGAATTAGGGTCAAACAACTTAAATTTCTATTACTTTCACAACACGTGGGTTCTATCCTAGTGTATGATATATATCCGTAAATGTTAATTAGAACTAATATCATTTTACACGAACGTAACCATGATGCAACATGGGTACCGACAAATAAGCAACTTTTTGTGAAAACTGAATTTTTAAAAATTCTCGTTTGTTATATAGTCATGGTTAGGTCATCCCTGCAAGTTTTTACTTTAAAGCCAAAACAGAAAAAATATGGAAATATGATAACTTAAGTTTAAGAGCAAACGCTGACAGGTTCATGAAATTTCAAAACCTTCCTTTTTCTTGGCAGAAATTAATACGTGCCTAAAGAGCGCTGATTATAAACAAAGGAAAATACAATTGATACTATTATTAGGGCGAATTCTTTAGACAGCTTGAAAGCATAATAATCAGACTTGCTCTCCAGAAGAACTTTCAGTATTTTGATTAACTTATGGCTAGAAAATAATTGATTTGCAGTATCATCTTTGTTTACATCTCGATATGATTGAAAGAAAGGGTTGGTTAGACGCGTTCATCACTAGCGGAAAATCCTTGAAGCATGCATCTTTAAAGCGTGTGACCGTCCAGTTTTCCTTTACTCTTTTTGATAATTCTTAACTTGTAAAATGAAATGATTTTTTTTCTGTTTTCCCGTCAGAATATACGTTCAGTTGGGCTAAAGGCAGTTTTGGTAAATTGCAGCGACACAATCTCGAGTTTATGGTTATATAAATTGGTCTACGACCAATTAAAAACACTTCAAACGTTGAGAGACGGTGTCCTTTTGACTGCTCGCCTGTAATCCGGCTTATCATTATACGAATCTTCCCAAAATATTTACTTACTCGGTGGTGGTGTGCAGTCTTCGTTGCAGAAGTCGTCTACGCAACATTTTGGACAATAGTTTGAAGGTTCCATGGCCCTTTTGCCAACAACGCTTGGTAGGGACCGTTCATTTGTTGAATTGCAGCTCTGGAGAAAATAAATCAACAAGGATGGACTTCTTTTCTAAAAAAAACAAACAATCCCCCTACTAACGACCTTCCAAGTCTTGGAGCGATCCAAAGTACGTGTTTATAAAAGTCTAGATTATATAACAAGGCCGAGCTCAATACACAAAATCCGTAAACACAGTCTTATGCTAATTTTTAATATTGTGATAACTTGATTAATTCGTTACTATGAATTTATGTTTACCCTTTCAATTGAAGAGTTAGCATGATATTCGTAAGAGATGTACTATCAAAATAATATTGGCGTTGACATATCTTAGCGTTGACATATCTTATTGCCGAATAAATTTCAAATCTGCATTTTCAGTTTTATTGATCAGCTAAAAAGCTTATATCTAAGATTTTCTTCTGTAATTTCAAAATTGGTTTAGTTTTTGTTTTGGAGCATTGTATACAAGAACAAACGCATATTGTAAATATACATACCGACAGAGTTGTAACATGTACACATTTGCTGTCATAGTACATAACACCATTCAATTCTCGACTGCTTATCTCGCAAGCCTTTAGAAGAAAAAAGCGGTAAATACAGTTTTAATCATTTAAAAACAAAGAAAAAATAAAGTAATGCCAAAATCAATACTCGTAAAGCAGAAGATTAGTTTATACTTAAAAAGAGTTTTGGTTAAAAAGTAAGTATTGTATACTATAAGTAATCTTAGTTTATTATGTTGCAAATAATCAAATTGTACTTTTTTGAAAAAGAAAACTGTTCTTGATTTATTTGATAAATTTGTCTCTGTATCTTTCAGTTAACGATTCAAGAGAGGAAAGTAAAGTATGTCCAATTACTTTTCGAAAGAGTACGGTAATAAATCTTCAGGAACGAGAGGATATTTAGATTACAAACGCTACGCACATAATTTATGTCACACTGTGTAACATGACGACATGTTAGCTTTCCTTGGTTTAAGCAATCAAAACACAACGGCCCACGATCTTGTTTTGGCAGCACTGAAACATAATATAATCTTTATCTAGTCTATAATTTCAGACGAAGACTAGTCTGATATAATCAGTTGCAATTTGTAATCCTTTACCATGTCCAAGAAGTTTATTATAAACCTGACATAAGAAGGAAGAAACAATTATAAATGAAACATGCGACATCATTTTACACTTTTTCGCACAATTTTACTATTGAATTAACTATAAACTAGTTACTTGATTAACCTAAGAGGGTGAGAGAGCCTGTGAGTTAGTCCTTAATCTTCTTTACCTAATTCAATTTAGATTGATTGATTGAATTGGGGTTAACGCCGCATTTACAGAATTTCAGTCATATTTAGGCGGCTGGAGAACCTAACAATGGATTCCTGGTATTTCTCACTCTAGTACTACCACTACATCATTTCCTAGCCTCCAGCTGCTATCCCGCTTAGGTTTACGATTATACACCCATTGATGAGAGACGAATGTCGGAAAGAATATTTGTCGCCGCCGCGGATCGAACCCATGACATTCCATGATTGAAGATCAGGAGTCTGACACGCTACTGACTTCGTTCTTTTAGAAATGTAGCTCACTTTGTTCCTGGCATCCCTCGATATTGCAGTAGTCTTTATCCTTGCAACATGACGAACATACGATTATATCTGACGTCGTGTCCGAGGTATCTCTAACATTAGTGACTTGTTTATAATCCCTGATCTCTCGTTTTGCAACTGAACATCTCTGTTTTAAGAAAATTGAAAAAAACATATAAAAAATAAACATCAATAATAGTCATGTAACTTGAAACAAGAAGCCATAGAATCGATATCTATGTTTTTCGATGCCTTTCAGTTCAACAATTACATGAATATATAATATTTAAGACCCGGTAATTGATAATGTCATAATAAATGGAATTTCGAGAAGAACTTCACATGATATACATCTGTATCCATTTTCAAACAACCATCCCCAAATTATGGACAGGTTTAAGTTTTTTTTATGTTCTTGGGCTTTTGAGCAACTTAAGTAATCGTCCGACTTCGTTTTTCTTTAATGGAAATTTCATTTTATGTTTAATTAAGTATTGAAGAGAATTTCAGGACTAGCATGTACTAGAATTTACAAGATTCAAATCACATACAATGGAAATTATATATCATTAGTACCTGTCTTGATCTGCACCCTGATTTGAACAAGACTGTGCCGGATGATGTTACATATTGATCAAGGAAACATTCCTGTATAAAAATTAATTATTATGTAAAATGCGTAATAAAATAGAAAATGAAATTCAACTTAAAAGTACGGAAGAATAAGTCGTAAAACAGACAAAGTGGATATAAGACCGTGACTGAAGATAAAATTTAAACTAAGAAAGTTTGAAAGACAAATGGCAAAAATGAAAAAAAAAAGATCTAAAATGGATTTGTAATTAGTTAGACAGACGAAATGAATACATCTAAATTTGTACTTTGCTATAAAGGTTTGAGAGATTTTACACACGAACGTGCGATTGATTTGTACAACTTTGCAAGAAATTCAAATCTAAAGGGAAATTGAACTTTTATTGAAATTTTCTTTTAATTTCAGAATATCGTTCCTAGTAGAAAACGAGAAAGGGATACTTAAATCTATTGCAGGTATTTAACTTTATGATTCATTGTGAACAAAACATGCACGAAAAAACTAAAACGACAATTCTACTACTTGAAGCCATATCTTCCTCCCAAAACACATTATAAAATTAACAAGGAAGCAATACTCCAGACTCATTGCATATATATGACGATTGAAATTAAAAGATCAACATAATCCTACGCATTAACCCTATAAATCAGGAAAGAAATTACGATATTTAAAATGTTATCCACCATAATTTAAGATTTGTTTACACAAAATTATGACGCCAGTGTTGGCCCTTAAACTTTCGCTAGCCATTCAAAGAACTAGGTAGATCACGAAGATTAACGATCCCGGCCGTAAAGTTTAGTCATCAGCAATTGTGCAAATAACAGTCAATGCCGAAGATTAGCGAAGATTTTCGGTGAAGAATCAAGTGCTTTCATCTCGATTTCAAAATGTAAACAAACACGAATTGAAATCGATAAGAAAAACAAAAACAAAAAAAACCTCTTTCCATAGAACATTAATCATATCCTGTTATTGCATATCGATTTTAAGAAGGCTCTTTTTTGCTTTAGTGACCAAATCAGCGATAGATTTTTCAACTATTTTCCTCTCCCTCGGAGGGCAGACATGGGTTCAAACAAAGATTATGACTTGTAATGTTAGTCCTTGCCTCATTTTCTGTGCACTTGGTTACAATATCACAAGAATATGGCTTGAATACGTCATTGCATTCAAAGCAAGTCAGTGAACTGATTCCTGAAAAAAAAAACGAGAAAAATTACATCTTCACGGCAAATCTAAAAAAAGGCAAACTGCTTTATAAAAATTAAAAAGGTGGAGCTGAAGGAATTTCAGATGTACTGTTATTTCCTACTCCTGGATTTAAAGACCTGATCCCGACGTATCAGAAGAATCTGTGATATTTTTAATAATTCAAACTGATCGAAACGGACTCTAGAGTAGAGGAATTTGATAAACAAGTTTCTGCGAGCGGAATGAATTTTAAATTCTTGGCGAGGCTAAGAGCGGCTAGTCTAAAAGAAAATAAGGTGACAAATACAAGTACAGATAGGATTATATTTACATTTAACCCCATTTTGGAATAACAGAAGCGGGAAATGTTACAGTATCTTGCGCTAAGATAACGTCTAGATGACGTCGTTCGGAAAATATTCTTCACACATACAAGGCAAGGACATTATGACTCCATTCATCGAATCTAATAACTTAGAGTATTTTGATATATATAGGGAAATCAAGACAAGACCTAGGCTGCAAGTGGTTAACTTCCACTAGAATTTGGACCGTGACATCTTTCCATTTCTATTCTGAACTAATTATTCTACTAGTAAACTCTTTTTACCATACCCTTTATGAATATTTACTTAATCATTTACTACTTACTCTTAAAACAAATCGAGCTGGTGATAGTCAGAACGAGAATAAAGTAAATTCCTTTCTTTGTTAACATACTAAGACGTGATGAAACTAATAACACTCTATAAATTATATTATTCTGTTCAAATTATTAAAGGTTAACCAGTTTCAAGGGACACATGCTTGACCCATCTGGGCGTCACCGTATGATACCTAGTACTCTCTGATGAATCTGATAGGGTTTTTCATAAATTAACTATATACTGTATATAGCCATTAATTACATGCACCTTTCTTACATTGCATCTTAGAACTATAAATTGTTTTTTCAGTCTATATTTTTGATACTAGTTTAAATACTAAAACAGTAAGGCAATGCTTGTTACATTTACTTGACTCTAAAATCTATCAAAAACCCTTATGATACGAAGACCAGTTTTCTGCTTGCGACAGAATAAAATTCTTTATGTACGGTTGTCAATTTGGCTTTAGGCAGTCTAGCTCCATTTTGAAACATTGGAAATTTTGGGGTAAAATTTTACCTTTTCATTTCCTAACATTAAAATGACGAAGTAAACGCGTCTTCATAATAATCTAAGTGAAACCAAAATTTATAATGCCGAGGAATCCTAACTAGCACAATACGGGTGGACTACAAATAACAGTTTCACATTCTGCTATTTATACATGATTTTGGATTTGTTTTGGCACAACAGTTATCCTATGGCAATTTCTTATTTTCATTTGTTTATTTTAAGCCAGGGCTTGTAGCATAAGAATTTTTAAACATTAATCGACACTAAAAACTAACATTGCACCATACGCATATATTCAACAATTGTAAGATATATATATATAAGTTGTGATCACGACTTAGATATCCCATTATCATTGTGGAATATATGTGTTGGCGTTAAAAATTCAAGATAAAACTCTGTTGGAGGGAAATGTTATTAACTAACAATTGGAAGGGCCTAAAAGCTTTAATTTCCAAAATATCACGACTGAAATACCCAGCTACTACAGTGTGGATGATGGTCCAGTATTTTTTCTATGGCGAGTATAATCAAAGTGGAAAGTACTTCAATAACCTGAATCGTAAACACATCCCGATGGATTGAACTTTGAAATATGGTTATGAAGTAGTAATAGGACTTGCGATTCTAAATTTAAATCCGCCTTTATGTATGAATAATAAATAAAAGAAAACAAGTTGTCTTATTCAATTCTAACATATGAGAGACAGAACTTTATCCTGAAACCAGTTTTGACATTCTATCGTTTATTTGGTCTTCGGAAAGCTAATTTTGTGCTTTTATTATCGAATTTTAATTCTTGTTTGTTTACATTTTTAGAAATTTTGAATAAGATGCACATTATCCTCACCGGAAATGTTCGCTTATCTTTGGAATTGAATTTATATGCACACACACTATTTACTTAACTTTAAGGAAGATTTTGATAACCTCCGTAAACGACCGGAATCGTCTGTTAGTTTTTTTAATGACTAGCGAAAGTGAAAAAATTGAAAAAAAAAAAATTCACGGACGTCATAATAACATACTATCAAAACTTAATTTGTGGTTGGTCAACACTTCAAATATCATTTCATTAGGTTTAGGCTAAACGCACTGACTTATTTTGATATTTTTATTTCAATTGAATATTTATTTTTGCCTTTTGGCATTAATTATAGTTTTCATATATATTATCTGTGTTTTTGGGTAAGATAAAGCTTTAATTTGAATCACACAATTTAAAAAGATAACGGGGCCTTACAGAAACAAAATCAGTTGTTCTAAATGTAGATAAATTCTGGTGCAAATTTCCCAGACAAAACTTACAAGGGATTATTCCAAACTTTAATGTATTTTTACTATTAACACACTTTAGAATTACATCACGACCACGCAATGGATACATGCATTTCAATGTCGGTATGAAACAGCGATCTCTTGTGCCAACATTAAGTCTCTTACTACAAAGGTTCGTGAGAAATTAGTTCAATTTACGCTAAAATATTATTTACCTGGTCCCAGTCTATGTAAGCCCGAAGAGGATTTTGTGAATCATCGTAGTTTTTTCGGGTGGCGGATTTGTAATCTGAGAGAAATCAAGGGTCACGGGTTCGTATCCCGGTCGCACCGCTTGTCACGTTGGTATGTCCTTGGACGAGGCAATTAGGAGCGAAAGTCTAGTACTTGTGTTTGTATGTTCTAGAGTAAGGCATTCAGAGCCCGAGTCCATTATTTGTTCCACCGTAGAAGGACACGAATAGATAGTTTTGACGTGATTTAACTGAACGAATGTTCAAAAAGGCCTAAACAAGCATGAGCTACGAAAAAGAATAGATTTAGTTAAATTGGTTAAAAACGAAACGTTTGAATCGTGCACACCCGCCTTGCCAGTGAACTGCGTCTCTTTACATTTCTCATATTTTTTCTCTTGTATTGAATCCTGTTGTTCTTCAAACATTTTGACCAGTATAAAATTGTTTTCATAGTTCGACCGTACTAGTTCTGTCGTCGTGACTTAGATTCGTAAAGCGGTTATCTCAGCACAGTAATGAACATCGATAATTGAACAAACGAAAGAATAATTAGACGAATTATGTTCTTTGAGCATTGATTAAGAATTATGAAAATGAGACAATACACTCACGAATGGAGTACTATAGACATTTATTTGCCAATAACTTTTGTGAAAATCAAATCGGTAACATCATTGCCTGGCATATTCACATATATCAATAAGTTATCTGCTTTCCTAGTCCTAAACCGTTTTTAAGAAGTACTGTCATTTTAAAATTCAAAACCCGTAGATTTAGAATATACGATGGTATTTATCGAGAGGTCCTCAGTATACTAGTGCTTGTTATCCCCGATAATTGCACTGTCGACCACTGCTGTGCTGAATCAAATGATTTAGGATAAATATTTGGGTTGTGATATTTTCAGACTGTTCCACAGGCGAATCACACGTAGTGCGACTGAGTATGATGAACAGCTGATGACAGCGATTGAATTTTCTGGCTGTATTGGAATGCGAAATGACAGAAAGCCGTGGTTTCCGGACAACACGAAATATATTTTGTTTTAATGGGGTTTAACGCCGCTTTTAACAATTTCTCAGTCATATCTCGGCGGCTGGAGCAAATAGCAAAGGATTCCTGGTATATCTCACACCAGTATCATAATTACATCCTTTCCTAGCATCCAGCTGCAATTCCCACCAATATTTACGATTATCCACCCATTGGCGAGAGATAAATGGTGGAAAGGATTAAGCGAAATAAAAGTCTTTTTATAGTAAACCTTTTCGCTTTTATAACATTTTCAAGGATTTCACTTGAATATATTATGTACTGTATCAATTAATGTTAAGTTTTAATGCAGATTAGAAACAGGGTAATACAAAAGCCCAGAGAAAAAAAAATAGATAAGTCCAAGACAAAGGCCTTACAGTTCAATTCTTTCTGGAAAGTCATTATATTTCATTGTATACTCTTCATATTCTAAAAAAAGCAAAAAAGAAAAAATGAAAAATAAAAATAGTAGGAAATATACCAAGCCAAAAAGACATTAAAAACAGTCTCGCCTTTTAGGTGGATCACACAACATGCACATTAAAATCACATAAAGTGGTTTGGTTCATACCTGCTGCGATAGTGATCCTCATTAAACCAGTCTTCATTGTCTTTAATGACATACTTCGTCTCTTCATAAACGCGTGATGAGTGCAAAAGGACACAAGGAGTGATCAGATGAAATTGTCAAACTAAATGATGATCCAGATACATCCTCTTATCGTGGTTGTTAAATATTGCGAATTTAAGATTTAATATAATAAAAGAGCAAAAATTAAAAATAACTAAAAATTAGATGTAGAAGATTAACGGTTCTTATAATACAAGGGTTTAAACAACAAAGGGCAATAACTCAAACAATGGGTATGACAGGGTTACGGTTCTTGCACAAGACACTTCTCCAAGTTATGATCTATAAGTGTATAAAGTTTCAAGTTCCTAGCATTTATGGATTAGGAGAAATGCTCCGGACAAAAATGTAAAGGTAAAATTAAGAAAGGGCAATTACTCAAAAAATAGGCAAATTAGAGTTATGGTTCTTGAAAAAGGAAACTTCCAAAATTGTGTTCTATAAATTTATAAAGTTCCTAGCAATAATGTTTTAGGAGATACGCTCCGGATAAAAGTGTGACGGACGGACAGACAGGCGGACGAAATCAAGCAAACCTGTAGTCCCCCAACCGGTAACCGGTGGGCACTAATACCTGAAAAAACTTACAGAATAAGCGTTTAACCAATTCTAAAATCAAAAGCGGTTGCATTTCTGGTGTGCATCATCCCTCTTTTTCACTAAAGTACTAATTCATACCTGTAGGCGTTCACATAATATCGGTAAATTCTTAGTTTTACCAGGGGCGATTGAAAATTCCGTGGCCCTGGGCAGAAATAGACTTTTTTTGTAAACATACCAATTAAAGTCATTGTACAGAAAGTACTACAATTACTTTGCAGTTAGGGTAGAATGTTTTCCTCTCAATTGCATGATATAATTTGATTCTTTAACTTACCAACTATGAATTATTCTTACCAAATGGACAAAGTTCGATACCGGTCGCGGCAAAAAGAACTATTGAAGTATGTTTTTGGTACAAAATGCTACCGTCAACAGTCAAGATATCAACAGTCTTCATTATATTACCTACATGGCATTAAATTGTCACTATTCTATGGCCCATATCGGATCAGAAAGTCCACTCATATGGTTCTAAAATATCCTCTTTCTGTGACGCAGTAATGATTCAATGAACGCTAATAATATGCGAAAAAGACAAATATCTGGTGAAATTGCATCCAAATCCCTCAAGAATTGTAGGAGTAGCTACGTACACAATCCCAACCGACTAGCCGCCCCAACCAACGACAATCACTAACCTATTAACCAGATTGCTCCTTCGGAAAACGTGGTGAAAAAGAGACCGATGAAGTTTATTGTAAGTTTGGACTATCATAATTAAAACATGCTTAAAAGCTGTATGTGAGGGTTAACGTTTTCATGCAAATTCTGCATAGTGAAACAAGAACTTGACATTCGGATCAAAATTCAAAGTTTGATCTTTGACATTTTTCTACGACCTTGACCATTAAAGAAGGAACTGAATTAAAGACATCAACAAAATCGTTCTCACCAAGATCAATAAGTTTGAAAAATTCTATCAGAATCTGGCTATAAAATCAAGAGACAGATGCAACGAAAAGAAGTCTTCTTGACCCTTTGTTTTGACCTTAAAGCGGCTTTTGCACAAATTGTTAAAGAAAAGTTTTGGCTCTCAATTTTCAAACTGTAATGCTTTCAGACGTTTGTAAGAAGGCGATTAGGACGTCTTTGTAATGAATTTGAATGTTCATGACTAAAAAAATAAAAAAAGAATCAAAAGAAGGAAAAATATTTGGCGTTATGAGACGCCAAAATCAGTAAAGTACAACCCGAGTGAAACCAGAATTATTGGCTAAATACGTTTTCTGTTGATTGCACCGAAAATTGACATATTTGTAATTTCCATGGCGTATCAACTACGTCATTAGCTTCCGCTAATAAAACACTAGCTATCGACATCACCCAAAGACAAACGACCTCAACAGATAAATTCCGATGTTTCAAAGGAGGGCATTTGGAATATATCACATAGAATTGAATTTAGAGTGAACTTAGTGGATTTAACACGAAAAAAATATTCATCGTGAGAAATACATTCATAACTATTGAAAAAGAAGATAATTTTCTCTAAATTCCTAAAGAGGCTGTTACACTATGAGAGATATGCTCCAGACAAATTCCAAGTATGAAAAAAACAGCAAAGGCAAATAGCTCAAAAAAAGGAAAGGTAGAGTTCCTGTTCTTTAGCAATACACTTCCTCTTGAAAATATCTACCCATTCAAAAAAATCATGATCATAGCTCTTATACTTTCGGAGATATGCTCCGGACAAAATTAAAGTGAGAAAAACAACAAAGGGGAATAACTCAAAAATAAACTAGGTAGATTTACGGTTCTTGTGCACTGCACTTCCACATGATGATAGCTATCTACCCATAAAGTTTCATGATGATAGCTATTATACTTTCAGAGACATGCTCCTGACAAAATCAAAGTATGAAAACAACAAAGGGGAATAACTCAAAAAATAGGCAAGGTAGATTTACGGATCTTGTGCACTGCACTTCCCCTTGATGATATCTGCCCGGCCATAAAGTTTCATGATCATGAGCTATTATACTTTTAGACATATGCTCCGGTTAAAATCCAAGTATGAAAAACAACCAAAGGAATAACTCAGAAAAAGGCAAGGTAGAGTTACGGTTCTTGTGCACTGCACTTTCCCTTGATGATAGCTATCAACTTATAAGGATTCATGATCGTAGCTCTTATACTTACAAAGATATGATCCAGACAAAATCTAAGTATGAAAAACAACAAAAGGGAATAACTCAAGAAATTAGCTAGGTAGAGTTACGGTCCTTGTGCACTGAGAGAGGAATATAATTGCGATGTTTCAAGTCAATCGGTTTTAAGTTGACAGAGTTATGCTCCGGACAAAGAAGTGGACGCCGCTTTTGGTGTAGAAAACAATGTTGATAATGAAGAAATTGCTTGTAACAAGCAATTTCTCCTTTTTATACAATGGTTTCCATTGCTTTTTAACAAAGTGGCTTCACAAAGCGCCATTGTTTTGGAATGGGTTAAAAAGACGATTTTGTAGACAACGATAATTGTTTAATCTATGATTCTTTCACACATGAAATAGCGACGTTCGTTACAATCGATAGGAATCCATTTTACACCGTCATCCACAATACAGGAACTTCTGGCTTGGTTTGTGGCTGGTACCCCTTCGTAATTGGTTCCAAGTTTGTGGCGCGCGTAATAACCTATGTGGGTACCATCCTCCCAATGCCACTTCCTGTTGGAGTACTGTAGGCCAATCCAAATTTCTGAAGACAAAATTAAAATTTGGACCGAAAAAGAAGGACCATCTTAGTAGTACGAAAGTTGTGACCCTGGTGAAAGTGCGCGGATTGCGCTGATTGACCAGGGTAGAAACGATTTGAATTCAGCGAATTCACTGAATTTACACAAGTAATTTCACCATAATTTCACCATTCAATACATCCTTTCTTTCAAATATTAGTTCATTTTGACCTGTGCTGTACACAATTTAAGTTCGAATAGTTGTTTTAAAAAATCTCTCTAAAAGTCAGTATTTGAGTCAAAGCATTTAACGGTGTGAGACTTTCAATATGGAAAAAAAAAGATTGACAAATAACAAATCGCTTACTTAGAATTTTGACATTCTACTTTTATTTAAGCTGTAGTTACGGCATTTAGGTATCAAAGTAAGCGATCGGTTAGTTGCTAGAGTTACATTCCATTCAATTGTCAAGTACCTCGCCAAACCTTTAAAACTGTGAATTTTACTCAGTCAATTTTTCTTTGTGAATTCAAAAGGTTTTTATTGAAAGAACAGAAAAAAGTAGCCAGCTTTTTCCTTAGTTTTTGTCCGTTTTCATTGACCATAAATTTAAAAGGGCAAATTCTCTCAACATGGAAAACAGTTTTATAAAGTATAACACTTCGGTGCTTTTGAAGTAGATAATACAATTAAAAAATGTCGTCTTCCAACTATACCTTAGACATATTTGGTCAAATTGCATCGTGACACATTCTTTGGTGATTGACATTATTAATATATACAGTTCAGTGGTGTACCAAAAAACAGCTAGAGCAAGAGAACGAACTTGACCTTTGACCTATATAATACGTAATTAATAGAACACGTCTTTGAGTTAAAGGCAACAATAATTTAATTCTTAGTTTCGTCTATCAAAAAAGAGCGTTCAGATTGGTCGAAAAAAACATTCATAACTCCATGAACAAAATTTTGAGCACGAGGCGATTTTGTATGCTTCCGCACAAAGTAGTTCAATACAAAAAGGTATCAAAATTTGTAAAGCTTTTGGTTTTTTCGCTCGATGCTATTAAATTATAAGAAATGAAGAGGAAATTTTTTGTTTTCATGGAGGTATGAACCGAAAAACCTAATCACACAATGTATGAATCCGCTTCGCGTATTCATACAGTGTGATTAGGTTTTTTCGGTTCATGCCTCCATGAAAACAAAAAATATTCTCCTCATCTCTTAATTGTAAAATAGCTCATGGTTCAAGACCAAATGGCTTAGCACTAGGAAACCTATACGATACGAAACTAATAGAACGCTACTTTGAGTTATAGGCACCATGTGTATGATAATTTATGGTTCGAGTTAAAATTGCTTAGTACTAGGGAACAAAAACGTCTACAGACGGGCGAACGAACGGAAAGGCGGACGGACAGAAACACTGAACGAGTATTACCCATGCTACGGAATACAAGGGGATGTAACAATTGATCAGCATCATTTTCTACTGTGTTCGTGTTCTGGTCGGTGAAACATGACTTTGTCTTTATAATTGATTTGTTTGTATGGGTTTAACGCCACTTATAACAGAATTTCAGTCATATCACGGCGACTGGAGCAGCTAACCATAGATTCCTGGTACACCAGTACTACAACTGCATCCTTTCCTTTCCTCCAGCAGATCATCCAACTTAAGTGTAAACTTATTCACCCATTGGTGGTAGAAAAATGTCGGAAAGGATATGTGACGCAACAAGGGATCGAACCCGGGACCCCGTAATTGACAGTATTACGCACACAAACTGTGCCATACCCGTAGCCGTTTCTTTGTAATTGACCAATCGCGACTGTCAATCAGTGAATCAACCGATCAATCAAATCATTTATTCAGCCCGGACCTGAGCTTTCAACTTCGACAATGGTCGCCATTTTTGTTAACTTTTTTTATTGTTTGGCGACTTAAACGTCGTAACTACAGCTTTTTTAAGCTGTAGTCACGACGTTTATGTCGCCAACCAACTAATTTACATATTTGTTACATGCTACTGGCCATATATCGCAAAATAACGCGTTTAAAAATGGAAGCAGAGCTTCCTGTCGGAGTGAGTGGCTGGGGCTTAGGGAGTCAGTGGGCGGGAAAGCGATCGATCAATTTAACATAGGATTTGTATACATTTATCTTCGGTTACTAAAACGTCGTAACCACAGTATCTATATCATTACGTAAGAGGTTTTGGTTGCCGATCGACGGAATGACACTGATGCTGAGTTACCAACATTTATTTTCATAAAGACTTTCGCTCTTTTCAAACGTTCCATTTAATGTATTCTAAAATCACACAATTCATGAATATTGTGACATTCATAACCTATTACTAGACGCCAAAATTTTAGACTGGTACAAATCGAAAGGAGTTGAAGACGACAATTGCAAGTTGATGGAATTTTATTATTATTATCATTATTTAACTTTCTGAGTAGGAAACAATGTCAAAAGCAATTTCTTGAATTTACACGAGTTGTTCCCAATTGCTTATTCTAAGGGGCGTCCAAAAGCGACAATGTACACAATCCCGCATTTTTTACGCAACAAAGAAGGATAGCAAAGGAAAACATTGTGAAAAAAGGAGAATTTACTTATAACAAGATTTTCTTCTTTTCTCACTATGTTTCCTACTTAATTTGACTCTTATTTGTTCAATTTCCAACGCAACTTTGTTTTATTATCTGCAATATCGTTCAGTTTGTACCAGTCTAAAATCGTTTGGGAATTGGTGTAACCTTTAAGAGTTGGAAGGTGTTTGAAACAAACAAACAAAACAGAACAAAAGCAAAGGAATAGGAATACATACGAGGATGCGGGCTGGACGGGTAAGCATTGTGAATATTTTGAGCAAAGGCTACTTCGTCCTCGTTGTAAGCGTCAAAGGCTGCAAGATATCCTCCTTCATTCCTGCAAAACTTCGAAGCCTTCTGCCAAGTTGTCGAGGAATTGGAATAGTGAAGACACAAATAGGCAGTGGTCTCGCGTCGAGTCACGTGAGTTTTGTACGTGTATAAATAATATCCTGGCACGGCCTCGCAATCAGTCTCTAAAATTAAAAAAGGAACAAAACAGCAAAAACAAAAACAGCAACATTATCATGATCGTTTTTCAACGCCTAACGCACGCATCCTCGTGAAATATATTTTTTTTCATATCTGGAATAACTAGTTGATTATTCTATTTATTATATACCTTATTATTTTCTTTATTAAAATATCGAAACCAATCTTTTTGATAGAGAGAAGATCTATTGTAAAAAATGCGGATGATTACATGACTAAATATTTGTTACAGAGAGTGAAACTGAAAAGTTTTATCGTCACTCCAGGGACGATATCAAAATTAAATACACTGAGAAATCAAAAGATTTCACAGCAAGGTATATAATAAATATAAATAATCCCTAATGTTCTATTGCGAACAGGCATGTCGAATATTATTGCCTTACACTTTTTGTAGGGTGTCAACCGTCCGCATAAATTTCGCAGTATCGAATAACAATAAATTTGTTATTTGGCAGGACATTAGAAATACGAAGTAAAACATTGGAGCACATGTCTAATTACGGAATAAGATATTCAAATCTGAAAGACCCGAACTATACCTTAGACATTCGATCAGACATTCGCCGGAATCTGTTTTTGAATGCTTAACACTCCAATTAGACATTAGAACTTCGAATACACGTTCGCCCGAATTTGATATTGGACATTCGATTAGACATTCGCCAGAATCCGTTCTTGAATGCTTTACATCCAATTAAACATTAGACATTCGATTTAGACGGTTTTGAAAAAAAATCCAAAGAAAATTCCTGTCAACTTTGGTACAAATTGGCCCAATGGCTTAAGAGTAGGAGATTTCTTAAAATAAATGTTTCATAATTTCTCTGAAGACTGATAAGCCCTACCTGCCACGCCCCAGTTTTTCAATAATTAAGATTTCACGAACAAGTTATGAAAAGGGACGCGATAAGAATATTCTTGACAAATTCAGTCAAATTTAGCCGAGGTTTTTAGTAGGAGAAGATTTCTGAAGAACTATTTCATGATTTGTGTAAGTCTTATCAGCCCAGCCCTACCACGCCCATATTTTTTGACAAATCAAAATTTCACTACCAAGCTTTGAAAGGGTCGACCAAGAAACGTTTCTGCCAAGTTTGGCTGTAATTGACCCAATGGTATAGAGGAGGATTTTTCAAAGAATTGATGACGACTTTCGACGCACGATAGACGACACAAGACGCACAACAGACACAGGGTGATCACAAAAGCTTGACTTGAGCACCGTGTGCACCTTGCGCTCAAATGAGCTAAAATTGAAGGGAAAAAATTTTAAGAAATGTGTATAAGTGATACCCTGGCAAGGACTGGCATTCAGTCTCTATGATTTATTAGGTTTTTCAGTATTTGCTTGGAGCTGCAGAGGAAAATTTTGATATTTCACGAGATCGAAGGTAGAGTTGAGTTTCAAATTTCCTCTGCAGCTTGCAACTTATGAGAGATGTTGCATCGTATTCGTAACATAGTACTCCATTTATTATAAACCTAATACTTTTTTTTAAATAGATTCGATGAAATAATAAAAATATGTATTTCTACAGGTATTTCCCTGGAAACATTTTTATGTATAAAATAACAAGCAATATCTTTTCTAGAATCGTTTGAATAACGCCCTATAAAAACGATTATGTTTTTTCCAACTTACTATTTTACTACTATTCGTTCACGAAAATTAAAATAGTGATGCACGAAATGGAAATTACCCTAATTTTCTATTTCGAACGGGCATAACGAATATCATTGCTTTACAATTTTGAAGGATGTCAACCGTCCGCATAAATTTCACATTTGGCAGGACAATAAACGCGTGTATTTGGTAGAGCATTAGAAATACGAAGTAAAACATTGGAGCACATGTCTTATTACGGAATAAGATATTCAAATCTGAAAGACCCGAACTATACCTTAGACATTCGATCAGACATTCGCCGGAACCTGTTTTTGAATACTTAACACTCCAATTAGACATTAGAACTTCGAATACACGTTTGCCCGAATTAGATATTGGACATTCGATTAGACATTCGCCAGAATCCGTTCTTGAATTCTTAAATCCAATTAAACATTAGACATTCGATTTAGACGGTTTTGAATGTCGCCCGATTCGGATGTTAAATTTTCAGATTATAATGTCTAATTCGTAATTCATACTAGCTTTCTAGACTTGGTTAAGATCATTTTTTCGATTGACAGATCCTTCTTATTTCTGCCATTGCCATAGGTTAGTTGATACCGAGTTGAAATCCTTGTCACAGGGTTTCGGAATGGATCCCCGGCCATCCAACTGACCGAAAACGTTTGTTGGATGAGCAGCTGGAGGCTCGGAAAGGAAGTCATTTTAGCACTGTTGTGCTAAGGTAAGGTGCTTTAGTCGCTGCAATAGCACCAAACATTGTTAGAAATGGTGTTTAATACCAATCAATCAATTATTCAATGTTATATGATCCCATGCGTGACATTTCCAATAATTACACATGTGCACCAAGTAAAGACTCAGATCAGCCTGTGCATCCGCACAGTCTGATCAGAGTCTTCACTCTGCGCTCTGTAGAAAGATACTGACCCAAAGCTTCTTTAAACCATCAGCGAATTTTCTAATCGCCCCGAATGGCTGTCCAGGGTGCTCAATTTGTGCGAGTCACGCACATGCGAAATTGTTGGAAATGTCATGCACAGACTCATATAATCTTACTTGGACAGGAACTAGTACATGGCATATGGTCGGTTCTGTTTCCGGTACAATAATGTCCGCCATGTTGAGGTTTAGGATTGTTACACGTTCTCATTCTGGTTTGTTGTCCTTGACTACAGGAGGAGGAACAGCGAGACCAACGTCCCCAGGAACCCCAGCCACCGTCAACTAAACGTGGTACAACATAAAACATACAGAATGGTACAGACAACCACAAGACATGTAAAATGATTAACGAAGAATAAAAACAAAAAACAAAAAACGGGTAATAAATACCCCTTAGTCGCCCCTTATGCTTTGTTACATTTGTTACCCAAGACGAAATGACAGATGTAAGACAGGCGTGAAGAGGTCCGGTAGCGCAGTTGGTAATGACTAATCGGAACATATCTGGCCATTCTCGTAAACTTAGGAACAGACTTCGGTCGTATATAAGGCGGAGCATTATGTAACAAACGGGGCCATTTGTTAACCGGAAACAGTTTAGGAAAACGTAGTACGTACTCTCGAAAAACCGGATAGTTCGGGTGTCTCAAAGATGAAATTTTCATTTTTTTAATGTTTTGACTTTTCTTGATAATGGCACCTTGCCGAAAAATTGAAAATTAGAGTGATTATGTATATTGTTTCCTTACATTATGACAAAATGCTGTTGGAAAGATGTTACATGGCTAGATGACAATCAAAGAATAAATAATGTGATTATTAAATACATTTTTGTGTCATTGTTTTTTGTTTCTTTTTGGCTGATGTGCTTACAAATGTCGCATCTGCAGCTTTTGTAAGCTGCAGCTGGGATACTTTGATTTACTTAAGAGATGAAGAGAATAATTTTTGTTTTCATGGAGGTATACGCGAAGGGGATTCATACATAAGTGTGATTAGGTTTTTCGGTTCATACCTCCACGAAAACAACAAAAAAAAAATATTCTCTTGATTTCTTATAATTTAATAGCATCGAGCGAAAAAAAATTTTTTGTATAGGACTATTTTGTGCAGAAGCATACAAAATCGCTGCGTTCTCAAAACTTTGTTCATGGAGTTATGAATATATTTTTTTCGACCAATCAAAACGCTCGTTTTTGATAGACGAAACTAAAAATCAAATTATATTCGATTGAATTGGTTGAATGGTGATTAACGGCGCATCGACAGCTGTGGTATTTAGCGCACAAGACATTTAAGGATACTATAGCATAATCTTTGCCAGCCAAGGGCTCTAACACCACCTTGTTCCTGACGAACGCCCACTAAGCTCTAACAAGAAGTTCCACTAAAACATTATACTAAAACTAAGACCAGTTACATGTAACGAAAAAAGCAAAATGAATGGTTAACGACCTAAACGTCGTAACTTCAGCCTCGAGTAGATGTCGGCCAATGAAGGAGCCTAAAGTACACTCCCGGTCTAGATAAATAATTTGAATGGTTGATTGATTCTTTGATATACATTCGAGATTTGTTATTTATCCAAAATTATGATTATTTTTTTTTTATTTCTTTTATTTGTATGCTTTATTTTTTAATATTTCGTGTTAGGTTAAGAAAAACTGTACAGTTTTTAAAGCGAAAACACTTAAAAGACGGTCTAGTCGGTCGCTGGCAAGGCATACTGATCTCCTTAACCCATTCCAACACAGTGGAATTTTAGACTGGTCCAAATTGAAAGGAGCTGCAGACGACAATTTAAAGTTGATGGAATTTTAATTTCTTTCGTCTTTTTGGATAGAAAACATTGTGGATAATGAAGAAATTGCTTGATCTAAGCAATTTCTTCATTTTCCACAATGTTTTCCAATGCTTTTTCGTTGAGGGGCGTAAAAAGGAGGGATTGAGTGGGAATGGGTTAAAGGCAACTGGGTCAAGATATCAAACAAACTTACTTTAAAATACATTTCATGAATATAAAACAAAATGCAAACGGATGACTCGCGACCAAAGTGTCCTTACTACAGATTGAATAAGATGTCATTTCGACGTTCAAGTGGCGGCCGATGTCAGATGGCAGAGTTCAAAGTTCTATTCTGGTTCGAATGAATGGTTAAACAAGTAAATGGCTCTTTGATTGACGTCCACGATTGAATAAGTTGTAAGTCGCCAACCCAAACTGACAAAAATGTTAACAAAGAGTGCGGCCAATGTTGGAGATCAAAACTCATTTCTGGCCTTAATGAATGATTTCATTAGTCGACTGGTTATTTGATTGACATCGCGATTGGTTGATTGGTAAGAACAACACCGTTGCTAACATTGTTGTTTTGAGGTTTGATTAATGAGCAAGTATATTTTATCCCCGGTGAAGTATAGATTACTAAAAGTACCTTTTTGGGTAGCTGTATTCGTCCAACACGGAATAGTTTCGCGTAGAGGTCCAACACAGTTGTCTTTTCCTGCCGTGCCATGCGGGCACGTGCGTGTTCGAGTCTTCATGGTGTGTACGCTACAACAATGGTTGCAATGGGACCAACCACCCCAGTGAGAAAAGCCAGAATCTGCGCAAAGTATAATTGAAACGACAATATACGTTTTGAAAAATTCACGTTTGCAGACTTGATCCTAAAACAAGTATAGACTTCCTTTTTAATTTAAACCACGGCCCTGGAGTGAAATAGACCTGTTGAATAATTTGATATTACACGTGTGATATTGCACAAAATACTAACTATACAAATGAATTCAAAGCCAACAGTAACGCCCTTTCATCTGATAGGCGGGATCAGAATACGACAAATATAAATGTGTTGAAAGCAAACGTATTTGTCATTGATCTTCGCTTTGAAGGCGAAGGCTACTTTGTGGAAATTAGACGTTTCAGAAATCGTTGAATGCTTTAAAGATAAATATTTGAGTCGAATATCCTATCGGAGCTCTGTGGGCGGGGCAAGCGATCATTTAGCCCTGAAGTACAATACTCATCTCCAACTCTGTTAAAAAAAAAGATGAAATAGATGAAAATAGCTATTTAGCTAAAACTGAAGGTCGCTTTTACGGCATACTCTGGCGTATTTTAATAATCAATTGAACTTTTTGAACGGTTTAAATGATCAGTAGTAAGGATAAGAATTGAATTGACCAATCGCTGGCCCCGCTCACTTATTTCGTTAGCCCCGGCCCATAGACTCCTACAGGAGGTCCCGCTTCGATTTTATACAGCCTTATTTTGAATAAGCTGTAGTGACGAGGTTTAACTTGCCAAACCAACATAAAAGGTTAAGAAAAATGGCGGCCAATGTTGGAGATCAAAACTCATGTCTGGTCTCGATGAATGATTTCATTGGTCCACTAGCTTTTTCCACAATATTTCAAACCTGTAGATTGGTTACTTTTCGAAGTGCACCCATTTCTAATTGTCGTCTGCAACTTCTCTCAAATAAAAAAAGTCTAAGAAAAATGAAAACGGGAAAGGGTAAAGTCGGCAAAGCAAAAAAAAAAGAAAAAAAAGAAAAAAATGTTCCACATACATAACTACAAATGTTGGAGTTCAAAGTTGACCTCCTGTTTAAATGAATGATCTAGATTGTCATTCGATTTTCTTTTTATCATTTTTCTGCGATATTTGTAAACGTCAAACCTTACTTACCATTACATTTTCCATTATTATTACATATTTTTCTCTCTAGATTGTCCCCATCACAAGGCTTTCCACCATCTGTGGGCGTTGGCTTATTGCACAAACGTTTTCTGACAAAATGAATAATGTAGGTTTAAACCAATAACCAGATTACAAAATTTTAGACTGGTCCAATTTGAAAGAGGTTGCAGACGACAATGAATATTTGATACGATTTGAAATTAAACCATCCTACGTGGTAGAAAATATTGTGACAAGAGAAGAAATTGCTCGTTACAAACAATTTCTTCTTTTTCCACAATGTTTTGTTAAGTACCAAATAACGGTAATGTAAACTCACGGGTTTGTGAAGGAAAGGGTTAACCCATTACCACATTGAAAAAAAATAAGATTGGTCCAAATTGAAAGGATTTGCAGACGACAATTTAAAGTGTGTGAAATTTTAGTGTTTTTTTTTTCAACTTTTTGGATAGAAAACACTGTGTTAAACAAAGAAATTGCTTAGAACAAGCAATTTCTTCATTTTTTCCCTGTTGTTTTTCTTTAGAAGCGTCCAAAAGTTTCAATGTATGGAAACGGCTTAACTTTACTTTTACAACTTTTCAGTCATGGTCGTTAACAAAATATCAAATTGAAAGATGGTGTTCTATTTGTAATTACTGAAAGTCAATGTATTGAATGGAGTTTAACACACCTTTTAATGATATTTCAGTCATATCGTGACGGCTGGAGCACCTAACCAAGAATATATTTCTTACACCAGTACTACCACAACATCCTTTCCGAGCCTCAAGCTGCTCATCATCTTCGTTTGTTTACTGAATGTCACGGGCGGATATACGGGGATATTCATTACCGGAGAGGAGAGTTACATGCAGGAAAATGTCCGTCAAAGTCTCGTCCAATGAAATGTTGTCATGAGAGATTGTTTCCGAAAAGATCTGCCTTTCTCCCCATTGCGGCTTTGTACGATGACATTATGCTATTACTTGAAAGCTTCATTATCCGTTAGACCTGTGTTTCGTATTTTCCGCTTTGGATTTGTATGCTTGTCATTCTTTGTATTTTTGTGATTTTCCAGCCCAACAAAAATTTAGACTGTTCGAAATTGAAAGAAACAATGTCAAGTTGATGAAATGTTAGAATTTTCCGTCTTTTGGGATAGAAAACAATGTGAATAATTAAGAAATTGCTTGATAAAAGCATTTTTTTTTCATTTCTCACAACATATTTTTGAGGGACCTACGAGGGATTATGTGGGAATTAGTAAAGCAGCTTTAAACTGCACATAAACACTATTAATTTCTATTTATAGAATAAGTATTTTCTACTACCTTTCCTGATAGCCTAGAGCACAGCTAGAAGTACAGGTACCCCAGTGCATCCAGGAGCTCCAGCCTCCGTGAACTACAAGTAGAAATAAATATTGATACGGCGTTTTTCATTTGCTCCTCGCTGCGGAGGAAACATTGGATATTTCACGAAGGTCGATTGGAATATCTAAATTTTCTTCCGAAGCGATAAATACCAGATACTGTATCTCTATCGTCATATGATATTCCATTTATTATATGTTTTCTCATGTATACAATCACCAGAGACGTAAAAACCAGGAATTAAACAGGAAAGGGTTAATCCCATGCAATTAAAAACTCAATCAATACAATCACTTGCCTGCCTGACACTGACGGGAAACACTACACCCCTTTTGTTCGAGTAGCGGCTGTGTGCAGAGGCTCATGTTTACATTGTGAGATTTATCATAGCACGTTTTGGTTCTCTGCATAATCCCGTCGACCGGTCCACAGGTGAGAGAACATTGCGTCCATGCCGTCCATACCTCGAACCAGGAACCTGGCGATATAAAGAGACGATTTAATACCTGTTTATGAAATATCAAAAATATTAAACCTTTTGTCATCCTAAAAAAAAATCTTTGATCAGAAACGCATAAAAATCAAAGGCTAGACGCTCTTAAAGGCCATAGTTTGGATTGTTTTTTCTTTAGAAATTTAATTCTGTAATTGATCTTGGGTTAATATTGACAGACAGGTTGTGTAAACTAAGATTAGACTGCCTCCTGTGTGAGCTGGTCTTTGTCATTTCCGTCTACCAATGCTATAAAACCTCGAGTTAAGCATGAGGAGAATAGATTTAATTTACTTGGACGGGTATTTTCTGAGTTTTGTTTATGGAAAACCGTTGGAGGAATCGCAAAAATATTTTGATTTTTAGCCAGCAAAGCGTCAGCTTTGATAGCTTAAGTTAACAGACAAAACTTGAGGTCGCCTCAAAGTTCCACGAGTGCAAACTACCACTGGAGGCTTAACCACTAAATCCGTTAAATGCCTACGCCATTAAAAGTTGTCTTATGTATTTGAGGAACATTGCAAACTCTGCATGCAAGTGCATCTTCTAGGTAATTTTAGCTCACTTTAGCACATCGTGATCAAAATTACTCTAATCAGAGTCTTCAAAGAAGATGCAGATGACGACATTTCCAAATTGTGAAGTTCTAAAATATTTATCTCTCTGAGTAGGAAACAATTATGAAAATGAAAAAAAATTGCAATATCTTCCTTTTCCACATTGTTTTCAATCACAATTTTCTTCAGGCGCGTAAAAAGGAGGGATTGTATGGGTTAACTCCTTGGTTAATTTAAACTCGTTTCTTTATCGTGATAACGTTTGACAAAGAAGATAACTGAAAAAAACAATGTTTTGCTAGCTTACAGTACTTTTCAGTACTTTGATTTTAAGCGAGGTGTCTTAGCAAGATGGTAATAAAGGGCAGGCACGAGAATACATTGATGATAATACGACAGTCCGATGGTGATAACGTAGTGTACGATGACGATTAAGTAGTATCGTGATCTCGAAATCATTCTTAAAGATATGAACGTCGGACTCTTGTACTATAGCGAAATCATCATCGTAATCTCGAGCGATGGCGTTATCGTCACCGCACTCTCACGTTATCGTCATCGTGTCGTCAAAAATACGTAATCGTGTCGTCACGATATTGTCATCGTGTCGTCACGTTATCGGCATCGTGTCGTCACGTTATCAACATCGTGTCGTTACGTTATCGTCATCATGTTGTGACGTTATTGTTATCGTGTCATCATGTTATCGTCATCGTGTCGCCCGTTATCGTCATCGTGTCGTCACGTTATCGTCATCATGTTGTTACGTTACTGTCATCGTGTCGTTACGGTATCGTCATCGTGTCGTCACGTTATCAACATCGTGTCGTTACGTTATCGTCATCATGTTGTTACGTTATTGTTATCGTGTCGTCACGTTATCGTCATCGTGTCGTCACGTTATCGTCATCGTGTCGTCACGTTATCGTCATCATGTTGTAACGTTACTGTCATCGTGTCGTTACGGTATCGTCATCGTGTCGTCACGTTATCGTCATCGTGTCGTCATGTTATTGTCATCGTTATTGTTACGTTATCGTCATCGTGTCGTCACGTTATTGTCATCGTGTCGTTACGTTATCATCATCGTGTCATCACGTTATTGTCATCGTGTCGTTACGTTATCATCATCATCGTTATCGTGGTCAGCGATCCATTAATTAACGGACCACGCCACTGAGTTCCGACAGGAAGATCCGCCTCGATATCAAACAGCTCTTTTTACAAAATATAAGGTTTGTAACAAATTTCAAAAAAGCAAAATGGTTGATTGGCGCCCTTAACGTCGTAACTACAGCTTTTCAATGTTGTTACTACGACGTTTAATTCGCCAACAGATGATATTTTTTTTACAAAATACTGGTCATAAGATTTTTTTCAAAATAACGCCGTTTTTATCAATATAGAACTTCTTGTCGGAGACCACTGGGCGGGGCCAGCGTTCCGTCAACTGTCGAGGTCAACCTACCAGTGTGAAGATGTGGACAGGGGTTGTTGTTACATTTTTTTGTGTCCCTGAACAGTCCAATACAACCGTGACCACCATGAGAGGGCGCAGGGTTAGTGCAAGTCCTATCTCTGAAATAGATCAGTAATTGACAGGTCGCCGATTTTAATACTAAAGATAAATAACTGAAAATGAAAAAAAAAAGAATAAAACATAAATCAAGTTCCTTTAAAGTTGTTCTTTCGGTTTTCATACACGCTGATCTTTCACCCAATAAATAATTTTATTATATACCTATAAAAGATATGGATTAAAATCTGGCTATCTAATAAAATACGACAGAAAAAAAATCAATATTCGGCGTGTACCCAAATACCGTATTCGTCGAGTACCGTCAAACACGGACTCCTTTTTTGTGTATTGACGTTCGGGCTTTTTTGGAAAGTTGGTTATTTCTTAATCATTTAAGAGATTTTTCTGAATGTCATATCCGAAAAGGTATATAATAAAAGGAATATTACAACAGTGTGTTTTTCTATTTTCTATTATCGTGTTCTCGGATCGTGTGTAGGTATTTTTTATTGGATTCGACCTTCGGTCTCATCCAATAAAAAATACCTACGCACGATTCTCGAACACGATAACAACTAATAGAAAAAGACACTGTTGTAATATTCCCTATTTATTCGACCAACAAACGATTGACTGAATAATTGAATGGGAATTACAACACTTTTAACAGTATTTCAGTAATATCGCGGCGGCTGGAGCACCTAATCTTGGATTCCTGGTATTTCTTACGCCAGTACGATCGCAACATCCTTTCCGAGCCTCCATCTCCATTATCCACCCAATTGTTGGAGACAAATGTCTGAAAGGATATTCCCCGCGACCGGGGATCGAACCCAGGACACCAGTGATTAAGAGTTCTATGCGCTACCACAGCGCTATGGCCGTAGCGACCATCAACGGACGCTTAAAAGTTGTCCTTGAAAAAAGAATATCGCTATATAAATAAACTGTAATCTTGAATAAAGAAATTTCGTGTATTTAGAAAATTTAGATTATCACAAAATGATCACTTTAAAAATTCAATAGAAATTGTTGGATCGCTGACCCCGCCGACTGACCTCCGACATGGCGTTTTAAATTTAAACGGGTTTAATCAAACATTTTTTTTACAATTATAAGGCCAGGGACATTAGGCAAATTAATGGTGGTTGACCTAAACGTTGTAACTACAGCTTGAATAAGCTGTAGTTACGTCGTTAAGTTCTTCACAAATGCATATGCTTGAATAAAATGTTTATTTCAACATAACACTTCCGGTCTTAATAAACGATTGGATTGGTCAGTGGATTTCTTGATTGACAGCGGCGACCCTTCAATCGTCTCGCCAAGGCGATTCTAATGTGGAGAATGGAAAGAGTTAAGTTGGTAATAAATGAATTATAAGTTGGTAATAAATGAATTATAAGTTAGTAATAAATGAAATAAAAGTTGGTAATAAATGAAATAAAAGTTGGTAATAAATGAAATATAAGTTGGTAATAAATCAATTATAAGTTGGTTATATATGAATTATAAGTTGGTTATAAATGAATTGTAAGTTGGTTATAAATGAATTATTAGTTGGTAATAAATGAATTATAAGTTGGTTATAAATGAATTATAAGTTGGTAATAAATGAAATATAAGTTGGAAACAAGTGAATTATGAGTTGGTAACAAGTTATGATAAGTTGGTAATAAATGAGTTATAAGTTGGTAACAAATGAATTATAAGTTGGTTATAAATGAATTATAAGTTGGTAATAAATGAAATATAAGTTGGAAACAAGTGAATTATGACTTGGTAATGAATGAATTATAAGTTGTTAACAAATGAATTATGAGTTGGTAATAAATATAAGATGGTAATAAATCAATTATACGTTGGTAATAAATAAAATATAAATTGGTATTAAATGAACCATAAGTTGGTAATAAATGAATTGTTAATAAATCAATAATACGTTGGTAATAAATGAATTATACGTTGGTAATAAATGAAATATAGGTTGGTAATAAATAAATTATAAGTTCGTAATAAATGAAATAAAAGTTGGTAATAAATGAATTATAAGTTGGTAATAAATGAATTATAAGTTTTTAACAAATGAATTATGAGTTGGTAACAAATGAATTGTTAATAAATCAATAATACGTTGGTAATAAATTAATTATACGTTGGTAATAAATGAAATATAGGTTGGTAATAAATAAATTATAAGTTGGTAAAAATGAAATAGAAGTTGGTAATAAATGAATTATAAGTTGGTAATAAATGAATTATAAGTTGGTGATATATGAATTGTAAGTTGGTAATATATGAATTATAAGAATGGTAATAAATGAATTATAAGTTGGTAATAAATGAAATATTAGTAGGTAATAAATCAATAGTAAGTTGGTAATAAATCAATTATAAGTTGGTAATAAATGAACTATAAGTTGGTAATAAATGAATTATATGTTGATAATAAATCAATTATAAAGTGTTAATAAATTAACTATAAGTTGGTAATAAATCAATCATAAGTTGGCAATAAATGAAATATAAGTTGGTTATAAATGAATTATATGTTGGTAATAAATGAATTATAAGAATAGTAATAAATGATATATAAGTTGGTAATAAATGAATTATAAGTTGGTACTAAATGCATTATAAGTTGGTTATAAATGAATTATATGTTGGTAATAAATGAATTATAAGTTGGTACTAAATGAATTACACGTTGGTACTTAATGGATAATAAGTTGGTAAAAAAGGATTTATAAGCGAACGCGTATACTTTTAAAGAGATTAGTTTTTAATTGGAAGTGTTGTCATTGTCGCCTCATGAACTTGTTCGCTTTATAAAGAATGTCGCTCTAAAGAAGCCCAAGTTTACCTTGTCTGCAGACCGTCGCCGCACGTTTTCGGACATACTGACCACTTACTCCAGTCGGAGAAACCACCATTAACTACTGAAACACAGAAAATAAGAAAGAGGAATATCATATATGAATATTTGCTGATATCCTGCTCCACGCAAGTATTGGCTGGTTAATTAAAAATCAAATTCAAATTTAGTAAAATTGATTCAGATCAAACTCCATTACTTGATTTTTTTTCAAGGTATAACTCGAAATAAAGATCTTTAGTTATAGTAGATACATGTAATAAATAGAAGCAGGATTACTCCCCCCGACCCCCAAAGAAAAGTGAAAAGTTTTTACGCCCTTTCAGATTTTTTTTTTTTTTAATGAATTGTGTAAATTCATAATGCTTTCCAACCCAAAATAAACAGATTTTCAAATTCAGTCAAAAATCATCAACTAAAAAATGCTGTCTGCGTCTGCTGTCTGGCACTTCTAGATGCCCCAGGAAAAAGTCTTTTAGAAAACATTGATGAAAATTAAGAACTTTCTTGTTACAAGCAATTTCTTCATTATCCACATTGATTTCAACCCCAAATGGCAAAGGTTTTTAAAATTTCATCAACTGAAAATTGTCGTCTGCAACTTCTTTGAATTTTGACTTGCCTAAAATTTTGTCGTCTGGTAATGGGCTATCTCATTCCCACACAATGACGATATTAAACGTCCCTGAATATGAAAGCTTTGAAATTATTGTGGAAGAAAGAAAAAAAAACTTGTAACAAGGACTCAACGAAAATTTAATTCAATGTATTTACATAAAGACAAAATTCGAAAAATAAGTTCTAACCAAATATAACTATCCAATTACTTCGAGGGAAATGAATTAATGCTATCGTCGTAAGGTACATTTTTGCTTAAAAGTGGCTCTTGAACAGATTTTAATGAAAATTGACGTAGAAAAATTATCTGCTTTTCCAATGGTTATCATTTTCACGATAAATATTCTTTCTTCGTGTTAAATCTTCTTATTTGACAAGAAATTTAACCCGGAATATTCCGGTTTTGGAAGGAGCTGTAGACCAAGACCAGCCTGCACATAAGTGCAGTCTGATATTAGTCTACACCTCCTGCTTGTACTTTCCCTTCCAGAGTTGTTTATGAAGATGATTTCTAAAAGAAATATTGATTTTTGAACAACAAGTTCTATCAGTACTTTCAGCCCTTTGATTTTACTGCAATTTATACATCATGACAAGGGTTAATATAATGCGACACATTACCTATGCCCTACTTTGAAACGACGGAATTAATAGGGCGGGTTTCTGTCTTCATGTGATACCAATCATTACTCTATTGCTATCGGAAGCCTGTTACGTAATTGATACGTCATGAATACTACAAATAAGGTAATTTTTGGTGAAATCGACAGGTGACGCATTTACCCTATGAATTCATTTCGATTAATTCCATTTTCATAAGAAAATCAGTTTTATCACCTTCTTTTATCCCTTTCCCACCCAATGACGCTTTAAGACGCCCACATGACAAACAATTAGGAAAACGTGGTGAAAAATGTGGACATTGCTTGAACCAAGCAATTATTTCATTTTTCATAATCATGTTCAACCCAGAAAGTTTAAAAATCTAGAATTTCATCACCTTTAAATTGTCTTCTGCATTTGCTTACAATTTGGACAAGTCTAAAATTTTGTCATCTTGTAATGGGTTAAATGTCTTAAAGCATTACAGTAACAGATTTCAAAATTGAGAGCCAACTTTTTTACAAAAACTGTGCAAGAGCAGCTTTAAAGTTACCGGGGCAGTCTGGTAGATGACGACAGCGTTTTGTGTCGGCGCTGTCACCCTTACAACCCTCTCCGCCATAAGAGGGAAGAGGGTTGTTACACAGCCTCGTTCTGATCTGGTTACCATGGGTACCACATGTGACGTCACACGCACTCCAATCCGACCATTGAGAGTAATTGCCATTAACTGGACCTAGGGGACCTAGGGGATAAATGATATATATCATTTTTTAATAAAATTGAGCCTGGTATTTCAAACCGTCACACATGAGCGACAAGTAAAAACTCAGATCATCTTGTGCATCCGCACAGTCTGATCAAAGTCTTCACTTCGCGCTCTGTAGAAACCTACTGACTGAAACTGTCTTTAGACAATCAGCAAGTATTTTACACGCAGTGTGTGTGACTGTCCAGGCTTCTCGATATACGTGTCACGTGTCTGTCGTAAAATTTCACATCCATGCTCAATTCAGTAAAACCCCTCTAGTACGACCACTTGCGGTACTTTCTGAAAGTGGTTGTAAAAGTGTGGTGGTCGTAATACTGAGGTTTGGTCGTTTGTTGTCGAGTATTTCATGTTAATTTTTATCTCTGTTATTTAAATTTATAAATACTATACATACAAATAATAAAACTGTAAGAACATGTTTTACAGTGGAATCTTGTTATTTTCAATGATATGTTTTACTTTTGGTCTGATTCAGAGGTCCGACATCAGATTATTTATTCGTAAGTACAGGTACAAAGTGTCAAACTGTCGAAATCATACCATCTATGATGCGAATACCAAACATCAACTAAGTAGAAATCAAAAGGTTTGCTAGGCTGGTACCACTGTCGACTTTAATAAAGCCGACAGGTATACATCGATTTTCGGTACATACACGGAAAGCCTGGCCCGTTAGGTTTTTTCCTTACTAAAAATCGAAAACGAGGCTAACGCACGCGCAGCAAACTTTGTTGAAAAATTTGGATACGCCGCGGGATTTCCCTCCTTTACGATAAAAATCTTCCTTTTGTAGTTTTAAAATAGTCAGTTTTAATGTTAAAACATTTCTCACATCAACAATCGAAATTGTGTGCATGAAAAACCTTGGAATGTCGCCCCTTTCATGTAAAATATATGAGGAACACCGCGTTCCGCTTCCGCCATATTGTTTACAAACAATCCATCACCCAATAAGATTCGATGTTTGGGTTTACGTCATTAAATGCCCATCAGCAAATCTCTTGATGCAGTATTTTGGAATCTACCTGTCGGCTTTGTTAAAGTCGACGGCGGTACCGGTCTAAAGGTTTGCTAATTGACTGTTCGGAACGCCGTAAACAAACTTATCGTAACTTCTCGGATATTTTTTTCACTTTCGACTTTATTGCTCGAGTCAAAACACGTGACATATTCAAATAACAATTAAAAATAATACAAGCTATAATTTCTAAAAGTCATCGGCCACTATAATCTATTTAATAGAAATAACGCCTACTATAATAAGGGTTCGATATTACATAATCAAAAATCCGATATTGTATTGACAATGCATTCGTACCAAATTAGTGTCGCCCTTATCAAGTGTGAAATTCGGGACGTCGGCCTCAATGTGTGAAGTTACTGGTTGTTTTAGTGGGGTTCAAAATAGGGTATCAGCTATAGTTGGTACTGGATTTCGGAATAGCGAATATATATACTTCTTTACATGAACATGAGACGCACAAGATATTAGAAATACCACTACCACTATCAGCAATATAAATAAAATCGTAGAACGATTTATGCTGGAGCGGGGGGGGGGGGGCTTATTACGACTTCATATACTGATTGTTTAGATATACTCAGGTAGATGAAGTTATTCATAGTCATTTATCTTTCTCACTCTCTCTCTTCTTTTGATATATTTGTCCTCTATATATTTTAAGTCTCTGTGGTTCTCGTAGAAACAAACTTTCTCACAGAAAGAAATACTGAACTATTCGTTAAAATCAATAAATTAGAAGTAGTCAAAAGACCATTATGAAAAGATTTGTCGAACAGAAAACACGTTTCACAATTATTTCATATTGGCTACATAAGATTTCTCTTCGGCAAAGCTTTTTATAGTTGGCTTGTGATCTATCCTCAAATTATTGAGAGAGGGGTCTGTTATCAATTTAAATGACGATTTCAGGGTTCCTATTTGTAAGGGTCACGAAAAACTCGTGACCTACATAAAAGCCGTGAGCTAGGAAATGAATCATGAGATGATATTTCAAAATGTCTGGCAATGACATGTCCTAAAAATGCACATGCTTTCAAACGAAGTTAGCCTATGCAAACCACACAGTTTTTTCGAAGATGAATACCCAATGTTCTTATATTCATACTAGTGGGCCAATTTATCTACCCACCTTGGCAGGTATGGCCACAGTTTTCAGTCTGGGTGGTGTTACCGACACACGGTCTACCGCTCATTGCTGTTGACGGATAGTTACATGTCCTTGACCTTTGGCGAGATCCTTGACCGCATGTTACAGAGCATATTGACCACGTGTTCCAGCTTGACCAATGGCCGTCGACCACGGACACTTGAAAACAAAAAAAAAAAAAAAAAAAAAAAATCAATAAAGATGGTGTATATTTAAACTTCCTCTAGCGACTACCTCTATATAGCCTACACTTTCATAAAGCGATCAACATAAAAACCCTCTTTCCAAAAGCAAAGGATCTTCATAAAATTGCGAACAAAATTATAAAAATTAAATCCTACATTGGCGATAATGATTAGAATCGTCTCAATGCAACGATTTAATTTCTGAAGTATAGTTTGTCCGTTTCATTCTTAATACTCTATAAGGACTATTTCTACTTCATTATTTCCGCAATTGACGTCTTTCATGTGACATTGTAAATTTTCGTCCATACTCATGCATGTTTGTTAATGTTTCATGACGATGAACCATGCGTGTTCATGTCAAATTATTGAATAAAGAATCTGTTCTGTTCTGTTATCTAGTAAATTGTTGGCGTTTCAGAGCACTACACAACAACATAGCCGTTAATTTCAATATGCGGATCGCTAGCCACGCCCACTGAGCTCCAACAGGAAGTTCCGCTTCAATATTAACTCTTATAATGTTGAACCCGGAATATTCCGGGCATGGCAGGAGGTGTAAACCATGATCAGCCTGCACATTAGTGCAGTCTGATCTTAGTCTACACATACTGCTTGTACTTTTCCTGCCAGTGTTGTTTATGAAATTGATTTCTAAAAAAAATATTGATTTTTGAACAACACGTTTTATCAGTGCTTTCAGCCCTTTCATTTTTTAGTTATTCAGGAAGGCATTTTATACAGCATGACAAGAGTCAAATTTCGTTATTTTGCAAAATTCACGGCCAGTAGCATAAAGCAAAGTAGAAAACTGGTTGATTTGCGACCTTGAATTCATAACTAAATTTGAACCTACAGTTTATAACTAAAGTTCAACCTAAACTTCAAAACTATTCATTTTCTATTATTGTTGTTGTTATTGCTATTGTTGTTGTTACAAGAGTGACAAGCGTCAGTAAGAAATTAAGGATCGGTAAGAAATTCTTTACCTTGTTGACTTGGATTGCAATCTTGATTACAAAAGTCATCATCACAACATTTCGGACAGTCGTCGGCATTTTGGTCTCGTTTGCCAACGAGAGTTGGCATTACCAGAGCAATGTTCGCGTTGCAGTACTGTAAAAATCAAAGTACTGAAAGTACTGTAAGCTAACAAGGCGTGGTTGGATCAAGAAAACCTTTCCTTGGTGGATAGAAAACATTGTGGAAAAATGAAGAAATTGCTTGTTACAAGCAATTTCTTCATTGTCCACAATGTTTTCCAAAGCTTTTTTCTTGAGATGTTTAAAAGCGGAATCGATTGAGAATGGGTTAAATAGCATATTTAATACGGTTCTCTTCAATTTGAATAGAGTTCTCAATATTCCTGAAATATATAAGAACTGCATTTATGGCGTAGGCATTTCATGGATTTGGCGGTTAAGCCTCTAGTGGCAGTTTGCACTCGTTGAACTTTGAAAAGACCCAAAAATTTTGTCTGTTAACTTAAGCTTTGCTAGCCAAAAAAGACTGATGAACTTGTAATATAATTTGTTATGTTATGAAAATAAAGTTCAGATTGATTGCGAGATCGAATATTGAACATTTGTTATACACCTGTCTCTGTTCAAGAATTTCAATTCAGTAGAAATTGTATTTGCATTTAGTTTACCTTTAGATAGAGCTCATTTAAGAAATGAAGGGAATATTTTATTTTTTTCACGGAGATATGAACCGAGAAAACTGATCACACTGTATAAATACGAGCAGCGGATTCATACATAAGAGTGATTAGGTTTTTCGGTTCATATCTCTATGAAAACAAAACACATTATCTTCATTTCCTACAATTCATAAGCAACGAGCGAAAAAAGCAAAAACTTAACAAACTTTGGTACCTTTTTGTAAGCGACTATTTTCTGCGGAAGCATACAAAATCGCAGCGTTCTCAAAATTTTGTTCATTGAGTTATGAATATATATACATTGTATACTTTTTTTCGACCATTCAGAACGTCCGTTTTTGATACAATATAGACGAAATTAAAAATTAAATTATATTGATATGAAATAAGATACCAAACAATTTTCATTTTTTACATAAGTTGAAGGAACTGAGAGCTTTGGCCCAATTTTTACTGTCAGCCTATCAATGCATATGAATAGGTCTACTCCAAATGATTTGGTTCTCTAATAAATAACAAATAACGACAAATTACCTGCCAGTAATACCCGAAAGGGGAGTTGGGCAGTATATATAGATAGATACAAACTATTGTCATTTTAATACAATTTGTAAAGGATGATTTAAACTAATCTGGGGTGTGTCAATTATCAAAAAGATGTTCGAGTAAAATGTCACTTAATTAATAATGTAGCGCTTTTGCAGAGTTTATTTAAAAAAAAATATGTAAATTTAAGTGGTAAAATGAAAAAGATCCTACCAGGAACTACGTGAAAATGAAAATAATTTAATTTTTAGTTACGTCTATCAAAAAGGGGCGTTATGATTGGTCGAAAAAATTAATTCATACCTCCATGAACAAAATTTTGAGCACGCGGGCATTTGGTATGCTTCAGCACAAAATAGTTCCATACAAAAAGTATCAGAATATGTAAAGTTTTTGATTTTTTCGCTCAGTGCTATTAAATTATAAGAAATGAAGTTTAGCGGATTCATACAGTGTGTTATTAGGTTTTTCGGTTCATACCTCCATGAAAACAAAAATATTCTCTTCATCTCTTAAATGAATTTGAAAAAGAGGACAGGATCAAGCAGAGGTCAATCATAGTTTGAATCCAGAAGATAACTGTGTAATAAGGTAGAATAACCATTCTAGGTGTACAAAATGCAAAAGCAAATTTTGTGGACCCCGGCCAGCCTGCATAGTCTGCAATCTATTGAGCCTGACCCATGGTCGAAACTTTTCGCCTTTCCTAGAAATTTCCTTTTTTTAGGGGGGGGGGTCGGAGGGGGGCGGATCTTCAATACATCTCTCAGAAAAATAAAATCGGTTTTCGTTGTGTCGATTCTATTTATATCGAGAAATTATACCTCTTTAAAAATTGAAAAAGCTTGTAGTGAAAACTTATGATTAAAAAAAGTTGCCATATTAGTCATATAGTTGACAGAGGAGAGAAAGTATTCAAAATAACATTTCCAAATGACAAGATTCTAATAAATTCAATCAACACAGGATTTAGATAGAATCCTAATGATATGTAAATATGCAGTCAAACCGATCCTGTCAAACAAAATAGTCTATTAACCCATTCCAACACAGCAAAATTTTAGACTGGTCCAAATTGTAGGAAGCTGCAGACGACAATTTGAAGTTGATGGAATTTTGAATTTTTTCATCTTTTTGGATAGAAAACATTGCGGATAATGAAGAAATTGCTTGATACAAGCAATTTCTTCATTTTCCGATATGTTTTCCAATGCTGTTTTCTTGAGGGGCGTAAAAAGGAGGGATTGTGTTGGAATGGGTTAAGCGGCCATTCTCTTAAAGGCTCTACTGCTCTCGTAGAGACAAAATTTCTCACCAATCTTGTCTAAATTGTTAACAGACGCTCTTCAAATGATATCAGAAAAAGGTCACAAGCATGCCATGAAAAAAGTTGCTGACAATGAACGAAAACAAATTTCAAAATTATTTTATTTGATACTCATTTCGAGTTCTGATCGGCAAAGCTTTTCAAAGCGGGCTTGGGACTAATTCTGGAAGTATTCATAAAGGTGTCGTATAACCTTAATGAAGATTTGAGGATTGCTTATGGTGAGAAATGTTGTCCCTACCAGATCCGTAGAACCTTTATACGACCACACCTTGGTCGTCTCTAGAGTGATCGCTTAAAACAATATATGACCGTCCCTAGAGTGGCCGTTTAATACAAGATATGGCTGTCCCTAGAGTGGTCGTTTAAATACAAGATATGGCCGCTCCTTGAGTGGTCGCTTAATACATGATATGGTCGTCCCTAGAGTGGTCATTTGATAGAAGATAAGGTCGTCTCTATAGTGGTTGTTAAATACAAGATATGGCCGTCCCTAGAGTGGTAGTTTAATAAAAGATATGGTCGTCCCTAGAGTGGTTGTTTAATTCAAGATATGACCGTCCCTATAGTGGTCGTTTGATACAAGATATGGCCGGCCCTAGAGTGGTCGTTTAATAAAAGATATGTGCGTCCCTAGAGTTGTTGTTTAATACAAGATATGGCCGTCCCTAATGTGGTCGTTTAATACAAGATATGGCCGCTCCTTGAGTGGTCGCTTAAAACAAAATATGGTCGTCCCTAGAGTGGTCATTTGATAGAAGATAAGGTCGTCTCTATAGTGGTTGTTAAATACAAGATATGGTCGTCCCTAGAGTGGTTGTTTATTTCAAGAAATGACCGTCCCTAAAGTTGTCGTTTAATACAAGATATGTTCGTCCCAAGAGTGACAGTTTAATACAAGATATGGCCGTCCCTAGAGTGGTCGTTTGATACAAGATATGGCCGTCCCTAGAGTGGTCGTTCAATACAAGAAATGACCGTCTTTAGAGTGGTGGTTTAATACAAGATATTTGCGTCCCTAGAGTGGTCGTTTAATTCAAGATATGGCTGTCCCTAGAGTGGTCGTTTAATACAAGATATGGCCGTCTTTAAAATTGTCGTTTTATACAAGATATGGCTGTCCCTAGAGTGGTCGTTTGATACAAGATATGGCCGTCCATAGAGTGGTCGTTTAATTCAAGATATGACCGTCCCTCGACTGACAGTTTAATACATAATATGGCCGTCCCTAGATTGGTCGTTAAATACAAGATAAGGCCGTCCCTAGTGTGACAGTTAAATACAAGATATGGCCGTCCCTAGAGTGTTTGTTTAATACAAGATTTGTTCGTCCCTAGTGTGGTCGTTTAATACAAGATATGGCCGTCTCTTGATCGGTCGTTTGATACAAGATATGGCCGTCCCTAGAGTGGTCGTTTGAAACAAGATATGGCCGAGCCAAGAAGGGTTGTTTAATACAAGATATGTTCGTCCCTAATATGGTCGTTTAATACAAGATATGACCGTCCCATGAGTGTTTTTTAATACAACATATGGCCGTCTATAGAGTGGTTGTTTAATTCAAGAAAAGGCCTTCCCTAGAGTTGTAGTTTAATACAAGATATTGGTCGTCCCTTAAGTGGTCTTTTGATACAAGATATGGCCGGCCCTAGAGTGGTCGTTTAATACAGATATGTTTGTCCCTAGAGTGACAGTTTAATACAAGATATGGCCGTCTCTAGAGTGGTCGTTTGATACCAGATATGGTCGTCTCTAGATAGGTTGTTTAATACAAGGTATGGCATTCCCAAGAGTTGTAGTTTATACAAGATATGGCCGTCCCTAGAGTGGTAGTTTAATTCAAGATATTGTCGTCCCTAGATTGGTACTTTAATACAAGATATGTTCGTCTCTAGAATGGTCGTTTAATACAAAATATGTTCGTCCCAAGAGTGGTCGTTTAATACAAGATATGGCCGTCCCTAGAGTGGTCGTTAAATACAGGATATGGCCGTCCCTAGAGTGACAGTTTGATACAAGATATGGCCGTCCCTAGAGTGTTTGTTTAATACAAGATATGTTCGTCCCTAGAGTGGTTGTTTGATACAAGATATGGCTGTCTCTAGATCGATCGTTTGATACAAGATATGGCCGTCCCTAGAGTGGTTGTTTAATACAAAATATGGTCGTCTCTAGAGTGGTCGTTTTATACAATTTATGGCCGTCCTTAGAGTGGTCGTTTAAAAAAAGATATGGCCGCTACTAGAGTGGTTGTTTAATCCAAGATATGGCCGTCTCTAGGGTGGACGTTTAATACAAGATTGACCGTCCCTTGAGTGGTTGTTGAGTACAAGATATGGCCGTCCCTAGAGTGGTCGTTTAATACAAGATATGGCCGTCCCGAAAGTGATCGTTTGATACAAGATATGGCCGTCCCTAGGGTGACAGTTTAATACAAGATATGTTCGTCTCTAGAGTGGTCGCTTAATACAAGATATGGCCGTCCCGAAAGTGATCGTTTGATACAAGATATGGCCGTCCCTAGAGTGACAGTTTAAAACAAGATATGACCGTCTCTAGAGTGGTTGTTTAATACAAGATATGTTCGTCCCTAGAGTGGTCGTTTAATACAAGATATGGCCGACCCTATAGAGGTCGTTTGATACAAGATATGGCCGTCCCTAGGGTTACAGTTTTAAACAAGATATGACCGTCTCTAGAGTGGTTGTTTAATACAAGATATGTTCGTCTCTAGAGTGGTCGTTTAAAACAAAATATGTTCGTCCCAAGAGTGGTCGTTAAATACAAGATATGGCCGTCCCGAAAGTGATCGTTTGATACAAGATATGGCCGTCCCTAGAGTGACAGTTTTAAACAAGATATGACCGTCTCTAGAGTGGTTGTTTAATACAAGATATGTTCGTCTCTAGAGTGGTCGTTTAATACAAAATATGTTCGTCCCTAGAGTGGTTGTCTAATACAAGATATGGCCGTCCTTAGAGTGGTCGTTTAATACAAGATATGGCCGTCCCTAGAGTGGTCGTTTAATACAAGATATGTTCGTCCCTAGAGTGGTTGTCTAATACAAGATATGGCCGTCCCTAGACTGGTCGTTAAATTCAAGATATGGTCGTCCCTAGAGTGGTCGTTTGATACAAGATATGGCCGGCCCTAGAGTGTTTGTTTAATACAAGATATGTTCGTCCCTTGAGTGGTCGTTTAATACAAGATATGGCCATCTCTTGATCGGTCGTTTGATACAAGATATGGCCGTCCCTAGAGTGGTCGTTTTAAACAAGATATGGCCGACCCAAGAAGGTTCGTTTAATACAAGATATGTTTGTCCCTAATATGGTCGTTTAATACAAGATATGACCGCCCCATGAGTGTTTTTTTAAAACAAGATATGGCCGTCCCTAGAGTGGTCGTTTAATACAAGATATGGCCGTCCATCGAGTGGTTGTTTAATACAAGAAATGGCCTTCCCTAGAGTTGTAGTTTAATATAAGATATGGTCTTCCCTTAAGTGGTCGTTAAATACAATTTATGGTCGTCTCTTATGTGATAGTTTAATACAAGATATGGGCGTCCATAGAGTGGTAGTTTAATACAAGATATGGTCGTCTCTAGAGTTGTTGTTTAATACAAGATATGGTCTTCCCAAGAGTTGTAGTTTAATACAAGATATGGCCGTGTCTAGAGTGAAAGTTTAAAAACAAGATATGACCGTCTCTAGAGTGGTTGTTTAATACCAGATATGGCCGTCCCTAGAGTGGTTGTTTAATACAAGACATGGCCGTCCCTAGAGTGGTCGTTTTATACAAGATATGGCCGACCCTAAAGTGGCCGTTTGATACAAGATATGGCCGTCCCTAGGGTGACAGTTTTAAACAAGATATGACCGTCTCTAGAGTGGTTGTTTAATACAAGATATGTTCGTCTCTAGAGTGGTCGTTTAAAACAAAATATGTTCGTCCCAAGAGTGGTCGTTATTTACAAGATATGGACGTCCTTAGAGTGGTCTTTTATTACAAGATATGGCCGCCTCTAGAGTGGTGGTTTAATACAAGATATGGTCATCTCTAGAGTGGTCGTTTAATACAAGATATGGCCGTTCCAAGAGTAGTCGTTTAATACAAGATATGGCCGTCCATAGAGTGGACGTTTAATTCAAGATATGACCGTCCCTTAAGTGGTCGTTTATTACAAGATATGGTCGTCTCTTAATAGGTCGTTTAATACAAGATATGGTCGTATCTAGAGTGGTCGTTTAATACAAGATATGGTCGTCTCTAGAGTGGTCGTTTGATACAAGATATGGTCGTCTCTAGAGTAATCGTTTAATACAAGATATGACTTTCCCTAGAGTGGTCGTATAATACAAGATATGGCCGTCTTTAGAGTGGTTGTTTAATACAAGATATGGCTGTTCCTAGAGTGGTGGTTTAATACAAGACATGGTCGTCTCTAAAGTGGTCGTTTGATACAAGTTCGGCTGTACTTACAGTGGACGATAAAGTGTGAACACACTGAGTGTCATATACTGTCTCGTTGTTGAGTTGTTCTGATGTTATTTCACAGGACTGAAGAATGGTGAAAAGAAATGAATACAATATAGAATTGGAAAGGAAAAGATTTACTGAATACCAGACGGTAAACTTAACCCATTCCAACACAATGACGCTTTTTGATGCCACTCAAGAAAAAGGCTTTTAGTTATTTTTTCTTCATTAACAACGATGTTTTCTACCCCCCCCCCCACTTTAGGAAAAAAAAGAGAGAAACATTTCATCAACTAAACATCAACTAAACATCAACTAACTGTTGTCTGTAATTTCTTTCAATTTGGACCAGTCTAAAATTGTGTCGTGTAATAATGGGTTAAAGAAGTTTAAGCCATTTTAACGCTGATTTATTTGTAGATTTTTCACTTTTCTAGGTAGAATGCATTGTGCAATATCTTCATTTTACACAATGTATTCCCATTATTTTTCTTGGTGGCGCGTCAATGTGTGGGAATGGGATAAAATAGAAAAAGAAGAATTAATTGTGCCTGTAGAAATCCGTACAGTCTGATTGGTTGAAAAGTCAGTTTCATATCTTCATTTAAAAAATGAGAACGGAACTACTTTGTATTGTTGCGCACAAAGTTGTTTCATATCAATAATGATTTTTTTTAACCTAAAAAAGATTTGAAAGTTGAAAGTATACTAAAGTACCAAAGTCGTGAAATTAAAACTGACATATAGCTGAATACCCCAAATGCTCTTTCCTATCCAAAAACTAGTAGCTCTTAACCCGTTCCTGTTCAATCCATCGTTTCCACGCCCCTGTAATTTTACGATTAGGAAAACATAGTAGAAAAAAATTACTTGTCAACATTTTTTTTCTTTTTCTACAATATTTTGTACCGTATTGAATGGTTATTTTTCAGTTAAATCCACTTTAATTTTTTGTCTGCAAAACCTTTGAATTTGCACAGGTCTAAACTTTTGTAAAACAGGAAAGTGTTAAAATGACTATCTAACAATAATAATAACAGGGTTCTCTAAAAATTAAAATAAAGTCATTATAAATAGATATCTTCAACTCACATAATCATGGGATGTCATGGGTTCGATCCCCGGCGGCGGCACATGTCCTTTCCGACATTTGTCTCTCACAAATGAGTGGATAATCGTAAACCTAAGTCGGATAGCAGGTGGAGGCTAGGAAAGGATGAAGTGGTAAAGTACTGGTGTGAGAAATACTAGGAATCCGTTGTTAGGTACTCCAGCCGCCGCTATATGACTGAAATACTGTTAAAAGTGGCGTTTAACCCCATTCAATCAATCAATCAACTCACATAATGTACGTCACACTGCTTGATATGTCTACAGCCATCTTTAGACTGTTTCTTGCAGTCAAAACAATATGGCCCACGTTGTTGTCTTGGTATAGCTACAAATTGGAAACGTACAAGTATAGAAGGTCACCAATAGACTTGCAACAAAGCTATAGGTCAAATATATTCTTTAAATCGTTTTTTCGTAACAGAAACTAGTGAGTTTTGTTTAAGATAATTTGATTTTAGTTTCTTCCATCGAAATTACAATTGATTAATTTTGTTTCAGTAAATTGATTTTAGTTTCGTTATCAAAATACCCGAATTCTGATTTGAAACTATTGTTTCATATCTCTTTAAAGAAAAATATGAAAATAGTTCTTTAAAATACTATCTTACACAGGATAACATTTTTATGTGGCTGTTTTTGTTGTTGTTGTTGTTGTTGTTTTGTGCGAAAGTTAGCAGTTGTGAAAAATTTGACATAAAGCTTTGTTTTATTGATATTGTTTTCATTTATAGTACCAGACGGTTAAAAAGAATTCCCCGATTACGATAAAAAAATAAATACAAACGAATTGATAGACTTGGAGTGTATTAGCTGTACTTACGACGCTTCAGTCGCCAAAGCAATAAAAAGGATTAGAAAAAAATGGCAGCCTATGTCGTAGTTGAAAGCTCAGGTCCGGACTGAATAAATTATTTGATTGGTCGGTTGATTCATTAAATGACAGCCGCGATTGGTCAATTCCTGCACATGTGAAAATGTAATGAAAAGACATATAACATATACTTGCCATACTCTTGGCATCCTTCCAAGTTACAATAATCCGTGTTATTACAACATTGTGTACACACAACGATGTCACTAGTGACGTCATATGCTACGTCATCAGCCACTTGTCTCTTTTTGATGCTACATCTCTGAAAGATAAAACAAAAAACTCTACTTTTTGAATGTACACAAAGACACGCTTAATTTCGATATCAATGTAAATGATGGATCATCGCAGTCAAACAAAATCTCTATTGACCAGTCGAATCGTTTATACGGAACGGAAGTAAATATTGACCTCCGACTTTGTCAACCTTTTTTGTTGTTTTGGCGACTTAAAGGCCTACACAATAGCTTATTCAAGCTGTAGTTACGACGTTTAGGTTTCCAACCGGCGATTTGTATTTTGATTCATGTGCCTTATTTTAAATTTTACTAAGTAATTTCGTTTGATATCTCGGTCGAACTAACTTGTTTCAGATTAGAGGGTGTGGCCAAACATCAATTAATAATTAAATTTTTAGTTGCGTCTATCAAAAACGAGCGTTCTGATTAGTCGAAAAAATTTATTTATAACTCCATGAACAAAATTTTGTGCACGCAGCGATTTTGTATGCTTCCGCGCAAAATAGTCCCATACAAAAAAGTATGTAAATTTGTAAAGTTTTTCTTTTTTCGCCCGATGCTATTAAATCACAAGATATGAAGAGAATTCATACATTGTGATTAGGGTTTTTCGGTTCATACCTCCATGTAAACAAAAAAATATTCTCTTCATCTCTTAAATGGTATGCATTCAAATCTACCAACTACCAACCAATTATATATTAGCGAAGAAGTTTGTAGATAGTGAATAATAAACTGGTAGTAATTAAATACCGAATTTATGAAACGAGACACATATAATCAGATATAAAACGAGATCTTGCCGAGTTTTGATAAGTTGTAGATGACGAGTTACATGTGATACATTCGTTATGTTATGATCATTAATGTATTCATGTATTTATTATACGACCTAAATCACAGCAATCAATCGATGAACTTCTTGTAATAGACAAATGATATTCCACGAAACATTATGAGACTTATTATTTTACTTAATTGTTTTCATTCATTTATTTATTTATTTATTTATTTTGTGATGTTTGTGTAATCTCATATGCATTTTGACGTTGTGATAGCGAAGAAGAAACTGTGTTATTGTAGTGTTCGGCTCATTTTTGCAAAGTTTTAACACCAGTATAATATAATCCGTGTAATATCAGACACATCCAAAGATTTAGTTCACCCCATACCTAAGGTTATGTAATTTTTAGTTTCGTCTATCAAAATCAAGAGTTCTGCTTGGCCGAAAAAAGCAAAACAACATACCTCCAGGAATAAAGATTTAAGCACGCAACTTTTTGGTTTGCCTGTGCATGAAATAGTTCGATAAAAATGTATCAAATTTGAAAAATGTTTGCTTTTTTACTTTTTATCTATTTATTTGTTTATTTTTTTTATTTTTTCATTTTTCTTTTTTTTTTTTTTTTTTTTTTTACCTTTTTTTTTTTTTTTTTTTTTTTGGCTTGGTGTCATTAGATTATAAGTAATAACTAAAGGAGAATATTTTGTTGTTTTTCTTTTCATGAACTTATAAAACGCACAAAACTTATCAAACTTATGTATGAATCCGCTTCGGGTGTTAATACAGTGTGATTATCATTCTTATTATCATTATTATTTTATTATTATTATTATTATTCGTTTCATACCTCCATGAATGCAGATATATTCTCTTCATCTCTTGAAAAAACAAATTAATATTCTAGGTTATACAAACCATATGCGCCTGTGAATAGATCGGCTTGTAAGACAATTATTTTAAAAAAATCGAAGAGTGGAAACAACGGATACATGCATCCTTACCTCTGTTGAGCGACAACCTGACTTATACAGAGCATTTCCTGCTGAAGTGACGTACTGGTCTATAAAACATTCCTGGAATAGAAACAAACAAACAAACAAACAAATAGACAAATCGACGAACAAGGAAACATAACAAGTAAACTAATTCTTTGAGTTATTAGTAAAAGTGCCAAATATACTGCACAAATTCTGTATACATGTATATATTTTCTCTCTTCCAACAGATGTTTTTGTGTCTTCATATTAATTTTCTGTGTTTTTCTATCCTTTTTTATGAATAAGAGTCAGCTGTAATATAATTGTATGCAATGTACAGGCATATAACACGCCCGTTCTTTAACCCCCTTGTTTAACTCATTCCCACATTATGACGCTTTTAAACACCTCTAAATATGAAAGATTTTGAAAACATTGTGGATAATGAAGAAATGGCTTGTCACAAGCTATTTCTTCATTATCCACAATGTTTTCTACCCTAAAAGGCGAAGATTTTGAATATTTCATTAACTTAGGTTGTCGTCTGCAACTTCTTTGAATTTGGGATGGTCTTAAGTTTTATATTGTGGAAATGGGTTAAGTATGTTTAAAGTCACATGTGAGATTCGAAAAACTGTAATCGCTTATCATTATAAATATAGAATTGATCTATGATCACTCACTGGAACTTTGGTGATTGATTTTGGGGAGACTAGGTGGGATGAATATGAGTAGATTGAGCGAGTTTTGGACAAAATGGGCGTTTTGAACGAAACTAAGTCTACATAATTACGCCCTTTCAACAATTTTTCACAGTGTTCTACTAGCAGATCATATTTTTTTTAACTCGGACAAATTAAATACCTCAAAATCAAGGCCAGCCTCAGGAACAATGGACTATTTTTAGCAATATTGTCGACTTAAACGTCTTAACTGCAGCTTGACGTTTAAGTTGCCAAGGCATCAGAAAAGGTTGACAAAAATGACAACCAATGTCGGAGTTCAAATCTCATTTCTGGTCGATTTATTTGATTGACAACCGAAGTTAGTTGATTGATATGAATGCAACGGCCATAGAGCCATTTAACTTATAAAAAATATTTTAGTTCGATAGCGGCGACAGCTTTGAGCTTACAGAGTTGCTCCTGTCTAGATGTGTTTACTTACGTTCCTAAGAGATAGATAGATAGATAGATAGATAGATAGATAGATAGATAGATAGATAGATAGATAGATAGATAGATAGATAGTGAGTGAGAGAGAGAGAGAGAGATATATATATATAGAGAGAGAGAGAGGAATAGAGAGAGAGAGAGAGAGAGAGAGGCAGAGAGAGAGAGAAAAAAAGAGAGAGAGAGTGAGAGACAGAGAGAGAGACAGAGAGAGAGAGAAAAAGAGTGAGAGAGGCAGTGGCTTACGTCCACTGTCACCCAAGTACACAGCTGGATTTACAGGTGCTGGCTACTAAGTGACTTGTCGATGAACAGTGGGGCTCAAAAATAAAACAACGGACCTCCAGATCACCAGACAAGCGTTTTTTTTTTTTTTGTTGTTGTTGTTGTTGTTTTCCAGTGAGAAATTTTGAATGTAAATGATTTGGATGAGAGTAACTTCATGTTGTTATCAACTCTACTTACCTCCCCTTGAGCGCACGTGGTCACGATATCACAGTAGTGGGGCTTATAGAGATCGTCACATTCCAGACAGTTCAGGGCGCAGGTGCCTGTGTGTGTTAAATAAACCGGACCCGTCAAGCGAAAAGGGACCGTCTGAGAAGGGCGAAAAGTTTCGACCCGGGTCAGACTGCGTGGAATGCGCAGACTAACCCCGGTCGACACTTTTCGCCCTTGTTAGATTCCCTCAATCTAGAATTGTACATGTAATTCTACTATCCTATAAGTTCGTTCTCGAAAAACGATGCCTAACGTTTAACTGTTCGTTTGGAACAAATTTCAGCTTTACTTAATCGGTGTTTAGTAGTTCCAACGTCTTCATTTTCGCGTGTTTCAAATATTAATAGACATCTATGTAATACTAACGTTAAGTTTAAACCTATTTATTTTATATCGATTGGTCAACAAGATCTTCTAATTTAGATTAATTCCTCTCGATTCTGCTTCCTGGAAAATACACCAATACTCGCAGATTATGTGGGCTAATTGCAGAATCAAAATCGATCCAGAGCTCTCGGGAATATAACTCGGGACCTCTGGATTGGATAACCGACGATCTATCTCTCGACCACGGCCACAACACATTTCTCTTTTCATATACTCAATTAGCAACACAGTGTATATCACATGACTGTAGATGAATGTCACAAAACTAAAATCAGACTTTATGAGAATTAGTATTTGTTCAACGATCTAAAAATTCGAATATTTGAAAAGAATTATTTCGAAATGATTTACCATTGATATAAATCCAATTAAGAATGCTAAGACAAATAAGAGCTTTAATTTTCATGTTCGTCCTAGTTTAAACCTGCAGTAAGTCCTAGGGTTCATTTCGTTCTCCGAAACCTCTGGCGATAAGACGAAATACAAATGTAACTTGTCACCTATTAAGGCAACAGCTAAAATCTCCTGATAAAATTTGACCACGGCAAATCTGGTCTTAAAATGAAGTTTAGATTGACGGATCGCGCACGCCATTCAAATAATAAATTTACCAATCAAATCATTCAATTAGACCGAAAGCGAACTTTGACCTCCAACTTTGATTTGAAGAATTTGTGTCGGTTTTGAGACTTAAACGTCGTAACTACAGCTTATTTGCTTAATTAAGCTGTACTTACGACGTTTAGGTTGCCAACCAACACATTTACTTTTTTGTTACATGTTACTAGACATTAGTATGTTTTTTTAAACAAAAGTAACGCCGTTTGGTATCTTAATAGGGTTTCATATCAGAGGTGAGTGGGCGGGGCCTACGACCCGCTAAATAGCGTTTCCTTTTCCATGTTGCATTTGATCCAAGATCTTGCCTTAATACTGGCCTATATGTACATTATAAAAGCCTCACTGAAACAGTAGAACAAGTCAAGCATATATAGGTCGTCTTTTGTACCTTCGACAGAATTTGTTGTTCTGAGACCATGAGAAACATGAAATTGTTACGGTTTTAGGGGGGGGGGGTAATTTGTAGTGAGATATACAAAGCTAGAAATCATCAGCCAGATATATGGCCAATTGTAGCCAGTATAGACAGAATCGACTCATTCTAGATTGATGGTCCTTTTCTCTGAAAAGATTAGCGTTGTCTACAGACTCTGTCAGACATCTGATTGGTGACAACTTCGAAACCGGAATTACCTTACAACGAACCAATTTACCATTCATTCAGACCAGACATGAGTTTTGAACTCCGACATTGGTAGCCATTTTTGATAACCTCTGGGTTGGTTTGGCGACTCGTTAACAAACTATTCTGCCTTTTATTGCGTGATTCTGGTCATACAATTTGCAAACTAACAACGTTTAAAATCAAAGCGGGACTTCATATCTGAGTCGGTGGGCGTGGTCAATGAAATAAGTGGGCGGGGCCAGCGATTGATCATTTAGGATAAATTCGGACGAAACTTCACGGAGGCGAAAGTAATGCGTCTGTTTCAGGGGAGGTAATTTGCTATGCAAATCAGGAAACAGTCAGTGAAATATATCGCTAGTTAAAGCCTTTAAAGACAGAGACGAACCATTTGGAGGTGAGGGTCATTTTTCCTGAATGGGTAAGCTTTTTTCCACGATCTCCGTACGTTTCAAAATGTCTTGCTAGGTCACTGTTACCACGGATCATGGCCCGAGACGCAAGCCTTGACAAAGTCACGCATTAGCTTAGGTAAATCCTTGGCTAATTCAATAGTCTATCATCTTACGTCTAATTGTCACATCATTTTTTGACGAATATCTTCACAATATATCATTTTTTTTTTAATTATTTCCTTCGCGTATTCATACAGTGTGATTAGTTTTTTCGGTTCATACCTCCATGAAAACAAAAAGTATTCTCTTCATCTCTTAAGAAAATAAACCTGTTGTGATTATCCGTCACAGTGAATGGTGACGGTTATCTGTCAGAATCTAAACTGTTTCATGTTGAGACTCTTAATTTTTGACTTTGATCAACATCCCAGAAATAACAAAGTGATTGATTACACATAACTATGAGGTTTTTTTAAATGAGCAAAAGGGGCAGAATTTGAACGAAATGAGCGGAAGGAGCAGAATTTGAACGAATGAGCGAAATGAGCAGAATTTGAACGAGATGAGCGGAAGGAGCAGAATTTGTTCTAAATGAGCGGAAGGAACAGAATTGAACGAAATGAGCGGAAGGAGCAGAATTTGAACGAAATGAGCGAAAGGAGAAGGATATGAACGAAATGAGCGGAAGTGGTAGAATTTGAACGAAATGAGCGGAAGGAGAAGAATTGAACTAAATGAGCGGATGGAGCAGAATTTGAACGAAATGAGTGGGATGAGAAGAATTTGAACAAATTGAGCGGACGTTGCAGAATTTGAACTAAATGATCATATCAGGTGACCTTAACGATATGCTGTTCCCTCCCACTGGAAAAAGTATGTATACCTTTTTATAAACAATTCATATTATTCATTATACATAATCCAGTCGTAGATTGGCTGCAAAAGAAAATCTCTGTTTACATTTTAACATAAAGCGGATAATTGTTTGTCTGCGTGTAAGATCGATTCATCTTTCTTTGAATGAACAAGAAAAACTACATTTCCACCAGCGGTGGATACAAAATATGTTTTTTTTTTGTTTTTGTTTTGGGAGTTTTTTTTGGGGGGGTCGGGGGGGAGGTTACTCTTAAAGCGAGTCATGTGGCGCGTGCGTTACAAGGCAACCTAATGACGTCATCAGTGTCTTTGGTCCCGCGTAGATGACCTTCAGTAGCGTACAATGAACAAAAGCAGGGTTAAATCTGAGTTTCGTTGTCTGCGCATGTCATATTCTCCGAAGATTGACGTTGTCTGCGCATGTCATATTCTCCGAGGATTGACCTGTCTATGGGACCGTATCACTTATCCAGATTGGGATAAATATAACTACGTCGTACGCATAACTCCATATTATATCGCCAAAAAGTAGTAAGTGGATAATTGCAATAAAAACAACAATGTTGAGAAATCAAACTTAACTGTCGCCCCAAATTCATTAGAAAAAAAAAAATATTCTAAATTGCGAAAGTATTTATGTCTTACCTGTGCTCCAAGAATAGGAATCAAGAATTCGAAGCGTGCATTTCATGGGCGCTGACATTTTGAATGTAGTTCGACGGAATCGGCCGAGTTGTCACGAATGACACTACCCAGAATGTTCAAATTGGATAGGTGAGTATTTGAAAAATGCCACCTATCGGAATATAACGCAGTGAGTTTATCATTTTGTGAATAAGATCTTCAATAATGGGATGTCATGGGTTCGATCCCCGGCGGCGGCACGTATTCTTTCCGACATTTGTCTCTTACCAATGGGTAGATAAACGTAAATCGTAAAGTGGGATAGCAGCTTGAGGCTAGGAAAGGTGGTAGTGTTAGTATCGGTGTGAGAAATACCAGGAATCCATTGTTATGTGCTACAGCCGCCATGATATGACTGAAATACTGTTTAAAGTGGCGTTAAACCCAATTCAATCAATCAATCATATTTCCGTGAAAACAAAAATATTATCATGATTTCTTATAATTTAATTTCATCAAGCGAAAAACTTTACAAAATTAATTTTGATACCTTTTTGTATGGAACTTTTTTGTGCATACAAAATCGCTGCGTGCTCAAAAATTTTTTCGTGGAGGTATGAAGATTTTTTCGACCAACCGGAACGTCAGGTTTTTGATAGACGAAACAAAAAATGAAATTATTTACAGTTAACTTATTCAAGCTCTGTTGTAGTAAGCTATAAGAGTATCAGAAGTGGTATCGGGTCGAAGACTGGTGAAAATGTCAAATTTGGTGTTTTTCGGTACATTATATGCGAACAGACTTGATAACGCAGGTGCGAGGGGACTCAGTTCACATCCCAGACTGTTTAATATGACCGAGCTGAGTTTGATTTGGCTAAAGTTATGACGTTAAAATCACCAAACCAGCAGAAATACGCAATACAAATGTGGGAACTCAAAGTTCACTGCTGGTCTGAATGATTTGATTGGTGGATTAAGTCTTTGATCGACAGCTTGTCAATTAAGAATTTTTTTTTGTATGAAGAAACGTTAAGTCAGTAATTATCCGCACACCGCATAGCACAAGCTGATCTAAGCATTAACCTTGCGCTTATGTTGAATTGACCTGACCCCGCCCACTTATAACGTTGGTCCCGCCCATTGACTCCAACGGGAAGCCCCGCTTCGATTTGTATCGGCGTTATTTTGTAAAATCATGGCCAGTATCATGTAACAAAAAATTTAAATGGTTGGTTGGTGACCTAAACGTCGTAACCACAGCTTGAATAAGCTGTAGTTACGACGTTTAAGTCTCTAAAACCAACGAAAAAGATTAACAAAAATGGCGGCCAAAAATGGAGTTGAAAGCACTGGTCCGAGCTGAATAAATGATTTGATTAGTTGAATGATTCCTTGTTTAACAGCTCCGATTGGTCAATTGTAGGTACTGTGGCCCATAGGCTCACTTGAATCATTGTTTGGTATCGATACATTTCTGCTGAAACATTGTTGTATACACGCGATTCTAAGGACAACAGTATTTCAGCGGCGACTGGGGCACCTAACAATGGATTCCTGGTATTTCTCACACCAGTACTACCATTACATCCTTTCCTAGCCTCCAGCTGCTATCCTATTTAGGTTTACGATTATCCACCCATTAGTGAGAGACAAATGTCGGGAAAAATATGTGCCGCCGCTGGGGTCCAATAACGGAAATGAATCCTTTATTAAAACTTTACTTCGACTTTGATAACAAAACTTAAGTATTGTTACTTTGTTCCTGAAAAATTCTAGAATAATTGTAACAAATTTTGACATAAGGACAATTTTGAAAAGTTGATCCGTCGAGGAAAAGATCAAGGGTCATTTCGTCAATCGGCATCCAAAACATCGTACATACAGCCTAATCGACGAATCGCCGCTGTCAATAAAAAGAAAAAGGAAGGGTAATTATATTATCTAGTATTTAAACTGGAAGTGAACTTGAATAAGCTGTACTTACGACGTTTTAGTCGCCAAACTTACTAAACTCCTCTCTTAAATGTCGACCAGTGACGTTGTTCAAAGTTCATTTCCAATCTAAATGAATTACTAGATTGATAGATTAATCCTTTGATTGACAGCCTCGGTCGGTCAATTGACCAATCGCTGGCCCCGCCTACTAAGTCCGTTTGCTATGCCCATTGACTCCAACAGGAAGTCCCGATTCGATTTTTAAACGGCGTTATTTTGCAAAATTCATGGCAAATAATATGCAACAAGAAAGAGAAAAGTTTTTTTTGCGACCTAACCTCATAGCTACCGGGCCGCCGTCATAGCGCAGTCGGTAGCGCGTCAGACTCCTAATCTTCAATCATGGGGTCATGGGTTCGATCCCCGGCGGCGGCTCATATTCTTTCCGACACTTGTCTCTCACCAATGGGTGGATAATCGTTAACCTAAGTGGGATAGCAGCTGGAGGCTAGGAAAGGATGTAGTGGTAGTACTGGTGTGAGAAATACCAGGAATCCATTGTTAGGTGCTCCAGCCGCCGCGATATGACTGAAATACTGCTAAAAGCGGCGTTAAACCCCATTCAATCAATCAATCAATCAATCATAGCTACCGCTTGAAAAAGGTTCAGTTACGACGTTTAAGGCTCCAAAGCAAAAAAAAAAGTTTTACACAAATGGCGGCCAATGTCGAAGTTCAAATCTCAATTCTGGACTGAATGAATAATTTGATTGGTCGATGTATTCCTTAATTGACAGCCGAGAATGGTCAAACAGTGGCGTCATCGGCCAAACAATAGCTGGTGTTTTGTTTTTGTTTTTTGTTGTTGTTTTTTTTGTTTTTTTTGGGGGGGGGGGTGACTCGTTAATCTACTTCTAAGTTAAAATGTCTCTTGATACTCAGACAATCAGATTTCAATAATTTTGATAGGTGAAATTAAAATTCAACTATTAATAATGATTGACAGTGCGATTAAACATAGCACTACCAAAATACACCTTTAATCTCTACAACCGATTAAATTGTTATAAGTTAAAAAACAGTTAAATGCTTAGGATTACAAAGGGGTTACAACTTAAAATGTTTGACCCATTCCTATATGGTCGCCCATTAAGAGCTTTTGTAAACATTTTTGGAATATGAAGAAATTGCTAGTTACAAGCGATTTCTTCTTTCCATTTTTTTTTCAGAAAAAAGACAAAGGTTTCTTGAAATTTTCAAAAAAAAAAAAAGGTTTTATCATCTTCAACCCTCTTCAATATGAACCAGTCTATCCCCCCAAAAGCAGGTTTCATTGCGCTATGTTTTTCCTTTTCCATAAATTCATTTTCATTATTAATAAAGTCAATATCTAGAATATATCTTCAGGAAAGAAAGGAGAATTAATTTGTTACCAACATTATTTTAGTGTCTATTAAATCAAAATAATTATATGTAATCAAGTGTCTTTAATTTACTCATTTCATTTTGTCATTTTTTTTCTTTCCAATTTAGATCAGTTTTGATTTATGTCGTCTGGTAAATGGTTAAATTCAATTCAAACAATCAATATGAGCCGTGTAAAATAAGTTTTACTCAATAATGTCAACACAGAAATAAAGACAAGTTTTAACGCTGATGAACTTTGTAAATAGCGCGATGAAATGAAGAAAATAATTACAGTATAAACTTAGACTAACTGTCTTTCGACAGTCAAAAGTCCTAACTAAACTATCTTAAGCTTTACTTGCGATGTTTCAAAGATAAGCTATTTATAACATCGTATGGTTTCTCCATACAAATCAAACTTTTTTCAATTCTTTACCTACAATCGGCGCTGTAATTGACCAATCGGGATCGCCAATTAAAGAATCAGCCGACCAATCAAATAATTCTTTCAGACCAGAAATAAACTGCAGACTTTGGCTGGCGTTTTTTTTATTTATTTCATTTTTTTTATTTTTTATTTATTTATTTATTTTTTTTTTTCAAATTAACGCCATTAAAAATCGAAGTAGAACATCCTAGCGAAGTCAATGGGCGTGGTAAGGGAGTAAGTGGGGGGAGAAGGGGGAATTGGGACTCATTTCTTCGGATAGGTCTTTATCAACATTTATGTAAGGCCTGAAAAACTTGACTTTCAAGGTGTAGATATAGACTAGCAAAAGTGTGTGGCCGATGACGTAGGTTGTAACCCTTGGCAAGGCTCACAACTGACGCGTTAAATAATTGTGAAATTCAATTTCATTTTCTATTCGGCAACGCTTTTCATAGAAAGATATAGTGGATAATCAACTGGTTATTCCTGATATGAAAAAATATTTCACGAGGATGCGTTGTTAGGCGTTGAAAAAAACGAGTGCGCAGCACGAGCTTTTTAACGCCTAACAACGCATCGGAGTGAAGTATTTTTTCATATCTGGAATAACCAGTTGATTATTATATTTATTATATACCTTATTATATTTTTTTTAATTAAAATATCGAAACCAATCTTTTTGATAGACTCTTTATAATGTCACTGGGTTGGAAAAAAGTAGTTCCTAAATTAAGGCAGAGAGTGAAACTGAAAAGTGTTAACGTCACTCCTGTGACGTTATCAAAATTTATTACACTGAGAAATCCTAAGATTTCAGAGCAAGGTATATAACAAAGATAGATACTTTACTATATCGATTTTATCTATATAGATCTTCATCGTAAACATTTTACAAACAATATCAATATGGTATAAGTACAGATGGAATAATCTTTCGGAGTGTTAGTTAGAAAATGGGAAGAAATAAAAACAACATTTTCACTACATTTTTAAGGTCTTAAAACTACGGATAATTCTTACTTTGAGTTTACATTAACAGTTTTTCCATAGCTTGTTTATGACCTATTCTTAAAGTATTGGTAAAAGCGTCTGTAGACAATTTTAACGAAAATTTCAGGATTTTTTTTTTTTTTTTTTTTTTTTTTTGTGTGTGTGTGAAATTTTGTCCGTACGTGAGCCATGTGTTTTCATAGATTTGGTTTTAATCCGAAAGCTTAATTAACTTCGCAGGCCTTTCACGGGCTTCTTATAAAGAATTGTGTACAAACACACACACACAAAAAAAAAAAAAAAAAAAAAAATCAAGAAAGAACATCAACGTATATCGTTCTTAAAAGGGTCTTCGAAAATTTTCACTTTGACAATTGTTTACATACGCCAAGTTTTCACGAACGTCGTTCACGCCCTGTGAAGAATTAGTTAAGCTTACAGTTTAAGACCAGAATGACATGATCTTTTGACCATCTAAAAAGGTAGTTTTTTATAAACATTTCCTCGTTGGGCGTGTAAAATGTATGACTACAGCTTGGATAAAGCTGTGGTTACGACATTTGAGTACGCCCAATGACGATAAATTCAAGCTGTAGTCACGACATTTTGCACGCATTACGACGATATACTTCGGATTCACTTTTATGTAGCGATAAAGGGAGTTATCTGAAATGCTACAAGTTACTTCGACTTATCAGAATTGTGCGTTTTACACAAAATTCAATCGTACAGTTCCACTTGATTCCTTAAAACTATAAGGTCCGTTGAATTATATCACAATCAAGCAAACAAAGTAGAGAAAAGGGATAGGTAATTGTTTCTATGTAAGATCGACTCATCTTTCACGGAATAAACAACCAGAGCATTTCTTTCATGAGTTGCGGAATTCAATTCGATATAAAGAGTTATTCGACAGAAATGAACTCCAAACAAGGATGGAGAACTGTATATGTTTTGGGTGGTAGGTTTTTTTCATCTTATCTATTGTACAAATGGCAAATCTAATAATATTTGGTTTAACCCTTCTCATGCTGAACCCGGAATATTCCGGTTTTGGCAGGAGCTGTAGACAAGATCAGCCTGCACATGAGTGCAGTCTGATCTTAGTCTACTCCTCCTGCATTTTCTTTTAAAACCAGAGTTATTCATGAAGTTATTTCTCAAAAGATGTTTTGACCATTGAACAAGTACTACAAGTGCTCTCAGCCCTTTGATTTTAATGAAATTCGGAAAGGATTTTATTCGGCGTGACAAGGGTTAATAAAATTTTTTTTCATTAAGGAAAAGCAAGATGTTATTCAGTTACAGCTATCATTAAGTTCATTTTATTTTTTTTAAAATTGTGTGATGTATAATTTCGATGACACGGTAATTAATCCCTCATTAGTTGACCCCATTGCGGTCAAAGAATTAAAGATTAAATCATACTTAAAACAGTGACTGATTTAGAGCTTGCATTTAAAAAAATCAGGTGAATTATTTGAATCTCAAATAGATTTTAAAAAAAGAGTTTCAGGTATGTTTATATTTACTAGTTAAATGAAAAATAAATTTTACATGTATATTTTATATGACATGGAAGAAATCTCACGATTGTTATTCTGTTAGAAATAAAGCGTTTTTGGATTAAATTGAATAACTGATTGAATGGGGTTTAACGCCGCTTTTAACAGTATTTCAGTCATATCGCGGCGGCTGGAGTACCTAACAATGGAATCCTGGTATTTCTCACATCAGGACTACCACTACATCCTTTCCTAGCCTTCAGCTGCTATCCTATTTAGCTTTAAGATTATGCATCCATAGGTGAGAGGCAAATGTCTGAGAGAATATGTGCCGTCACCGGGGACCGAACTATTGGATTAAATATAGGTCGACAAAGAAGGTACATTGCAAATATATAGGGAATATTGTGTTACGGCAATGATACAACATCTTAAATTTGCTTTTCGCTACGGTAGATAATTTTGAAATTTCACGATACCGAATTTCGAGTGGAATACCAATTTTTGCTTCGCAGCGAGTGTAACGATAGAGATACAACATCTTGAGGAGGCAATTTTTGATATTTCACAATACCGAAGGACAAATTTTCCCCGCAGCAAGAAGCAAATACAGGATGTTGTATCGCACTCGTAACAAATTATTCCATTTATTATATACCTATTCTTATCAAAGGAATACTATCAAATAAGAAGAAAAAATGTAAATCTACACGTAATTCCATTCTTCTAACCCATTCCGATTACGTTTATTCGCATTATGATGTCATCTTTAGAATGAGAATGACGTCATCTTAGGCTACCTTATATCGAACCGTAATTGACTGTCAGATACTTCTTTTTCTGACGTGTCTGGGAAGTATAGAAAAAAAAAATCTAGAAATATTTAGGTATACTACAAATAAATATATTCGACTGAAATGAATTATGCAACTAAACTTAATGATCACATCGTTCGTTTGAAAATCACAACAAGCCTTAACCTTGAGTTCCTGTAACTCTTTATTTCACACAGAATATTTTCAAAGTGCACTAAAGAATGCGCATTTTCTTGGGTCTTCGGATCGAATACTTAATTAAAATGTTGATAGAATTAAATGAAAAGTTGAAAGGCATTTCGTTAGTATAAACCATCATTTGTTCGCTATATTGCCTACGTCATCTTTATATGTTCTCTATATGTTTTTTTTTTCAAATTGTCTAAATATAACACGGACAATAAGCCATACCCCTCAATCCCACTTTTCACTACCAAACCAAAGAAATGTACTGTGTAGACAATGACAATACTGCTTGTAACAAGCAAATTCTTCAGTGTCTACGCTGTTTTCTACCATCAAAGGCAAAATTTAAGACTTGTTTAATGCCAAATACCTGAAATTGTTAATTTGTTTATTGTCAAGTGCCTGAAATTGTCGTCTGCAACATCTTTGAATTTGGTCTAGCCTCATACTGAGTCGTGTGTTAATAGGGTAAACGAGTAAATAAAGTATACTTTCTATTTAACAAAAGTCTGGTTTCACAAAGCGATCATTTTGATCCTTTACTTTACGTCAGATCCGATCCTTCGAAACTAGTAACAGCATATAACTGACTATTAACTGCTCTTTTTTCCCCATTTTTCCTCATCTCAACAATTCGTCAAAACAGCATGTTTAACCCATTCTCACACAATCCTTCCTTTTAACGCGTATAAAAAATGAGTTTGAAAAACATTGTGGAAAATGAAGAAATTGGTTATATCAAGCAATTTCTTCATTATCCACAGTGTTTTCAATCCAAAAAGATGAAAAAAAAATCATCAACTTGAAGCTTTTTTTGAAATTGAACCAATCTAAAAACGTTGTTGTACGGAATGGGTTAAAGCGAATATTCATTTTTCAGACCAGACATTTCAAATCCATAACCATGAACAAACGACGCAGCACAATTCGGAAGTTGATGACCATGTCACCGCGCATGTCCAGATCGTTGGGCACTGCTGGTTCCCGATATCCAATGAGCGTCAAATCAGACGCAAGAACGCACGATACAAACATGGAAACCTGCTCCATGGTCGGTGGACTGGACACTCTTGGGCACAAAAGCGTGAGACTCGAAAATACGTATAAAACACATCCTGACTATAAATTCAGCTCCAAAAAAGTCGAAGACACCGTAACAGACATCGTCAATGATTATCTTAATGACGTCACATACGATTACCACGAGGTCAAATTGCTCAGCCAGCAACTCAGTAATAAGATATTAGACGGCGTTAAGAAACTGGGATTCAGCCGATATAAATTTGTCGTGTCGGTGTCGATTGGAAGCTTGCAGGAACAAGCGACTGTTCAACTTGGTTCCCGGTGTTTATGGAATAAAGAAACAGATAGTTTTGTGACGGTGAATTTTACAAATAAATCTCTGTTTGCGGTGGCGAATATCTATGGTCTGTACTTTGACTAGAGGGCATATAGACTTCCTTTTTTACCCAATTTGTATCCGAATAAGGTTATTCCATTTTCGTACGATTGAATATACAGAAACATCATTTCATTATATAACTATCAGTTTTTCTTTTTGGATATATTCAAGGCAGGCGGACAAAATCGCACTCGACAGAAAAAAATCCGTATCAGCCATGTCTGTAGTTTGATGACGTCATCTTTTATCAAAATGACGCCACACCAAAAATAACGATATCAGGGTTGCTTTTACACAAGTTTGTATATCCAAAGTCCGGAATACTATAAAGTAGCAGTGAGACAAAACCTTGTATTAGATTCTCGTCGTGCAGGAAAATTCTTATATATAAGGTCTCGTGAAATATCAAAATTTTCCAACACGGCTCGAATCCAATTCGAGGTTTTGTATAACAACTATAACTAAATATTCCCTACGTATCATTGAAAATGTTTGGTAAACACTGTTTAGATATCCACCTAAAAGATCAATAAAAGGGATATAGTTCATGTATTTGTATATTTTAACATAAATATCATGAAGAAGAAGAAAATTTACATCAAAACATTTCATTATATAACGAACAGTTGTAAGGCGTTGGAAAATGAGTCTGAATGACGAGTTTTTTCTAACACATAACAACGTATTCGAGTGAGAGATTGTTTCATATCAAAAATAACTGGTTGATTATTCTGTTTATTATATTCGAAACAGTTTTATTTTCCAATCGTTACTTATTTCTGAAAATCATATTCGTCATCTTCGGCCCTGCGAACCGTGCGCATTAATATTTTGTTTTCAATAACTTCTGTTAAAAGTCTTGGATTAACTTTCCAAGTGGGTGAGGGTTTAAAAGGATTTTTTGAGGGAAAGTCCATATTTTAAGGCACTTAAGGATTTGCCGTGTCAGGCACGAACATAATGTGGACGAAAAATATACTCTATCCAAGGGCAACAATCTTGTCGTCGAACTAAAGGCCCTGGGATATTTCGAACAATGATCGACCATGCAAGAATGAACTTGAACAGAGTCATCGGATAGGCAGTCTGAGATCACCAAGTCTCCTGATTTGAGCGTATAAAACAAGCTCATGCGGGTAAGAATTGGGTGTCTATCACTTTAACTGTAATATCATCAGTAATCGAGGTCTGAAATAATTTTGGACGTTACGGAAAATAATGCATTTGTTTGATTCAGTCAGTGATAACACAAACATTCAATTATGTTACTGTTTAAAACCAGTTGTTAACACAACAGTTACTTTGGTGCTGAAGCTATGAACGTTGATGTCTTCTCATTTTACTGTTTTTGAATTGATGTTTAGTCTAAGAAATTGGATGTAAGGTCACCGTGCAATTTATTCCTTTCCGCATACCTCGTTCATCATTATTTCAACAGAAAAGTTGTAAAATATGTAGCTTATGTATTCAAAATCTTATTAGAGGATTTAGTCAAAAGCTTTCTCTATTTTAAATTTGAAATAGGCAATCTTAGCTATGAATATTTACCAGAAGCGACCTGGCCCTTTGGAAATAAAAGTAGTTCCCGATTTTCGGAGTGTAAGTTGATATCATCACAAGCGATGATATTAAGTTGATATCATCAAAAGTGACGATATAAAGATTTATTAAACCGGGAAATCCGAAGATTTCACAGCTAGGAATATAATAAAATCAGCTCTTTAATTTATAAATAAAGATATTTTGAAAAACATATAACTCCGTTTTAAAAATGACGTCGTTACTGACTATGGCATATATTTACGAAATGGAATGATTCTGCTCCTTTATAAAAGCATTACATCCGTATTATTTAAGCGAAGAAGAGAATATTTTTTGTTTTCATGGAGGTATGAACCGAAAAAACTAATCACACTGTATGAATACGCGAAGCGCTCACACTTCGCGTATTCACACAATGTGATTAGTTTTTAGGTTCATACCTCCACGAAAACAAAATATATTCTATTCATTTCTTATAGTTTAATAGTATCGAGCGAAAAAAGCAAAAACTTAACAATTATGATACATTTTTGTATGGAACTTTTTTGCGCGGCAGCATTCAAAATTGATGTGCGCTCAAAAATTTTGTTCATGGGGTTATGAATACATTTTTTTCGACCCATCAGAGCGCCCAATTATGATAGACGAAACTGTAAATTAAATTATATTATCCATGGAATAAACATGCAAAACATATTCAACAATATTATGTCACGAAAACACAATAGGTCACATAAAAAATGATTGTTCGTCTTATTTATTTCAATAAATTACCCTAAAGGAGGTTATTGTTGTCTTTGTTGTTATTGTTGCTGTTTATTCTATTTAAAAAATGGGATGACATTTTGATCGTTTTTTCCCTATTTTTCACTTTGTTCTCTTTGCATTTATCCTCGTTTGCAATCGCATTGACTTGTCAATCAATCATGAAGTCTGTAAGTTGTCTTTAGATGCTCTCTGTAGAAGGTCTTGTTTACCGTTTGTCTTTTGCCATCACATAATTTCTCCTGAAAGAAATATTCGGTGTTTTTGTTATTACTTGCACGATAGATACCGACCAAGAATAAAACATATGGGTCTAAAGTCTGTTTTTTATACTTTTGCATGTTTAACCCTTTCCTGTTTTTCAATATTTGATACCAGTCTTCAATTCGTTTGCAGACGAAAATTTAAAGTGGTTTTAATTTAAGAAAAAATCATTCAATATGGAAGAAAATATTAAGGAAAAAGTAGAAATTGCATGTCACAAGCAATTTCTACTTTTCCTGAAATATTTTCCCTATTATAAAATCAGAAGGACTTACAAACTATGGATTGAATAGGAAATGATTAACCAAATCCACACATTAACCATAGGACGATTTAATTGGAAGTTAACTGTTAACATAAGGCGCAACCTGGTCGCCACAGCACATTGGCTAACAACTCTGACGAGTACCAAATTCTACAAATCTGTGGATTGGAATAAAGTGAAGTTATTTTGTGTTCATGGAATTTAACGTATCGCTGACCACCCCCACCGAGTTCCCATAGAAACTTCAATTTTGTTATTAAATGGCGTTAGTTTGTAAAATTTGTGTTCCTAAAAAAACTGAAAAGGTTGGTTGGAGACCTAAACGTCGTAATAACAGCTTCAAAAGTCGACATACCAGCTTAAATTTGAGCAGTATTTACGACGTGTAAGTGTCAAAAACAAAATTGCTTCAAAAAATTGGCAGCAAAAGTTGGAGTTCAATTTTCACATCTGCTTTAAATGAATTGGTTTTCTTCAAGGCGGCTTTTTCGAAAAGTTATTCAGTCCGATATACCAATCGGTAAAAACGCTAATAATTAAATCATGCATTTTCACGGAGACAAACTTATCTTAACCCATTATCAGATGAAACATTTTCAGACTGGTTCAAATTCAAAGAAGCTGCAGACAACAATTATACGCTAATTAAATCCCTACAGCCTTTTTCATTGGGGGTAGAAAACATAGTGTTTAATTACGAAATTGCTTGGAAAAATTAATTTCTTCATTTGCTAAAATGTTTTACAAAGAGATTTTCTTTTTTCAAATTTCATCAAAAAAAAAAAAAAAAAAAAAAAAAAAAAACCGCCGTCTACAACTTAGTTCTTTCAATTTGAGCCAGTAATGGGTTAAAGATTCAATTTTCTTGTCCTTGTATGAATAACGATAAAAGGACCTTATCCCCACTTATAAGGCGAACGTGAGGTTACATAATACCCTTTTCCTTTCCTAAGATATCTTCTATAATGTCATCAATCGAAAAACCACTATGAATTGCCAATGCCACGTCTGATAGGAGATTCTTTTCTACAGCCGTTTTAACTGAAAGAAAAAGCAAACTCCGTTTTTAAAAGTGTAGTAAAACCTGTAATGAACAACAACTGAAGGCATGCAAAAAAATGATCGCTTAATGGAATGGTCGCCTTATATTCCTTTTGTTTGTAATATCTCTGAAGGGTTTGTGAGAACGGAGATATAAACAAATATATTGCAGCATTTATTCTTAGTCATTTGTTCCAACTCATTATGATCGTCTAACTGACACAAACAATAAAAAATGCAGTCACGATGTTTTTTATAACCCATTTCCACACAATGACACTTTTTGACTCCCTCCAGAAACGTTTGAAAATTTTGAGGAAACTGAAGACGGTGATTGTTACAAGCAATTTCTTCATTATTTACAATGTTTTCTAGACACACACACAAACACACACACACACACACACAAACAAGACAAAAAAAAATTAAAAAAAAATGAATATTTGCCGTCTGCATTATCTTTGAATTTGGACAAGACTAAAACTTTGTTGACCGGTAATGGTTCAAACAAAAATGTCCACTTCTATTGCCTTTTGAAAACGAATCTTGATTATTTAAATGAAATGGTCACTTGATAGGGGTGTTAGATTGGGTCAGATTGATTGTGCACATAGGTAGATCTTATTTTTTTCTGAAGAAATGTTGTTCATACTCGCATGAAAACAAACTAAAAAAATATCCTCTTTATTTCTTAAGATTTAACACCATCAAGCATAATTTAAAAAAACACAAAGATTTTACACTTTTGAAACATTTTAACTACTTTTTGAGCAACGATATACAATGTACCATCAGGAAAGCATAGACTAATCAGTTTAAATACGATTTACCTTCGTCCGAAAATTTTCCAAAGACTCCCTCATATGTATTTGTTGTTATCTTCTTGTCACCTGCAAAGAAAGCAAAGGAGAATTATTTAAGAGATGAAGAGAGTAATTTTTGTTTTCATGGAGGTATGAACCGAAAAGATCCCCGACGGCAGCATTCATCCTTTCCGACTATTTGTCTCCAACCAGTGGGTTGATAATCGTAGACCCATGTGGAATAGCAGCTGGAGGCTAGGAAAGGATGTGATGGCGGTACCGGTGTGAGAAATACCAGGCATGCATTGTTAGGTGCTCCAGCCCCGCGATATAACTGAAAGGTTGTTGAAAGCGGCGTAAAACCCCATTTAATCAATCAATCAATGAACCGAAAAACCTAATCACACTGTATGAATACGCGAGGCGGATTCATACATTGTGTGGTTAGGTTTTTCGGTTCATATCTCCATGAAAACAAAAATATTCTCTTCATTTCTTATAATTTAATAGCATCGAGCGAAAAAAGCAAAATCTTCACAAATTTTGATTCCTTTTTGTATAGGACTATTTTGTGCGGAAGTATGCAAAATCGCTGCGTGCTCAAAATTGTGTTCATGGAGTTATGAATATATTTTTTCGACCAATTAGAACGCTCGTTTTTGATAGCCGAAACTAAAACTTCAATTATAAACAGATATTTTCCAATAAAATACTATGATTGTTTCCTTTTCATTCTTATTGTTAGTGTTTTCAACTCTTTTCTATTTCTTGCGCATGTCGTAGAATTTAATTTTTTTCATGTATGGATTTCAACACCAATTTGAAAAATTATTTGGCTATACCAAACATTGTGCAAGCCACATAAAATATTTCATAGCTCAGAAATCTCTTACCCATATAAGTGGGATTACGGTTCCGCCGAAATTCTTATCCGCTACATAAGACTTTTCGATCGATTGATTGGTCGGTTGATTTGGGTTTAACGCCACTTTTAACAGTATTTCAGTCATATCGCGGGGGCTTTAGCACCTAATCGTGGATCCCTGGTATTTCTCACACCAGTACTACCACTACATACTTTCCTAGCCTCCAGCTGCTATCCCACTTCATCTTCCGATTATCCACCGATCGTGTGAGACAGATGTCGGAAAGGATGTTCCCCGCGGCCTGGGATCGAACCCGGGACCCCTAGACAAGAAGAATTACGCGCTACCACTGCGCTATGGCTTCTCGGGCCAGCTGCATTGTCGGGATTTATGATCCATTTTATTTAAGAAAAACGTGAAAATTAACCGAACCACAGGGAAACAAAATTTGGCTTGGTTAGTATTAAGAAAAAACAACTCGTTTTTGGTAAATTTGAATTTATATTAAATTTTTGATTCGTTTCGAACATAATTTCCGTTATATCGTCGAAACGCGAGGAAAATGTCGTAACTATAGCTTTATTAAAGCTGTAGTTACGACATTTTGCTCGCGCATCAACGGTTTCATGACACAGTCTTAATATGCTTCCCGTGTATCAACGGCACTAGGCTCTGGATTAATATGCCCTGGAAAAGAACAAACCCTAGTGAACAGTGGCGAGTCATGGTATCGAACCCATGACCGTCGATTCATCTCAAATTAACAGTTTGCCGTCCTTATCAAGAAACAGAGCAGTAGCTTATTACTAAACGAAGTAATCTTAGACATGTTCACATTCAAACAAGCTGTAGATTTTTACTTAGGTGAATCTTAAAATTCTTTATATTTTAGTCTAAAAATGTGTGGATAATGAAGAATTAGCTTGTAACAAATAATTTCTTCATTTTCCATATTTTCCAAAGCCCTTTTCGTGAGGAGAAAAGAAAAGCTGTGTGGGAATGTGTAAAATTAAACTTCTTTTTCTAGTGGAATACCGAAATTTTGAAACAAACCTTCATCATTTTTCGGTTGGTGTTCTTTTAGATAAAGTTGATCTCTCTGTTTCTCAAGCTCTCTCACAATGTTCTGCCAATTTACGTCCAAGTCATTCGAAGCAGGTTGTTCGAGATAATTGTCGTGAGAATGATCGTTTTTCAGGCCAGTATGATCGTTTTGTTGACTGGAATGATCGTTTTGTAGACTGGAATGATCGTTTTGTAGACTGGAATGATCGTCTTTTATACTGGAATAGTCTTCTTTTATTCCTTTTTCATCCCCTTTTGACAAATCTAAAAATTTGGGAAATAGAAACGTAAATAAAACAGGAAAAAAATAAATAGAATTATTTCCATATTAAGTTTTCTCTTAGAGAAGGAAAACGGTAACTAAACAGTTAATATTGGTAATGGATACAAGTAAATCGTTTTTGTACATCAATTCATTATTAGACGACAATATTTTAGAATGGTCAAAATTCAGAGAAATAGTAGACTGCAGGTTTAAGTTGATTTTTATAAATCAGCAGTAATAATCAGAAAACTTTATTGACATCCAAATATTGGAATATATCGATCGTTAAAAAATAACGTTATTTAGGATCCCCCACCCCCAAGATATGAGATCATTTATTCCTTTTATGACATAAAAACATTTGACTTTTCCAACGCATTCGTCAAAAATCGGCTGATTCCGTACCTACATATAATGAGGTCGATCAGAGACTTCGGAGATCGCCCGAGAATGGCCAAATATTTTCCAACTTCATTTCAGAAATTTAAAAGATAGTTTTTGTTGTTCTGCTTATATTATCAAAATGAAAATACCAACTTATAGAAATGCTTTGACCAAGTTACGCTTATCAGCCCACCAGCTTTTAATTGAAACTGGACGCCATAGAAACATTACCAGAAACGAGAGAATTTGTAAACTATGTAACTTGAATCAGTTAGAAGATGAATTTCACTTTCTATTAGTATGTCCAGCATATGAAGAAGTTAGGAAATTATATTTGAAAAAATATTATTACAATAAACCGAATATGTTAAAATTGATAGAATTATTGAACTCAGAAAACGTGAAAACTCTTAATAGTATTGGAATTTATTATACCAAAGCAATGCATAAAAGAAAAAATGAATTGAACATTGTTACCAACTGAAACTCATTCTTAAATGCCTATGATGATTTATTTTTGAACCTTTTGATATACAATATCAATTAGGACTCTTTCTTCTTCATTATTTCCGCATTTTATTCCTTATTTATTTGTTAAAAATATGTACGTACTCATGCATGTGATTTATTATGTTTGTATTTTGACGATGAACCATATGTGTTCAAGTCAAATTGTTAAATAAATATTCTGTTCTGTTCTGTTCTGTTCATTACATAAACACACGAAGGCAAGTTTTTCAGTATGACGGATTATTTATCTTTTATTTGTTGTCCTCTGTTTCTTTCAAATCATTTGAGTATTAAAACATAGAATAATTTACCAGTGACTCCTTTTTTATCTTTTAATTGTGATTTCTCCAATAAACGTCGCATCTCCTGAAAATAAACGATTAATCGGTAAGTGTGTGAAGTTGGCAGAACATTAGACATTAGACATTCGACCGAATGTCTAACTGGAAAATTAGACATTCAAATATCAATGTCTAACTGCCCAATTAGACATTAGACATTCGATTAGACATTCGACCAAACCCGTTTTTGAATGTCTAACTGCCCAATTAGACATTAGACATTCGATTAGACATTCGACCAAACCCGTTTTTGAATGTCTAACTGCCCAATTAGACATTAGACATTCGATTAGACATTCGACCAAACCCGTTTTTGAATGTCTAACTGCCCAATTAGACATTAGACATTCGATTAGACATTCGACCAAACCCGATTTTGAATGTCTAACTGCCCAATTAGACATTAGACATTCAATTAGACATTCGACCAAACCCGTTTTTGAATGTCTAACTGCCCAATTAGACATTAGACATTCTATTAGACATTCGACCAATCCCGTTTCTGAATGTCTACCTGCCCAATTAGACATTAGACATTCGATAAGACATTCGACCAAACCCGTTTTTGAATGTCTAACTGCCCAATTAGACATTAGACATTCGATTAGACATTCGACCAAACCCGTTTTTGAATGTCTAACTGCCCAATTAGTCATTAGACATTCGATTAGACCATCGACCAAACCCGTTTTTGAATGTCTAACTGCCCAATTTGACATTAGACATTCGATTAGACATTCGACCGAACCCGTTTTTGAATGTCTAACTGCCCAATTAGACATTAGACATTCGATTAGACATTCGACCAAACCCGTTTTTGAATGTCTAACTGCCCAATTAGTCATTAGACATTCGATTAGACATTCGACCAAACCCGTTTTTGAATGTCTAACAGCCCAATTAGACATTAGACATTCGATTAGACATTCGACCAAACCCGTTTTTGAATGTCTAACTGCCCAATTAGACATTAGACATTCGATTAGACATTCGACCAATTCCGTTTTTGAATGTCTAACTGCCCAATTAGACATTAGACATTCGATAAGACATTCGACCAAACCCGTTTTTGAATGTCTAACTGCCCAATTAGACATTAGACATTCGATTAGACATTCGACCAAACCCGTTTTTGAATGTCTAACTGCCCAATTAGACATAAGACATTCGATTAGACCATCGACCAAACCCGTTTTTGAATGTCTAACTGCCCAATTAGACATAAGACATTCGATTAGACATTCGACCAAACCCGTTTTTGAATGTCTATCTGCCAAATTAGACATTCGATTAGACATTCGACCAAACCCGTTTTTGAATGTCTAACTGCCCAATTAGACATTAGACATTCGATTAGACATTCGACCAAACCCGTTTTTGAATGTCTAACTGCCCAATTAGACATTAGACATTCGATTAGACCATCGACCAAACCCGTTTTTGAATGTCTAACTGCCCAATTAGACATTAGACATTCGATTAGACATTCGACCAAACCCGTTTTTGAATGTCTAACTGCCCAATTAGACATTAGACATTCGATTAGACATTCGACCAAACCCGTTTTTGAATGTCTAACTGCCCAATTAGACATAAGACATTCGATTAGACATTCGACCAAACCCGTTTTTGAATGTCTAACTGCCCAATTAGACATTAGACATTCGATTAGACATTCGACCAAACCCGTTTTTGAATGTCTAACTGCCCAATTAGACATTAGACATTCGATTAGACATTCGACCAAACCCGTTTTTGAATGTCTAACTGCCAAATTAGACATTAGACATTCGATTAGACATTCGACCAAACCCGTTTTTGAATGTCTAACTGCCCAATTAGAAATTAGACATTCGATTAGACATTCGACCAAACCTGTTTTTGAATGTCTAACTGCCCAATTAGACATTAGACATTCGATTAGACATTCGACCAAACCCGTTTTTGAATGTCTTACTGCCCAATTAGACATTAGACATTCGATTAGACCATCGACCAAACCCGTTTTTGAATGTCTAACTGCCCAATTAGACATTAGACATTCGATTAGACATTCGACCAAACCCGTTTTTGAATGTCTTACTGCCAAATTAGACATTAGACATTCGATTAGACATTCGACCAAACCCGTTTTTGAATGTCTAACTGCCTAATTAGACATAAGACATTCGATTAGACATTCGACCAAACCCGTTTTTGAATGTCTAACTGCCCAATTAGACATTCGATTAGACATTCGACCAAACCCGTTTTTGAATGTCTAACTGCCCAATTAGACATTCGATTAGACATTCGACCAAACCCGTTTTTGAATGTCTAACTGCCCAATTAGACATTAGACATTCGATTAGACATTCGACCAAACCCGTTTTTGAATTTCTAACTGCCCAATTAGACATTAGACATTCGATTAGACATTCGACCAAACCCGTTTTGAATGTCTAACTGCCTAACATTAGATCAGATATTCGACCAAACCCGTTTTTGAATGTCTAACTGCCAAATTAGACATTGGAAAAAAGGAAGACTTAACACTTTTGAAACATAACATATCAAAATTCCTTTGCGTATGGCATTAAATACACTTAAGTTTCTTAAATCAAATAAACGTTCTTTTAAAAATGTTTTTAAGCGATTGAAAGATAAAATTATTGACTTTCAACACTTTAGATGTCTTTTAACTCATTCGTTCTGATGTCAGTTTGACGCTTATTTCATCTACAAATTGATTGTAAATTTTGCCATACCCTATACCAAACGGAACATTTTGACCAAAATCGATAATTTAATCCAAATTACCGATTGAATGTTATTGTTTTCCGATGACAAAGATGAACAATTTATGATTAGAATTTCAAACGGTTTCATTCAAAGACTTCATAATTCTTTTTAAATCTATCATTGCATGTCGAAAAAACTGATAAGTAAGCTGATCAATGTCTAGGCCAAAGATATGGTCTAGGTAACCGGACAATAGCCCCTCCGGACAATATCCCCTTCTATGTTTTTTGACATGGCGGACATCTTCCCCTACCTAAATTTAACAGGGCGGACATTAGCCCCTTCGCCATTCTGACAGGACGGACAAAATCCCCTTCCTCATATTAACAGGGCGGACATTATCCCCTTCATCGTTTTACTACTGCGGACAAAAGCCCCTTTCTGTAATATATCACAAACAATTCACGGTTTCTGGATTGGATATAATTCCGGTATTTCACATGAAAACCAGTCAAAGATTGAAAAATTATAATAATAATCAATGAAATACTCTGATTCTACTGGCGACTGATATGTTGTAAAAAAAAAACATACAAAATTGTAGCTACGATGTTTCGGTCTCATACCAACACCATGTATACAAAAGAGAAAAAGATAAGATCATATGGAAAAGGTAATAATATAGCTAATACTCAGCATATTCTATTTTGTTAAGTCGGATTTATATCTTCGAGTGTCAGGACAACATATTTCCAGATGGCTTCGAATAGTAAAAAGTTAACACGAGGTTCATTTTAAAGAAACATGCTGGTAAAGAGGGACAAGCTCCTCTTTGCCTTTACCATGACGTTTTCTAGAATACAAATTTTATGGAGTCGCTCGCATAGAAATGTGCAAAAGTATTCAGTTAAAAATTGAGCACTTGTTTATTATTCAATAAAAAAGGAGTAAAATTTATATTAATCTGGGCTTATTGTTCGTTTCGTTACTTAAGCCCGAAGAAACTTGGTACAATTTTACAAAGGGGATAATGTCCGCCGATCGAGGGGATGGTGTCCGCCATGCCCAATTAGACATTCGAATAGACATTCTACCAAACCCGTTTTTAATGTCTTACTGCCCAATTAGACATAAGACATTCGATTAGACATGTTATCATAAAGTTAAAAAATACGAGTAATCAAATAAAGTCAACATTATATCGAATGTCAAATTTTTTATGAAAAAACAAGAAACCCTTTTAAAACAACAATAACAACAACAAAACAAATGGACATGCTTCTTTTTCAGAAAATTCTGTTCAAAAATAGTTTTTTTTAAATTTCACAATATATAACATAGTTTTCCACTGCTTAAAGTGAAAAACAACATAATTAACGCAATCGTCGTATTAGAATATATATACATGTAAATATGACCAGCTGGTGGTAGAAAATCATTAAGTAGAACGGTGAAACCTTTACCAATTTTCTGTTAAGTTTCTGTCACACTACAGCGTATAGCACCAACGTACGCCGACGTATGAGAAATTCAGTCTGTACGTTGGTGTACGTTGCATACGTTGGGCATAAGTTTTGCATACTACTCTTAGTACGCTGTCATACGCTGGCATACGTCGTCGTAAGTCGAGTATGTTGAAAAATTTTGTGCATGCACAAAATTTCCAACGTATGCCGACGTATGGATAGTACGTTACTCATAAGTTTCGTGTACGCTACTTATAAGTAATGCATAGGTTCATGTACGTTACATGTAAGTTACTCATTCGCATACGTTGCCATGCGTAAAAGTCCGTTGGACGCTTGTGTAGCGTGTGCTTAGCGTATGCGTAACGTGTTTGTAACCTACAAGCAACGTACTCCTAACTTATGGGTAACTTATTCCAAACGTTCATCGACGTATTGAGCGTATGTCCGACGCAATGGGAGGTTACTCAGCGTACTTTGAACGTATGTAGAACGTACTGAACGTATTTGTAACTTACGGGTAGCGTATATGCAAGCGTTCTGAGCTCATCTTGTACAAATTTGGTACACATGAGTAAATCATACCACTCAGATTGGTGAGAAATGGAAGACCATGAGAGACTTAGACGAGAATATCAGCTAGCCATATTGAATCACCAAAATAATGTGATTGAAGCTGCTTTGTATGTGGCAAGTAGGATCCGAAGAAGAAGAGGCCAACGCTTCTGTCTGTCGTTTGTGTATGTGACGAGTTCGAGTCAGACGGAGCAATAGAGACTACAGTTTCGTTCACAGACGCCACTGAAGAAGCATTTAAGTCCGAACGAGGGCGGTTATGATCATCATTGTCCGAATGCTGGTTATTTCCGTTATCGTCTGTCTGTTTAGGAGATAGGGAAGACGCCGAACGTGTAGGCGTTGAAGTTTTCTTTGTGCGGCCTCTTCCCGAGTTTTTCCTTTGTTTCTTTAGGGACATGTTTACCGATCTTCAACTACATAAATAATGAAGACTGGGTAGCCAAGAGATAAATATCATACATGTATCTGACGTCACGAACGTCACGTGCACTACAAGCACGCTGTAGACAAGTTTGGCGATCGTTGGGCATACGTTTCTCATAAGTTCTTCATACGTTCCTCATAAGTTAAGAACGCTAGGCAAACGCTGGACGTGCGCTGTTGTACGCTTTCATAAGTCATGTTACGCCAGAGGTAAGCAATGCATAAGTTACTCATACGTTGGACATGCGCTATTCATTCGCTCAGTACGTTGCACGTACGTTTTGCATAAGTTCAAACAGAGGCTTTCTCTCATTTTTTGTTACTTTTCTTCAGCGTATGACAACGTATGACAACGAAATTATTTCTTTTCATGCGTTCGGCGTACGTTGGCTTATACGTTATAGTGTGACAGGGGCATTAACTACTGAAATGCTTCCACACGCCAGGAACGCGTTAAAGACTGGCCAGGCACACGTTCTGTGTAACTTTTAGCCAACGTGTTTCTAGCGTGCTCGCAGCGTATGTGAACGTGTACATTGGCTGTCTCTAGTGCACTGAACGTGTTCGGAACGTATTTCAACTCGTTCGTAACACACTGAGGAATTGTGAGCATGCACGACATCTGTCGATATACTCAGCGTGTAACAACGTGTGTCAGTGTGTCGATGGCGTGTGTGGAGCGTGTTGTTTAAAATCAAACACGTCCCGAACACGCTGGCTAAAACATAAAGGTGCTACTACAGCACTATTACGCTCTAACTATTTCAAGAAATAAAATGAAGTGATCATATAAATAATGGAAAGCTATAACATTATAAGGTGGGAGTTTTACAGTGAAGATTTTACTCAGTACCATATACGTGTGTTCTCGGAGTAGACAAGTAACTAAAGCAACTATGTTCTGGTTGTTTGTGTTACAGTTGTTTGTTTGAAAACATTTAACCTCATGTTGGCCGCTTTTAACATCAAATAAATAATTTGTTTTGTATTGTTTTTTTTATGTTTTTTTTAAAATGGGAATTTATACCGCTTTTGTCAATCTTTCAGTCATATCGCGGTGACTGGAGCACCTGACAACGGATTCCTTGTATTTCTCCTACAATAACAAACATTTCATCTTTTCTTGACCCCAGCCGCTACCCCACATAGGTCTACGATTATCAGCCCCATTGGTGGGAGACAGATAGTCGGAAAGGATGAGAGACCTGTAGACTGACAGTTCGACGCGCTACTAACTGCGCTATGACGATGGCTTGATTTTTATTGTATTTGATGGCAAATGAGTTGCAAAGACTATATAATATGCATAGCGTTTACGAGGACTTTTAACGATAAAGGAATAGGCCGATCAAAGTTGAGAAAATTAAATTCGATGATCTGTTATTTGTATTTAATTGATAAATAATGTACATTCGAGTATTCATTTTAAGTCTTTGAGAGTAGGGCTGCTTCACCATATGATGTATAATTTCGAAAGCTGTTTGGTAGTCGCCAAAACATGGTAACGCTAAGGTCAGGCCAATCTTATGGGTATCAAATTATGACATAGCAAGTGAAGGTATATCAATTAGTGGATTGCTGGCCCCGCCCCTTGGCCTGGGGTGGAGACATAACAACTCAGAAATTTTATAAAATGTCACTATACTCTTTTATTTTGATTAGTACATAAACCAAATACAAATCGATGTTGGACCTTTAGCACGTCTTGGCTACAGCTTATTCAAGCTGTAGTTTGTTTCGACGATCAAGTCACCACACATATATTAACTTTTTCTCAAATGATATGTTAGAAAAATAGAACGTACGTTGTCTTTTGCACTTACAGATTTATCGCGAGATGATTTGGTACTTGTAAACCCCTACATAGGTCATACGACATTTTACGGCTGATGTCAATTATTCGACGCACACTCCTGGTCTCTGTAAGGGGCATAAGCGATTACCTTGCTATTTGATTTTAATCTCAATGCTGGATTTTAATGTGGTTGGTTTTTCAATTGTATCGTGGATAACATAAATGCACAACTCATACACTGAAGGACTAAAGAAACGCAAATTTCAGTTTTGGTTATTTTTATTAGCCTTGCTGGGCGATGTTGTTTCCGTTGTAAGGGTTTACAGTTAAGTCATTACATTAGCAAAGATTGTTCTAAATAACTACACGCCTAAGAGCAGTGGCATTTTAAAGGTATCTACCCCTACTACGGAAAAAGACTAAAAAAAAGAAAAATAATAAACCAGTCACCGTTCTTTGGCAAATCAATGAAAGCTCAGTAAATTCAAGCATATCTAGATTTTTATAACATCTGAAAATGAAACTCAACTTTTTGTCTTGAATTTTTGTAGATATTTCCATCTTTCTGGGTAGAAAACATCCGGCAAAATGAAAATATTGATTGTTACAAGCAATTTTGTCATTTTACACAATGTTTTCCCAATTATATTTCTTAGGGGCGCCTAAAAGCGTCATTGTGTGGGAATGGGTAAACCAATTTAAATCAATCAACCTGCACAAGCTTTAGCATCTGATGAAAAATTTATATTTTTTATGTAAAATTTATTCTTGTTAACCCTGGTTTATACGTCCCGGTGGCTATCAAATTGAGAATACATTGTAGAAAAATAATAAGCAAATTGAGAATGCATTGTAGAAAAAGAATAAGTTTGTTGCAAGCAAATTTGTTCCCTTTCCACAGTATTTCTACCCTATTGAATTCTTTTTTTTTTTTTTTTTTTTTTTAATTGTTGTATATATCATTTCATATATTTAAGTATTTGAGAAAAAGTGAGAAATAAAAAAGTGGAATATAAAAGCGATGACCGTAAGAAGTGTCACAAAGATCTAACTAAGACAATCTTTTTGAACGTGTTAATCCATTCACCAAATTCTTATTACTATATTGAGATATATCATGCAATAACATATATGATACAATGTATGTAAATCTTTTTGTTGAGAATTTTTTTTTCAGATTTTTCTTACTTAAACATTTTTTCCCAAATTTTTCTAAATGAGAAACGTTTTAAAATAGATTTCCTTTACCTCTTGCATTTATAATCCTATCTAAAATGTACAAACTCGTAATTTCCTTAGATATAAGGGAATAGCAAACGACTTCCTTTGTTACTTGTAATAAGGGGAATCGGGTGAAAATCAAAAGCAAATAGCCGATCATTATGAGATATATCCAGTGTACATCCAAAATACCACCCGTGGTCTATTACGCAATCAGAGATAACGATCAGAAGCGTGTAAGTTAATTGTATTAAAACAGCACTTTTAAATTTGATTTACCATTAACCCTTCACAGAAAAAAAATCTCAGAACGAAAGAGGATACGAACGAAAAATTAATAGTCATGTGTACCGAAAATAATGGATCTTTCAAATGTGGAGAAAATCGGCGTAAAAAGTACTCTTTATCGCAATATGGTTATTCTTAGTTGTTGTTGTGTGGTTTCCTTGTTTTAATAAGTCTTTTCAAGTTAAAGAAGTAAACGCAATGATTTTCTACAAAGGACGCCTTTGCTAATTTTGTTTCGAAAATGAGAATTAAAATATGAAAACTGGACGAGAAAGAAATTGGTTTCTAGGTCGGGAGAAAAAAACGATTAAAACCTGTCAACGTTAATATAAACTACCACATCAATGCCATATTCTAAGAGAATTTTAAGAGTACTCAACATTCCTCTGTATTGATTTCTGAAAAAAATATCTGATTCTACGCAAAATAGGAACATTTAGTCTCAGCCCTTATATTCTCTATATAGCAAATTTAAACCGGAACTACCCAGTTAAGTCAAGGGAGTTAATTATAGGGCAATTTTCAGGACAACTCTGTATATCGATAGTGGCCCATTGAACCATTCTCGTTGCAAACATTTGTGGAAATTAATATCCCGCATTAGACGACCCGTATTTTTTAATTATTACTTTTCAAAATAAAATGCTAAAAAAGATTATCCGTAAAAAGTTTAAAAAATAGAATATAAAATCTATCATTTTAGCTGAATCCGCAAATTTTTGTTCGCCAAGCATGAGTTAGAGCGTAATTTTCCTGTTGAAACCGTCACGACAAATGACGAAACATCTATCAAAGCATGAGAATGGTCAAATTTGCTCCCCTTTTTGTTTACGTCGCTTTTATTTAAGAATGTATGACACAACAAAAAATGACCGACATCATAGATTTACTCGCGACTCACTGGATATAGCGTTGTTGGATGAAAATTTAAGTCGATCGGTAAAACAGTTATTGTTCATATTCTGACAATATACACGAATAAACTTGCGCTCCGCTTAGGTTGAATCGCGTAAATTGTCAGAAATGAACTATAACTATTACTTCTTTTAGGCCATGAATCTAGGACAATAGCCCCTCCGGACAATATCCCCTTCTATGTTTTTCGACAAGATCGACATTATCCCCTTCCTAAATTCAACAGGGCGGACATTTGCCCCTTCGTCATTCGGATAGGGCGAACGAAATCCCCTTCCTATTATTAACAGGGTGGACACCATCCCCTCGATCGGCGGACATTATCCCCTTCGTAAAATTGTTCTTAGTTTCTTCCGGCTTAAGTAACGAAACGAACAATAAGCCCAGATTAATATAAATTTTACTCTTTTTTTTATTGAATAATAAACCAGTGCTCAATTTTTAACTGAATACTTTTGCACATTTCTATGCGAGCGACTCCATAAAATTTGTATTCTAGAAAACGTCATGGTAAAGGCAAAGAGGAGCTTGTCCCTCTTTACCAGCATGTTTCTTTAAAATGAACCTCGTGTTAACTTTTTACTATTCGAAGCCATCTGGAAATATGTTGTCCTGACACTCGAAGATTTAAATCCGACTTAACAAAATAGAACATGCTAAATATTAGCTATATTATTACCTTTTCCATATGATCTTATCTTTTTCTCTTTTGTATACATGGTGTTGGTATGAGACCGAAACATCGTAGGTACAATTTTGTATGAGTTTTTTTACAACATATCAGCCGCCAGTAGAATCAGAGTATTTCATTGATTATTATTATAATTTTTACAATCGTTGACTGGTTTTCATGTGAAATGCCGGAATTATATCCAATCCAGAAACCGTGAATTGTCTGTGATATATTACAGAAAGGGGCTTTTGTCCGCAGTAGTAAAACGATGAAGGGGATAATGTCCGCCCTGTTAATATGAGGAAGGGGATTTTGTCCGCCCTGTTAGAATGGCGAAGGGGCTAATGTTCGCCCTGTTAAATTTAGGAAGGGGATAATGTCCGCCATATCAAAAAACATAGAAGGGGATATTGTCCGGAGGGGCTATTGTCCGGTTACCTAGACCATATGTTTGGCCTAGACATTGATCAGCTTACTTTTTTCGACGTGCAATGATAGATTTAAAAAGAATTATGGAGTCTTTGAATGAAACCGTTTAAAATTCTAATCATAAATTGTTCATCTATGTCAAAAACGGGTTTGGTCGAATGTCTTATCGAATGTCTAATGTCTAATTGGGCAGTTAGACATTCAAAAACGGGTTTGGTCGATGGTCTAATCGAATGTCTAATGTCTAATTGGGCAGTAAGACATTCAAAAACGGGTTTGGTCGAATGTCTAATCGAATGTCTAATGTCTAATTGGGCAGTTAAACATTCAAAAACGGGTTTGGTCGAATGTCTAATCGAATGTCTAATGTCTAATTGGGAAGTTAGACATTCAAAAACGGGTTTGGTCGAATGTCTAATCGAATGTCTAATGTCTAATTGGGCAGTTAGACATTCAAAAACGGGTTTGTCTAATCTAATGTCTAATGTCTAATTAGGCAGTTAGACATTCAAAAACGGGTTTGGTCGAATGTCTAATCGAATGTCTAATGTCTAATTGGGCAGTTAGACATTCAAAAACGGGTTTGGTCGAATGTCTAATCGAATGTCTAATGTCTAATTGGGCAGTTAGACATTCAAAAACGGGTTTGTCTAATCGAATGTCTAATGTCTAATTGGGCAGTTAGACATTCAAAAACGGGTTTTGTCGAATGTCTAATCGAATTTCTAATGTCTAATTGGGCAGTTAGACATTCAAAGACGGGTTTGGTCGAATGTCTAATCGAATGTCTAATGTCTAATTGGGCAGTTAGACATTCAAAAACGGGTTTGGTCGAATGTCTAATCGAATGTCTAATTGGGCAGTTAGACATTCAAAAACGGGTTTGGTCGAATGTCTTATCGAATGTCTAATGTCTAATTAGGCAGTTAGACATTCAAAAACGGGTTTGGTCGATGGTCTAATCGAATGTCTAATGTCTAATTTGGCAGTTAGACATTCAAAAACGGGTTTGGTCGAATGTCTAATCGAATGTCTAATGTCTAATTGGGCAGTTAGACATTCAAAAACGGGTTTGGTCGATGGTCTAATCGAATGTCTAATGTCTAATTGGGCAGTTAGACATTCAAAAACGGGTTTGGTCGAATGTCTAATCGAATGTCTAATGTCTAATTGGGCAGTTAAACATTCAAAAACAGGTTTGGTCGAATGTCTAATCGAATGTCTAATTTCTAATTGGGCAGTTAGACATTCAAAAACGGGTTTGGTCGAATGTCTAATCGAATGTCTAATGTCTAATTTGGCAGTTAGACATTCAAAAACGGGTTTGGTCGAATGTCTTATCGAATGTCTAATGTCTAATTGGGCAGTTAGACATTCAAAAACGGGTTTGGTCGAATGTCTAATCGAATGTCTAATGTCTAATTGGGCAGTTAGACATTCAAAAACGGGTTTGGTCGAATGTCTAATCGAATGTCTTATGTCTAATTGGGCAGTTAGACATTCAAAAACGGGTTTGGTCGAATGTCTAATCGAATGTCTAATGTCTAATTTGGCAGTTAGACATTCAAAAACGGGTTTGGTCGAATGTCTTATCGAATGTCTAATGTCTAATTGGGCAGTTAGACATTCAAAAACGGGTTTGGTCGAATGTCTAATCGAATGTCTAATGTCTAATTGGGCAGTTAGACATTCAAAAACGGGTTTGGTCGAATGTCTAATCGAATGTCTAATGTCTAATTGGGCAGTTAGACATTCAAAAACGTGTTTGGTCGAATGTCTAATCGAATGTCTAATGTCTAATTGGGCAGTTAGACATTCAAAAACGGGTTTGGTCGAATGTCTAATCGAATGTCTAATGTCTAATTGGGCAGTTAGACATTCAAAAACGGGTTTGGTCGAATGTCTAATCGAATGTCTAATGTCTAATTGGGCAGTTAGACATTCAAAAACGGGTTTGGTCGAATGTCTAATCGAATGTCTAATGTCTAATTGGGCAGTTAGACATTCAAAAACGGGTTTGGTCGAATGTCTAATCGAATGTCTAATGTCTAATTGGACAGTTAGACATTCAAAAACGGGTTTGGTCGAATGTCTAATCGAATGTCTAATGTCTAATTGGGCAGTTACACATTCAAAAACGGGTTTGGTCGAATGTCTAATCGAATGTCTAATGTCTAATTGGGCAGTTAGACATTCAAAAACGGGTTTGGTCGAATGTCTAATCGAATGTCTAATGTCTAATTGGGCAGTTAGACATTCAAAAACGGGTTTGGTCGAATGTCTAATCGAATGTCTAATGTCTAATCGGGCAGTTAGACATTCAAAAACGGGTTTGGTCGAATGTCTTATCGAATGTCTAATGTCTAATTAGGCAGTTAGACATTGATATTTGAATGTCTAATTTTCCAATTAGACATTCGGTCGAATGTCTAATGTCTAATGTCTAATGTCCTGCCAACTTCACACACTTTTAATCGGTCACGTATCTAATGCATATTAATGGAATTGTGCAATTAAGATAAAAAATGATAATTATCATATAAAGAGTGAAAGATTTTGAGTCATTGTTTGTCAATTGCCATTGTCATTTAGGACCTTGCACGAGAAGATCAGACGCAATGTAGGTTGATAGAAAATGAATTGACTCGGGTTTGATGTTTCCTTGCCCCACCTAATGATCTCCGAAATAAAGTTCCACTTCTGTATGAAACGGCGTAATTTTGCTAAGTTTATGGCCAGTAGCATTTAGGAGAAAAGTAAAACGAATGATTGGTAAGCTGTATTTACAACACTTAACAATTTCTTGTTTTGCAAAATTTTAGATCCGTCCGAAAATTTAAAGTTGATTTTAATTGAAAAAAAAACAAAACATTTAGTGGGGTAGAAAATATTGTGGAATAAGAATAAATTGCTTGTCACAAGCAATTTCTTCTTTTTCCACAATGTTTTCCCGATTATAAAATCACAGAGACGTAAAAAACCAGGGATTAACCTTGAAAGCTGTAAGTCGTTAAAGAAAACAAAAAATCACAATAATGTCGACCAATGTCGAGGTTCAAAGGTCAGTTCCGGTCTTGATTAATTGGTTTATTGCTTTGTGATTTCTTTGATTGACAGCCGCGAACAGTCATATGAGCAGACAAATCAGCCTCAAAACCTTTATTGTTTATTGATTTTCCTTATCAATCCATACAGGCAATGCCCTCATATTTTACCGTCTTTACCGAATTAAAATTTATGAAATTTAGAGTTTTTCATCTTTCTTGGTCGAAAACATCATGTAAAATGAAGAAGTTGATTGCTTCAAACAATTTCTTCATTTTACACAATGTTTTCCCAACTGTTTTTTCTTGAGGGGCGTCAAAAAAGCGTCATTGTTTGGTATTGGGTTAAATCTGAGCACGTAATTCTATTCGGGTTATTATTTCAGTAAACTTGCAGTTAATTTTGCAAGTATGAAATTAAGCATAATTCTTTTCATATACTTTCTTTTAACAAGAGTTACAGCGTCACGAAATATGCCGCCCCTTTGCACCAATTCCCTTTTCTGTGACGTGGTGAATTTAGTCAAAACAGCGACAATATGCACGAAGTCGGGAGACTAAGTTCATTCTGTGAAGATTTCAAGCACGTTCCTCCAGAAATGTAGGAGGAGGTGTGTCTACAAGATGTGTACGCAAGTACGGACGGACGGAGACGATTATACCAATATAGGTTCACCTTCGGTGACGTATAAAAAGCACCAGTAGTCACAAGAAAATTGAAAATTGCCGTCTTAAAAAAAAGAATAAAAAAAGATGCCACCATCTGTAATCCGGAGAAGTTTTATGGGTTATGAAAGAGATGTATATAATTTATTCTAATACCGTTAAAAACGTGTATTTTATTTATTTTTATTTTTTTTTTTTTTTCCAAAATCGATAAAACTATACCTTCAGATTTCGAAGACTTTCATCCGAGAGTGAATTTAAAAACTTCCTCATTGCCAGATCCATTTTGTTTTCTGTTTCTTCTGTTTCTTGTCTTTGTTTATCTACATCTTGTTTATCTACTTTGTCATGAGCCATATCTGCTTTACTTTCTTCAGTTTCAGATTCATCATGTATACTTATCTTTGCGGAGTATTTTGTATCTTTTATCCCGTCTTCTAAAACCTCTTTATTTTGAAAAACTTTAGAATCTTTCAATTCAGGTTTTTGATCACCCTTGTCAGTGGCTTCTTCTTTCTCCAGTTCACTTAGCTTTAGTAATAAAACAGGAAAGCAATTATTCCAATATTTTTGATTGACATAAACATTTCCTATTGACGGCTCGCCAATCAAAACTTGATGTCCAATCAATTTGTTCCTTTCGATACGAAGTAAATGGTAATATAAAACATTTTAGTGATTTGTCGATTTAAACGCTTGGATAATCTATAATAAAACGTTTAGGTCGCCAACGAACAAGTTTTATTCATCTATTTATTTTTTATTATTTTTTTATTTCATTTTTATTTTTCATTTTTTTCATTTATTTCATTTTTTATTTTTTACTTTACGTTCAAGACTATATATTCTTTCAAACTAAAATCGAACCGTCTATGGCAAGGCCATATGTTCGAAAACTGACGGATGACTGCCAATCCTGATATGGCAAAATATTGATATCTCGACTTCAGAAATTTATTTTGCCATAACGAGAGGTGTCAAGGTATGTAAAACAAACACATACAGACAGACAATTAGCATACAAACACATTTTTTCATAAGTATTTTACAAAAGTTATTGTATCTAGCTACTATCTTGGTAAAGGTCCCTACTTTATTATGGTAATGATTCAGTCGTGGATATTCAAGTTTTGCAAAAGGGGGGGGGGCGCTAAATCTGTTCAGTCTAAGGAATATTTGATTCCATTAATTTGTTTAAACATTTGTACTTACAATGTTTCTTAATCTCGTCAGTTCCGTGTAAATTTCATTCTTTCGTACTTCACTTACATCTGTAAAGGAAAAAGGAAAAATAACAACATAGATATGAATGAATGGTCATAAAATCCCAGATTAACAAGACTCGTCACAGGCAAACAGAGAAAAACTCGGAGTTTAGTAAACCAGTCATCTAAAATTAGACAAAACGAGGCTCTGTCGATTTTTATCTGTTTTTGGTAACGAATCTAATAAACCTGGGGTATTATAAACACGAATTTGATATTCTATTTATAACATAACTTCTGACGAGAAGTCGAAAAGTTGAAGTATTTTATGTTTTATTTAGAGTCCTATCCTATTCGTTCCTTCGAAAAGTCAAAATTTTATTGACATGTGTCCATTAAAAAACTTCCACTCTTCTACTTTTCGACCTGAAAGTTGAATGCGACAAGTTGAAGTTAGACGTGCCTTATTTCCACTTTTATATATATGTAGCTGTCAAGCAAATAAACAATCGGCCAATCAAATTCATTTAGTTCGAGAGTGAAATTTGAACTCGAACATTTGCCGTCATTTCATGTAAAGCATTTTTGTTGGTTTGGCGATTTAAACGTCGTAACTACAGCCCAATGACTAAGCTGAACACGCCAACTGACTAGCCTCACCACATCACCGACTCCGCTGACCTCATCACTGACTCCGCTGTTCGTTTAGCATTCAGTCGATTATAATCAATCTGAAACAATTGTTGACTTACCCGTTTTCCTGTTGACCGGTCCACATTCGATTAAACCGGACCAGATAGTGGTCATAATTAGAACGAAAATATGTCTTTCCATTAAGGATTGAATAGATGAAATCGTTTTAAAATCCAGTTGTTTCCTTAATAGCACTTATTTTCTCGATCTGAAAATAATGAATACGTTCCAATTATTTAATTGTTAGATTCGTCTATCAACGGGTGTTATCACTGACCAGATTATATATTCATACGTCCATGAACAAAATTTTGAGCACGCAGTTGGATTGAATGCTTGCGGAAGACATAGGTCCATAAAAATGTGTCAAGGTTTGTAAAATGTTTATTTTTCTTTTTTTTTTTCGTTTGATGTCATTAAATTATAAATGATGAGGAGAATATTTTTCGTTTGCAGGTATGAAACAAACTAACTTATCAAACTTGTTCATACAGTGTGGCTAGTTTTTTTTTCATTCCTCCAAGAAAACGAAATACTATCTTCGTCTCTTAATTGAAACAAAAAAAAAAGTTCACATTGCCTTCATATCCTCTGCTCTTAAAGTAGTGTTTTGCAAGTTTGAAGGACTGAAGATTTTATCAATGAGTCATGAATTGAAATTGGTTTGTTTACAAATTTGAACGAGATAAACTGGACAAGGGTTGTTGTTAAATCGTAACAATAGTGGAATGTATGTATGTAAGAGCCAATATGCTTTTTTTAGTATATAATGTAAGTTAGAATTCTTTTTAGCGACCACCCAAAGGGAGGCTAAAATGTGGTCGTTAAGGAGAATGGTCGCTTAATACATTTTTTGTGACATATATAAGGGATAAGTTTGATTGCTTCTTTAAATCATTGGAGGGTTCTCACTACAAAATATCCTATGTTGATGGAACTCATTAGAACCGTCTCATTGAGACGATTCTAATGAGATCTATCAACATAGGATAAAGTCGATTCTAATGAGATCAATCAACATAGGATTAAGTTTAATAATCTTATTAAAAACAAGAATCAATTGAGAAAATCTTTTCTTTTTGGAAAGTACATTTTCCCACAATTTTCTACCGAACCGAATGAGTTTTTTGTCCAAATAAAATCGATTTTATATGTAGTCTTCTGCAAAACCATTGAATTGGGACAGGTCGAAAATTTTGCAAAACGGTAAAGGGTTATTTACTTTTACAGAAAAGTATGACAAGCAGATTAACGCCCTTGTAAAACTTCTACTGTAATTAATACAAGGCTTAGAAACTTTCTTATTTCTAATTAAATCAAAATTTGGAACAGATTATTATTATTATCATCGTTATTTTATTTGAATGACAAATAAATGTTTGCACAAAGTCTTCGAGCGTAATAAGAAAAAGGTTGATAAATCTGAATAGGAAAGAAATATTACTCAAGATAACGACTTGAACACGTATGGTTCATCGTCGATATACAAAACATTATAATACAAATATACAAAGGTATTAACGTACTTAAGAATATAAATTTCAATGTATATGTTGAAATTATGAATAGTGTAGAGGTCTCTTTATCAAGGTTAAATTTGTATGGCGTTTGCTTTCCTATTTAATTCCAAACTTGTTGAACGTAAATGATTAATGTTAGTATTCAAGTTTTATTTTCGTTTGTCGTTTGCCTTTATGGAATAAAATCCAATTCCGTTTAGAATTTTAATGTTTTCTGAATTGACTTAATTCATTAAACACTTGGTCTCTCGTGAAAATACGTTTTAATGTATATAATTAGAAAATCTCTGTAAGCCGGACAGATTAAGAAAAAGTGAAATTAATCTTCGATTTCATAAAGATTACAAAGTGAACAAATCCTTTCGTTTCTTGTAATATTTAAGAAACTCAAATAAATGTGTAATAATCATTTTTATCAATTTATTGATTTGAGCCCATGCGCGACATTTCTAACAATTACACATGTGCGCCGAGTAAAGACTCATATCAGCCTGTGCATCCGCACAGTCTGATCAGAGTCTTCACTCTTCGCTCTGTAGATAGATACTGACCCAAGGCTTCTTTAAACAATCAGCGAATGATCTAATTTCCCCGAATGGCTGCCCAGGGTGCTCAATGTGTGCGAGTCACGCACATGCTAAATTGTTGGAAATGTCACGCATAGGCTCATTTTATTTTGAGTGGGGGTGATTGACGGATTGCTCGCCCCGCCCTCCGGTCTCCAACAGTACAGGCGATTAACCCTTGTCATGCTGTATAAATTACTTTACTGAATTGCTGTTAAATCAAAGTGCTGAAAGCACTGATAGCACTTGTTGTTCAAAAATCAAATTTTTTTTAGAAATCAAATTCAAAAGCAACTCCGGCAGGAAAAGAACAATCAGGAGGTGTAGACCAAGATCAGAATGCACTTATTCCGGGTTTAGCATGACAAGGGTTAAGATAAGTCGCAAAATTTATTGCCAATGATGTAAAATAAAAAGTAAAGAATGTTTGGTTGGCTGCTTAACCATATCCCCACAGAATGACGCCTTTTTACGCCCCATAAGAAAGCATATTTTGAAAACATTGTGGAAAATGAAGAAATTGCTTGTGACAAGGAATTTCTTTAATATTCACCATGTTTTCTTTCCTAAAAGAAAACGAATTTTAAAAGTTCGTCTACAAAAAATTGTCGTCTGCAACTTCTTTCAATTTGTACCAGTCTAAAAGTTTGTCTTGTTGAAATGGGTTAAATGCTAACTACAGCTTGAATAAAATATCGAAGTAAAATCTGTTTTTTTATCTGTTTATAGTAGACTCGTTTTAGCCATTACCAGACGGCAACAATTTTAGACTGGTCCAAATCTAAAGAAGCTGCAGACGACAATTCTGAGTTTGTGACATCTTTAAAATCTGTGAGTGTGTGTGTGTGTTTTTGTTGTTGTTTGTTTGTTTTCTTTGTTTATTCATTTATTCGTTTTTTATTTATTTATTCATTTATTTTAAGGAAAACATTGAGGATAATGAAGAAATTGCTTGAAAAAGCATTTTTTTTTTCAATTTTCAACAATATTTCTACCCAGAAAAATAAAAAAAAAATATATAAAACTTTGTAAACTTTCAATTGTCGTCTGCAACTCCTTCCAATTTGGACCAAAATGTTGCTGTGTAGTAATGGTTTAATATCCTCTTTATATCTGTGGTAACTGTTTTCGTCTTTCTATTCTTTCAAATTCATCCATTTAAAGAATAATCTAGTTTCCATCAACATTTAAGAATACCTACCTTTAGCAAGCCTTAGTAAATTATTATGTCCAAATCATCGATTCTGAATAAAGAAAACTCAATATCATTTAAACGAATATCCACCAATCCTATAAAATTGTTGTCGAAGTTTAAATCACTTTGGTAACATTCCGCTCGCATCTTTAAATACCTAAACCCGTCCGCCCAAATGACGCGCGACAAGATAACGAGCTCAGCCCAAAAAGTAGGCTCGAAACTGGCTATCTAAATAAATTCGCTGTTTTGTTTGAACAATGTCACGCCTTTAATCCAGCTTTGAACAGGAGTAAAATCTTAGTTTGAATTCAAACTCAGTTCATTTTGGTAGATAAATGTTAATTTATCATTATCACACGGGTGTGTTTGTTTTCGAGATTTTGGTTTAGAATAACACTTTACAAAAGTGTAAGATTCTTTAAGAAATACATCTGTAATGATTTGGTAATGTTTTGGCCTACTTGGAATTCGGAAATTACGAGAATTCTTGATTTAGTTCTGGTATAAATTGAAAGAAGTTGCATATCATTTAAAAAGGTGCTATTTTTTTTTTACTTGTAACAAGCAATTTCTCGGTGTTTTTTGTTTGTTTGTTTGTTTGTTTCTTCACAATTTGTTCGATAACTACATATGTTTCAGTGGTAAAAATTCGGAACCACGTAGGACTCCTAGTCATGGGGTCTTGGGTTCGATCCCTGGCCGAGGGAGGCGAATATCTTTTCCGACCTTTGTCTCCCACCAATGGGTGGATAATCGTAGACCTAAGTGGGATAGCAGCTGGAGGCTCGGAAAGGATGTAGTTGTGGTACTGGTGAGAGAAATACCCATTGTTAGGTGCTCTAGCCACCGCTATATAACTAAAATTCTCTTAATAGTTGCGTTAAAGCCCGTTCAACCAATTGATATATTTGGTAATAAATTAAATGTGGCATCGATGGTTTTTTTCACATCGCAGATAAATAATTATATACACGTATACGTGTGTGTTTCTTATATTCAGACAAGTAGATTTACAAAAATCAGAGATCGGTTATCAAAATAGATATGATATTTCCTTAAAATCCTATAAGCCTATTTCACCTATTTAACCCTTTCCTTTTTATGAATTTTTAGACTGGTCAAATTTGAAAAAGGTTGCAGATGACAATGAAAAATACATGCAATTTGAAATCTGACCATCCTATGTGGTAGAAAATATTGTGGGAAAAGGGGAAATTGCTTGTTACAAGCAATTTCTCCTTTTTCCACAATGTTTTCTCAATTATAAAATCACAGTGATGTAAAATCTCGGATTTGTCCAGGAAAGGGTTAAAGATTACGCATGGAAACTTGCGATGAAATATATGACAGCTTTGTCATGCCACAACACGTTACTTCACTCTTCCATTAAATATATTGGATAGCATTAGACAGGAGTAAGCCTTCCGGCGTTCAGGAAAAAAAGCGAGCGCCCTCCTCTGGAAACAAGCTTTGGTCGATGATATGTAGATAAACCCTTTCCTTTTTTTTATTATTATTTTTTTTTTTTGACTAGTCTAAATTGAAAAAGGTTGCAGACGACAATGAGAATTGGATGCAGCTTAAAACGGAAGCATTCGACGTGGTAGAAATTATAGTGGAAAAAAGAAGAAATTGCTTGTTACAAGCAATTCCTTATTTTTCCATTATGTTTTCTCAAGTACAAAATCACAGAGACGTAATATCAATCAATCGAATAAATCAATCGTTCGTAAATATTGTCATCAAGAACGTGATTAAATCTGGGGTAAGGTGTCGCTCTCATAATTGTAAGGTCCTGAGTTCGATTTTGAGAGCAGCTATCGCTATTTGTTCTTTCATAGCGCTGTCGGTAGCGCGTCAGACTCCTAATCGTCAATCATGGGATGTCATGGGTTCGATCCCCGGCGGCGGCACATATCTTTTTCGACATTTGTCTCTCAACAATGGGTGGTTAATCGTAAACCTAAGTTGGATAGCAACTGGAGGCTAGAAAAGAATGTAGTGGTAGTACTGGTGTGAGAAATACCAGGAATCCATTGTTAGGTGCTCCAGCCGCCGCGATATGACTGAAATACTGTAAAAAGCGATGTTAAACCCTATTCAATCAATCAATCTTTCAGTTGCCCACACACTCGACGTGAGTGAGGTATATACTCTAGGAAACAGAACCAAGTAGGATTATTCTAAATTCGAGGAACCGGTTTCCTGATCAATGTAAAATTGAATGATTGATGTTTTCTTCATATCACAGATTTTAATTATTTTCTTTCTCTCTCGTTTAAATAATTTGAATACACTATTCTTAAACGTAGTTTTGCGTAACTATGAAGTATTTAAAAAAAAAAAAAAAAAAAAAAAAATAACAAGGGTAATTCACAAATAGGCTACGTAGGCTTTGAATCTGTTTTCGGATTACACCGAGATAGTTGCAATGTGTATTGGGACATTCGCGTGGTGCGTATAACCGTAGTAATCACGCATTCGGTTTGAATTCGCTCAAACCAACGTCATTGTGACGTCATCAGGAATTATGTTCGCTGGCTGGTTTTCAATTCTGTAAAATCTCATAAGAGTGTAGTATTAATGGAGACATGCGCTAAGCATTTGTTGTGACGTTGGTTGTTTCCATTGTCAATTTGTTTTCTTCTATTGAATTTAGGTCATATGCAAATTAGGTCAAGCGGTGTCGATAACCGTATGTTGTGATTTTTAAAAATAACTTGGATTTCCGTTGATGCTTTCCTAGATAACCACAAAAAAGCCAGTTTCAGTCTATCAGATAATATTTAGGTATTAAATGTTCGTTTGAACGTATTTTAGAGCTAATTGGGAAAATGTTCTTATCTAGGATCAGAAACATCGATACCTCCTACAGGGATTGGTTCACCTCTTCGAGCTACCAGTAAATATTATGTACAGTGTATATGCAAAGCAGTGCAATGATTACGCACTCGGTGGAGGTTGAACAAGGTTGACCCTGGGCATTTATTTTCGCGTTTCACATGAGGTCAATCTCTCTAAATATTTATGCGTTTCTAAAATCGTTAGAATACAAGTCCAACATTGTCCGTCTGACTGTCAAAAACTAATCCCTAGATTTTTTTCTTTTTACTTCAGGAATACGGCTTTCATAGTCAGTTTACTAGTATCTTTCGTCAATACAAGCCTATTTATATTTCGTTCAATGACATTTGCCAAAAGCAATGATTTAGGTCACATTTAAAAGAAAAATAGCCATGGCGTGGGTACTGATTACACACACTTTGTGGTTCAGCGATTGTGCAACTTTTATGCAAGGAGTTTGTTTTGAAAGAGTTCCCTTATTTATAGTTTGGGGCTATTCTACTTTTAGGAGTCAATGGTTCCACCCCGGCGGCGGAGCATATCCTTTTCAAGATTTGCCTTTCGCCAATTGGTGGATAATCTTAAACCTAGATTGGATAGTAGCTGGAGGCTTGGAAAGGATGTAGTGGTGGTACTAGTGCGAAAAATACCAGGAAACCATTGTTATATGCTCCAGCCGCCGCGATATGACTGAAAATACTGTAAAAAGTGGCATTAAACCCCAACCAACCAACAAACCAAATGATAGATCAGTCAATCAATCTATCTATCTATTTTAGGACTCCCGTAATATGATCTTACTGCTATATACCAAGTTTCATGAATAAAGTAATGGTATAGCATTAGTTTTTAAATATTGTCTTCGAACTTTTTATCTGAGCATGCTATCAAACAAACGTAAAGACCCTCATATATCAAAACGCAATGGCGACAATAAATGGGTAATTGATCAATCACTTTCTCCTTTAGCCACGCCCACTGTCTCCTTTAGCCACGCCCACTGACTCCGACAGGAAGTTCCACTTCGATTTTTAACAGCATTACTAAATGGCGTATAGCATGAAGTAAAAAATAGAATGGTTGGTTGGTGACCTAAACGTCGTAACTAAACCTTGAAAAAGCTGTAGTAATGAGGCTTAAGTCGCCAAACCAACAAAAATGTTTCACATGAAAATGCCGGCCAATGTCGGGATTCAAATCACGATTCCAAGGTGAGTGAATGATTTGATTCGAAATCCCGCTTTTCACGCCCCCGTCCATCAATCAATGCGCTGAAAGCCTGAGATATGTATACAGGAGATATATAATCTGGGCAGAAAAAGTTTGATGGTCGAATAATCGGAGGTGCCACTTTTTACCCAAATCTACTGTCGATTATGCGCAGATCTACCAATTTGTGCGCTAGGGGATACAACCTGCCCGCAATAATTTTCATCACGTTGAGGTATTGTAACGATATATTTACATGTATATATCGTTACATATTTTTCACCCGATCAAATTTCTTTGAAGGGATCTGATAAAGGCCACCCAAGGATCCTTCCTGTGAATTTTAGTTGAGATTGGTGGAATTATGTTAATTATGTTCAGTACTTTCTAAGAAGATTTTTAAAGTAAAAGTTGACGGACGGACGGACAGCGGACACCACATCATGACAAAAAGCTCGTTGGCTTTCAGCCAGTGGAGCTAGTGAGAGAGAGCTAGAGAGTGAGAGAGATGGGGGAATGGAGCGTGTAGCCAGGTTCGAACTAGGAGGCTCTTGCGTGCGATGTGAGTATTCTACCACACAGACCAATTTTGTTATGTAAATATGCGCTTTATAATTTCCAGATAAAGAGAGCGAGAGAGGGCGGGCGGTCGTTTACCAGGTTAACATGATTATGCACACCTCTCAAAAGTGGTATGTAGACGTTGCATCCTTTGGGTGGAATTCGGAGGTACAAATATATAGACACAAAGTCCGAGCACGACCAAACTGTTTTCAGACAGTGCGCATATGATCCTATGAATGACCAATTAATTTGTTAAACAAAATATTCCAATCGAGCGTAAGCCGACAGCTTCGCTTATCAGCTTTATACAGCAACTTCGTCTAACCGGACCGTTTTAACATTGTTACTCTATAATAAGTAATATTATTTTGGTATGAAACAAACACCTTATTTTTTCTTAACAATATGTTATGATTACATTATGTTTAATAATTTCCAATATTTTATATGTCTCCTTTCTTTTTTTCCATTCACTCGTCAAGTTTTGATAATTTTGCAAAATTCAGAACACTCACACGAAAGCACTGTACATCAAGCCGACAGCTTTCAATGAGTCATATCTCGCCTTCGTCCTTCTCGTCCCAATCGGGCGTGTTAATTTATGGTCAGATCCGATCTACTTTTCATGCGACAGAAGATCATATTGATGGTGGTAGATGTTTTTACATTATGGTTTCACATTGAACTCTGCATGGGTTTGAATTTTAATCATTGTAACTTAAGCCTCAGATTGCTTACGCAATCTCAGGCTAAAAATGATATGGGAACATTGTGGGAAATGAAGAAATTACTAGTCATAAGTAATTTCTTGATTTCCGGTAATGCTTTCTCACACGACATATATTTGTAATTTTTTTATCAACTTGAAATTATCATCTGCAGCATCTTTCAATTCGGACCAGAGTAAATTACCTCGTGGTAATTGGCTAAAATACAATTATGGAAGCATATAGATTGAATGGGGTATAACTCCACTTTAAACAGTATTTAAGTCATATCGGGACGGATGGAGCACCTAACAATGGATTCCTGGTATTTCTCACACCCGTACTACCACTGCATCCTTTCATAGCATCATCAGCTACCCCACTTAGGTCTACATTTATCCACCCATTGGTGAGAGACAAATGTTTGAAAGAATATGTGCCGCCACCGAGGATCGAATCCATAACATCTCATCTTTGAAGGTTAGGAGTCTTATGCGCTACCGACTGCGCCATAACGGCTACCGAAAGTACAAAGAAAATGCGAAGACATGCGAGAAACTGTGGAAACATGCGAGAAACTGCGGAAACATGCGAGAAACTGCGGAAACATGCGATAAACTGTGGAAACATGCGAGAAACTGCGGGAACGTGCGAGGAGTAAAAAGTCAAACATGATCTGTAAGTTATTTCTTCAAGAAATATATATATATATATATTTATATATATATTTAGATTCAATAAAGTCACAAACTTAAATTCCAATATCTGCTCCGCAGGAACAAATCGCTGGCCCCGCCCACTTACCAGTAACATGTAACAAAAAGTTAGAATAGTTGGTTGGCGACCTAAACGTCGTAACTGCAGTTTGGATAAGCTGTAGCTGTCAAGTTTTTTTTTACCATTTGATAACAACTTTTACATTCTCACTACCTCTCTTTCAGGACGTGAAAACATCTGCTTTGTGAGTGTTAGACAGCGATTGTATAATCTTAAGGCTTTCATAGCAATCGAACCAAAGTAATTAGTATATACTAAACTTTTACATGAAATTCCATCTAAATGCGCAATAGAGCATAGATTCGATTTGCATCAAGAAACGTTTATTTCAGTGTAGCTTTATGGAAAAGGGTACAATGTACTAACCTCTTTCCAGTATATTGCAGGTCTAATTTATTACAATGTAATTATAGTCTCTGTCCAATTCAAAGAGGTTGCCGAGAATAGTTAAAATGGACAGTAATTTTAAATGTAACGTACCTGCAGGGTAGAAAATATTGTTGGAATAGAAGAAATTGCTTGTAACAAGCAGTTTCTTCTTTTCCAAAACTATTTTCTCAAGTATAAAATCACTTGGACGTAAAAACAAGGGATTGTGCAGTAAAGGGTTTAAATATAGACACTACTTTGGTTGTCTTTATCTAAAAGGTTGTAATTACAAGTCAGTGGAAAAAAGTAGTAAGGAGCTTTTCAAAAGGTTTCCGATTTGAGAATAAAGTGAAAAAACAACAACAACAAAAAAACAAAAAAGCAAGTCCTCACACTAAAAACAAACAAACCAAAAAAACAAAAAATAAACCCCAAAAAAACCAACACAACTACCGTAGGGAAGATAATAATATTAAAAGTTAAAAATTGCTTATTATAAGCAAATCTTATTTTTTGGCAATATTGTCTATCCACTTAGGACACTTTTGTTTATTTTGTACAAATTTTGAATTGTCGGCTGCAAGCAATTCAAACTATATCAGTCTAAAATGTGTCTGGTACGGGGTTTACCGGGGGTAAATAGTCCCCTGGCATGATACAAGGCCCAGGACCTTCTGCCAACGGGTATCGATGACATTGCAGTTTGTTCGGCCACGGTAAACCTTGGTAGGCAATGTTATAGAACGGCTTGCAGTCTCTCTCGATCTCAACACAAAACTCTCGACACGGAATACTGAAGGGGTTGTAGGGGGAGACACAAAATGGCATGAGTGTACCACAGAGAAAGAAATCCAAGTTGGCATGGCAGCCGCTGTTTAGGAGGGGGTTGTAGAACTGCATCTCGATTTCTAGCTCGCTCGTGTTCCTTTGAAGAAAGAAGTTTGGGAGGGTTCCCAATGCCAATGATTCCGGAAGACCTTGGCATGTGGAGATTGGGTTTCTGGAGCAGTATGTCGGTGGAATGAACGTGTCGCGTCGTTTCTCCGACAAGTGGGAGATACATGTCCGATCTTTCTTCTTCTTTGGTAAATTTCTACATCTAAAAAGAATAGTTAAGACATATCAAAATCAAATTTATCTTTTTTTCCCTTTAAAACTTTTTCCTGTTCAATCCCCGGTTCTACGTCCCTGTATTTTTTAAACTTGAGAAAAAAAAGTGAAGAAATTGCTTGTGACAAGCAATTTCTTCTTTTCCAACAATATTTTATACCCTGTTTCTTGGTTACTTTTCAAACTGCACACACTTTGGGTTATCGCCTGCCACTTCTTTCAAATTCGTCAAGTTTAAAATTTTGTAAAAACGTGAAAGGGTTAATGCTTTTCGATTGATTATCGAAATTTCTCTGTAGAGTATCACTCGATTTTGACACCGAAAAACCAATAAAATCATCAAATTGATAAAATCGCCTCATTAATAAATTTTCCACTACTGTCGTTCATATCGCGTTACTTACAACACAATTACAATACAAACATTGTAATTGCAATTAAAAGTGCTATTTGCACATATAGTAATTGATTGATTGAATGGGATTTAACGCCGCTTTTAACAGTATTTCAGTCATATCGCGGCGGCTGGAGCACCTAACAATTGATTTCTGGTATTTCTCACACCAGTACCACCATTACATCCTTTCCTAGCCTCCAGCTTCTATCCCACTTAGGTATAAGATTATCCACCCATTGGTGAGAGACAAATGTCGGAAAGAAAATGTGCCGCCGCCGGGGATCGAACCAATGACATCCCATGATCGAAGATTAGGAGTATTATACAAGTATCAAACAATACGAACGTCAACATGATGTAGGAGAAAAGTGAGTGAAGACACTTTATTACCTTTTATCATTTGCTAAAATTTTAATTTGTCTTGAATTATTTGACTCAAATATAAATTTTGCCAAATTAAAAATCATTTTCTTGTTTTCAGATAACATAAGGTTTTCAAACTTATTGAGATATGGCCATCTACAGAAATAAGGTTTTATATACTGATTGCGGATGTTGTGGTTAAAAGGACAAAGTAGTAAAAAGTGAAATTCACTTTTAACAGAACTTTGATTACATCTTTTACAATTCTATCTGCATAAGGTACATTTTGATATCTTCCTTTTTTCTATTTCTAAAACGTTGGATGCTATTCTAAAACGAGACTGTGACGTCATCGCATTATATATATAATATTCAATTATATTATAATTATTCAATTTGTAGTTACGTCTATCAAAACGAGCGCTCTGGTTGGACGAAAAAAAAAAAAAAAAAAAAACATTCATAACTCCATGAACACAATTTTGAGCACGCAGCGATTTTGTATGCTTTTGCATAAAAATAGTCCCGTACAAAAAGGTATCAAATTTTTATAAATCTTTTGTTTTTTTCGCTCGATGCTATTAGATTATAACAAATGAAGAGAATATTTTTTGTTTTCATGGAGTTATGAGCCGAAAAACCTAATCACACAATGTTTGAATCCGCTTCGCGTATCTTTTAGATACATTAAGATCACATAATTCAGAAATAGTTTTTTCTCATTTGGAAAGCCGTTTTCAAATAATTAGACATTTTTGTTAACTATACTATTCTACGTATTCAGAAGCTCGACAAATCTTTACGTTATTGGTTTACGACAATAGTATTTTGGAATAGAGCTGTTTCTAATATCGGAATAGTATGGACAACAGAGAGTGAAGTGAAATTCATCTTCCAAGTCTTGCAACGCGCATAGTTGGCAGTATCTTTCCTTTCTTACAATGTTTTCATGGCGAACTGTTTCTTTTCTAAGATCATGGGAAGAGAGGTGCAATTTGCTTAAATAAGTTCTCCTTGTTTTTTTTCTAAGAAAAATAAATAAGGAGACATTTCATATAGCTTATAGCTTGTGTTGTTCGGTCAATTAAAATTAAGTTTAAGAAATGAATAACCTCCTCTTTGGAATTTGAAATTGAATGATCAAGTTCAGTCACATATATGCCAATTTTGTGAAATAAAACCGAAATATCATGAATATATTTTGAATAAAAAATCAAAGAATTGACAAAAGCAACAAGCAGTATTAAATATTAGTAAAGACATTACAAGCCAATTTGCTTAAGCGACCATCTCTATTAAACGACCAATGTTATTAAGCACCATTATCAAAATCCCTTTCTACAAAAGCATACAAGCAATTCTTCTTTTTAACAATACTTTCTACCCTACTCAATTGTTATTTTTCAATTCAAACCCACTTCGAAATTTCGCCTGCAAAATCTTTGAATTTGGACAAGTCTAATTTTTTTCAAAACAGGAAAGGGTTTAACACTTGTTCCTGAGTTGTCTGGGCCATGAACCACCATTTTGTGTCAGAATTGCATTAAGATCAAGGGACTGAAAGCACCGGATGGATCGATTGTTTGTCAATATTTCTTTTGAAAATCAATTCTTATAAAAATGTTTAATTAGCACAAAGCAGGTGGTGTAGACTTAGATCAGACTGCACATATGTGCAGGCTGATCTTTGTCTATACCCCCTGCCAAAACAGGAATATTCCGGGCTCAGCATGATAAGGGTTAAAACTCGTACCTGAGTTGTCTCGGCCACGAACCACCATTTGGTGTCATAGTACGCCTGCACTTATTTCTAGCCAACATACACGTTTTTCGACAAGGAACAGCCGTCGTGTTGGTCTCAAAGTTATACGGAGGGAGGTACAGGGAACAGACCAGCAGTCGAAAATTGCGGGAACAGCCGGCATCCATAACGGCCCAAAGGTGCTCAATTATTCTGAAAATAAACGTTGAAGTTCTATTCACAGCAAAAACTGCGAGAACACCCTGAACCCATTAAGGCCCAAAGGTGCTCAATTATTCTGAAAAAAACGTCAATGTTTTATCAACAGCGAAAATGTCGAAATTTGGAGAACAGCAGACATCCATAACAGCTTAAAAGTGCTTAATTGTTCTGAAAAAAAATAAGGTCAATGTTCTATTAAATTGTAGAACAGCCACAATCTAAACGGCCCAAAATACCCCAGATAACAACAAACTCAATGTTTTATTGATAGCGAAAATTGCGAGAACAGTCTGCATCGATAATGGCCTACAGATGCTCAAATATTCTGAAAAGAAAAAAAATGACAATGTACTATTATCAGCGAAAATTTAGACATGTCCAAATTGAGAAAGGTCGCAGACGGCAATGCACTTTGAAATGAAACCATTCCATGTTGTAGAAATATTGTCTGCAAAGGAAAAAATGCTTGTTATAAGCATTTCTTTATTCTTCCACAATGTTTTCTCAAGTATAAGATCACAGCGACGTAAAAATACCCGGTTTTTCACAATTTGTTCTTAAACACATAGTTGAAAAATTTAACATTTCATAAACTTCAAATTGCTGACTTCAAATTCTTTTCTTTTGGACTAGTCTATAAAATATGGCCGTGTTGTAACGGTTGAACGCCACTTTTAACAATATTTCAGTAATAGTATGCTAATGAGTACATGTGCCGCCGCCATAGCGCAATCGGTAGCGCATCAGACTCCCTATCTACAATCACGCGGTTTCATGGCTTCAATCCCCGGCGGCGTCACATATCCTTCCCGCCATTTGTCTCTCACCAATGAGTGGATAATCGTAAACCTAAAATGGGGAGGAAATAGTAGCTGGAGGCTAGGAAAGGATGTAATGATCGTACTGGTGTGAGATATACCAGGAATCCATATTCCAGGAAAAAAATGTTCTTCTTTTTATGTTTTATGCTACTTTCTACATGCAAAATAACGCCGTTTAAAATCGAAGCTGAACTTCCTGTCGGAGTCGATGGGCATGACAAATGGAGTTAGTGGGCGGTACCAGCGATTGGTCAGTTGTTTGAAATATCATGAATTTAACGTTTAGAATAACCACCAAACTTTGCATTTGAATTTGATTTCAAAACGCATAATGCATATACAAATAAAAAAATCAATTTACTTAAGTATCACTTTTCCAAGAGATACTTAGAGAGGTTTCGTTCACGTCAGTGAATATTTGAAAACTGAAAGAATACGAATACGAAAGTTCTAAGAACTGTTGAATAACCAAGATCATTGTCATTAGGCATGTACAGAAATACAAACCATGACACTACTCTGCTGCCAAAATAAACACCTATGCCCTGGAGCACCTCCTCTAATGCTGCAACCTTATATTCTCGTGCATTCGAATATAATACTTTGTTGCCAAAACATCAAATAACTGCATGGCGATAAGTGCTGTCCCTTTTTAGCTAGCAAAGCGTCAACTTCGATAGCATGAGATAAAATACTCTATTTCGAGGTCGTCTCAAAGTTCAACGAGTGGAAACTGCCACTGCAGGATCCGTTTAATGCCTACGCCGTAAAATAGTTCTTCCTCAGGAATATTGCAAACTTTATTCAAATTGTAGAGAACTCTATTAAAAGCGCGATATTTGACCCATTCGCACCCAACTTCGCTTTTTAAGCATTTCATAACAAACTTGGAAATCAGTGGGGACAATGAAGAAATTGCTTGTAACAAGCAATTTCTTCAATGTCCACAATGTTTTCTATCCAACAAGGAAAGATTTTCTAGACTAAACCATGCTTTGCTAGCTTACTGTACTTTCAGTACTTTGATTTACAACTATTTATAGTAAATAGGTTTGAGAATCGAGTACTGTCAAACAAAAGAGAGAAAAAAAATCTACTGTGACTGCAAAGTGATTATATTACTTCATTCAAACCTTACATGGTATGTCTATAAGAGATCTATGTTAGTCCTTAGTCATGGATTTTCAATCGATAATGTATATCATATTGACTGATTGAGTGAATGGGGTTTAACGTCACTTTCAAAAGTATTCCAGTCACATCTCAGCGGCTGGAGCACCTAACCATGGCTTTCTGGTATTTCTAACACCAGTACTACAACTACATCCATTCCGAGCTTCCAGCTGCTCATCCCACATAGGTTTACGATTATCCGTGCATTGTTGAGAGACAATTGTCGTAAAGGTTATTCGCCTTGGTCGGATATCGAACCTGGGATCCAATGACTAGGAGTCCTACGCGTTACCTCTGCGCTATGGCCACGACCCATCAATCTAAAGAAACAGTCAGTCTTTCCGTCGTTCTTGTAAATTGGGTTAATCTTTCACCAGAAAAAAAATTAGACCACTGAAATACCACTGAAATACATTAACTTCAATTTTTCACTGCAATGAATCTGTCAAAGAGAATCTTCCGAAATTCGATATTGATGCATCTTTTGACATTTATCCATTTATACTGACTCCAACAGGAAGTTCCACTTCGATATTAAACGGCGTTGTTCTCATTAATTCATGACCTGTTACACGTAATTAAATATTCAGCTGGTTAGTTGGCTACCTAAGCTTCGAAACTTGATTGATTGATTAAATGAATTGGGTTTAACGCCGCTTTTAACAGTATTTCAGTCATATCATGGCGGCTGGAGCACTTAACAATGGATTCATGGTATTCCTCACACCGGTACTACCACTACATCCTTTCCTAGCCTCCAGCTGCTTTTCCGCGTAGGTTTACGATTTTTCACCCATTGGTGAGAGACAAACGACGGAAAGAATATGTGCCGCCGCCGGGGATCGAACCCATGACATCCCATGATTGAAGATTACGAGGCTTCGAAACTTGAACAAGCTGTAGTCGGTAAAGTCGCCAAACCAACAAATATGCTGCATAAATATGTCAGTTAATGTCGAAGTTCAATTTCACTTTTGGTTCAATTGGTCGATTGATTGTTTGATGGACATTCGCGATCGGTCAGTTGTATTAAGCAATTATATAAAAAAATAAATTTGATATATCTTCTGAAATATAAAAAATGAATCCATATACCTGTGTACTTCTACCTGCGTGCTATGGTTGAATGAATTCGGTAATCGTGTGTGCGTGTAGGGGACTAAACCCTTACACATTGGTACTATCACTTCCTGAACGCCTGTTTCCGTTGTCGAAGAAAGCATTACGTCATCTTGTGACGTCACTTCCGATGGGCAAAACGTAAGCAGTGCAAAAAACAACAGCAAATTTATCTCCATTATTTGGTTAGTTTTACACACAATTTATGGAATTTTCTAATTCACCGTCTGAACGTAACTGGTATGTAGTCATGTTTTATAGATAATTAGGAGCACTTAAGATGGTTAAGTAACATTAGGATCAAATTAGAGCATACTTTTGAACATTAAAACAACCGGACAAAGCCTCTTGTTATAAGTAGAAAGGCTCTCAATTAAGGAGTTATGAGGACAAGAAACTTTGTTGAACCGACAGGCAAAAATTGACAGGGGACGACACACTTCTGAAGCTTAAGAGACAACTATTTTCGGAATGTAACCTTCGTTTGTTCTCTTCTAAATCCAGTCTATTTTCATTACTTGTCGTATTCTTTTTATAACTTACCGATTACTATACGACCAGATTTTGAACTGGACCAGAGTGAAAGAATTCTAAAACGACTGTTGAATAAAATAACTCGTAAAAAGTGTCTGGCAGGGTAAAAACAATGAAAGAAAAGGAAAGAATTGCTTGAATTTCTCTCTTTTCGCTGTGCTTTTCAATGATCGAGAGCACATAAGAATGTCGCTCTAGTTTGGTAATACGTTAAGTATGATATTTGTCATATCAGATACATCAAGTATTTCCAAACCAATTACCATTTAAGTTTATTTTCTTTTCACTTCAGAATGCAGATCATTTTTTGGAAATATCGAAACACTCTTTAACCCTTTCTGGTTTTACAAAATTTTAGACCCGTCCAAATTCAAAGGTTTTGCAAATGAAAATGTAAACTGGATTTAATTTGAAAAATAACCATTCAGTAGGGTAGGAAATATTGTAGAAAAAGAAGAAATTGCTTGTCAAGCAATTTCTTCTTTTTCTAAAACATTTTCTCGATCGTAAATTCACAGGGTCATAAAAACCAGGGATTAAACTGGAAAGGGTTAAAACGGCTCTTGAAGTCGTAAGCTGCCGACAGCACCAAACATTGCATTATTTGTGGTTTCTATGACAAATATATAGCTTTGAATCTTTTGTGGCTTTAGTAGATTTAAGAAAGAGAGAACTTTTATCAAAATTTTAGACCCGTCCAATCTCAAAGGTTTTGCAAACGAAAATGTAAAGTGAATTTTATATGAAAAAAAAAAATGAAAAATAAAAAAAAAACATTCAGTTGGGTAGGAAATGTTGTAGAAAAAGAAGAAATTGCTTGTCAAGTAATTTCTTCTTTTTCTAAAGCATTTTCTTAGTCGTAAATTCACAGGGTCGTAAAAACCAGGGATTAAAGTGGAAAGGGTAAAAACGGCTCTTGAAGTCGTAAGCTGCCGACAGCACCGAACATTGCCTTATTTGTGGTTTCTATGACAAATATATCACTTTGAATCTTTTGTGGCATTAGTAGATTTAAAGAAGAAAGAACATTTATCGTTAAAAAGACCTTTAAGTAAGTTAATAACTATTGGAAAGTAGATAATTTTCCTTTTTCAAATTTTCATGAAAATATATCCAAGAGCAGCTTCAATTCTAGATTGTCAAAAAGAAAACGGGTGGTTTTAAATCTTAACCCCATCCAAAGATAGAGAAATACAGCGGTTTCGTGCGCTTTGATTACGCAATGATGACGTCATTTAAAATGTGATTCTATACATTTATAACTAAAAGGATATTCGAGATGTCATTTTATTATAGAAAACAAGGTTAGCTTTATCGAAAACCATTGTCTTTTATTGATAAATTCCGTTTTCTGTTTATTCCAAGAATCTGGAAAAAAAACAACCTCCGTGCTCGAAAATTTTCTCCCAGATAGCTAGCAAACGCAACTATTAGTGACGTCACGATGACATTGATATAGCCTTACAGAATTTGTGCACTGTCATCTAACTATCCACACTTTTTAAATCAACTGACAAAATATTTAAGAAATAAAGAGAACATGTTTTGTTTTCATTGAGTTATGAATCTAAAACACTTAACCCTTGTCATGCTGAACCCGGAATATTTCGTTATTAACAGGATGTATAGACAAAGATCAGACTGCACATCAGTGCAGTCTGATCTTAGTCTACACCTCTTGTCTATCATTCTGAAATCAGAGTTGATTATGAAATTAATTTTCAAAAGAATTATTGACAACTGAACAATAAGTGCTACCAGCGCTTTCAGCCCTTTGATTTTTATACAATTTTGAAAAGGATTTATTCATCATGACACGGGTTATTAATCCCCCTGTATGAATATGCGAAGCGGGTTCAAACATAAGAGTCGTTAGGTTTTAGCTTCATACCTCAATGAAAACTCAAAATATTATCTTCATTTCTTATAATTTAATGTCATCAAGCAAAATGGCAAATATTATACTTGTTTTTATTAAAATTGTATTTGATCTACTTCGTATCCTATCATACCAATCTTGCTGAGTGCTAATAAATTGTTCTTGGAAGTATTCGAAAAATCAAGCTAATCAAAACGCTTTAATCTTTATAGACGAAGCTGGATTTAGATTGTGTAAGTCACATGAATTGAAATCATTCAAAAGCGGTAGTTTGTAATTCGACGTTCTTTTCTAAGACTCGAAAAAGTATTTTGACAAAACACCTAGCGGGCTTATATTGTCTTTTAACTGGATCATAAATTTAATCACTGAGTTTGGCAAAATAATGTTGCTCTCAGGGAACAAATAATTTGGGATCCATGGATGATTAAACAATAAAAAAAAAGAGTTTCTTTGAAAACAACAACAACAACAAAAACACTGAGACTGAAGAAATTCTTTTAATCTTATACATATACATAAACGGTATTAAGAAGGGGAATGCTTTTGCGACCAGAAAGAAATACAATATGCAATAGCTTAAAACGTGTACAGAGAATAAACCAAAGTTGTACAAGTTAAAGTGAGTGATTAAAGGTCAATTTTGTCTATACAAATACAGAAAAAATTGACCTTTGATCGCTCACTATAAACCGTACACCTATATATATGTGTATGTGACGTAGTAGCTCATAAACACGTATTCATTACTTGAAATAGAACTACTGCAGTTGAATATACATGTAGCCTTATGTAAGTCGTTAAAAGTGTGTGGGCGGTCTCCGTAATGTGGTGGGTAAGGACGCCAATCATTCCAGTCGGCGACGTCGCCGTATTCACATTAGTGCGTGTCCCGCCAAATTCAAATGATATAGTAGTTTAAGTTCGCTAATTGTTATTTGTAAACCAAGCCGGTTCTGTTGTTTTAGGTCACGCTCGCCTCTCGTCTTCCAGTGTTGACCCAGGATTCTAACGGCTTTAATTCTGACCAAGGGGTAGATAATCGTAAACCTAAGTGGGATAGCAGTTAGAGGCTAGGAAAGGATTTAGTGGTAGTACTGGTGTTAGAAATACCAGGAAACCATTGTTAGGTGCTCCAGCCGCCGCGATATGACTTAAAAACTGTCAAAAGTGGCGTTAAACCCGTTCAATTAATCAATCTAACGGCTTTAATCTGTAGAAGAAAATATATATGTGCTCGGCAACGTCGCCGTATTCATATTAGTCCGTATCCCTCAGATTCAAATAATATAGTAGTTTTAGTCTGCTAATTGTAATTTGTCCGCCATGCTTGTTCGGTTGTTTTTGGTCACACTCGCCCTTTGTACATCTCGTCTTGTCTTCCAGTGTTGGCCCATGATTTTTACAGCTTTAATCTGAAGAAAAAGATGTTTTTGTGTACAGTAGATCTGATTTAGGTGAGAAACCACTTTTATTAAGAAACCACTTTTATCATGCGACCTGAACAAAGAGGACTTGTTTTCGAAGCACACATTAACTTTTTACATGGGAATATATTGAAAAAAAGGTGAAGAGATAAATAAATACAAAGAAAATATGTTCTCTTTAAACGAAATCCTTTGCTGTTAGGGCTGTCAACACTTGTATTAAGCAACCACTTCTATTAAACGACCAAGTGAAAAAATCTTCTTTCAGCCACTTAAAACTTGTTAAGAGGGAAAGCGTTTCTTAATGAACCCCTATACTGTTGGCACTCAGTAGAATTCTCCAAGCAAGACCTTTCTAGTTCTTACTGGCATCGCTGAGTTTCATGAGTATTGTGCTTGTTTTTATTTTCATGTCAAATTGGTTCTCAATATAAATGAAAGACTTCAATCTTAATTTAGCGACTATTTATTTTTGTGACATCTTAGTTATTGTTGCATTCGTGGTCGATCAAAAGAAGATTGATTGTATGTCCATCCAAAGAATATCCTAACACGATCCATTTTGTCATTTTATAATTTGAAATTATCCCGTTAACATTATCATTTTCCTCTCTGCAAACGCATTGTGTTGATTTCATGACATTCACGTGATTTCTCGTAGAAGCCAAGAAGCTGTCACGAACTTCGTGCGATTACATGTGATAATTTTCAAGAAAAATGGACACTGCTACGAAATCAAATACATTTACATGTATATATGTCGTCTACATTTATCTTAAGTACTTGTATTAAGATAATTAAATTTTGCATGATTTTTTTTTTTTTTTTTTTTTGCTTGAAATGGGTTTAACACCGCTTTTAACAATTTTCAATCATATCGCTGGGGCACCTAACAATGGATTCTTTTCATTTATCACACCAGCACCACCATTAGATTCTTTCTAAGCCTCCAGCTGCTATCCCACTTGGGTTTACGATTATCCACCCATTGGTGAGAGACAAATGTCTGAAAGGATATGTGCCGGATCGAAAATTTTGCATGCCTACGATAACTTAAGTACATATCAATGATTAAGAATTCTTATCGTATTTTATTAGATGATACGGCGAACTAAAAGGTTTAAAGTCCACTTTAGGTAGTACACGCCGCAATAAACGCGTGCACGCTTAAATATTACGATTGCACTCCAAAAATTTAGCCGAGTGCGCCAAAATGTTAAACGTTGAGGAGTAGCAAATAACAAGTGCACGCAAACTATGAAGTTACTTTCTTCTTACGTGTGCGCGCTCTTATTTTGAAAGTACACGCGTTGATTAACGCGTATAATAGACTAAATCTATTTCACCTATATTACTTATGCGTACAAGCAATCTTTATGCTCAGAGGACTTAATGCGGGCTTTTTTACCCTTACGGTACGCCATACAATAATAAGCTGTGTTACATCCTTTTTAGAAGCTACTCTCTTACCTGATAAGCCTTGTGCAGCTGGGCTACACTGTTTGCTCTTCTATATCTCTGTAAAAATATAGAATAGAATAAATAAACAAGTGGTCCTGGACTTGCTACTATTTCACAGATGCATGTTTTAACAGTTAGAATTGCACAATTTAAGTTGAAAAGTTTCTATATTCTCTGGTTACTTTCTTTCTGCATTGTTGATCAGTGGTTGTCAGTTTGTGAAACGTAAGGGGGGTAATTTCAAGAAATTGAATGCGTTTGCATGCTTGATGTATCTTAGTTACTTTTAAATCTACACTTACTGACAGCCTGGAAGTCAGGCTAAAGAGGAGAGTACTGTCACTATTCGCCAATATGGGCCTAAGGCATTATACGTTTTGGTGTTAAAGTGTAGGCTTCGCTAATCCACGGAACGTTTAATTTTACGAATTCCCGCGTAATTTTTGACGCCCAGGAAGATGACATTTCGGGAAACTTTGTGAAAACAGGAGATATTACCTTCAAAGGTAAAGATGTTTAAAAAAAAAGTTCAACGGCTCATTCCATATATGACGTCATAATGCAAATAAATGTATTCAGAATGTTAAGGAGAAGGGAGATACTTGCAGAAATACAATTTTTTTTAGTACTTCAATAAACGGACTTTAATAAAAAAAATAGGTATATAGTGCAAGGAATATTACGTTTCGGTTGTATTTGCTTCTCGCTGCGGAGAAAAATTTGACATTCCACTCGAGCTTCGGTCAGGTGAAATATCAATATTACAATACAAGATGCTGTATCTCAATTGCAACCTATGTATTTGACGGGTCGCGACTGTCAATGAAAATAAACGCGAGACTGATTGATTTTGCGACTTAAACGTCGTAACTACAAATTATTCAAGCTGTGGCTACGACGTTTACGTCGTCAAACAGCGATTATGTATTTTACTTCATATAAATAAACCACATTTTTGCTAAAAAATTTCGTTTGATATCTTAACGAACTTCCTGTTGGAGGTCAGTCAGCCTGACCAGCGATCGTTCATTTACAAAAGCGGGGGACAATAATTGATGCATAATATATCGAATATTATATCTAGGCTTAAACCTATTTATTTCACATCGCTTGGGAAAAAAGATCTTCCAGCTTGGAATAGTCCTTCTCCATTCTGCTTCCTTGAGAATGCACCAGTACTCACGATGATTATGTGGGCGAATGACTGAACCAAGATCCATAGCCGCTCTTGGGAATCGAACTCGGGACCTCTTGATCGAGGAAGCCGGAACCGAAGCTTTACCTCTCGACCATAGACACAGCTTATGTCTAAAAAGGGAAACCCAAACTTACCTTGACCTGCGTCACGATATAGAAAATCAGATGAAAAGCCACATAGATGATTATAAAAGCTACAAAAGCCCAGAAGTCAAAATTCTTCTTGTGGTTGACGTCCTGAATCTGTGACACCACGGCGTGCCAGATACAGGTCAGCCAGGTAAATATCATACCACCGAGTATCAGGCGATCCTAAAAATAGAAATATATTAAATGACTTGCGAAGAATTATCGAGTTTATAAAATACATAGATACAGAAATGAAAACGTGAGTATATTTACCATTTTAACATTCTAATATATGACCTTCATCCCATTTACGATGTTCCCGATATTTATTATTTAAAATCGTCTTCGAAATGTATCAAGCTGATTGAGAAATGACGTCATTACAAAGATTATGACGTCATTTAACGTAACCAAAAGAGCCAATTTTAGGCTACCGATTTATTCTTACTTGATTAATAGTTATTATACTTACTACAGTATATGTTAATCTGCCTGTTAAAATGTCTTTGCAATTTGCATCAAATAAATTCCAAAATTATAATGAGCGCAGGCGTGACATTTCCAACCATTACACATGTGCGCCAAGTAAAGACTCAGATCAGCCTGTGTATCCGCACTGTCTGATCAGAGTCTTCGCTCTGCGCTTTATAGATAGATACAGATCCAAAGCTTCTTCAGACAATCAGCGAATATTCTAATTGCCCCGAATGGCTGTCCAGGGTTCTAAATGTGTGCGAGTCACGCACATGCGAAATGGTTGGAAATGTCACGCATAGGCTCATATTATACTTTTTTTTAAAAAAAAATACTTTGATTCAGCTGATAGAGGCGTACAAATATACCTTAGAAAAATTGATGGCAGTCCATCTTTTACACAACTAAAAGCATGACAATTTAACGTGGCATGAATATAACGCAATTAGCAAGTCGCAACTCACGCATGCCAGCATCTATCAAATTTAAAAAAAGCTAGTTCGTAACTCTGCTCGTACTATAAATACTTTATGTAATTTCAGCCGCTGTCATAGCACAGTCGGTAGCGCGTCAAACTCCTAATCTTCAATCATGGGATGTCGTGGGTTCGATCCCCGGCGGCGGCACAGATCCTTTCCGACATAATCGTAAACCTACGTGGGATAGCAGCTGGAGGCTAGGAAAGAATGTAGTGGTAGTACGGGTGTGAGAAATACCAGGAATCAATTAATAGGTGCTCCAGCCGCCGCGATATGACTGAAATATTGTTAAAAGTGGCGTTAAACCCCATACAATCAATTAATCAATCATGTAATTTCAGTTTTTAAAAGATACTTAAAGTAAGGCCTGGTAATTATCGACTTAAAATAATTCAATTTAGCCCAACATTTACATTTACCAGTTGACCAATCGCGGCTGTCAATCATAGAAACAATCCACCGATTGTATCAATCATTGAAACCAGAAGTGAAGTTTTGAACTCAAACATTTGCTGACATTTGTGTGAAGCATTTTTGTTGGTTTGGCGACTTATCCAAGCTGTAGTTACGACGTCTAGGTCGCCAACCAATCATTTTTCTTTCTTGTTACATGATACTGGCCATGTATTTTGTAAAATGACGTCGTTTAAAATCGTTGTGGAACCTCCTTTTGGAGTCAATGGGCGGGGCCAACGGAGTAAGTGGGCCGGGCCGGCGATTGGTCAATTATATTCATACCAAATATGTTAGGTACTGAATCCTTGGAATCATTTGATTGGACACCTGTTTAAACGTCACTGCCGTTAACGTTATAATAAAGGATAGCTGAAGCCTGTTTTGAACCAGTTCTATTTCAACGCTGAATGTTGCGAAGGACAGCGAGCAGATCAAAACTTACAAAGAAAACCAAACATAGATTTCGAAAATTCGAAAAGAACGATTGCGAGTGATCGAAACCTAGTAATACAAAATCTTTTAAAGAGTCCGACATTTACGTAAGAATAACGTAAAACAAAATCGGTCTGTGGTATTTAACGCGAGTTTGATTTAAAGCGACAACATGTTGAAGATAACTATGAATTGCTTCAGAGCCACATGCAACTAAAGTCACTAAATTCAATGTGAAAAACGACCAGATTTTCTAACAGCTAAATAACATCCGCCACAGCGCAGTCGGTAGCGCATCAGACTCCTAATCTTCAATAATTGGATGTCATGGGTTCGATCCCCGGCGGTGGCACATATCCTTTCCGACAGTTGTCTCTCTACCATGGATGTAGTAGTAGTACTGGTGTGCGAAATACCAGGAATCCATTGTTAGGTACTCCAGTCGCTGCGAAATGATGCCGTTAAAAGTGGCGTTATACCCCATTCAAACAATCAGTCTAAGAGCTAAAGGCATACCACTCAAATAAACCGGAAGACATTAAATTTTCTAAATTCAAAGGTTTTTCAGATGAAAATGTTAAGAGGATTCATTTTGAAAAAAAAAAAAAAAATAAAAATAAAAAATAAATAAATAAATTAATTAATTAACAAAAACCAAAAACAACAACATTCAGTTAGATAGAAAATATTGTGGAAAATTGTTACAAGCAATTTCTTCTTTTTCTACAATGGTTTCTCATTTATTAATTCGTAGGGACGTAAAAACAGGGAATAAACAGGAAAGGACGTCAGAAGCAAATCAAATCAGAGAGTGAAATTTTGGAACTATGCGTACACAGATGTGCCGTGCTTTGTGTCATAACTAAACTTAACGATATTTCGACTGGAATTTGTTTTTTAGTTTCGTCTGTCAAAATTAAGCGTTCTGATTGGTCGAAAAAAATATTCATACCTCAATGGATAAAATTTTGAATATTCAGCTATTTTATATGCTTCCGCGCAAACTAGTTCATTTAAAAAAGTATAAAATATTTGTAAAATTTGTTCTTTTTTACTGAATGTCATTCTTATGAAAAATGAAGAGAATAAATGAAGAAAATGAAGGAGGAATGAAACGAAAAATTTAATCACACTCATGTTTAGTTTGTTTGTTGGTTTCATACCTCCATGAAAACAAGAATTATTTTCTTCATCCCTAAAGTAATTTAATCGCGAGTGGCTTTTGCATTTACGAGTCAATTCTATTTCATTTTAATGCATTTTAGCATTTGCGCGAGGAGAAAACTGTAGCTTTGCATGGGTAGGTTAAAATATGAATCTTTTATGGCGGGGGCGCTTTTTCTTTTAGCAACATGTCGTTCTCAGGTACACGCAATCGATTAACCCATTCCCGGACACTGACGCTTTTGAACGCCCCTTAAGAAAAGAAAATTGGAAAACATTATGTAAAATGAAGAAAGCAATTTCTTCATTTTCCACAATGTTTTCTATCCAGAAAGTTGAAAAAATCTAAAAATTTTCATAAACTTCAAATTTTCGTCTGCAACTCTTTTCAATTTGGACCTTTCTAAAATTTTGCCGTCTGACAATGGGTTAACACCGCTATGCCAATAGCGATATTGCGCTTCGAAGCGCGCTAAGCCAATAGTAAAGACACCTGCTTAACACGCAATGCAGAGCCTATTCCTACCAGACGCGTGATGTACGGTATCTTTGGAAGCAGGTGGAACGTGACCAGTTTAAACGTTACTCCCGTCAGAGTGATAATTAAAGAAAGATGAAGTCTGTTCTCGACCAATTCGACGTCAACACAAAACGTTGTGAATGCTAATGACGTTATCATTATCTGAAAAAATAAACATTGAAATTATAAAAGTACTTCCAACCAAAACGAGCGTGTACTGACAGGGAGGTTTGAAAGAAAAATAGGTAAACGCCACTCGACGTCAACACAAAACGTTTTGAATTAGAGACGCTATAATCTAAACAAAATAAACTTCAAAATTTAAAGTACTTTTAACGAAATGAGCGATTATTGAGAGGAAGGTTTAAAAATATTAAAACGTCGAATCGATGGATACACAAAGTGTTGTAAATTATAATGAAGTTATAATCTGAAACATATACATTGAAAATAAATGCACTTCTAAAGAACGAACGCTTTTTGAGAAGGAGTTTAAAATGTACAGTGTTAACTCAAAGTAGACGTCAACACCAAACGTTGTGAATGCTAATGTCGTTATCATTTACTAAAAAAAACCAAATATTGATATTATAAAAGTACTTCTAAGAAAACGAGCGTTTATGGACAGGGAGGTTGAAAAGAAAAAAAAATAACGTCAACTCGACGTCAACACAAAACGTTGTGAATCATAGACGTTATAATCTAAACAAAATAAACATTGAAATTTTAAGTACTTTTAACGAAATGAGCGTTTATTGTCAGGAAGATTAAAAAATATTAAAACGTCGAATCGATGGTTAGACAAAGCGTTGTGAATGCTAATGATGTAATAATCTGAAAAATAAACACTGAAAATAAATGCACTTCTAAAGAAAGAACGCTTATTGAGGAGTTTAAAATGTACAGTGTTAACTCCAACTAGACGTCAACACAAAACGTTGTGAATTAGAGACGTTATCATAAACTAAAAAACTTTGAATTTAAAAGTACTTCAAACGAAACGAGCGCTTAGTGAGAGCGAGATTGAAGGAAAAATGTTAACGCCAACTCGACGTCAACACGAAAACATTGTGAATTTGAGACGTTATCATTATCTAAGAATAAAAACTGGATTAATTGAACTTTAAGCGAAACAAGCATTGACTTAAAGGGAGGGTAAAAAGTACGATGTATTAGCCAATTTCACGTCAACAAAATACGTGTGAACGTCAGTGACGCTATCATTAACTAAAAAAATAAACTTTGAAATTAAAAGTATTTCTTACGAAACAAACGCTTATTGAGAAGGAGGTTAAAAAGAAAAATGTGGACGCCAATTCGACGTCAATACAAACGTTATGAATTAGAGACGTTATCATTATCTGGAAAAAAAGATAGACATCGAAGTACTTTTATCGAAACGAGAGTTTGGTGATAGGGAGGTTTAAACGTACAATGATAGCACCATTTTTGGTCATTTTTAACTGAAATTGAAAATTTCGGCTGAAATCATATATCGATGAAACTCAAGCAATCAGACCTTAGTATTCTTATGCATATTTTGTCTTTAAAACTCTCTCACGCAACGTAGCGTTTTTACTATTAAAAGAATATGTTTATCTTTTTTTTCTACATTCGTATTACCTTCCCTTAGATTATGATAAACTTCAAAGGCCACACAATAAAAAAGCCGCGAGATTCAACTGCAATGTTTTCTTTAACCCTTTTTTCACGCAATCACGCTTTTTGGTGCCACAAGAAATAAAAATATTTGAAAAAACTTTGTGAAAAACGAAGATATTGCTTGTTACAAGCAATTTCTTCGTTATCCACAATGTCTTTTTTTTTCTTTTTACAATAAAAGTAAAGGTATGAAATAAAAAATCCAAAATTCCATCAACTAAATTTGTTATTTGATTTGCAACATCTCTGAGTTTGGGACAAGTCTAAAATCATTCGTTTGGTAATGGATTAAGAATTGATTAATTCCTGTTCTTCGTCATAGCGCAGTCGGTAGCGCGTCAGACTCCTAATCTTCAATCATGAGATGTCATGGATTCGATCCCCGGCGTCGGCACATATTCTTTCTGACATTTGTCTCCCACCAATGGGTGGATAATTGTAAACCTAAGTGGGATAACAGCTGGAGACTAGGAAAGGATGTAGTGGTAGTACTGCTTTGAGAAATACCAGGAATCCATAGTTAGGTGCTCCAGCCGCCGCGATATGACTGTAATACTGTTAAAAGCGGCGTTAAACCCCAATCAATCAATCAATCTTTAATGTTAAAGGAAAGCTTTGACCTACCGTGATGGCAATTATATTGTAAATGAAAAACCCTGATCTTCTACTAGCCACTGTCTTGACAGCTAGTGCGGGGTTTCTTGACAAAACTTCGGGGGTATCTCTGTTAATATGGTGTTGTTCGCTGTACACCAGGTCATAAATATCCCATTCCGTGGCGTCAACAAAACACAGGACGTTAACGGCAGATAGTGATGTGTGATCCTCCAAGATTTCTATCTCCCCGAGTCTATGTTCAGTTGATATTATAACTGATAAATCCTGAAAAACAGGGTTTTAGTGTGACAACAGCAAAGAGGTGTACTTTGGACTCATCAGGTTACCACTAATCAAAATTTTAGACTGGTCCAAATTTGAAAAAGCTGCAGACGATAGGTTTAAGTTGGGCAAAATTCAAACATCTTTGTCTTTCTGGGTAGAAAATATCGTGGCAAATGAAGGAATTGCTTTTATTTTCCGCAATACTTTCAAAGGCTTTGCTCTCAAGGGGCGCAAAATGGATTTTCGTGGTGATAGGTTATAATTAAGACATGCTTCAATTTAAGCATATTTATAGGTGAACAAGTATATGACAGATTTGACCTTAAATAATTCAACTTCAGTAAAAATTAAAAACGGTTAAAACAGTCTTTAATTCCTAAATACGCTTTATAGGATCAACCGGACAAACATGTAAAAAATGAAGAGAATATTTGTTGTTTTCATTGAGGTATGAACCGAAAAACCTAATCACGCTGTATGAATACGCGAAGCGGATTAGCGTTTAGGTTTTTCGGTTCATACCTCAATGAAAACAAAAATATTCTCTTCATTTCTTATAATTTAATAGCATCGAGCGAAAAAAGAAAAAGCTTTACAAATTTGGATACCATTTTGTGTGGGACTATATTGTTCGGAAGCATACAAAATCGCTTCGTGCTCAAAATTTTGTTCATGATCAATCAGATCGCTCGTTTTTGATAGACGTTACTAAAAATTAAATTATTAGACAATTGACGGATCGTTGGTCACGCCCAACGAACTCCGACAGGAAGTTCCATTTCGACATCTAACGGCGCTATGAATGGAAATATGTACGGTGGCATATTTATGCCACAAGATAAGTGATGGCCGTATTATGATAGTTTGAAATCGTTCGCGAGAAGTCGAAGTTTCCCGGACGTTAGTTCTAAATTATATAACAAGTGACACTCAAAATCAAATCACTAGTGAGGCCTTAACTACAACTTATTGTAGTTGATTATATTGGAGGTCAACACTGCACTTCCGGTCGAAATGAATGTACTGATTGGTCAGATAAGGTTTTGATTTACATCGACGATCTGCCACGCCCACCTACTCAACATAAAGTCCCGCTTCTATTATAATCGGCATTATTTAAAAAAAATGTATGGCCAGCTTCATGTTACAAAAACGTAGAATAGTTGGTTGGCATCGTAAACGTCGTGACTACAGCTTGAATAAGTAGTTACGACGTTTAAGTTGCCAAACCAACAACAAAAACAAAAAGGTTAACAAAAATGACGGCCAATGTCGCAATTGAAAGTTCAGGTCCGGGTTGGATAAATAATTTGATTGATCGGTTGTTTCCTTGATTGACAGCCGCGATTGATCAATTATCCTACCTGAACGTCAAAAGGAAACTCTTGCAACTCCAGACTTTCAGAGAATGTTCCTTTAAGTCTCTTCCGCTCGACAATGTACGCTTCGTTTCCAGTCATTTCAACATGGTACCAGGTCTCTGACGACCTTATTATCAGCAGGTTACTGACAACAATCTTCGGGTTCCAGTACTTCTTAAAGTCAACATTAGTTTCCTGGAATGAATATTGGATGTCTAAGAATGCACTCTACACATGTAATCTACACATGTAATCTACACATGTAATCTACACATGTAATCTTCACATGTAATCTACACATGTAATCTACACATGTAATCATAGTAATGAATTTAAAGTTATGCCATCTTCGGGAGACCAAAATATCGCGAATACAGCTTGAATAAAGCTTTATTCAAGCTGTATTCACTATATGTTGGTCGCCCGACATTTTTAAGACATTATCTTGGTTATTCAAGCAGCGTTTTCAAATTGACGTAGCCACATCTGATAAATATAATTTCACTTAAAAAAATTTGAAACGATATAATTTCAGACTAGTTCAAACTGAAAGAGGTAACAGACGATAATACAAAGTTCAATTACACTGAAAAGTAAGAGCCATTTAAGGTGGAAAACATTGTGAGAAAAGAATAAAGTGCTTGTGACAAGCAATTTCTTCTTTTCTCACAATGTTTACCATGGCTATATTTCATTTGAGCGTAAAGTGTTTGATTGTGTGATAAAGGGTTAAAGTGTGCGGGCTCTAGATGCACCATCTCCGCAAAAAGCAAGGCTTATTCGGATGGTGTTTTTTATTGTGGTTGTTGTTTGGTTGGTGTTTTATGTCGCTCTTAACAATCTTTCATCTATATCATTAAGATGTTCACTTATTCGTTTGCTTCCTGGGTGTTTCAAGTACTATATTTGGACTCTGAATTTTCTGGCGAATTTTTCTTGTGATAGAAAAAAACACACAAAAATCTTAATAAGTGTATCTTAACCCATTCCAACTCAAGCCCTCCTTTTTACGCCCTTCAATTAAAGAGCTTTGGAAAACATTGTGGAAAATGAAGAAATTGCTTTTATCAAGCAATTTCTTCATTATCCACAATGTTTTCTACCCAAAAAGACGAAAAAATTCAAAATTCCATCAACTTGAAATTGTCGTCTGCAGCTTCTTTCAATTTGGACCAGTCTAAAATTTTGCTGTGTTGGAATGGGTTAAGTGTTTAGGTTCATACTCTATTGAAAACAAAACAAAAAACAAAACAAAAAAAATAATAATAAAAAAAACAAACAACATTTCTTTTTCTTTTTCTTATAATTTAATGCCATTAAGCAAAATGAAGCAAATATTTTTACATATTTCCATTAAAATTTTATCGATCAACTTTGAGCGCAAGTTTAAAATATAGTTACCTGTTCAAAAGTTTGTTCATGAAAGTATAATTTAATTTTTAGTTTCGTCTATCAAAAACGAGCGTTCTGATTGGTCGAGAAAATTTGTTCATAACTCCATGAACAAAATTTTTGAGCACGCATCGATTTTGTATGCTTCCGCACAAAATAGTTCCATACGAAAAGGTGTCAAAATTTGTAAAGCTTTTGGGGTTTTTTCGCTCGATGCTATTAAATTATAAGAAATGAAGAGAACACTTTTTGTTTTCATGGAGGTATGAACCGAAAAACCTAATTACACAATGTATGAATCCGCTTCGCGTATTCATACAGTGTGATTAGGTTTTTCGGTTCATACCTCCATGAAAACAAAATATATTCTCTTCATCTCTTAAATGAAAAAATCAGACAGTCCAAACATTGAAATCTTGATAGACGGAACTAAATTGTTACTATTTATAGAACATCACCTCTTTTCCATCCAGCTCAGGCTCTCGCCATCTGATCTGCACAAACACGTCAGCTATGAACTCTTCCTTGATCGTGTTTATGTTCGTAATCTTCAAGAAGTTTACTTTTACGAAAACAGTCTTCTGTGTGGAAAAAAAATAAAAAAAAATGAATAAATAGAAAGTTAGTTAATCGTACTTTAGGCTTTAGTAGTTCCATGGGTTATAGAAGTGAAATTTGGAAATTCCAATATTCTGTACATGCATGAAGGTATCATGTAGTCATTTATTCAAGCTGTATGTACGCCATTCGCACGCTCAACTACGACGAGCAAAGATAGACTAGAATGGCTTTCATAGGAGAGTTTAAAGAATTTAACCTCCAAATGTGACCTTGACCTTTGACCTACCGGAACAAATGCTACGAATACCACACCTAATCAAAATGGAAAACGATTGAGTAAAATTATTTTAAAAACTTTCAATATTATTCAAGAGATGGAGAGATTTTTTGTTTGTTTGTCTTCACGGAGGTATGAACTGAAAACACTAGTCTCGCCGTATCAATACGCGATACGGATTCACACATAAGTGTGATTAGGTTTTTCGGTTCATACCTCCATGAAAACAAAAAATATTCGCTTCATTTCATATAATTTGATAGCATCGAGTGTAAAAAGCAAAAATTTTACAAATATTGATACCTTTTTGTATGGGACTATTTTGTGCGGAATAGCTGTTGCTCAAAATTTTGTTCATGGCAGTATGAATATTTTTTTCCCGATCAAACAGAACGCCCGTTTTAATACAGAAAACTAAACATTTAATTATTGGGGGTTATTGTTTTATTTTCCTGACAATTTTTGCCTTTAAACCTATCTGAATATATGCCTCTATTCTTGATACAGAACAATTGACCAATCGCTGGCCCCGCCCACTTCCTCCATTTGCCACGCCCATCTACTCCGACTGGAGGTCCAGCGTTATTTTGCAAAACTTATGGCAAGTAGCATGTAACAAAAAGACAGAATTAATGGTTGGTTGGAGACGTAAACGTCATTACTACAGCTCGAAAAAAGCTGTAGTTACGACGTTTAAGTCGCCAAACCAACAACAAAGATTAACGAAAATGGAGCCAATGTCGGTGATCAAAACTCATGCCAGGTCTCAATGAATGATTTCATTGGTCGACTGGCTTGGTTATTTGATTGACAGCCGCGATTGGTCATATGTGCTAAGTAATGTTGAAATCCTTTAATTCTAGAAATTATAGTTCAGACAAATTAAAGCATATCAACCGAAACCCCATCATGTCGTACCAACGTTCTACTTATCTAAAGATATTAGAGAAAAGGATGATCTCGATATCCCTTCACTCGTGAGGATGCCGAAACCTGTGAATCGCTCGAATCTATCAGGCTCGACAAAATTCAAATTCTCAGAAGTTATTCAGGAAATAAAGTTAATACTCACCACAGAGCAGATATCCGACATGCAGAAGAAGGAAACAGTCAGCTTAAAAGGAGGTGGTTAAAGTGCACATGCAAAGCACGTGCAGGTACAAAACTAGGTGCATTTTAAAATCATGCAGCATCTCAACAAAGATTAATGTAAGGAATGTCATACTATAGAACTAATCTGACACATTGTATTTGGTCCAAGCATAGTAAGAAACATTTACACGTGACCAAAGGTGGATGTTCCTTATGCAATCAGAATCAAATAATCTTACTGTTGTTAATCTGTGACAAAAAATGGTAGATATTTACATAAAAGGAAGAAAATGAGTTATTTATGTTTAACTCTTGTAATGTCCACACAATGGCGCTTTTTGATGCCCTGGGTAAATGCAGTCATAGCAAATGTTGTGCGGAAAGGAGAAATTGCTTATCACATTTCTCAGAATGTTTCCATTCTATCTGACATTCTTATCTGTTTTTAACGATAAGTACAATTTAAAAAGTAGTCAGCAACTTCTTTCAAATTTCACCGGTCTAAATGTTTTTATTTCTTCGTCTTATAATGGGTTTAAGTGTATATCGTCGTTGTTGTTCTAAAACGTCGTAACTACAGCTTGATTCAAGCTGTAGTTACGACGTTTTAGAACGACAACGACGATATATTGACACAGTAAGGCAACACCAGCATAACGAGGTGACTTAGTGTTGTCAAAGAAGTTTAATCTAGTCATACTAATACCAATACCGTAAAACAGGTCATCCTTGCGTCTTCTTATTTTTGCGAGTTCAATATCAAAAGAAGTTTTAGCGAGCGAAATCGCGAGCGGACGTTTGATATAAAGTTGTTATCTAATTTCTATAATAATATCAGTACCGTAAAACAGGTCATCCTAGCGTCTTCTTATTTTCGCGGGTTCAGTTTAGCGAGTTCGTGAATTCGCGAGAGCACGTTTGATATTAAGTTTTAGTCTAATGTCGTTAATAATATCAATGCCGTAAACCGGGTCATTTTCGCGTCTTCTTATTTGCGCGAGTTCATTACCAGGGAACGTTTTAGCGAGGGAATTCGCGAAACTCAATTTACCAATTGCTGGCCCCTCCCACTAACAACGCTGGTCACATCCATTGACAGGAATTCCTGCTTCGAATCTAAACGGCGTTATTTGCACAAATTATGGCTGGTAGCATGTAACAAACATAGAATAGTTGGTAGGCGCCTTAACCGTCGTAACTAGAGCTTGAATAAGCTGTAGTTACGACGTTTAAGTCGCCAAACCAACAAGAAGGTTAACAATAATGGCGGCCAATGTCAGAGTTGAAAGCTCTATTCCGGACTGAATAAATGATTTGATTAGTCGATTGATTCCTTGGTTGACAACCGCGATTGGTCAATTAAACCCGTTAGACCGGTTAACCAAATTCAAATATAGTTCCCTCTCGATTCTGCTTCCCGAAGAATACAGCAGTGCTCGAGCCGATTATGTGCGACAATGACGGAACCGACATCGATAGTAGCTCCCCGGAATCGAACTCGGGACCTCATGATCGAGAAGCCGACGCTCTACCTCTCGACCACGGACAAATATCTGACAGCTCAAAATTGAAAGAAGTTGCAGAGAACATTCCAACAATATAAATTCCGCTGAAATCGGATATTAAGTGGGAAATAAGGAGGAAAACACTGTGAGAAAAGGAGAAATCACCTGTTAGAAGCAAGTTCACGTTTTCCACATATTTTTCTAAGAGGTGTCAAAAACTGGATTGTGTCGAATTGGGTTAAGTAACAAAAGTGGTGAAGATTATTCATGTGTAGTTTGATTTTATTGACCTGATTCTGACCTTTATGTAGAATATATATATAGGCATAAGGATACAATACCGAAATGACAGGTTCGGCAATGATCGTTCACATTCGCAAAAGTTACAGAAGCCGCCTTACATTAACCCTTTCCTGTTTTACAAGATTTAAGACCTTTTCAAATTTAAGAGTTTTGAAGATGCAATTCAAAAGCGGATTTAATTTGGAAGATAATGATTGTTATTATTAACCCTTTCCCAAACAATTCCTCCTTTTTGCGCGCCTCAAGACAAAATCTTTTGGAAAACATTGTTGTAAGTTAAAGTCACATACAACTTTACTACAAAACTTAAATACTGCATTGCTTTTAAATCACTAATGTGTATATAGGTATCGTGGCTGTAAATTAAAGAATCAATCGACCAATCAAGGCATTCATTTAGACCAGGTATTATCTTTTAACTCTGACATTTGCCGACATTTATGTGAACCATTTGGCTAGTTTGGCGACTTAAACGTCGTTACTACATCTTATTCAAGATATAGTTACGAGGTGTATGTAGCTTACCAACCTATTCTTTCTTTTTTGGTTACACCCTTCTGGTCAAAAATGTTACAAAAAACGCCGTTTAATATCGACGTGGAACTTCCTGATAGAGTCAGTGGGCGTGACCAGCAGAATCAGTGGGTGCGACCAGCAGAATCAGTGGGTGTGGCCAACAAGCGGAATCAGTGGGCGTGACCAGCAGAGTCAGTGGTTGTGACCAACAAGCGGAGTCAGTGGGGTTGACCAGCAGAGTCAGTGGGTGTGACCAACAAGCGGAGTCAGTGGGTGTGACCAACAAGCGGAGTCAGTGGGCGTGACCAGCAGAGTCGTTGGGCGTGGACAACAAGCGGAGTCAGTGGGCGTGACCAGCAATCCTCCAATTGCACAGATAAATAACACACACGTTGATATTAAGTCTTCTGTCGCTTTTATAAAAACGTTATTATTAAGGTAGTTTACTCATAAGTTCGATATTTGGATCTTCGGAAATCTTCGGAAACCTTCGATTAAATTTATAACTTTTCATACACTAGCGAAAGATAGTAAGATTACGTAGTAAATACGTCAGTATAGTAATTTTAGTGAGACCGAAATGGTACGACATTACCGAAGAATCCCGAAGAATCCCGACGTCAGGCCGATTTTATGATAGCACATTACGCGTAGACTATCTTAAATCTAAACGTTTAACCGATTACCAGATTGCAAAATTTAGACTGGTCCAAATTGAAAGGTGTTGCAGACGAAAATATAAAGTAAATGTTTTTTTAGATATTTTTTATTATCTGCGTAGAAAACATAGTGTTAAATGAAGAAATTGCTTGTTACAAGCAATTTCTGCATTTTACACACTGTTTTCCCAATCACTTTTCTTTGGGGGGGGCGGTCCAAAAACGTCACTGTTTGGGAATGGGTTAACTTTGTTGAAAGCAGTTGGTGTGTTTAGTCGTCATCGATGGCAAATTGTCCACCAGCATCAATTCTATTTCTTCCCCTCCATTTATGTTTCCTCGCTTTTCGATCTCTCTTCCATTTCTCTCCCATTATCCTTGTAGCGTTTTCCTAAAAAAAAGAAAGAAATAATAATAATACAAGAAAAAAAACGCATACAACTTTGTTAACATTAGCAATTATACATAAATTGAAAAAAAAAAAAACACACACACACACGCAAAATAATATATTCATTTAGTTTACTCGTACAAGTTACTTACAACAGTGTTGTATTATAATATGATAATTTCGTGAATCAAACATCATGACTTATCAATCGATGGGGAAAAGATATATTTGCACGGTTAAGATTCTTGGTTAAGGTAATCATTCCTCACCTGGTATATTCGTTCCTTTTCTTGCACTTCATAATGACGAATAATTCTCTGAAGATAGAAATAAAGTCATAAAAACATAATCACATCAGACATATCATACTTAAAGCCCCATCACAGTTTACTATTTCACATACAAAGAAAGTAAAAATCGTGTACACGAGCAAAGTCGATTTCTCACAGAAGAGAAAGACACGTATACAAAAAAAGAAGAATTGATATGATTTTAATGATTTATAAGATTTGGTTTTATGTAGAGTAAAACGCGTATAAAGCGAACACTCAATGGACGGCCAAAACGTGTTTGCTGAAAAGAATGGTCACTTAATATTTTTTTTTTGACAAACTTATGATGGATCGATTTGCTTGCATATATACATTATTTAAGAATCCTTATTAAATCCTATGTTTCGCGAAATATACATAGAATTTATTTTGTTTACCTATTTCTTCAACTTGTCAAAATTTACTACTTTTTACAAAGGGAATATTGGTTATGGTCGATTAATACAAGTGATCGCTTAATTGTGGAAATCGCTTAAGCAAGATTGACCGTTGTGGCTGACAGTTAAAAGAAATATAAGTATAATATATGGTAAAAATAGGTCAAATAGCAAGGCTTGATTGCATCGATAATCGAGTGATATGGGTGCTTGACACGTGATCTGGTTCCGAGATTATAATACTTTTTTCGTACTCAATTGAGAATTTACTCAAACTTCGAGTTGGGATTTAAGATGTATTTCTACTTATATCCTATGGTGATTTTCATGGGATAAATGGCCCTATTTGTAGGTATTTTCTTATTACTCTTAACCCTTGTCATGCTGATCCCGGAATATTCCTGTATTGACAATTGCTGTGGCAGGTGTATAGATGTGTAGTCTGATCTTATTCTTCACTACCTGCTTGTTATTTAACCCATTCCAACTCAACAAAATTTTAGACTGGTCCAAATTGAAAGAAGCTGCAGACGATATTTTGAAGTTGGTGGAATTTAAATTTTCTTCGTCTTTTTGGATAGAAAACATTGTGGATAATGAAGAAATTGCTTGATACAAGTAATTTCTTCATTTTCCACAATGTTTTCCAAAGTTTTTTTCTTGAGGGGCGTAAAAAGGAGGGCTTGCGTGGGAATGGGTAAAGTGTTTAGCAAATATTTGAACACAAAGTAGATCTAAATTTGACAGAATTTAAAAAAAAAAGGTTGATATACAACTGAAATTAAAACAAGTTACTTATTCAAATTTGAAGTTTGAGTAAATTCTCAGTTGATTACGAAAAAAAGGTTTATTATCTCGGGCCCCGTACCGGCCATCAGGGGTGTGTGTTCATGGACAATACTTGTAATAGCCAGCTCAAATCTAACCAGCTATTGAATAGGGCACCAGTGGGTTTAATCCGCTGACTCTCTTTATGGAATGTAAAAACATCTGGATTTTAAGTTATCGGAGAGTAAGCTTATAACATCTTAACGAGATTATGAAGTTGCACGATTTTTGACATAGAACTTGCATAATCATTCCTTTCTTGAACGGTGTCACGGTATGCGGCTCACGAGATCCACGTGCACGCTGCGATGGGTATTTTTACACACGGAGTTTTATACACTATAGTAAAATATAGTATTCAATATGGATTGAAAAGTCACTGAACAGATGGTAAGAGTCAAGCACTACTCGGGTTTCCGCCAAGGTAATTCATGCTGAAAAGCAAAAGGTTTTGGGGAATCGGGCTTCAAATATGCTACAGTTTGCAAATGGGTATGTCGTTTTAATCATGGTCGGAGACAGTCGAAATGACCCTCGAGTGGATAAGCCGGTTTTTGTTTTGACGATAAAGATCGTTGCTACAGGACGATTTCTAGGAATGAAATAATTAAGTGACATTCAATCGTCAAGGGTTTTGAAGATCTTACGTGAACGACCTTAGCCTCCGGCGGCGGCACATATCATTTCCGACTATGTCTTTCATTAATAGGTGGATAATCGTAAACCTAGGTGGGATAGCAGCTGAAGGATAGGAACGAATGTAATTGTAATCCTAGTGCGAGATATAGCAAGAATCCATTGATAGCCCCCGCGATATGACTGAAAAATTGTTAAAAGCGGCGTTGAATCCTATCTTAAAAAAAGACTTTGGCTAGGGAAGATCTGCGCACCCTGAATGTGCCATTTGCTCACTCACGAGCAGATACAAAGACGGGGTTAGACTAGCATAGCAAATGATATATATAATTAATGTGACAATAATGCAATACGGGTAGACTAAAAGAATTACCTTTACAGCGATCATTACAAAGATCACGCTGTTGAATAGTGAGTAGATGATGATAAAGGTTATGAACGCACAGAAATCTAGTTCGTCCTGGTAGGTTTCGTCCTCAGACAGGCAAAATGAGGGTATAAATTACATAGTGATTGCGGTAGACTAACAAAAATATACCTTTATAGCGATCATTACGAAGATCACGATGTTGAGTAGTGAGTAGATAATAATGAAGGTTATGATCCCCTAAAAATCGAGTTTGTCCTGGTAAGTTTCTTCCTTAAACAGGGAAAATAAGGGAATAAAATACGTAACACATTACAGGGGTGAGTTGTGGGTAAGCCGGAGTTCAAGGGTGTGGTAGTCTAACAAAAATATACCTTTACAGCGATTATTAGAAAGATCATGATGTTAAAAAGGGAGTAGATGATAATGAAGGTTATGAACGCCAAAAATCGTATAAGTCCTGGTAAGTTTGGTCCGCCAACATGGAAAATGAGGGGATAAAATACACAGTGTCTGCGGTAGACTAACAAATATGTAACTTTACAGCGATCATTACAAAGATCACGATGTTGAAAAGTGAGTAGATGATGATAAGGATATGAACGCCCAAAAATCTAGTTCGTCCTGTTAAGTTTGCCCTCAAACGGGGTAAAAGAGGGGATAAAATACATAGGTGAGTTGTGAATACGCAAGAGTTCAACATATAAATATACCTTTACAGCGATCATTACAAAGATCACGATGTTGAAAAGTGAGTAGATAATAATGAAAGTTATGAACGCCCAAAAATCGAGTTCGTCTTGGTAAGTTTCGTCCTCAAACAGGGACACTACTGCATGCCAGATACATATCATCCAATTGAATATTAGACTGCCCAATATTAAACGGTCCTGAAAGGATAAAATAAATAGTGATTGTAAAAAAAAAATCATTGGGTGCAGAATCATATGTTTGAAGACTATATTTCAACAGCATTTTACCAATTGATACTTACATTTAATTGCAAAATATTAAGTTAGCATTTTCTGTCATTTTCAACCTTGCTTTCCATATGTCTTTTCTTGGATGTCGTAAAATGTGGGGTTTTGTTGGAATGGGTTTAGGCATAGTTATGTCTTCATAATATAAAATCAGCTTATTACCAATCAATCCTAAGTTTTTACACGCTAAAAGAAACAGCGCGAGAAAAGGAATCATTGTCTATGACAAGCAATAACTCTTCTTCTAACAATATTTTCTTCTCCATTAGCTACTCTTTTTTTAAAATTTTGCCACACTTTGAATAAAGCCTACGTCTTCTTTCAATGTGGACCAGTCTAGAATGTGTCATGTGGCAACAGGTTGAATGAAAACAAAACAAAATTATCTACACTTAATAAAACCATTAAAACCAAAAACCTATCAGACTGTGCTTCGTGGCTTCAATCCATGTGATCTTGTTCTTTTATTATTAATGTTATTATTATTATTATTATTGTTGTTGTTCTCATAGTGTAAGAAAATGTTGAAAATTGTTCATGATTAAACAATTAAAGTTCAATCAAGATACGACTGTTTTGCTGTTTTTTGTTGTTTTTTTATGTTTTTTTTTCTTTCTTCCCTGAACAAAATTTTAACGCAATTATTCTTATCCACCTTAGTAAAAAAATTGCTTTGGGTTGCTTGATGAAGAATTCAATTTTTGTTTCATTGACTTATGAATCTTAAATCGCAATCACACTGATAAATGAATCCGCTACACGCATTCGTACAATATGATTAAGTTTCATATCTAGGTATCTTAATCACACTTATGTGTGAACACGCAAAGCGGGTCAGTGTGATTATTCTTTTAAGTTCATACCTCAATGAAAACATTTGTTTAAAATTTTCATTTCTTAAAATGAAATTCTGTATCTCTTGAAGAATTTGAATGAAATTAAATATTTAATGAATATAATTGAAAGATTACTTACTAAATGTGTTAGATATGGTATTTTAGGAAGACTCTGATTTGTGACCATCTTAAAGGTAACGCCCGTCAGTGTGATGATAAAGGACAGCTGTAATCTGTTCTGGGTTAGATTTATATCAACACTGAACGTTGTGAAGGAAAAGGACGTAATTAACGTCTGAAAAATAAAGAGTTATTTTTCAGTCCATTACAATAAAATGACGCTTTTTGACGCCCTCTGTAATCTGTTCTGGGTAAGATTTATGTCAACACTGAACGTTGTGAACGAAAACAACGTAATTAACGTTTGAAAAATAAAGAGTTATTTTTAACCCATTTCAATAAAATGAGGCCTTTTTGACGCCCTCTGTAATCTGTTCAAGCCGCCGTCATAGCGCAGTCGGTAGCGCGCCAGACTCCTGATCTTCAATCATACGTGTCATGGGTTCGATCCCCGGCGGCGGAAAATATTCTTTCCGACAATTGTCTCTCACCAATGGGTTGATGATCGTAAACCTAAGTGGGATAGCAGCTGGAGGCTAGGAAAGGATGTAGTGGTAGTACTGGTGTGAGAAATACCAGGAATCCATTGTTAGGTGCTCCAGCCGCCGCGATATGACTGAAATACTGTTAAAAGCGGCGTTAAACCCCATTCAATCAATAATCTGTTCTGGGTAAGATTTATGTCAATATTGAACGTTGTGAACGAAAACCACATAATTAACGTCTGAAAAATAAAGAGTTATTTTTCAGTCTATTTCAATAAAATGACGCTTTTTATCGCCCTTTGTTACCTATTTTGGCTTATATTTATGCCCACACTGAACGTTCTGAAGGAAAAGGACGTAATCAACGTTTGAAAAATAAAGAGTTTTTTTCAGTCTATTACAATAAAATGGCGCTGTTTGACGCCACCGTAACCTGTTCTGGGTTAGATTTATGTACACACTGGACGTTGTGAAGGAAGACAACGTAATTAACGTCTGAAAAATAAAGAGTTATCTTTTAACCCATGACAATAAATAGCGCTTTTTGATCCCCTTTGTAACTTTTTCCGGATTCGATTTATGTCAACACTAAATGTTGTGAAGGAAAAGGACTTTATTAACGTCTGAAAAATAAAGAATTCTTTTTTAAATTAATACCACACATATATATTTTCTTAAAATTTCATCCGTGAATAAAACAAGAAAAATGTTCTTGATCCCTAGAACATGTTGACTGAAAAAAATTAACCCTTATCATGGTGAACCCGGAATATTTCTGTTTTGTTTGGAGGTATAGACAAAGATCTGACCACACCTATGTGCAGCCTGGTCTAAGTCAATACCTCCTGCTTATCCCTTTTAAGCCAGAATTGTTTATAACATACATTTTTCAAAAGAATAATTAATCACATGATTACATCCAGTACTGTCAGCCCTTTGATAATTAAGTAATTCTAAAGAGGATTTTTTATTTCATACCTTGCTGTGAAATATTGGGATTTCTAAGTGTAATAAATTTTTATATTGTCACTGGAGTGACGATAACACTTTTCAGTTTCACTCTCTACTCATGCGCTCTTTTTTCAATAGACCTCTCTATCAAAAAGTTTGGTTTCGAAATATTAATAAAAAAAAATTAGAATAATAAGGATTATAATAAATAGAATAATCAACTGGTTATTCCAGATATGAAAAAAATATTTCACTCAGATGCGTTGTTAGTCGTTGAAAAAAACTCGTGCTGCGTACTCGTTTTTTCAACGCCTAACAACTCATCCCCGTGAAATATATTTTTATATCTGAAGCAACCAGTTGATTATCCTCTATATACAGCATGACAAGAGTTATCACCACTCACTGTAATAAGGACGATGTTATACAAGAAGAAACCGGCTCTTCGTTTTGCAATACACTTCACAAGCAATGCTGGATTTCTGAACTGTGCCTCCGAGATTTCTCTATTAAACTCTCTTTTCTCGCTGTATACGAGATCACAAATGGTCCATTCCGTCTCGTCAACAAAACACATGACGTTTACAGCGGAGATTTTTTCCTCGTCTTCTAAAATCTCGACGACGTCATCGCTTAGTTCTGACGACACAGTGATTGACAGGTCCTGAATTTAAAATCATTCAAAATTCAAATTAAGAGAAAAAAGAGAGGATATTATTGTTTTCTTTGAGGTATGAAACTGAAAGCTAAATCATATTGTATGAATATGCGAAGCGAAGTATGAAAAAATTCAGTCAACAAAAACGCTTGAAACTTCATGGACTAAACTTAACATTGAATTGTAATAAGTTGCAAATGTATATATCTTCTACACGCAAGCGAAGTAATATTTAAATTGCGTTAATTATTAAAGATTTATGTCCCTGTAAGTTATAGTCAAATACATTGTAAAATCATTTTGTAGTAAAGCTTGTTTGTTTGAACGGGGTTAAAAGCCATTTTAACACTATTTCAGTCATATGATGACGGCTTGAGTATCTAACCGTGGATTCCTGGTATTCCTCACACCAGTACTACCACTACATCATTTCCGAGCCTCCAGCTGCTCATCCCACTTAGGTTTACGATTATCCACCACTTGTTGGGAGACAAATGGCCGAATACATAGCCTTATCATGCAATATTTTTACTCACATCCAGATAATGAAATTAAGCAATGAATAAATTAGTACAAGTTTTATTTTCATATGATTAATTATTATTACTTGTTGCTTTAAAATATCCGAATTAAATCCTCACGCTTACAGCATGATAATGCAGCGTCTTTTTTTACAGTCCATCCTTTCGAATTTCAAAAAATAAAAAAAAGATAAAACAAACAATGAAATAAACTATAAGAAAAACATACGGGAAGTTTCTTATGTGATGTGTAGTTACGACGTTTAGGTCACAAACTAACACTTGTACATTTTTGTAACATGTTACTCTCCATAAACTTTAGTAAAAACACGCCGTTTAGTATCGAAATGGAACTCCGTGTCGGAGTCATTGAGTACGAATACGAATATCTTATTTGTAAACAAAGGCCTCCGGCCCATAATACAGCATACAACACAACATACAAATACAAAGAAGAGTTGCAGTTAACAATATTCCAGAAATATTTCACATATGACATACTAGGTTTAACTAATTATCCTTTAAAGGCATAATTGAAAATACATATCTAGCTACTTTTTTGATGATGAAGTAATTTTTACTTCTCATTAAATTATAGAATGATATCAAATCAGGTCTACCATTATACCAAGAAAATAACAAATTTTGCCTCTCAAGTTTAAACATTGAACATTTAAAAAAAGCATGATATTCGTTTTCAATAGTCAAGGTGTCATTAGTCATCAAACAATAATGGCAAATTCAATCCTCTCGTTCAATGCCTTCCTTATTCGATATTTAATTTATGGCTTGAGCATCTGAACCTAGCAAAAGCCCTTCTTGAATTCTGAGAAATATCAACAATGAGATATTTCTCAGGATTTAATAGGGAATAAATGTTTTTTAAAAGTCACATATAGGTTGAGTTCTGGATAGTTTCATCTAAGTATTGAATTGAAATGTATAGCCAGCGGAGTCAGTGGGCGGAACCAGCGATCCGTCAATCAAACTAAAGATTTCCGTTTACCTGCACATCAAAGGGAAACTCGTGCAACTCTAAATTCTCTGCAAAACAACCTTTTATCCTTCGCTTTTCCATAATGAACGCCTTCCCATCGTAATTTTTTACCGAGGTCCATAACTTCGAGGAAGACGAGGACTGTAAGTTACTGATAGTGACTTTTGGATTCCAGTATTTTGATGTATCCACATTTTTATCCTGAAATTTTGAAATTCAGGATAACACGAGCATTGGCAAAATGTAAATGAATTTCGATACTTTGGGAAAATATTACGGTAAATACAGGAGTGATACAAATCCTTGTAATTGATACGAGCTGTGAAAGGAGGATTTTTAAGACCACAAGTTGAGTGAAATATCTCAATAGATTCCACTTTAAGGTCTTGTATCACTACATCATGGTATTTGATTTAATATATCCCCATATAGATTAGGTATCCGGATAAGCGCCCATCCGCCAAGCTGGGAAATGTAGAAATTGCCCATTCGTTTAGGCTGACTCTCATGCTATAAGTGTGGGTTTGAAATTATCTAAGGTACATCAATCATGCGAATAAATTTCCTTCATTTAAATTACCTCCCTTACGTCCATCAAACTGACACTGATCAACAAAACAGAGGGAAAAGATAAAAGAAAGGTTTAAAATAAAATCGTATATAAATATCAGTATGACTGAAAGCGAGTCTACTATTCGTTGCAAATACTAAACCAGTTTTTATATTTAAAGCAATATCTTCCCCACGAAGACTTAATCAAATTAATAAAAAACTATACTCGAGGCACAAAATCATGAATAGATATGACGATTTAAACTATAAGATTAAAATAATCCTTTGTGATAAGCCTTCAATTCGTGAAAGAAGTTTTGACATTTTAAATTGTGACCCACCACATTTTAAAGTTGTTTACATAAAACTTCAATGTCAATGATGACGTTTTAACTTTCGCTAGACATTCATACAACTAGCTAGGCTACGGACATTAACGAACTCGTCCGTAAGTTTAATTATCTAACATGGACATATAAGAGTTAATTCCGAAGATTAGCGAATATTTCCGGTAAAGAATCGGGTGCATTCGACTCTATGGCAATATTTAAATAAAACACGAGTTGAAATCAGCAAGAAAAAACACAAATTCTCTTCCAGAGAAATTCACTGATATCCTTCGTTGTATATTGGTATTTAGAAGGTTCTTGTTTACTTTAGTGACCAAATAAACGATAGATTACTGAAACTATTTTTCCTTACTCGGAGGGAAGATATGACTTTGAATTTAAATATAAAGATATCTAAGAGATGAAGAGAATATTTTTTTTTGGTTTTCATGGAGGTATGAACTGAACAACCTAATCATACTGTATGAATACGCGAAGCGGATTCATACATTGTGTGCTTAGGTTGTTCGGTTCATACCTCCATGAAAACAAAACATATTCTCTTCATTTCTTATAATTTAATAGCATCGAGCGAAAAAAACAAAAGCTTTACAAATTGTATACCTTTTTGTATTGGACTATTTTGGGCGGCAGCATACACAATCGTTGCGTTCTCAAACTTTTGTTCGTGGTGTTATGAATATTTTTTTTCGACCAATCAGAACGCTCGTTTTTTGATAGACGAAACTAAAAATGAAATTACATACTAAGTATATCTAATCTCAGTGAATCGTTACCTTCGGATCTTTGCCGTCAAGCGTTGGTTCTCGCCATCTTATTTGTATAAAAACATCTCCTGTAAATTCTTCTTTGATGGTATTAATGTCGGATATCTTGAGGAAATTTACTTTTACGTAAACTTTTTTCTGAAACATAAGTGTAATGGTATAAAATAGTAAGGTTAACAACCAACTAAACTTCTAATTCCTTCTTTTTTCCTAATAATATCTAAACGAACAGTGTTGAACCCTTTCAAGTTTTGCAAAATTTTAGACCCGTCTAAATTCAAAGGTTTTGCAGACGAAAACTAAAGTTGATTTTTTTGGAAAATAACCATTCAGTAGGGTAGAAAATAATGTGGAAAAAGAAGAAATTGCTTGTGACAAGCAATTTCTTCTTTTTTAACAATGTTTTCTCAATCATGAAATCACAGGGACGTAAAAACCAGGGATTAACCAGGAAAGGGTTAATAGATAATTGACCAATTACTGACCAAAGCCTCATACTCCGTTGGCCCCGCCTACTGACCCCAACAGGAAGATTTAGTTCGATTACAAATGGCGTCATTTTGCTAATTTATAGCCGGTAACATGTGATGCAAAAGTAGGATTGGTGGTCGGTTAACGACCTTAACGTTGTAAGCAAGGTTTGAAGAAGCTGTAGTTACGACGTTTACGTCGTAAAACCAAAAAAAAAAAAAGTATTAAAATGGCGGCCAAGTGCGCAAAAACTCACTTCTTATCTAAGTGATTTCCTTGATCGACTGATTATTTGATTGACATCCGATGTGGATTAATTGAATAAATTCATTAACGTACAAGATTTAATACATTTAATCATTTTTTGCGCGTAATAGTTTTTTTGACATGTACCATGATCAAGCATTTGATCGCGTATTCCTTCAGCAAGTGAATTACCTAAACGTCAAATGGTTGGTTTGTTTGTCTTACCATCACTTCTGTCTTCTACGAACAACCCATTTATCTATCGTTCTGTCAATCCTTTCAACCATTCAGGAAACATTATATCCCCTATCCCTACCTCAATCCATTTAACAATCTATCGATCAATTTATCTTTCCATCCACCACTCAATCTACTTATCTTAAGCACGCGTGCATCAATATATACATCCAACCGTCTGTGTTTCCGTCTACCAATCTTTCTTTCCATCCGTCTATCCAGCCAGTCATCTATCCATTCATCCGTCCATCCAGCCAGTCATCTATCCATCCGTCCGTCCATTCAATCATTCATTCAGTCAATCATTCAATGGATCTTTATGTCATTCAAATCGAGCTTAATTTCTCAATTTAACAATTAACCCGTGTAACAGATTGACAGCGGTCGAGTGAAAAAAGCATAGAAATACATACCCTGTTTTCTCGAATGACCTCAAGTTCTTTTTCTGCCAAGTTCTCTTCCATGCTTTTCAAATCGAAATTTCGAACTCCGGTCTACCTTATCTCCCTCTAGGACACATCTCATTCGGGTCTTTTAAACAATTCGAACAGAAGCTGTAAGTCTCGCCGAATGGATTCAACTGTTTTGACTTATTCCCAAAATGCCGGTTATTTGGGGATCAAACGCCGCTTTGAATAGTGTTTCAGTTCTATTGCAATGGATTGTGCACCTAACCAGACATCAGATGTTTATCCAACTATGGCGCTCTACATATCGATCGCCTATTGGTGAGAGACAAATGACGTATATCGCAATGGCACTTAAATGTCAGAGAACCGGGGTTTGAAATCAAGACCCCAGCCTGTAACTGACTAAGACTCAGCATAATTGTCAGATCGTTGCCCCCCCCCCCCTCCCCCCAACTGAGCTTCAACAGAAACATCCACTTCAAAATCAAACAGCGTTATATTTGCAATATTTATGGTTGGAAGCATGTAACAAAAAGTACAATGGTTGGTTGGCGACCTAAACGCCGTAACTACAGCTTGAATAAGCTGTAGTTTCGATGTTTAAGTCGCAAAACAAATAAATATGTTAATTACCAACACAAATCAATATATCGTCCAATGTCGGAATTCAAATGTCACTCAGGTCGAAATAAATGATTTGATTGATCGATTGATTATTCCTTGACAACGGCAATCCGGCAATTAATGATAGCTGTTTTATTCTTTCAACATGATTTGTTTCATTATTCAGTGAGACAGATCGGATGTTTCATACGTTTGTCCTCGGAAGGACTAAAATGTAGTAACTACAGCTTTCTTCATGGTGTAATTTCGGCGTTTTGGTCGCCGACCAATGAAATGTACAATTCATTTTAATGATCTTGAAAAAAATGCTTCTTTTTATTTCAGTATTTTTTTTTTTTTTTTTTTTTTATTGCTATTCCACGTTTTTATTAACTGTACGTACAATACATATATTTCTGTTAATCCATTGAAAATACATATTTATGAGTAGTAGATTCACAAAAAATTAAACGTTCTGATTTAAAGGTTTAACAATACACTGCTTTTGATAAAAAGAACAATACTGTCTTTTATGTATTTATTGTGCCATATTATGACAACTTTAAAATACGCGGCAGCGAAAAAATAATCGAAAAAACAATCGATTTACACGGTTCTGCAAAAAGGGACAATCTCAATATATTGAATAATTGACAGATCGTTGGCATGCCCACTGAACTCCAACAGGAAGTCCGATTGAAAATGTTATTTTTTTTTTTTTTTTATTTATTTCAAACTATTTTAAAGACATCGAAATGTAACAATAATAATAATAATAATAATAATAATAACAGCTTTATTTCATGAAGGTAGAACATTAAGACATTTTCAAATTAGAATACCTGAATAGTCTTTTTTACAATGTTGCCTTCGCTTTTATGAAAATGATTACTGTAAATGATGAAATGATACAAACATGCGTATAGAGTTTGATTAACAACAACAACAAAAACATGGAGGGAAATGCTCAAAAGGATAGTAAATCTACGGACAGATACACCTTTAGGTAACGATGAATAGATGGCTGGCTCTTCAAGTAAATGCAGCTCGAATAACTTATGATTACAAAAGTTACCACGATGTTGTCGCCAAACCAACAAAAACGTCTTCCCATAAATATCGACCAACGCCGGAGATCAAAGTTCAATTCCGGTCTAAATGAATGATATGATTGGTCAATTGATGTTTTGGTTGTCAGAGGCGATCTGTCAATTTTGCTCCGTCAGGCATGAAAGAATTTCCCAAGAAGTGCAAAACCTATAGACCCTGCTAAGACACAGCGGACTGCTATAGCTGACAATCATTGAAATCTTTCTCTCTATGGCCATTTTCTAAACCTATAATTGTTGTTCTACCTTACTATTCCCACCTTTTTAAAAAAAAAGGATCCCTGGTTGACCTCCGCTGGATCCCATCTTTGTTTGTTTTCTAAGACCATTTTATTAAAAACCTAAGAGGTCTGTCTATACCCGACTGGTCAAAAGTGTTCTATATCCAGTATGTATGTCTCAAGTGGAATATTTGTTCGGTTATAAAAGCCTACCAATGGTGGATTATTTTATTATAATTTTATTTTATCTATTCATATATATATATTGTTTCAGAAATCTATCAAGTAGCTAATCGTTTGTCGAAACGAATTACGTCTAGTAGCATTGATATGAACGTCTATTTACGACACATTCTACCTTTATTTCAAGTTAGCTAATTAAGCATATCGGTTATTTCAATTCATTTGTTTAATTCGCTATCGACTATTTGCTAAAACAGTGGTCTCGAAAAATTGAACTTGACTTAATTCTATTGAACTAGATTTGTATAGCTAAATGTTTCATGTATTCTTTAATTACTTTATGTCATAAATTTATGCCATTTGATAAATCTAAATGGTTTTATATGTAATTAGTTTTGCTAATATAAAACCAATAAAATAGAAATAACGCTATTCTATCGTATATTTATAGGAGAATTTGCTAAAAGCGATCTCTGACCTCCGATATGGCAATTTGACGGAGATATCATGCGATATTATTTTGTAGAATATAAGGTCGGGACATAAGGGCAAATCTTTTGTGGTCGACGTAAAAGTTGAAAAAGCTTTAGATGGGACGTATTTATCGGACACAATGTCTTAACCCGTAACCTCACGACAAAATTTAAGATACGTACACATTGAAAAAAACGAAAGACGACATTTTTTAGATGATCAAAATTTTAAACACCGTTAATGGGGGGGGGTAGAAAACATTATGGGAATTGTTTGTAATAAAGAATTTCTTCTTTTGTTCTCAATGTTTTCCGAAGCCTTTTTTTTTTTTTTTTTTTTTTTGCAACGGGCGTCAAAAAGTGTGATTATGTATAAATGAGTTTAACTTATCTCTTCGTTCAACGTGTCACTTCTGAGTATTTCTGAGTATTTCACTTCTGGTCTAATGAATTTGGTTGGTCAATCGATGTTTTTCTAATTGCGATCTGTCAGTTCATACTGTTTAAGATTATTCTATATGTTTATTAGAATATATTGCTTGCTCTTTTAGTGAGATTAAACGAAGGGGCCCGTTTATACGTCTTTCCATATAAATGTAAGTACTCTTTATGTCGAAAAAAGGGATGTTACAGGGCCAAGATACTTCGAGATATTCAAACTTCGACTCATTAGGATTCGATTAATGACGTAAAAAAAAAAATAATAAAAAAAATCGTTTGCAACTCGAAGAAGAACATAACGTAAAACAAAATTACATTCTGAGCAATTACTCCCCTTAGTCTTCCATATTTTCTGTGTTGTCGATTTCCTTAGCTAACATTTCTTTACTTTGTTTGAAGACCAAGTTGGAAACGAGGTTTCTTCGAAATAGCAGAAATATATGTTGCACTAAATGGGTCAAAGTCTACGATGAGACCTAAACGCTAAAACAATGCTTGCACGCGTTGATAATTCAGGTGCAGCTACAATATATAAGAGGCGTGCGAGCTCCATAAACACGTATCAATGTGCGTGCCCGCATAGATTACAGGTTCACGCATAGATTAAAGATTATTATTATTTGAAGCTTGGTCACTAAAAAATTGAGAGTACACGCATAATTTTGGAGTGCTCTGTCAATGTTTGATCGAGATCGCGTTACTTTAATTTGTTTGTTTGAATGGGATTTAACGCCGCTTTCAACAATCTTTCAGTTATATCGCGGCGGCTGGAGCACCTAACAATGGATTCCTGGTATTTCTCACACCAGTACCGCCATTACATCCTTTCCTAGCCTCCAGCTGCTATCCCACATAGGTCTAGGATTATCGAACCATTGGTGGGAGACAAGTAGTCGGAAAGAATGAGTGCCGCCGTCGGGAATCGAACCCGGGACCTCTAGATTGACAGTCCGACGCGCTACCAACTGCGCGATGACGGCGGCGTTACTTTAAGCTTACACGCCTAAATGCGAGCTTTGAACCCAAAAGGTACACAATAGTTAATCCTTTACTGTTTTGCGAAATTGTAGAACCGTCCAAATTCAAAATATTTGCAGACGACATTTGAAAATCAAGTTAATTTAAAATATAATCATCCAGTAGGACAGAAATATTGTGGAACTCGAAGAAATTGCCACAATATTTTCTCAAGTATAAAAACACGGGGCCATAAAAACAAGGGGTCGAACAGGGAATGGTTTTAAAAGACATAAGCAAAGTCGATCAAACGACAATCAAATGAAGCTTTAGATGAGGAAGAATAACATGCGCAAGAACATCTAAAGTTGAGGAGAAATTGGAAATAAGGCATACATTATACACTTTATATACGGTATACCTCGTGTTTCTCTATTTCTCATTTACATCTCCGCTTGACGCATTTTATTTCCGACACGGAAATTTATAATGGAAACGGAAATAAAATATTGCTGAACACGAAACACACCTCGTTCGCGGTGTTACTGCGACGGAAAACAAAACCGCGTTTAACTCCATCAACTTCGGAGACGGAAATGAAATACAGAGTAACGGTATATAAACAGTGGGCTAGAAAAAGCATAGTTCCCTTGTCAAAATTATTCATACAAAGCATCAACATTTGAACGCTCCAAAAAGCTTTAATCAATTCGACTCTGTAAAATTCCCATATTGATACCGTAATTGTGGAGTCCGTGGTGTAGTGGTAAGACGTTGACCTCGGGATCGGAGAGTCCTTGGTTCGAATCCCGCCGGGAACATAGCGAAAAACATACTCCACATTGGTCCTCTCCACCCAGGTGTATAAATGGGTACATGTGGGAGTTGTAAGCCAATTTGCTGTTGCTGCCATGTGCGCCGTATGTTACCAAGCGATTTGCAATTTGATGATCGGAGGTTAAAGTATAAAGTCGTGTGATTACGCAAGGCGTACAAAAAGACTATAAATTTTAACTTTAGCCAAATCATGTGCTACTTCTCTTTGGAAAGAAAAGTAAACAATTTTTCAAAATACGGTTAATTATTTGGGAGGGGGGGTCGTTTAAAGATATGTGTTAGGACACCCTTATTATAACCCTAGTCATGCCTGTCCCGCAACATTCTTGTTTTGGCAGGAGATATAGACAAAGATCAACCTGCACATAAGTGCAGTCTGATCTTAGTCTACACCACCTGCGAGTGCCACAAAGCATCAATTGATGGTGAAACTAATTTTAAAAGAAATAAAAGTCCCTTATAAGGGCTTCCAGTTCTTCCAGTCCATTGATTTAAAATCTTTCTTTGAAATCGATTTTATTCAGCATGAAAAGGGTTAAAATTCGTAATTCTATATTGACCTACCTTTGGTGGTGCAGTTGCGTCAGTAAATATTTGGTTGTCCATTTTTCAACATGATCTATGGCATCCTTAAAACTTTCGGATTCGAAACACAGTAATTTAAATGATTTATAAAGTACATATAGATGTGACTATATTAACATCTTGGCACTTGAAAAAGGTCCATTCTCACACATTACACGCTTTTGGACGCTCTTCAAGAAAATCAAATGAGAAAACATTGTGTAAAATGAAGGAATTGCTTGTAACAAGCAATTTCTTCATTTTACACAATGTTTTCTACTAGAAAGTTGAAATAATCTAAAATTTCACGAACTTTAAATTGTCGTCTGCAACTCCTATCAATTTAGACCGATCTAAAATGTTACCGTAATTGGTTAATAATGCCTATCCCTGGCCCCGCCCATTTATCCCAACAGGAAGTTGGACTTAAATATCAAACGGCGTTAGTTTCAAAAATCTGTTGTCAGCAATGTGTAACATGGTATATGGTTGCTTCGCGTCTCAAACGTCGTCAATACAGCTCGAATGAGCTGCAGTTACCACCTTTAAGTCGCCGAACCAACAAAAAAGTTTTCATATTAATGTCGGCCAATATTGGAATACGAAGTCCACTTCCAGTCTTTATGAATGATTTGATTGGTCTTTCGGCTTTTTGATTAACCATTCACGACACGCCATTTCTTTTCTATGGTGGGTATCGCGAAGTCTTAACAAAGCCGGGGCATGTTAGCTACATCAGTTCAGTTGATAGAGCCCTTGAATCCAATGCAAACGGGTTCGCTCCCCGCACTGACAACACTAACAAGCTCATTCTCCTTAATATGAGACGTTACACCGAGACCCCGTTTGATGGTGCTACCCATCGAGGACATTAAAGAACCAGGCCGGGCTCTCAGCAGTTCCTTGTAGCCTTGCACTATCCCCCATAACAACTAACCGTCTTCTAGGGGCGTCATTCATCATTGCGTGTATTACGGTAGCGACGATAAATAAGTGGACACACACGCAGGTCGAAGCATCTAAATTCGATTGTGTTTCCCTTCAATTCACCAAAAAAGGAATCTAGACGAAGGAATATATTTGCCTACCGTCTACAAATGTTAATTTTTCAGCCATTTGTTTGTGAAAAGTTCAAAAGAAACCACGACAAAGTAATGAAAGTGAACTCATTATACCATTTTCTTGTAATTTTCTCCATCATAATCAACCATTACAAATCAGCAAAATTTTAGAATTGTCCAAATTGAAAGATGTTGAAGACGACAACTTCGAGTTATTGAGTTGTTTTTTGGGGTAGAAAACATTGTGATCGTTGAAGAAATTGCTTGTTATAAGCAATTTCGTCATTGTCGACAATGTTTTCCAAGGCTTTTTTTCTGGGATGATTCAAAAGCGTATTGCGTGAAATTGGGTTAAATAGCATGCTTCTATAGGTGTTGTCTACAATTTGACTAAGGTTAATCCACGTGGCCATAAAGAGTAGTTGTAGAGTAATATTCCTGAAATAAGAACTACTTTTTATGGCGCAGGCATTAAATGGATTTAGTGGTTAAGCCTCCAGCGGCAGTTTGCACTAATTGAACTCTGAGAAGACCTCAAAATTTTGACTGTTAACTTAAACTATCAAAGCTGACGCTTTGCTAGCTAAAATTGTCTGTACATGTGTCTTCAGCTATCAAATCCGACGCTCTGATAGCTAATAATATCCAATATTTTTAGTGTTTTGTGTGTCATCCAGATGAGCTCAGTTGGTAGAGCACTTGACTTCAACCTCAAGATCACGGGTTCGAGCCGTGGGCTGACCATATTAACTAACAAAACTAATTGTCTAATTGTCTTTCGGAGGAGACGTTAAACCGAGGCCACGTTTTACGGTGCTATACCTCGAGCAAATTAAAGAACCAGGCGGTACTCTCAGTAGTTTCGTCCTGTATCCTTGCACTATCCCTCTTAACAACTAACCGTTATCTGGAAGGCGTTGCTGATATGGGCAAGTGCTTAAGCGGTTAAGTCTTCAGTGGCAATTTGCACTCGTTGAACTCTGAGACTTAAAACTTCTATCTGTTTACTCAAGCAACCAAAGCTGACGCTTTGCTAGCTAAAATGGTTTTATAACTCATTTTATAATTGACCAATCGCGTTGGTCAATCAATGAATCAACCGACCAATCAAATTGTTCATTCAGTCCGGAATTGAGCTTTGAACTCCGACATTGGCCGTCATTTCCGTTGATCATTCTTATTGGTTATGCGACTTCGGCGTCGTAACTACCGCTTATTCAAGCTGTAGTTACGGCTTTAGGCGCCGACCAACTATTCTATTTTCTGTTACATGGTTCCGGCTATAAATTTTGCAAAATAACGCCGTGAAATATCGAATTTGGACTTCCTGTCGGAGTCGATGGGCGTCGCAAATGGAGTAAATGGGCGGGGCCAACGATTGGTAAAACAGCTGTTATGTCTAAGGGGGCTTCATCAAGCCCAGAGAAGGATAAAGGGAAAACCCCCGGACATTCTACGGATACGGGCTAGATTTCGGATATCCCGATACTGAAAACCGGATAAATGTTTCAAAGAGATTAGCATCCGTATTTGTGTTTGGTTCAAAGTCTATTATTCTTTATTTATTTTCATGTATTGTTTCATATTTTACTAACGCGTAAATCAATCCCACAAATTACGAATTGCTGATTCTACTTCGATATCAAACCATGTTATTTTGCGAAAATTAATAACCGGTAAAATGTAAACATGGTGTAAATGGCTGGTTGGGGACTGAATAAGCTTTAGTTACGACGTTTAAGTCGCTAAATCTACACGTAATTGTCATTATTTTTTCTAAAAATAGTAAAATGTTCGGTTGGCGACCTCAACGTCGTAACTGCAGCTTAAATAAACTGTAATAACGATGTAAATCGCCAAACTAACATAAGTGCTAAAACATGAATGTCGGGTCGAAATGAATGTTATGATGCGTCAATTGATTCTTTGACTGACACTCGCGATCCGTCTGCTTTCATCTACCAAATGACCCCCATCTATTCGCCCATTCACCAATCAATCCATATGTACCCCATCCAACTGACAATTAAAACGTCTCTCGGTCTATCCATTTATCTATCAAACATTTCATTCATCCATACATCCAGCCACCCATCCATTCATCCATTCACCAATCCATCCATTCATCCGCAGATCCATACGATCCATCAATCATTCCGTCCGTCCATCCATCCATCCATCCATCCATCCATCTATCCATCCATCCAGCCATCCAGCCATCCATCCATTCATCCATTCAACAATCCATCCATTTTCCGCCCTTGCATCCGATCCATCCATCCATCCATTCGTCAATCCATCCATCCATCCATCCATCCACTCATCCATTCATCAACCCACCAATCAAACCATCCATCCATCGATCGATCCATTGATCCATCTATCCATCCATCCATCCATTCATCCATTCACCTATCCATCCCTCCCTCCATCTATCCATCCATCCATCCATCCATCCATCTATCCATCATTTAATTAATCAATCAATCTTTATTTCTTTTCTTCTCTCCAACCATATAATTGTTCGTCCTGGTACTTATAACAAAGGGAAAATTGAATTATGTAAGTTTTAAACTAAATGATTGATGTATAGATTATCTCCCTTAGATTTATCAGGACAATACAGATACTCTGAAATCCCGGTGAAATGAATCCGATTTTTGTTTTCTTTTTTTAAAACTTGTTTTAATGAAGTAATGAATATTGTCCTGAAATGTGTACATGTTAAAAGGTTTGATTTACAGTTTGATAGAAGGACTTCAACTGATATCCAGACGGCAGAAATGAAGAAAATGGTCAAAATTGAAAGAATTTGCAGACGAAAATTCCTAGTTGAATATAGTTTAAAACTATTAGTCTTTTGGGTAGAAATTGAAAAAGACAAAACTAATAATCTAATTACAAGCATTCCTTGACCTTTTCTTAAGAATTTTTTTTTGTCTGAGGGGCGTTACGAAAGTGAGATGGGATTGGAACGGATTAAATCTGATTTTGTGGGAAAAGCGTGAATTTCAAGATATCGTCATCTGAGCGAGTTTTTTTTATATGTTTTTGAACGATCGTTTTATTCAAAGTACTCTATTCTATTCAACGAGTACAATTGATCTCGCTCAATTTAATTCCAACGAAAAGTTTAAATAGACGAGTCTCTCTTTACACTTAATATATTTTTTATGTTAGTTCAAAAACATTTATTGCACGAGAACAAAATTGCATTCGTAAGAAAAGAAATCAATATTGGCCATATATTGAACTGATACGGATACGGTAAAATGACGTCATGCCGATTTCAACGTTATCAAAACTATAAAGGCGTATTTGGTCCTTCACCGATTCTTATTATTAATATGGACAAAAAAATCAATGCGGTGAACGTCAAGTATTTTTTCCAGAATATATTGGCCAAAACGACCAAAAATGTTCCTAGTCCTTTCGTAAGCTTGTTGTATCATTTATGATCAAAATTCGATGGTATATAATGTAGAAATACTATGTTGTAGTATTGATATACAAACTTGTACTGGATTCGAGCTGCGCGGGAAAAATTTAATATTTCACCCGAACTTCGGTCTCGTGAACTATCCAAGTTTTCCTGCGCGGCTCGAATCCATTTAAAGGCTCAGTATCATATTCTAATATAAAATGCCTTATGTATTTTCCTCTTTTTCATTATTTGAAAATGGGAGAGAAAGAAGAGAACAATACTTACGGCGTTTTTATCCATCTTATCCAATATCTTTAAATCAAACATTTTTGACAACCATTTGTGTTTTATATCTTCAAATTATGACTCCACTTTAAAAATTGGTATGTCATCAAAAAAGGCACTTTTTAATCCCCTTTTTTCTATATTCCTTTGCAGTCCGTGCAAGGTGCAATGCAAAGTCAATTACCCTATCGAATTGTACAATGATATCTTTAATGAAGAGATGAAGAGAATATTTTTTTGCTTTCGTGAATGTATGAACCGAAAAACCTAATCACACAGTGTGATTAGTTTTTTCGGTTCATACCTCCATAAATACAAAAAATATTCTCTTCATTTCTTATAATTTAATAGCATCGAGCGAACAAAAACAAAAGCTTCACAAATTTTGATACCTTTTTGTATGGGACTATTTTGTGCGGAAGCATACAAAATTGCTGCGTGCTCAAAATTTTGTTCATGGAGTTATGAATATTTTTATCGACCAATCAGAATGATCGTTTTTGATAGACGAAACTAGAAACTAAATTATATATCTTTATTATAAGTTTTTTCTCTGATGTGATCGAGTTTGCAAAATATCTATAATTTGTAGTTTTATATACATATTAGTTTAAAATGAATTTTAATATATCCAAGCTTATCTGGAATAAATAGGTATTTGGATTGATCGATTGATTGAATTGGTTTTAACGTCAATTTTAATAGTATTTCAGTCATATCGCAGCGGCTGGAGCACCTAACAATGGATTCCTAGTATTTCTCACACCAGTACTACAACTTCATTATTTCCTAGCCTCCAGCTGCTATCCAATTTAGGTCTACGATTATCCACCCATTGGTTAGAGACAAATGTCGGAAAGAATATGTGCCGCCGCCGGGATCGAACCCATGACATCCCATGATAGAAGTTTAGATGTCTGACGCGCTACCGACTGCGCTATGACGGCCGTGTTTGGAATAAAGCCTTGAATGATATGTCGCGGTTACTGACTTTTAATCCGATTTGCTTGCATTAGAAAGATTAGTAACCTGATTTATTTTTCGCAATTTGTTTTAATCCTTTACCTGACGAGAAAATTTTAGACACGTCCAAACTGAAAGAAGCTGCAGCCAAAAAATTCAATTTTTATGGTATTTTAGAATTTGTAAACTTCCAGGGTAGAAATCATTGTGTAAAATGAAGAAATTGCTTGTTTCAAGCAATTTCTTTAATTGACACAATGTTTTCCCATATTTTTTTCTTGGGGAGAGTCAAAAGGGTCGTTATGTGGGAATGGGTTAATCGACATAAGATATTTCATTGATATGATTTTAAACCAGCTAATCTAAATAGATTGTCATGGCTGAGCGGTGAGGACGTCGGACTTGAAATCTAAGAGAAGTTGTTAGTTCAGAGATCGAGTCCCGGTATTTTCTAGGACAAAGTATGAAAACACTCTAGTTTATTCCCATTCACTTCTGTAATAATTTAATTGTTAGTTTCGTCTATCAAAAACGAGCGATCTGATTGGTTGAAAAATTTATTTCATACCTCCATGAACAAAATTTTGAGCACGCAGCCATTTTGTATGCTTCCGCACAAAATAGTTCCATACAAAAACGTATCAAAATGTATAAGGTTGTTGTATTTTTCGCTCGATGCAATTAAATTATAAAAAATGAAGAGAATATTTTTTGTTTTCATGGAGGTATGAACCGAAAAACCTAATCACACTTATTGTGATTAGGTTTTTCGGTTCATACCTCCATGAAAACAAAAAAAATTCTCTTCATCCCTTAAATGGACCAAGTAAATAGTCTGCAATACGTCACCACATCGTCATATGACGTCATATACTGCTATTTATCTAAATTAAAAGCTGGCGCATGTGGTGAGTGTTTTTTCGCCAGTAATTCGAACGGTTTTTTTAACAAAAGTAGTTCTGTGGTTTAAGATAAATTATTAAATATTAATGCACATATAATGTTTTTTGAATCAGATTTTTTGTACCCTGAACATTTCATTGCTAACAACAGAAAAGAAAAGGTATATCTTCTATTCCTTGGTTTGACAAGAATCTTGTCACTTAGCCCAGTGTAGATATGTATGGTAAGAGTAACGAACGACAACTCTGCCTGGAGATGTATCGTGGGACAAATGAACGACAACCCTGTCTGGAGATGTATGGTAGGACAAACGAACAACAACAAACGAACGACAACTCTGTTTGGAGATGTATGGTAGGACAAACGAACAACAACAAACGAACGACAACTCTGCCTGGAGATGTATGGTGGGACAAATGAACAACAACAAACGAACGACAACTCTGTTTGGAGATGTATGGTAGGACAAACGAGCAACAACAAACGAACGACAACTCTGTTTGGAGATGTATGGTAGGACAAACGAACAACAACAAACGAACGACAACTCTGTTTGGAGATGTATGGTAGGACAAACGAACAACAACAAACGAACGACAACTCTGTTTGGTGATGTATGGTGGGACAAAAGAACGACAACTCTGTTTCGAGATGTATGGTGGGACAAACGAACAACAACAAACGAACGACAACTCTACCTGGAGATGTATGGTGGGACAAATGAACGACAACTCTGTTTGGAGATGTATGGTAGGACAAACGAACAACAACAAACGAACGACAACTCTGCCTGGAGATGTATGGTGGAACAAATTAACAACAACAAACGAACGACAACTCTGTTTGGAGATGTATGGTAGGACAATCGAACAACAACAAATGAACGACAACTCTACCTGGAGATGTATGGTAGGACAAACGAACAACAACAAACGAACGACAACTCTGCCTGGAGATGTATGATGGGACAAATGAACAACAACAAACGAACGACCACTCTGTTTGGAGATGTATGGTAGGACAAACGAACAACAACAAACGAACGACAACTCTGCCTGGAGATGTATGGTAGGACAAACGAACAACAACAAACGAACGACAACTCTGCCTGGAGATCTATGGTTGGACAAATGAACGACAAATCAGCCTTGAGATGTATGTTTGGACAAATGGACGACAACTCAGTCTCTAGATGTATGGTGGGACAAACGAACGACAACTCTGTTTGGAGATTGCCCAAGCCAATTACTGGCGATACGTTCGAGGTGCATGTATGAGGGGAATGCGCCTCGATATAACCAAAAGATTGTTTAAAATGGCGTTAAACTCTCCGAATAAAGAATAGAGAAGTTATATAGCGGGCTTTAGCGAGCTTAACCAATTTTCCATCCTGGAACAAATTAAGAAAACCGCATGATATTAATATCTAAATTTTCAAAAATATTACCTAGGAATATCATGCAATACTATTTTGCTGTCCGATGACGTCATGTAAAAAAAAGTAATTGTACTCACATGTAAAATTAAGGAAATGTTACGTTACGATAGCGATACAACATTCTAGTATTTGCTTCGATCTGCGGAGTAAAAACTTGATATTTCACGTGACTCAAATTTACTCAGTAGCGAGAACCAAATACAAGATGGTGCGTCGCTATCGTAACGTAAAATTCCATTCATTATACCTATTTTTTACTCAATAAATTCGATTCAGATTTATTGATATAAAAAAACAAAATAAAAACCAACGTACAATGTATTTCTACAAGTACTCCCTTCTCCTTTACTATTATGATTACGTTTGTTCGGATTATGACGTCATAAACAGAATGAAAATGACGTCATGTAAGACTACCTTAGACCTATATGGAACCAAATATAGCACTATCAGATACGGATTAATTTTGAGTGCATGATATAGGGAATATTACCACAGTGTCTTTTTCTATGCGTTGTTATCGTGTTCGAGAATCGTGTGTAGGTATTTTTTATTGGATGAGACCGAAGGTCGAATCCAATAAAAATACCTACACACGATTCGAGAACACGATAACAACAAATAGAAAAACACACTGTTGTAATATTCCTTTTAGTTATATACCTTTTAGGAAATGACATTAAGAAAATTCTCTTAAATGGCTAAGAAATAAGCAACTTTCCGAAAAACCCGGAACGTCAATACACAAAAAAGAAGTCAGTGTTTAACGGTACTCGACGAATACGGTTTTTTGCTACACGCCGAATATCGATTTTTTTTCTGTCGAGTTGTATTTGACAGTCAGGTTTTACTCAATATCTTTTATAGGTATATAATGAATTTAAATATTTTACTAAAGATATTTTTAGGTAGGGTTATTCGCTATTCGTAAAAATATTCGCTGTTCGTGAAGGATGAATGTGTTAGATATCGATGGTGTACACTTTTGGTAGAAAAAAAACAACAAACACACACGCACACACACACACACAATAAATGAATTTGAATTCGTTTAAGCCTAAAAGCACACGTACAAGTGTACATATAACGTGTGATAATGTACCAATTACCAAACGGCACAATTTTAGACTGGTCCAAATAGAAAGAGGTTGCAGACGATAATTAAAAATATGAGCAAATTTAAAAAATAAACAAGAGTCAGTTGGAATACAATTTTTTATGAGAAAATTATGAGCAATTTCTTCTTTTTCCACAAAATGTTCTACCCTTCTAAATGGCTATTTTTCAAAATAATCCACTTTAAAAAAAATCTGCAAAAACTTTAATTTTGGAAAGGTTAACAATTTTGCAAATCAGGAAAGGGTTTAAGGGGTCGACATACTGTCAATATCATTGGCATTAATTTATATAAAAATTAATCTTCAATACTATCCATGTATTGTCAATAATGTCACCGAAAACCCCTGGCAATAGTTTTGCGATAAATGACGATAGATGACGAAAAACAAGCCTGATTGACATCTGTCGTGCCATGACTTTTTTTCAATGATAGATAGAATTAATCTAAAACAAGATAACGCATAAAATGACTGGATTTATTTTTATTTGTCCAACTAGTCGAGGTTTATTAAGTGGACAAAATACTCATTTATACTGAGTTGCCAAAGATACGCACATCGAAAATTTATTTTCCAAATGTCTTAATTGCACCTTGATACTGAAATAGTCACAGAACAGCTCTCTCCTTTCTATAGTGATCATTTTTAGTGAAAGATCTTTTAAGATAAGATTAAATCAATATGTTAAAACATCAGTTCTCAAAAATAAGAAAACACGAAAATATCAGTATTGGCAAAATATAAAGAAATGAAGTCAATCACATCCTTAATCTAACTGATAAATTAGTTCTCAATTAATTCATTCATAGATTTATTTTTTTCATTTTTTTTTTTTTTTTTTTTTTTTACCATTCTTGAAAAAATGCATCACTTTTGCAAGTCAGTAAACGTTTGAATTCAGAACATAAATTTCTTTGTTTAACTGTAATCACATGTAGTCAATGGTATAACTTTGATCTAGTGTTATTTATTTATATACCTTTGTTCGTGAATTAAACGGTTTTTTTAGACCTTAAATCGAAAAGTCTTTGAAAAGAGAAATAAACAGTAGTTAGAAGATTTTTTTTCTGAAACCCATTTAAGAGATGAAGAGAATATTTTTTTGTTTTCATGGAGGTATGAACCGAAAAACCTAATCACACTGTATGAATACGCGAAGCGGATTCATACATTGTGTGATTAGGTTTTTCGGTTCATACCTCCATGAAAACAAAAAATATTATCTTCATTTCTTATAATTTAATAGCATTGAGCGAAAAATGCAACAACTTAACAAATTTTGATACCTTTTTGTAGTGAACTATTTTGTGCGGAAGCATTCAAAATGGCTGCGTACTCAAAATTTTGTTCATGGAGGTATGAATTAAATTTTTTGACCAATCAGATCGCTCATTTTTGATAGACGAAACTATCAATTAAATTATTCCTGCATGATATGAAAATCTCTGGAAAGCATTGTTGAAAATGAAGACAACAAAAAATGAAATTAATTCTATTAGAAATTTTCGTCTGCAGCGTCTTTCAATTTGGACCAGTCTAAAATTTTGTTGTATTGGAATGGGTTAACCTCAAAGGTAACGTTTTTTTTAAAAAGATGACATCAATTAAGAATTGTCAACTGCAAATTCTTTCAATTTGGACAAGTCAAAATTTTGTCTTGTAATGGGTTAAAAATGCAAAGTATTTCTGTTAATTCTAGGCGCATCTCTGGAAATGACAGATGTTAACATCATCACATTTCTCGTATTTTATGGACTTTAGAAAACTTACTAAAAAAAACATTGCAAGAAAAAAAGAAGAAATTACATGCAATTTTTCCTTCATCTAATTATTTCCTATATGATCAAAAAATTTATATGTTAACACAATGAATTGAATTGAAAATGTCGTCTGTAATCTATATGAGTTTGGACCAGTCTAATATGTCGTCGTGTGGTACTTGGATAACCCATTCCCACACAGTATCATAATAATGTTCCTCAAACTGTTTAAACACGATACAAAATCACTCTTATTTTCAATATTTCGGCAAAAATGCCTTTATCAAGAAAAAGAAAAAAATCTTATATCTAGAACAAGAATAGTTATTTTTCTTGATAAAGGCATTTTTGCCGAAATATTGAAAATTAGAGTGATTTTGTATAGCATTCCCACACTGTGTCGCTTTTGGATGCCTCTAAAGAAAACCAATTAGACAAACAATGTGTAAAATGAAAAATGAGAAAAACATTGTGTAAAATGAAGAAATTGCTTGTAACTAGCAATTTCTTCATTTTGCACTATGTTTTCTTTCAAGAAAGTTGAAAAAAATTCATTAACTTTGAATTGTCGTCTGCAACTCCAGTCTAAAGTTTTGTCTAGTCTAAAGTTATGTGGTCTGGTACTGGTTAAACCACGGGTATACTAGCCATGGTTGCTATTCCACATTGATTGTTTTTGTCTCGACTCATCTTCACATAGCCGTCCAAACCCCACCATTTACCCCAACTAAAACGAAAAAGAAAAAGATATATATAAATCAACTGAATAAATAAATAAACAAATAAATGAATGAATGAATAGATGAATAAATAAATGAATAAATAAATGAAAATTATTAAATGAATAAATGATTAGATAAATAAATAAATGAATTAAATGAATAAAAAAATCAAATGAATAAATGACTAGATTAATAAGCAAATATATACAAAAATGAATAAATCAAATAGATAAATGAAATCAGATTGGTGCCATTGCACCATACTGCGTAGACTGACCTGATTCAAAACTTGTAGATTTTCCGAATTTGGAATAGCCGTCATACCTTACTTAATCGACGATTTAGTGCAAAGAACATCGTTAGTGTCTATACATCGTGTACACACTTACGATGTTTTTGCACTAATCCGTCGATATGGTTTTTTTTTCAAAATACTTAAGTTGATTGACCTTTGATGGATAAATCCTTTTTGAAAAACTTTGATTCTGGGAAGACATTTTCGTATAACAAGTCGTATCTATTTGGGAAATGAATCTTTCGACAGATATCAACTTTTTTCCGTTTTTTTTTTTGTTTGTTTTTTGTTTTTTTATTAGATTTGTTCAAATTAAAAGAGGTTGCAAACGACAATTAAAATTTGATGCAATTTGAAATAATACCATCCTACACTGTAAAAAATAATTCGGCACTTTACACCAATATTGGTGGCAACTTTGCTGCCACCAATAATGGTGTAAACTTACACCTGTTTTAATACGGGAAAAGTCTCACTAAAAATAGTGTACAATATATTTGTGTTAAGTGTAAAGTAACACTGTCAAACAGTAAAGAACATTACACCAATATTGGTGGCAGCAGAGTTGCCACCAATATTGGTGTAAATTTACACCATCGTAATAGTTACTTAACACCGACCGACAGAGAAAAACATTACACCAATATTGGTGGCAGCAGAGTTGTCACCAATATTGGTGTATCTTTACCCTATTGTAAGGGTAACTTAACACCGACGGACAGAGAAAAACATTACACCAATATTGGTGGCAGCAGAGTTGCCACCAATATTGGGGTATCTTTACACCATTGTAAGAGTTCATTAATACCATACTTAGTGTTACTTAACACCGATAAACAGAGAAAATATTACACCAATATTGGTGGCAGCAGAGTTGCCACCAATATTGGTGTACCTTTACACCATTGTAAGAGTTCATTCAGACCATAAATAGTGTTGCTTTACACCGACATACAGAAGAAAACGTTACACCAATATTGGTGGCAACTCTGCTGCCACCAATATTGGTGTACCTTTACGCCATTGTAAGAGTTCATTAACACCATAATAAGTGTTTTTCAAGATATATAGGCAGAAAAAAAAGTTACACCATCATTTGTGGCAGCAGAGTTGCCACCAATATTGGTGTATCTTTTCATCACTATTAGATTTTGTTAACACCATAATTAGTGTTAATAACACTAACAGACAGAGGAAAATGACTTGTGATTGACTGTGGTTTTTTATGGAAATTAAACTTGACAGGAACCCAGGGTTTGGCCAATCAATCTTTATCAAATTTCATTTAACCCATTCCCTTACAATCCAGCTTTATGACACCCCTTAAGCAAAAGTTTAGAAAACATTCTGGAAAATGACAAAATGTTTGTTCCAACAAATGTCCAAAATGGTTTCAAACCTGAAAGACAAAGATATTAAAATATCTCATCAACTATACATTGTTGTCCACAACTCTTTAATTTGGACCAGTCTTAAATTTCGTTACCTGGTAATGGGATGAAGTCTAAAAAAACAGCAAAGATAATAAAATCCAAAACACATAAAAAGTTTACCTTTTATTAAACAATGACCAAACTGACCAAGTAGGCATCCAAGAATATTTGTCTACACATGGTAATTGAAATTACTAATTTTAGTTTTGAAAGTATATGGTCCATACGTTAGAGTATTATTGACAGCAATATTGAAATAATATAAAATAGATTTCTTATAAAACAAGTTTCAAAGAACTTTCATAATCAAATCTCTGGAAGCATGATTTCCTTTGTCAATATTTGTGCCCTTATTCAGTTCAGGAATCAAAGAGGGACACATGTACTTGCAGACATTGTTTTTCTGTTTGTGATTTATCATACTCTACCACTATAATTATCAATTGAAAACAAAATAACATATGTTGTCCATATCAAGTTATGGTACATCATGGACTATATAATCTTGCATATTAATGTGCTAAGAAATGCCAATGTACATTGCATCAGAGTATTGATCACCAATACAGGGTCAATAATATTGTCAGTCTACAGGATTGACACTAGTATTGATCATTTATTGCTATTATTGAAAATTGATCAGTACATCTATTACATATTATTATTGTCAATAGTATTGACAATCTATGGGTTGTTTAAGACCCATCATGTATGCAATCAACTTTTTCAAAAAAGTCTGAAAACAAAAACTTTGGTGAATGTGGAATTGAACTTTTTTCCCTTTCTTATTCCTTCATAAATCATAATTGATTTTAGTGGTCTACAATAGACTACTCAGGAAGTTTTGGGGAAGAAAAATGCTCATAATTATCCTTTTCTTTTGATGTCTTTTTAGCTAGCAAAGTGTCAGCTTTGATAAATTGAGTTAACAGACGAAATTTTGTGGTCTTCTCAAAGTTCAACAAGTACAAACTGCCACTGGAGGCTTAATCACTAATTCCACTGAATTCCTACAACATAAAAAGTAGTTCTCATGTATTTCAGGAATAATGCAAACTCTTTTTAAATTGTAGAGAAATCTTTCAAAAGCATTCTATTTAACCCTTCCCTATCAATACGGCATTTTAAGCATCTCATGAAATAACTTTGGAAAACATGGTGGACAAAGAAGAAATTGCTTGTTACAAGAAATTTCACCATTATTCAGGATCTTTTCTTTCAAAGGGAAAGATTTCCAAATTCAACCAACATGAAATTTCATCTGCAACTTCTTTCAATTTGAACAAGTCTAAGATTTTGTCCTGTTGTAAAGTTTCATGAAGATAGAGCCATATTTGTGGCTTCTAGAGTGTAAACAAAGAAATTGTCATTAAGGCCCCTTTTCCTGTGTTTTCAATAGAACCCTCCCATAATCAATAGGGTTCATCCTCATGACCTAACAATTATTCTGACCAAGTTTCATGAAGATTGAGTCAAAACTGTGGCCTCTAGAGTGTAAACACTTAAATTGTTGATGCCGCACGAAGGACGACAGACATTCAACGATCACAAAAGCTCACCATGAGCACGTTGTGCTCAGGTGAGCTAAAAATCTTTTGTCTTTCTGGATAATTGTGCTAGTATCTCTTTTGAAAAAAAAATTGAATTCTAAGTGCGATGAGTTTCTAAAACATGATTACCTTAACTAAATGCTTAACTTAAATGAGATGTATTTGACTTTATTTCAGCTAACCTTGATCTTTAAGATTTAATACAATAAGTTTAACCAAACAAACGAATACATGTTTCACAGCTTGATAACCACTTTGACACAACAAATGGCTCTGTTAGAAATAAAAAATCTTCTACTCAAGTCTTAAATGTTTTTTTAGTGGGAAACAATAAGTATTGCCTATATTGTCAATTCTATTTCTTTCTAAATTTAGAACCGAAAAAGGAAAATATAAATGGTGCTAAAATCATCTAACATACTTCCTCTATGAACCCATTATGACGAGATAAAATTTTAGACCAGGCCTAATTCAAAGAAGTTGCAGAAGACAATTATAAGTTGGTGAAATTTTTAAAGTCTTTACCTTTTGGGATAGAAAACATTGTGAATAATGAAGAAACTGCTAGTCACAAGCAATTTCCTCATTTTCAACAATGTTTTCTAAAGTGTTCATATTGAGGGGTGTTTAAAAGCATCACTGTTTGAGAATGGGTTTAGTGGCTACGATTTATTTCTAGGTAAAAACAAAAGAGCTATTCTTCTTACAATCTCAGAATTAATACAAAATTTGTGAAAATACAGCTAAAATTGGACTGCGGGGGTTTAACCGTTTGTGTATAAACATACAGAATAATGAAAATTAACCCTAGTCATGCTGAACCCAGAATATTCCTGTTTTGTGCAGTTTTTACTCAGTAAACACGACCTGTTTGTCCATTTCAGGTCAGAGTTGTTTATGAAATTTATTCTATTGACACAAAACTACTGCATCCTGCGTTTTTAGTCCTTTGACTATAACGCGAATCTGAAAAGTGATTTTATTCAGCATGACAAAGGTTAACAACACACCAAAAGTGATTCACAAAAAAAGCATAACTGATACCAGCTTGACATTCTCTTTCCCATATCAAGTTAGATAGTAGTATTACAGAAAATACAAGTACTTCAATAATGGGTGGATTATCGAGAAATATCCATAGATTATCACTTGGTTATCTCACCACCAAACCAGCGAAATTACCAATAGATTACCCTTCTTTCGTTCATAACACCCTATTGAATGTTATATGATTCGGGACAATTAAACAGATGACAACATGATGTTGCCTAGTAATCACCAGCAAAATGATGCACTTAAAGAGAATTTGTCCTAAAATTGTCACATTTCGTCTCATTTTTGCTTTAAGGAAATAGAATAGAATTGTTCGATTATTACGGAAGATCAATAAATCTTTCAAAAACTATATTTTCACTCTTGGCTTTGCCACTTATGAAATAAACTTTTCATTGTTCACTAAATAAAAGATAAATCAATCTTACACTGAAACAAACAATTATCCTCTAATTTTTTTTTTCGAATCCAAAAAATATGATTTGATTGTCAAATTACAGAGAATTTCCTTAATCAGCCATAAACTCTGGCATAGCCGATTCAATATAGTGCATTTGAAATATGAAAACCCTAGCACATAGCCATTAAGCAAGAGGCACATGAGGGCCAGAGACACTCTACTGACTATCAATTTTTTTCTTAGTTTAATCTGGTATTTTGGGAACTTTATTGCTTTAAAAAGAATTTGTAAACCGAATTACCGAGAATAACCAAGCAGACTTCCCCTCCTTCAATATATTTTTAGTATAAATCCTTAGGACTCCTTTTCCTGTGTTTTTGTTCCATTTTCACACAGAATTTTCCTTACAACCATGGAATCAACCCATGGAAGTTTCAAGAGAATCAGTTTATATTTGTGAGCTTTCATGTAAAAACTGAGAATATTTTGAGTGAAAAACAGTAAGGCCCCTTTTCCAGTGCATTCCAATGGATCTATCATATTTTTACAATTGTTGATTGATTGAATTGGGTTAAATGTCACTTTTAACAGTATTTCAGTCATATCGTGGCGGCTGGAGCACCTAACAATGGATTCCTGGTATTTTTCACACCAGTACTACCACTGCATCCTTTCCTAGCCTCCAGCTGCTATCCCACTTAGGTTTACAATTATCCACCTATTGTTGAGAGACAAATATCAGAAAGAACATGTTCCACCACCAGGGATCGAACCCATGACATCCAATGATTGAAGATTGGGGTCTGATGCGCTACCAACTGCCCTATGACAGCGGCACCAATTTTTATAAGAAAACATTCTTTATGACCTTATAACCATCCTGTTAAAGTTTAAAGAAAATCAGATAATATTTTTGGACTTAATTGCATATCCCCCCCTAAATTCAGTGAAATTCCATTAGGCCCCTTTTCCTGTATTTTCCAACAGATTGACCCCATTTTCAAAGGGAACCTTCCTTATGACCTTACAATCATTCTGTGAAAGTTTCAAGAAAATTTGTGGACTTTTATCGCTTAAATGAGAACATTTAGAGTGACTATCCATAAGGGCCATTTTCCAATGTTTTCTATCGGATCCACACTATTTTCGATAAAAACCTGAGATTATTGTTGACTATTGCGTACACAAGAATATTTTGAGTAAAATTCCATAAGGCCCCTTTTCTCAGATCTACCCAATTTTCGAAAGGAACCTTCCTTATGATCCTACAATCATCCTGAAAAGTTTCAAGGAAATCTGATCAATATTTGTAGACTTTTATCACATTAACGAGAATATTTTGAGTAAAAAATCCATAAGGCCCTGTTTCAATGTTTTCCAAAAATCAGCCAAATTTTCAAAAGGAACCTTATGATCCCAAAATCATCCTGGGAGAGCTTCAAGGAATTCCAATAACATTTGTGGGCTTCATCAAGTAAACGAGAATTTTTTATGGATACACGGGTGGGAACCATGCCATTGATACAGCTCTTCTGACCTTTGGTCAGTACAGCTAGAATTATGGCAGGTGTTGAAGAATTCAATATTGATAGAGATGACCTTTAGAAATGATCATGGCCTTGTCTGAGGACCTAAGTTTTGTATCAACAAATAGGTTTTACCAAATGTTAGTATTTAACATTCAATAACTATAATCAACCTTTAAATTTTGTTTAAAATCTAAACGATTTATTAGTTATCTTTTAGATGAACAGATAGGATAAGAATTTATATACCCTGATCTATTTAGACTTGCTCATTGTGAGAGTATGAGCTCAAGTCAATAGCTCAGAGTGAAAATGTTGTATCTGCCTATAAACATATAGACAGTTACAAATGTTTCACTCTGAGCCATCGAGAAATTGTGTGATATACCTTTGTGTAAGTATGAAAGAGTCCCTAGCTTCTTTATCATTTAACTGCCAAGGCAATTCAATTTCTTACATATTTCAGTACTTTTCATTATGGTGATTTGTTTTTTTTTGCAGCAGCTTTGAAATTAAAGACGTGTAAAATTTTATTGCATGGAAAAGGTTTCAATTTAGAACGTTTCAATTTGAAAGTGTCTGCAGATGAGAAACAAGAGGACCATGATGGTCCTAGATCGCTCACCTGAACTGTCTGCTGTTAAAAATTGTGTGGCAATTTCAAATCAGACAATGAGTCGTAATATGCAAGAAGGGGCAAACTTTAGATCCTCTTTCTAACTCTCAACTTCGGAGACAACATCAGCCAAGTCAATGAGTTTTCTGAATCCTAACCTTTTTTATGAAAATTTTCTACTCTTTTAGTTAATAAGGAATGATGTACAATTTCAGGGGCTGAAAACCTATCTTCTAACCTATCCCAAATTCTTGCTAAACTTCTTCCGGGAAAATTTGCATTGAAGCTGTGTGTAGTCAAGGCTTGTTAACCCTTTCCTGTTTTGCATTTCAAAGGTTTTGCAGATGAAAATTTAAAGTAGATTTAATTTGAACAAGAGCCATGTCTGACATGGCCATCCCCCGCCGTAAAACCGAGTTGTGATTCTTGTACACTGCACTTCTCCTCCATGAGATCTATCTACCTTGAAGTTTCAAATTGATAGCAATTATACTTTCAGAAATTTGCTCCGGACAAAATGTAAGTGTTTAAAACAACAAAGGGCAATAACTCAAAAATTATGCAAGCAAGAGTTGCGATTCTTGTGCACTGCACTTCTCCTCAAAGAGATCTATCGACCTATGAAGTTTCAAGTTGATAGCAATTATACTTTCAGAAATATGCTCCGGACAATTTAGTGACGGAATGACGGACGGAGACCATTACTATATCCCCTTCACCGAAAGGGTGGGGGATGAAAATAGCCATTTAGTAGGGTAGAAAATATTGTGGAAAAAGAAATAATTGCTTGTTACAATCATTTTCTTCTTTTTCTACAATTTTTTCTCAATTATAAATTTACAGGGATGTAAAAACCAGGGATTGAACAGGAAAGTGTTAACTTGAAATAGTACCAAAATATTTAATCAAAAGGTTCATTTCTTTCCAAGCTGCAAACTTAGCCCGGTAACAACACTTAGGAAAGTTGCTCTCAAGAGCATAAAAAATGATGGATTATCATCAAACTTAAGTAATCTATTAAGAAGTAGCTCTTTCTCAACTCATTACCAGACTGCAAAGTCTTAGACTGGTCCAAATTGAAAAGAGTTGCAAACGACATTTTAAAGATTATGAAATAGTAGATTTTTTAACTTTCTGGGTAGAAAACATTACGTAAAATGAAGAAATTGCTTGTCACAAGCAATTTGTTTGTTTTACACAATGTTTTCCCAGTTGTTTTTCTTGAGGGGCATCCAAAAGCACCACTGGAAGTAGATTAAATGAATGTGACTTGTGATGTGATGTTTACACTTGTTTTTGACGACACAAATTATTGGCTTCTGCTCTTAAAGGAACACTTATCAGATAATCATCAACTTTAGGTAATGAATTTATGAACCATTCTGTTTTCTCAACGGAAGTGATAGGTAGAACTGTCGAATTCAGTTTACGCTATAGATTAATCTCAGATCTTTCTAGTGACCTTTAAAGTTCTGCCTCTATATAGGCAATGTTCTTTTGATCTTCACAGCTTTTCTTTGGCTCTTGGTCTTTTTTTTCTAAAACCTAATCAATCTTTTCCAAATAACATGATGCATTAAAGGATTCCTCCTTGCATAAGTCATTTTTTTCTCTCTTAAAAGATATTTCAAATATTCCTTACAAACATCCATAAGTTTGACTTTCAATTTATTCAACTCAGCCCTTAGTGCTGCCTTCTCTTCTTGATTTTCAGTTTTTGTACATAATATCAACTATTTATCGATATTCTCTCTCAAATTTATCAATTTCTGTCTGAAGTGCTGCATATTTCATTGAATAGTTGTTCACCCTTATCTGTCCACTCCTCACACGATCTCTAGCTGTGGTACCTATGTCTTCCATAAATATGAATCTTCCTTCACTGGTGCAGCCTTCTTCACATCTTTATAGGATTTTAACTCTGATTCAAAGTGCTTTATTTGCAGGTTTCTTACTGTAATGGCACTCAACATGATAATGATTAGAAGACTGTTTTCCCATCCAATCTTTATTAGCCATTGTATAATTTGTAGGAAACTGAAATACAAATACAAAAATTCCTCATAATATCTCTGTCTATCTTGTATGACCTCTAAATCAAGTACCAACAGCATAGGGAAAATACAGCGTAAATTGTATGCAATATGACAGTAAACAAGTGAATATTCACTACCATGATGCAACCAATACCAAGACTAGAACACAGTGCTCTCAATAAGCGGACGTCAACGTATATTACGTCCAGAAAATCAGAAAAAACGTCCGTAAAATCAGACCCGGACGTAAAATAACGTCCTACATTCTAGGAAAACGTCCTGAATTCATCAAAGTTAACCGGTTGATCTCGCTAGAGTTCAGTCCCTTTTCAATGACATCACACGAATTGTCTGTAAACAACTAGAAGAAACGAAACAGGGAATTTCTTGAAAGACGAAACTCTGCTATTAGTTTCATTTTGTACTGTTACTCTATTTACGTAAGTGTTATTCATGGCGTATGTACTTGGATATCTGATGTGACCATATGCGGCCTCGGAATAATCCAGTCTCGATTTTTTAGTACCCAAACCATTTCATACAGTCTGTTTTCCGACATTTTACAAATCAGAAATTTTCAAATCCTGAGAAATTTGTAAATAACAATGACCAAATGTAACCACCCAAATTTGGAAATTGATAATGTTTAAGGGGCGGGAATTTTGTGGGAAAAGGGGAAATTTATGCAAGAAACACTTCTTTTACCACATTGTTTTCTCTATAGTTCCACTCAATGGGACGTGAAATTTAGGTACTACATGTATAAATAAAGGAAGGAAAAGAATGAAGGCTTTATGTATCTTTTTTCATTTTTGGGGGGGTATGGTCACGCATAAAAAAAAATCCTTGATTTTGGGAAAACTTCCTGAAATTGAAACTTGGAATTTTAAAAATTACTGAAATTGGTCCTTATTGAGAGCACTGAGAACATTATCCAAACAAGCAAATTGCTTCAAATTCTCTTAAGGTACCACAAAAAGTCAACTATACCTATGGAGATTGCAGAAGTATGCATGTGACTGTATTTAAATGACAGACAATTTGCAAAATAAGATAAGGACTGAATTGCCCCATTATGCTTGACATCATAATCTGAAGATTCTATTAGGTAAACAATTTACAAATTGAATGATGAATTTAGTGGTAAATGGATTATCTACTAAACTTGTACTTCTAATACTGAAAGTGAGGCCATTGTTCAACATGCACAACATGTGCTGAACGACCAGAGTCCACAATATCTGCGAACATCAAATTCACTGTACTATTCCTCGACAAACCTAACTTTAAGCAAAAAATTACTTGTAGGCCTATCTTATTGAATTAAGCACTGAAAAAGATGCATGTCTACCCTAAGAATCTACAGACAAGGCCAAAAAGATCTATTATAGCAGAAAGGTGATTACTCCACCCAATATTTTTAGTAAACTGACAAGGGCTAAACACTTTCCATAATTAGATATGGATGCATGTAACAGGCCCTAAACTAAGAGAATATTAAGACTGAATTATTTGAGTAATTAGTACCCTATGCAAAGCCATCGATTGAAGGCAAATGTGAAGATACTCTTCTAACTTTATCGGTTTTGCTCACCGAAAACACAAGATGGCGCCACCAAATTCAAACTATTAGGCTCGTAGACTAGTAGACCTATAGACTAGAAGATTGGGAACACGAACAACCCTCGACATTTATTTACACTCAAATTGATAGTTATTCGTTTACACAATCAGATTTACACATTGCTAAACAATGTGGCAATATGAGACGTAATCGGACAACCATCTATCCCACAACTAATGAAAAAATAGCGTCACTTCTATGCTTTATGGAAACGTGAATGATATAATCAAAATCATTATTAACTTCCTTTGAACAAAAGCCACTCTGCATGTCTATATTGTGGATGTGTTCAGTGAAATGACGTTTATTTACCTTGGCGCTATCTGTCCTGCTTGAGCGATTGCAGAAGAATCATCAGTGACTCCGAAATGCACAAAAATCTCAAACGGATGCATTCACGGTAATAAGCGCAGCAATCTTTACTGGAAGTAACTCTAACAACCTCAGTAACACAGGGCGTTCAAAATTAACATCAATATTGATGGCGCTTTTACAAGTCGCGTTAAGATTTGAATCAAAGGCACGTATTATCATTTACAGCCTTTTTGTACAAATATTGTAAGCAATGTTATCCAAGGACAAGTTAAGTAATGAATTAGTTTTTTTTGTGTGTGTGTGTGTATGTGTGTGTGTTATTGTTGTTTTGTGTGTTTTTTTGTGTTTTTGTTTTGTTTTCTTTTGAATTCAAGGATTTGTTTCCGGAGATAAGGCTGATTGGGATTTATTTCAGAAATTGTTTATATTTTGATCTACTTTTTATACACCATATGTCGCTTAATTCATATGAATGATTTCTCTTGGAAAGTGCATACTCAAATATATATTTGTGTGTAGAAATGTTACCCAGATTTCGATATTTCTGTGTATCTTTTCACAGCCGGGCTAAATTTTGGACTGAGACTTGTCCATAATACGTGAATAAACCTTTTCCAATATAGCGTATATCTACACTAGTAGTGAAAAAATGCAGTTTACTTTAATTGGTATAAATATAAGCTCGTTTGTGCTTTTGCAAGATTTGCACCTAAAATGATTTGACTTGAAATCACCACCGAAAAGGTATTTAAGTTTCCCTGAACATAGCGTATAGTAACACTAATGGTGAAGACCATTGCGATCTAGTTTAAAAAGAAAATTTACACCCCAAATGGATTGAAGTTCCACCAATTTAAGAGTAAAGTCTCTCTGAATTATGCGTATAGTAACACTTATGGAGTAAACAGTTGTTTACTAGTGTAAAAGGAAAGTTAACACTCAAAATGGATTGAAGTTTCAAAATTGAAAGAGTAAAGTTTCTCTGAATTTAGCGTTAGGTAACACTTATGGTGTAAACTATTGTGAAAAGATTGTTTACACCAAAAATGGATAAAGGTTTCACCCCAGGAAGAGTAAAGTTCCTCTGAATAGCGTAAACTATTGTAAGCTAGTGTGTAGGGAAAGTTTTCACCCAAAATGGTGTGAAGTTTCACCATTGAAAGAGTAAAGTTTCTCTGAATTTAGCGTATAGTTACCTTAATAGTGTATACTATTGTAAACTAGTGTAAAGGGAAAGTTTACACCCAAAATGGATTAAGGTTTCACCCCTGAAAGAGTTAAGTTCCCCTGAATAGTGTAAAATATGGTAAACTAGTGTAAAGGGAAAGTTTACACCCAAAATGGATTAAGGTTTCACCCCTGAAAGAGTTAAGTTCCCCTGAATAGTGTAAATTATGGTAAACTAGTGTAAAGGGAAAGTTTACACCCAAAATAGTGTGAAGTTTCACCATTGAAAGAGTAAATTTTCTCTGAATTTGGCGTACAGTTACCTGAATAGTGTAAACTATTGTAAACTAGTGTAAAGGGAAAGTTTACACCCAAAATAGTGTGAAGTTTCACCATTAAAAGAGTAAAGTAACACCAAATGTTCATTGCTGACTATACACTATTTTTCGTGTTATGTAACACTAAAGTTGAGGTAACTATTCTCAGAAAGTGCGAATTCACACCTACTTTGGTGTAGAGGAATGTTACACGAATATTGGTGTTGCTGTCAACCTTTTTTGGTGTAAGTTAACACACTTTTTTTTACAGTGTATGTGCTTGAAAATTTTTTTGGGAAACGGAGATATTGCTTTTTACAACCATTTTTTTTTCTTTTTCCACAGTGTTTTCTCAAGTATAAAATCACAGTAATGAAAAATCACGGATTTGTACTGAAAAGGTGAAAGTAATTCGATTCCTGAAATCATGGTATCCTTATTATTTTTTTATTTAACCCATTCCTACACTACAAAAATTTAGATTGGTCCAATTTGGAAGAAGTTGCAGACAACAATTTCAAGTTGATGGAATTTAGAAAATCTTTGCCTTCCAAGGTAGACAACATTGTGGATAATGAAGAAATGAAGAAATTGTTACAAGCAAGTTCTTCTTTGTCCACGATGTTTTCAAAAGTATTTTTCTCGGAATGCATAAAGAAACGGGATTGAATTGAAATGGTTTAACTCCTAAATCAAAGCGCTTTTTTCATATTGAATTTTAGTATAAAAGCTATTCGATTTTGAGCTGAAACTTAGGTTTGTATAAAAAGCATCTGTTATCACATTTAGCTTTTCTTGTTTTAAATATTTAGTTAATGTATTGACGTAACCCGCTGTAATATATCGCTACTTTATCTATTAAAAACGAGTTCAAATCCCGAACGTTCGGCTGGTCTTAATGATAAATCCTTCAGCTAAACAGGCAAAGCCAAAATCCTTATACTGGTGATACCAAATTAGTACATCAAAAGTGGAAGACTGTTTGATCCATTCCCATATAATTCCGTTTTTACGCCCATCAAGAAAAGACTTTTGGAAAACGTTGTAGAAAATGAAGAAATATTGATTTCTTTATTTTCACTTGGTTTTCAACTATGACAGTTAAAAAAAATCTAAAATTTCATAAACTTTATCTTGTAGTCTGTAATTCAAAACAAGACGAAAAGTTGGCCATCTGGTATTCGTCGATTAAAGCAAAAGTGAACCTATAAAATGAAAGCATTTAACGCATTACCACACAACAAATGTTTAGACTTGTCTAATTTAAAAGAAGTTGCAGACGACAAATTTCATGTGATGCAAATTAAAAATGTAATCATCTCTTTCGTTGAAAAACCTTGTGAATAATGAAGAAATTGCTTGTGACAAGCAATATCCTCATTTTCCACAATGATTTCAACCTCCAATTTTCTTCACTCTCTACAGTTTTTAAAATGTCTTCATTTTCATCCTTCTTTTCCACCTTAAAAGACTGTGATGCTTATAATCGTATCAATTTGAAACTGTCGACCTCAACTTCTTTGAATTAGGACCAGTGCAAAATTTTGTCGTGTGGGATTGGTTTAATATTCAAGCTGAACTTCCTGTCGGAGTTAAATGTCGTAGCAAGCGATACCTGTTTTTAACTAGCCAGTAGTTTTGATATTTGTTCCAGCACCAAAAACCTCTACATTCGTCGCGTCCATATCCGACCACCAACACACCGTGGTTAAGTTTCACACTGGAACAGAACATCGTGTCATAGACCCCATGAGAGTAGAAATGGAATCCAAAACCATGGGCGTCAACACCGACTGACACCGGGCCCATAGTTCCAACTATTTCCTGAAAAATACGTAAGTTAACCTTGGAAACGAACGCATTGGCGTTAAAGGCGACTGACAGCGGGCCAATAGTCCCTACTACCTCCTGAAAAAATAGGTAAGTAAGCCTTAAAAACGAACGCATAGGCGTTAAAGGCGACTGTCATAGGGCCCATTGTTCCAACTATTTTCTGAAAAATAGGTATTGACATCTTGTAACACGACCCCATGGGCGTTAAAGGCTACTGACAGAGGGCCCATAGTCCCTACTACCTCCTGAAAAATAGGTATGGACATGAATCCATGGGCGTATACACCCATTGACATCTATAATAGTTCCCACTACCTCCTGGAAAAAAAGGGATGAACATTGTGTAATACGAACTGTTTGGTGTCATCATCAACAAGCAAAGGGCTCATAGTCCCCACTACATCCTGAAAAGGGTATACATAGATATTGTGCAATAAATAGAGGATAATCGTTTGTTTCAGTGTAATATAAGTGAAATATAAATCGATCTTACTCGAAAAACAAACGATTGTTCTATTTCTTTAATGCGAAAATTAGACAAAATGCGAAAATTATATGACAAATTTTCTTAAAGCGCGTCATTTTGCACGTGACTTCTATACAACGTCACTTATTTGGCTCTGCTTAGATAACGTCAGATAGGGTGAAATGAACGAAAGCGGGGCATAAGTTTTGATAATTTCACTGGATAGGCGGTGAGTTTATCAAATGATAATCTACCGTTATTTCTCGATAATCAACCTGAAAGCATTAAAGAAATGCTGTTAAACGGTGATTTTCTTCCCCAAATTTGTCGTCAATGATATGTAACAAAGAATAAAACTGGTTTCTTGGCGACTTGAACGTTTAAGTCCCTAATCAACAAAAATGGACTTTCGTAAATATCGACCAAAGGTGGAGGTCAAAGTTCACTTTGGATCTAAATGAATGGTCCATCAATCTTTTTATGAAGCTATTATCTGTCATCTGAGTTTACGATATTATTGCCTAGCAAAGCGTCAGCTTTGATAGCTTAAGTTAACAGACAAAATTTGAGGTCGTCTCAAAGTTCAACGAGTGCAAACCGCCACTGTAGGCTTAACCACTATATTCTTTATATGTCTACGCAATAAAAATTAGTTCTTTTAGATTTCAATCTCTGCCTGCATGGTTATCTACAAGATATTGTAGCTTACTTGAGCACATCGTGTTCACAAAGAATCTGATCAGAGTATTCAATAAGTTGCAGACGACAATTTCAAATTGTTGTAAATTCTAAATTATTTATCTCTCTACGTAGAAAACAAAGTGGAAAATTTGTTTGCCACAACTATTCTTCACTATGATAACCTTTGACAAAGGAGATTACTGAACAAAACAATGCTTTGCTAGCTAACAGTACTTTCAGTACTTTTATTAGTTATACTGCGGAGGCCTGTGCACCTAACGAAGCTTGTTTGTTCTTTCTCATAGTACAGCTACAACAATAAATCCGGGCCACAAGTTGCATCATATTTCACAAACCTAAGTGTGCCAAGTGTAAGATTATGTAATAAATATAATCAAAGGTTAAAGAGCAGAATATCCTAGGCTAAGTTCGAACGTCCGGTCCCAGGATTTAGGCGTTAAAACGGCCCCGGTAACTGCTATTCTTGTGGTTCCCCGCAAGTGGTGAGATATAAAAAAATGTTCGCCCCAAAGCTACAGAATTGACCGTAAATGAGATTCATTATAACCAAAAAGTGATAAACACGTCCAGTATGTTCCGAAAAACAAATAACTATAAAAGAGATCAGACACGGCAGAGGTCACATAAGGTTAGTATTTCGATAAGCGATGTATAGTTCTGCAGAAGGAACATTCTACTTTTAGAAAATCGATTTTCATCGAAAAGAATCGACACTTCCAACATAGCTCTTCGCAAACTTTACCTGTAATCGGCGCTCGTTTCCACGCGGGATGTCAATAAATGTCCTTGCCGTCGCTCCGACATTGATTGGATTGAATTTACACTTTCCTACCTGCAAAAGGTAAACTTTCTTGTATCTTTTGATAATTCATATCAATAAGATTTTCTTTTATTACTTGGTTATATTTACTCGATACTGATCAATTTTCGTATGCTTTCGTGTTTTTAAAACAGGGTAATTCTTCCATGTTCCAAGCCTGTATCGATAAAAAAAATTATAGTGAGTGATCAAAGGTCAATTTTGTCTACACGAGTATAAAAAAATGACCTTTGATCACTCACCCTAACTTGCATATCTATAAGTGCAGGTAACTGTCGATGAGAAACCAAGTACTAAAGTTACTATAGATTATTTAAGCTGCAGTTTTGAGGTTCTAATCACCCTTCGGAAACTGCACACAATCTCAAAAAAAAAGCTAATTCTAGAGGAAATACAAAAAAATCATGTCATTTGTTTATTGTACAATCTTTGTCGGAGGTCAATGTACGTAGACTCGGATGGCCTGGAATCTCAGATGGCAGACTGATCTGAGTTTCTACTTCGCAAACATGTATTCGAAATTATGAAAAGGATAGATGAAAAGAAGTGGGTACATACGGAGGCTGTATAAGGGTAGGACCGTTCAGTATCTACTCCACCAGCAGCAATAATGTATCTAAAGGCATTGTCCATTTTACCGCCATGACATCCGTGATCACCTGTAAATATGTTTTTATTGTTACATTTCTTAGGCATTACAAGAAGACACTCGCTTTTAGACAGATCCAAATTGAAAGTGCATGTAGTTGCAGGCGGCATTTGATTTAAGAGATACAGAGAATATTTTTTGTTTTCATGGAGTAATGAAGCAGAGCGGATTCATACACGTATGATTGGTTTTTAGGATCATACCTCCATGAAAACAAAAAATATTCTCTTCATTTCTTATATAATTTAGTAGCATCGAGCGAAAAAAGCAAAAACTTTACAAAATTTGATACTTTTTTGTATAGAACTATTTTGTGTGGAAGCATACGAAATGGCTTCGTACTAAAAAATTGTTCGTGGGGGTATGAATAATTTTGTTCCACCAATCAGAACACCCGTTTTTGATAGAAAAAAAACAAACCTTAAATTAAAGTGTATTTAGATTGATAAGTAAGTGTCAAATGATGTAGAAAAAAAATAGCGAGAGAAGGATTATTTACTTATCAAAAACATTTGATCGATCGCGAGGGCAATAAAAAAATCAACCGACCAATCAAATCATTGATTTAGGTCGGCGGTTTACTACGAACTCCAACATTGGCTGACATCTGTGTGGAGTTGAGTTTTTTTTGTTTGTTTGTTTGTTTGTTTGTTTGTTTTGGTTTGACGACTCAGTGGGCGTGGTCATTGATACGTCATTTCCCATTGGATGGATGTAATTTGTTGACCAATCGCGGGCGTCAATCAAGGGATCAACCGACCAATCAAATAACTTATTCAGCCCAGACCTGATCTTATCAGCTCTGACACCGGTCGCCATTTTGTTTACCCTTTTTTGTTGGTTTTGCGACTTAAACGTCGTAACTACAGCTTATTACGACGTTTAGGTCATAAACCAACTAGTTTCCTTTTTTGTTACAAGCTACTGGCCATAGCTTTTGCAAAATAACGACACAGAACTTCCTGTCAGAGTTAATAGGCGGAGCTTAGGGAGTCCGTGGGCGGGGCCAGCGATTTGTCAATTTATTTTCCATAAGAAAAGAAAAAAAAACAACACTTTCAATAATAACAACAAATACCTGACGCATCTATTTGCGAATAAATAGGTGAAATCGAAGAAGGGGCAACAGTTCTTGTAAAGGTGCTTCTAAAGGTATCTTCCTAGACTATATGATCTTTTTATAGTGAACATATATTCACGAGTAGCAGTCAATACTTTTACTAGCAGTGTAACAAATCATCAATATTTTCGAACTAAGACATCGACCAAGTAGACGACACTGACGACGTCGAAGCTAAACAATACCTCAAGTTCTCCTGAAATCGACTCCGGTCAGCCTGCACAGATTGCAAAAACTAACAAGTGCTGAAACATTTCACACTTTCCATATGAGCCTATTTTGCATGACAAGTTACATTTCATTTTATAAATCAAAGCGCTGGTAGTGCTGAGTGAATCATATTTACTTACGATATTTATTGTAGAAAGTACAATCGACAATGTTCTGTTCTGATAGGGACACAAGTTTACCCGTCTTCCGATAATGTTGTCCTTCTAGAGCTCCCGTAGCTGAGAAAGCGTAGCACGATCCACAGTGACCCTGTTGGAGACAAAATAAAATTTGAAATGGATGATAATAGCCGCGTGAGATATGTAGATCTTATCTAAAAATCTTGAGTTCTGATCGAACACGACCAACAGTGACCCTGTCGCAGACAAAGTAAAATTTCAGAAGGTCCGTATGATCACGTGATATATGTAGATCTTGTCTAAAAGCAAGAAGTTGTAGTCGTAACTCAATAGTCGTAACATGATCTACTGTGACCCTGTCGGTGACAAAACAAAGTTTGTTAAAGATGCATATGATCACGTGATATATGTAAGTCTTTTCCAAAAACTTAAATTTCTGATCATAGATGAGAAGGAGCAACATGACCCACAGTGACCCTATCGGAGACAAAATGATATCTAAAGCAATTGTTTATGATCACCTTGGTATGTAGACTTTGTCTAAAATGCTGACGTTCGGATCACAGCTGAGAAGGCGTAACTAGATCCAAAGTGACCATCGCGGAGACGAAAACGAAATTTGAAACGGATTACATTGATCGCGTGAGATATGTAAAATCGTGTTTAAAAAGTGCTGGAGTTCTAATCGTAGCTGAGAAGGCGCAACACTATCCACAGTGACCCTGTTGGAGACAAAATAACATTTCAAATGGATGCTTATGATCACGTGACAAAGGTAGGTCTTGTCTAAATTGCTGGAGTTATGATCATAGCAGAAAAAGCTTAACTCGATTCACAGTGACCCTGTCGGGGACAATTATGAAATTTGAAACGGATGCTTATGAAGCCGTTGATATGTAGGTCTTGTCTTAAAATCTGAAGTTCTGATCGTGCCTGTCGGAGACCAAGTAAAGGTGTTTAATGCCTCAAACGGCTACTTGTCCAAGAAAAATGTCATTTGCATAAAGCCTTGTTTTAGATCCAACAAAGCCGACTTATATATACCACCCATTTTTGCGGGGGAGGGGGTAGTAGTTTAAACCAATGCTTTTGATAAAGCGAGAACTAAAGTATTATCTATAGTTCGGTAGTTAAGAAATCGACGACCATTATCGTAACGGAATTCGCAGCGTGTTCGACTGCGATTGAAATTGTTATGCGTTCGAACTCCTGCACGGTCTTAACACTGTTTTGAATTGGCTTCTCACCAATAAAATCCTCTTTATTTGATGAGCTGCTGAAGGCTCGGATGAGAGCTTTGGACACATGTTGAAAATGCTAGGAACCCACTGTTAGGTCCTTTGAACTACAGAGAAAACTGCTGCAAAAATCTCTCAAAATAAATCAATCTGACTTTGACTAGGTATTTGAATTTCTGTCATTTCTAGAATTAATGCAAACAGTTTTTTTCTATTGATTACCAAAGTTAAAATATATCATCTTTGGTATGATCAAGGAAACTTTGATATATACTAGTTTTTACGTGAAATCCGGAATATCATCTTAATCAATACTTTCGCTTTTTTTGTTTGTAAGATTCCAAATCTGTTGTTGGAGAAGAATGTTCAATGTGGTCAGTATTTTTGGAGAAGGAAAGGCAATATGGTCTAAACGGTTGGAAAAAGAAAATCCACGTGATCAGTAGTGCTGAAGGAAAGATCCACATTAGAGATTGGAATTGAATGAAATTGAACTCACTTGATATTTGACAGGAGTGACATAACCTTTTGTTCTCCAGTCTATAGACTGCGGTAGTGGACGATGATGGTGGTTATGACCGAAATATTTTGTTTCATTTAGCATTGTCTGTTTCTCAGTGGGTCGCTCGTCGATCGAATACTCTCGTTGTACTTGTTCGTCTTCTAAATATTCCTGAGACAAGTCGCCGTGTAGTGTATTCATTATCTTATTAATCTCGTGGGTTTCCTGAAACAAAGTTGTATCAGATTATTAACCCATCACCACAAGATTCCGATTTTTGATACCCCCCCTGTCAAGAAAAAGGCCCAGGAAAACACCGTGGAAGATAAAAAAAAAATGCTTTTATTTTCTACATCTCCCACTTTGTTTACTAAGATATATGGAATTTATTAACTTAAAATTGTTATCTTCAACTTGTTCGACTTCAGACCAGTTCATCAAGTGATCTAGATAAAAGATTTGAAAAGGGGAATGGGGAACAATGGGGTTGCCTTTTTTATTTATTTATTTATTCTATTCAGTTATTTATTTTGTGCGTGTGTGTGTTTTGTTGTTGTTGTCGTTGTTGTTATTTTTTCAAAATACACTTTTTGACGATACATTTTTGATCAAAGATTGTCAAAAAGACGAAAATTTTGACGTTTTTTGAACCTTGTATATTTCGAATAACAGTAAAACTTGTATTAATAGACCACTTATTGGAAGGCCAAAATGTGTTCGATTAAGAGAATATTCGCGTAATACATGTTTGTGACATTTATAATGGATCGGTTCGACTGCATGCATATGTAATTGCATGATTCACTCTTAATCCTTTGTTAATTTAACTCATTAGAATCGTCTAAATGAGACAATTCTAATGAGTTCCATTAACATAGGATTCGTCACAGTGAGCCGATTCTAAAGAGTTCCACTTACATAGGAATCGTCTAAAGAGACGATTCTAATGAGTTCCATTAACATGGGATTCGTGTCAATGAGACGATTCTAATGAGTTCCATTAACATCGGATTTTTCTCAATGAGACGATTTTAATTAGATCCATAAACATAGGATTTAGTTTTGATAGTTTGATAGTTTTTTCTGAGAAAAACGTCCATTTATTAAGATTTTTTTTTTTTTTTTGGAAAGGGAAGTTTCTTGCTGGTCGCTCAATGAAAGTGGTCGATTAATAGGGATGAGCAAGATAGACTATATTCTGTAGGAGATAACATGAAACTGGGAGTTTAAAATAAGCTTTAAGTTTCGTATTGAAAATGCTTGCGTTTTCGTGTGAGAAAGGACATGGAGTCTTGATTTTGATGTATTTACTGCCACGATATGTTTTACCTTTTATGCTAAATAAAACATTTTTTACAGAATTTATTAACCCACTCCGACAGAAATATCTTAGGCTGATTCAAATTGAAAGAAACTCCAGACGACAATTTATAGATAATGTTTTATTTTTGTTCTTTTAGATAATAAACATTGTGGATAATGAAGAAACAAAAGCAATTTCTTCGTTTTTCACGATGTATCCCAAAGTTTTTATTCGTGATGAGAGTAAAAAGGAGGTATTGTATGGGAATCAGTCTGGCAGCCTAGAAGGGCTAGTTGGTAATAAATATTTTCTAGAAAAAAATTACATAAAAAACATTAGTTTGACAGGGACAAACGGGTGGTCTAGACTAAGATCCGACTGCACATTAAATGCAGGCTAATCGCAGTCCATACATCCTTCGTAAACAAGAATATTCTGGATACATTACGACGTCATGTGACAAAGTGATGAAGTATTATCAGAGAGTTTACTGAGCCCATTACAGAGGTGAAATGGAGAATGAAACGGATTGCAAGCAATTGGTTGATTGAATGGGGTTTTACGCCGCTTTCAACAGTAGTTCAGTCATACCCAGGCGGCTGGAGCACCTAACAATAGATTCCTGGTATTTCTCACACCTGTACTATCAGCAATTATCTCACTTAGGTTTACGATTGTCCATCCATCGGTGAGAGACCAAATATCGGAAAGGATATGTGCATGCCGCCGCCGGGGATCGAACCCATGACATCCCATGATTGAAGATTAGGAGTCTGACGCGCTACTGACTGCGCTATGACAGCGGCTGGATTGCAAGTAAGATAATCACCATGTCACCAAAATGATTCATTTTCACCCAATAACTGTGGATACCGCTTTCGGCCTCTTCATTATGTAACTGTATCTTCTTGTAGTTGTCCACCCATATAGAATGTCTGAAACAATAAATATAACATCACGTGTATTAACCAATTACCAGAAGACAACAATTTTAGACTGATCCAAATTCAAAGAAGCTGCAGACATCAAATTTCAGTTTATGAAATATTGGCTTTTTGGAATAGAAAACATTGTGATAATAAATAAATTGCTTGTAACAAGGAATTCCTTCATTTACCACAATGTTTTCCTAAGTTTTTTTTTCGGAGGACATCAAAAGACTGTGTTTGAATAAGTTCAAGTCGTTATATGAACGGACTTTCAGCAAATCAAAGAAGCGTTGTGATCCCGATTTCGATCCCCAGTGGCGGCAAGTATAATTTCCGACATTTTCTGCCATCAAGGGGTGGATAACCATAAACCTAAGTGGGATGAGCAGCTGGAGGCTCGGAAAGGATGTAGTGGTAGTAAAAGTATCAAAAATATCAAGAATCCATGGTTAGTTGCTTCATCCGTCGCGATATGACTTATTAAAATAAAATACTGCTAAAGTGGACGTTAAACCTCATTCAAATAAAAATATTGAAACACACACACGCACACACAAACACAAACGAACAAATAAACGTTTACCCTTTAAGACTGGGCAATATAAAACTGGAGATGGTTTCCTAGGAGTATGAAGCTACGAACATAATCACACAAGCAGATTCATACTTTATGGTAACTAAGTTCTTAGGTTCATATCTCAATGAAAACAGAATATTTTTCTTCATTTTTTACTGACTTCTTAGAAAAAGGCAGATTGAACCGACCCCGATGTTATGATGTACTGATGACTTACGGTCTTTTTCCTTGATCCTGCTTGTTATAGGGTCATGGTCATTTCACAAAGTTTAGGTAAGGTATCAAGGTCATTTTACAAGGTTAAGGTCGAATATTAAAGTCATAGTTCTGATTAAGATGGGAGAACTCGGCTAAAAAAAAATACCTACCTCTTAGATTCCTCGTCGTCATTCAGGTAGGATTTATTGAACGTCGACTTAAATTGTCCCCACTCTTGTTCAAGATAAAGGGACGTAACTGTACTCACTACCACGAGAGCTAAAACAAACGAGTAGATTCCCCTGAAAAATGTAGAAACAAATTCAATAGACACTTAGGGAAAGACATGCCAAATAATGTGTTTTTTGTATCATATTCTTTTGTTTTGATTTAATTATCATTTTATTACATATCATTGTAATTCATTTATTTTTCTATATAATTGCTGACACTTGACAAGAAATATTCTATAAAAAAACGGACTAAAAATTGATTGATTGAATGGGGTTTAACGCCACTTTTAACAGTATTTCAGTCATATCGTGGCGGCTGGAGCACCTAACAATGGATTCCTGGTATTTCTCTCACCAGTACAACCATTACATCCTTTCCTAGCCTCCAGCTGCTATCCCACTTAGGTTTACGATTATCCACCCATTGGTGAGAGACAAATGCCGGAAAGGATATGTGCCTGCGTCGGGGAAAACGGACTAAAGAAACTTTCGGGCCTGAGATACTATCGATTTACATTCAATCCATTCCCATATAATGACGCTTTTTGACGCATCTCAAGATAAAAAGAGAAAACATTGTGGAAAATGAAGAAATTGCCTCCGACAAGCAATTTCTTCATTTTCCACAATGTTTTCTTTCCAGAACGTTGAAAAAAATATGAACTTAATATTGTCTTCTGTGAGTCCTTTTCATTTGGACCAGTTGAAAATGTTGCCCTCTGGTATTTGATTCATTTACACTGTATTTGTATCTTGGAAGGTTCTGCATGTGACAAATTTCAAAACAAAAAAAAGTAAAAAGAAGGGCTCGGATAACCCTAATTTTACTTGGACCAAAGAAAGGGGACTCACTGCAAGGAAGGCTAATAAGAAAAAATATATCTTTGCAAAATATGTTATAGACTACATTTTCAAATTTTCCCAGTGGTTAGGAACGATAGTTACTTAACTTTTTCCCATTCAATGACAACTTTTGACGCCCCTCAAGAAAAACAATTAGGAAAAACATTGTGGGAAACGAAGTAATTTCTTCATTTTCCACTATGTTTCTACCCAGTTGACAAAATCTAAAATTTCATAAACTTTAAATTGCGATCTGGAGCTATTTTCAATTTGGATCAGTCTCAAATTTTCCGTCTGGTAGTGAGTTCAAAGATTCTAAATGTAACCAAACCTCGCCATTTTACGTTAATATTTTCAGTAAAAAAAAAACAACACGTTTTAAATTCTTCATACTGTGAGAAAGGACATCTTAAGATTTTCTATCTTGTTTTGTAAAACAAATGGCCCACTAGTTTGGTCGGAAATGTGTAATTAATTTGGTGTGAAAATAAGCCACGCCTTTCAACCTCATATTTTTTAAGCTATCAAAATTTTACTCACAAGTTTCAAAGAGAGATTCGAAAGAAACAAGAATACCACATGCGGATACCAACGCTCGTCTGTTCAAGTACTTGAGAGTTGGTAAAACTCATTAGTCGAAAAAGGGGCGTAACTAGTTCAATGTACATTCAGAGTTACCCCCTTGTCTTTAAAAATTACTATTCTGACATTGGAAATATAGCCCAAGTTCCAAGCAAATGTGTTCCGTATTAACATAAATACAATTCAAAGTCATTGCCTAAATGGGGAACAGAACAAGACCGTCTCCGATTCATAATAGTATGACTTTGTCATGTTATGTTAAAACATCAAGTTCCGAGTATCTCGAACAGCGCTTTGGTTTGTATGACGCTTAGTTCGTATAAATTCCCTAGGTCCCTTGTGCTACGAAATTTCAAAGTTTTACTGTATATCAAAATGACATGTATTAGGACGACACTGCCACAGTCGGAGACGGCGACAAGACTTAAGAAATAACTCGGGTTGTCTCCGAAAACAGCCGAACTAAAAATATAAGGAAATTCTCACCTTAAACCCAGCATTTTGAGTAAAATCATCACCATGCCCTTAAATGATCGAAATCGATAATGACTTGAGTGTTTCATAAAATTCGACAGGATGTACGAAACGGAACCAATGAATCTCTCATTTGTTAACACTTTACTATAGGCATCAAATCATATGATAATATATATATTGTTAGCGTGCGATCAATTGATGGAGCACGGCTGTCAATCAAAGAATCAGTCGACCAATCAAAGCATTTATTTAGATCTGAGGGTTGACTCTGAACTCAAACATTGGTCGACATTTGCGAAGATCATGTTTGTTGATTTGGCGACTTAAATGTCGAAACTACAGCTTATTTAAGCTGTAGTTTCGACGTTTAGGTCGCCAACCAACCAATTTACCTATTTGGTTACATTTTATTGACCATATTTTATTAAAAATAACACCATTTATTATTAAAGTGAAACTTTGGGTCAGTAGGCGTGGCAAAGGGAGTTAGTGGCCGGGCCAGCGGTCTGTTCATTAGTCAAGATAATTTGAAAAATCAGTCTCAATGTTTTGGTAGCTAAAAGACGACGTTGGCGAGCTCTGTTAGCTCAGCCGGTAACGAGTTGAGCTTTAAATCATGGGATTGTAGATTTGAAACCAGCTTGGCCGACATTTTTTTTTCCACATTCAACAAAAATCACTCCGTCATGTGTTATCTGTTTCCAGCCAGTGGGCGAATGTTATATAAAGCGACAAAATGAGATTAGCTGCTGGTGGCATGGATTTGATGTTATTATTGTACTTGTGTTGGGAATAAAAGGAAGATATTGATAGGAGAACCGTTCTCTACGATGAAACTGAAATTGAGATTTGAACTCCGACATTGACCGCCATTTGTGTGATTTTATTTAATTGTTTGGTGAATTAAACTTCGTTACTTCAGCTTATTTCAGCTGGAATTACGATGTTTAGGTCGCCAACGAACCACTCTAGTTTTTCGTTACATGCTACTGGCCATATTTTTTGCAAAATAACACCGTTTGAATTCGAATTGGGACTTCTTGTACGAGTCAATGGGCGGAGCTTACATAGTAAATGGGCGGGCCAACATCTTTTCACAGCTAAACTTATTAAAACGCACTAATATTGCATCGACTCTGCACTGCAAATTAACCGAAACATCGTTACGACAGCTTTGAAAAGCTATCGTTACGACAATTTGGTCTGTCTAAGGCAATCTATGAGTACATGTACATCTATTTTTGTCCTTAGAATTTTAAATTATGTCTCGTATGAAAGTTGTATAACTCGACGTATCGTGCTAACATTTGCCGTTTAATTAAAGTTACATGTACAACTGAAAGAATACTTTCATGCCAATTGTCTTCCTTCTACGGAAATGATTATTAAATCTCGCCCCCATAGTGTTAGAAATGAAAATATGATGAAATAGATACGTGGAATTCCCCATTTTCTGACGATTACTTTCTAATTAATGGGGATTTCTTCGAATTTACACAATTTAGTTTAGTTTAAATTCTCGACGGATCGTAAAGGGACAAAATTCGTCCTTCTGTGGATGTAACCCATTACAACACGACCAAATTTTACACTGGTCCAATTTCAAATATGTTGCAGACCACATTTTTCGGCTAATGGGATTTTTTTTCTTTTTAATCTTCTCGGATATAAAACATTTAAAATAATGAAGAAATTGCTTGTAACAAGGAGTTTCTTCTTTTTCCACAATATTTTCCGAAGATTTTTTTTTTCTTTTGGGCGTCAAAATGCGTCAACCTTTGAGAATGGGTTAAAGGGAACCGTAGAAAAGCAATAATTTGACAACAAAACATTTCCTAATCTTCAATTTGGCCTACATTATTTTTTTTTCTGAGGACATCATTGGCAATACTATTCGATAATATGTGGACTGTTTTGAAGTTCGGGCAATATAGAAGCATTACTATTGCCAGTAATGTCTATATAGTGTGGGCGATACTGTATTTCGGGAAATATATTGAATCATTCCTAATGCCAATAATGTCTTTATAGTGTGGTCGATATTGTGTTTCGGGAAATAAATTGAATCATTACTATTGTCAATAATGTCTGTATGGTGTGGATGATATTGTGTTTCTGAAAATGAATTGGATTATTACTATACCTACAGTGTGTGGGCAGTATTAAAGTTCGAGCAATACATTGAATCATTACTATTGCCACCGATTTCCATAGAGTGTTGGTAGTATTGAAGTTCGGGTAATATGTTTAATCATTACCACTGCCAATAATTTCGATAGTGAGTGGACGGTACCGAAGAACGGGCAATATATTGGATCATTACTATTGCCAATAATTTCTACAGTGTGTGGGCGATATTTAAGATCAGGCAATATATTGAATCATTACTATCGCAAATAGTTTCTATAGTGTGGGCGGTAGTGCGGAAATGACAATATATTGAATAATTAATATTCAGTTATTTATACAGTATGTTGGTGGTATTGAAGTTCGAGCAATGTATTGAGTCATTACTATTGTAAACGTCTTCCAAAGAGTGTGTTGGTTGTATTGAAGATCGGGCAATATATTGAATCATTACCATTGTCAATAATTTCGAAATATTGGATCATTACTATTGACAATAATTACCACTGTCAATAATTTCGATAGTGTTCAGACGGTACTGAAGTTCGGGCAATATTTTGGATCATTACTTCTGCCAATACTTTCTACAGTGTGTGGGCGATATTGAAGATCAGGAAAAATATTGAATCATTATTGTCAATAATATCTATATAGTGTTGGCGGTATTGAAGATCGGGCAATGTAATAAATCATCACTATTGCCAATAATTTCTATAATGTGTGAGCGGTATTACAGTAATGGCAATATATTGAAAAATAACTATTGCCAAGAATTCTTCAATGTGTGGGTGGTATTTAAGTTCGAGCAATGTATTGAATCATTACTAATCTCAACAATGTTTATAGTGTGTTGGTTGTATTGAAGATCGGGCAATATATTGAATCATTACTTTTGTTAATAATTTCTATAGTATGTGGGTGGTATTGAAGATTGGGCATTATATTGAATCATTACTTATGTCAATAAATTCTTAAGCGTGTTGGCCCTATTAGGTGTTTGCTTAGTTAATCAAGATGATTTTATAAATCACTGGTTCGAATCCCGGCCGGTGCAACAGATCACCAGGGAACTAGTTTACCCTGTTTTCATTATCGTTGCTTTTCTAATTTCTGAGCCGCATAAAAATCTACGCAGAGCTACAGGTAGAGGGCCTAATTCGTATTTTAGATTTAAATACTCCACCGATACTGCCATAAACCCTCGAGACGATTCGAATGAGTGCCCACAACATATGGTTCCACTGAGAAATAAGGCTTTTACAATGCCGTTACCCCCTTTTATCTAAACCTCTGTTTACTACGCCCACTGGTAAGGATTACGAATGGAACCACCATTGGTCTGTGTCACCCTTAATACTCAAAAGGTCATGTGGTGACAAACAGTCTGTAAAAATGGCATCTACGCCTATCATAAAGGTAGGTGGAATTGGCAAAATAAGAGTTTTAAAATCAAACTATGTTTTTCTTTTCTTAATCCACAGCATAACTTTGCGAAAACCTGAAATATGCGCAAGGTCACATGCCTAGAAATATCATCGTTTGGCGGGAATAATGTTGTAAGTACAGCTTTATCTAAGCTGTAGTTACGACATTTCGCACGCCAAACGACAATATCCCTTTTAAAATAATCCAAATCCGTCCATAAATGTTTGGGGACTGTGTTAACAAGAAATCGACGGACAGACGGCAGGTAGTAGAAAATGATTCAACCACCAAAAATTTTGATGTTCATTGAAAATAATATTGTGGGCCAAATTCGGAGAATACGACCAAGTTCGGCGGCAAATAATTCCCCAAGAAGAATAAATATATATCGATCGTTTGGCCAGCAAAATGTCGTAAACACAGCTTGAATGAAGCTAAAACTAAATCATTTGTGTAAAACGACGATAAGTGAGGTATATTGAAAAATACACATGTTAACCCTTTCTGTTTAATTCCTAGATTTTACGAACCTTTATATTTACAAATGAGAAAAAGTGTAGAAGTACAAGAAATTGCTCTTCAATAAGCATTTTTTTTTTCTTTTTTCCACAATATTTTTTACCCTACTGAATGTTTTTTTTTTGTTTTTTTGTTGTTTTTTTTTCAATTTAAATCCACGTGCAAATTCCGTCTGCAAAACCTTTGATTTCAGACAGGTATAAAATTTTGCTAAACAGGAAAAGGTCAATTCAAATTGTTGAAAATGGTAATTAGCGCATCCGCAGAAACAGCTTATGGCAATAATGATGATAATAATTTTGGTGTAAATTACAAAACAAAGTCTATCTCAATAAGGATTAGGCCTCGTGATATCCTGGTTTCTAAGTATCGATAGAGATCTTGTACTATGGCATCCAAATAAGGACATAAACTCATCACTGGTAGACATATTTGACGCGTAAACCCAATAAGAACATAAAAACATAATTAACTACGGAGTCACAATAAGGGCATAAACACAGCACTGATGACATATTGGACTACTAAGGGCATCAAACATAATTAAACGCTGTACAAAGAGAAATATCTTTAAGAGATGAAGGGAATATTGTTTGTTTTCATGGAGGTATGAACCGAAAAACATAATCACACTGTATGAATACGCAATAAGCGGTCTAGAATATGAAGGCTAGCCGTCACAATTCGTTTTAATTGATACTCGACACAAATTTTCATTTCATTGTGATGCTTGATCATCACCTGCTAATAATTTAATTTTTAGTTTTGTCTATCAAAAACGAGCGATCTGGTTGGTCGAAAAAATTACTAACACATGAACAAAATTCTGAGCACGTAGCGATTTTGTATGCTTCCGAAGAAAATATTCCCATACAAAAAGGTATCAAAATTGTGTTTTGCATTTTTTCGCTCGATGCTATTAAATTATAAGAAATGAAAAGAATATTTTTTTGTTTTCATGGAGGTATGGACCGAAAAACCTAATCACACAATGTTTGAACCCCCTTCGCGTATTCATACAGTGTGATTTGGTTTTTCTGTTAATACCTCCAGGAAAACAAAAAACATTATCTTCGTTTCTTAAATATTGAAGAAAAAAGTAATGATATCCTTAAGAGAGAATAACGGTTTTCTTTCACTGATAAGAAGAATGAGCAGCGGGGGGCTCGGAAAGGGTGGAATGGTAGTACTAATTTATTGAAAACCAGGAATTTATGGTAAGGTCCTCCTGCCTCTGCGCTATGACTGAAATACTGTTAAAAGTTGGGTTAAACATCATTCAAACAAACAAGGACAAGGATCTTTTACTATGGAAGTACTAAAAATACAGAAACAAGGAATAGATGAAGATATTGCACTGCAAATGCTAATTGATAGTTTGGAAAGAGTTTAACGACACTTTTAAAAGTATGTCAGTCATGTCTTTAGAGGCTGGAGCACCTTTTCATAAAATCCTAGTATTTCTCGCACCAGTACTATGACGAATCATCCTTTCCGAGCCTACAGCTTCTCATCACACTTAGGTTTACGATTATCCGCGTATTGTTGTGAGACTTATATCGGAAAGGATATTTACCGCGACAGGGGATCGCACCCTTCACCTCATATCTGAAAATCCGATCGAGTAATACAAGAACAAAAAATAACTGCTTTATTTTTCTTTTTCTTTTTTTTTTCTTGTGCTCGACAGAAAATTTATTGAAATACCATCTAATCCCGGGTTTTTAAATCCCTGTATCTTACACTCGATAAAATTGTGGATAAAGAAGAAATTACTTTAAGAAGTTTATTTATCGACATTAATCTCTACCCTTTTGAAAATCAGTTTTCAATTAAAATAGAACTCAATAGTTGTTTGCAAAAAAAAAGCGTAAACAAAACATTATTCAGAAAACTATATTTACAGTTGACAGTGGTAAATTTGCAGTTCTGTTTTCGATAAACCCTAGATTCTTATACAAATGCAGGCAAATTCTTAATCAAGACAAAGTTCTTCCTAGAGTTTTTGCCATTTCTAGGCCAAAAGAACTGAGCGGTCACCTCAGTTAGCAGCTAACGGCCTGTAAAAAGGAAACTTATATATAGTATGTTCAAAGCGGTGTAAAACGTTACGTTAACGCGCAGTATGAGCTATTGTTTTCGTATTAACATGTTTTAGAGTTGTAGAATTGCCATAGTTACAAAAACTCGAGACAAGAATCGACCGTTCTGCGTCTTGTATACATAGGTTTTTCTTTTTCTTTTTGTTTGTTTGTTGTTTTTTTTGTTTTGTTTTGTTTTGTTTTTGTTTTTCGTGGACAAGGCTCCTACGGAAAAATCTCGATATCAAGCCGCAGAAGCCGCAAATATGAATTTTTGTCAGGTGATTGTTAATCAATCAAATAGCAAGATTTTCTTAGCAATTTTTAAAATAAATGTTTCGCAGAATATTTTACTTGAAACATGGAAGAATATATATAAAGGATAATCATCTGGTTATTCCAGATAGGAAAAATTATTTCACGAGGATGCGTTGTTAGGCATTGAGAAAACTAGAGCGCAACACGAGTTTTTTTCTAACGCCTAATAACACATCCAAGTGAAATGTTTTTTTTCATATTTGGAATAACCATTTGAATATTCTATTTATTATATACTTTATTATTTTATTTTTTCATTAAAATATCGTGTGTTCGAGTCGCACTGTAACAGGGTGTGTTCATGGGCAAGACACGTAAAAGCCAACCCCAGTCATTCCAGCTGTAATTTGGTAGCAGTGGATTAATGCCCATCCCCCTCTTTGAGGGACCTGAAACCTTCTTGAATATGAGTGTTCGAGAGCGACTCTATAAGCTCAAAGCTTTGGTCGCAATCGAACTATAATCACTTCGTTAAACCGTTAAACAGATATAAATCGGTTCCTATGTTCCGCACCCTTCTTCAACCTTTCTGTCTCTACGCACTAATCTTTCTACACTGTCTATCTTTTCGTGTTCTTCCATGTAGCCTGATCCTTGATTGAAATTGTGCATGTGCTTAATTGTTCTCAAATACCATGAAATCAAGGTGTGAGAATAAAATATTGTATTTTATTGTATTGTTAATATATGTTTTGATCCATAAATTGGAATTGCATGATTGGTTGAATGGGGTTTAACGCCACTTTTTACAATATTTAAGTCATATCGGGCCTGGAGCACCTAACCACGTATTCCTGATATTTCTCATACCAGTACGACCACTACATCCTTTCCGAGCCTTCAGACGTCCATACAACGTAGGTTTACGAATATCCACGCATTGGTGAGAGACAAATGTCGTAAAGGATATGCGCCGCGACAGGGGATCGAACCTGGGACCCCATGACTAAATGTCCTACGCCTTACTTCTGCTCTATGGCCGCGGTCTTGGTTGAAACTCTTTTATTCATGAATAGGCTCTCTGTCTCATTATCTATTGATAGCACAGCGAAATGTTTCTCGACGATATTGTCAATGTTTAATGTTTCAAGACGAATCAATTCGTTGATCAGTTTAAAGCATACCTTTATAAGTCATACAAACCACGCAAATGAAGGCCATCCTCGTTTCAAAATGATTTCCATAGCTTTTTTGAAAACGCTAAGGCGAAATGATATCTTGTCATATAATTATCGCCAACATTGTTCGCCTCATTACGTAAAATAAAAAAAATTTAACAACAAAAAATAACAAAAATAAAAGTACTCATTGCGTTCTGTACTGTTCCTAAACACTCAAGAACTCTAAGAAATCAATCAGTTATAGAACAGGTTTATAAAACTCATAAATAAGTTTGTTTTAAAAGCAAAACATTCGACACTACTAGCAATAAGATACAGTCTATAAAAGTAGTTGATGATTTCCACAAAAGAATGTCACTTATACTTGCTTCATATTTCACACTGCAAAAGAATAAACTATATGAACCATGGGTTTATGTTCTATGAGAATATTCTTCAGTCTTCCTTTAAGCCCACAAATCTCTCAACATCTCGTTTCTTAAATCATATTCATTCGCTTCATTGCATTTTTATAACATCATGATAACTTTCGATTCGTTGACTAGGCTCGGCAGCTCTTTGATATGAATACTGCCCAAATGTTCCACAGACATCAACGCTTTCGCCAAATTTTCATTTCTTTGAAAATAATATGCTTTAAGAGCGATTTCTTCAAAAGATTTACAGCATTGTCTTTGTATACTCCACAAATTTTGTTTTAACAACTTTTGTACACAGAAAAATGTTGCTTTATCAGTTTATATTACTCTTTATCATCAAGATCGGTCTTTATTTTCGCCAGCTCATCCATCATGGATCTACACTTTGCCGATATAATGTCTAGTCTTTCCGTATCCCTGTCTCTTACCTTATGCATCTCTTTTATCTGGTTTCTTTCCATCTCACCAAGCTTTATATTGATATTCCTTCTAAAGCTGGTGATACCGGATAGACCTTGATCAAAACTTTTACTAACCTTTTCTGTAGAGTCGCAATATGTTTTGATTTTCTCCTGAAGTTGTCTTTGAACTTCGTCGACGTCCGTCATACACCTCTTGTATTCCCTACTGTCCTCGTATTTACTTAAAATATCATCAAGGTATTCAAACTTACATTGTCTATGTTCCTGAGTAATGCAAAACGTGCAACACCCTTGCTGGTGGCTTAAACAAAAATACTTTAATGGCTCTTGAATGTGTTTTTTCAGATGTAAGGTCTTGTAGCTTGTAGGCTTTCCCTTTGGCATGTCGTCTTCGCCCAGCAAGGAATTATTTTTATTTGCCTTCGACTTTCTATGAACCTTGGCGCAATTTTGACAAATTCATTGCATTCAGCACAAATAATATTGGGCGCTCTCATCCTCTCCGTCCGTTTGACAAAGATCACTTGACATTTTGACTTCATCATCAGACTCACCAAGCTTACTTTTACCCGATACTTCATTAGCGTCAAACTTAAATAGGAAGAAAGTAAAAGCAGATTTTTTTTATTTTGTAATTTGGCTGAGTATTAACTCAGAGGCTACCGCATTGCTGTTTTCAAATTTAGTTCAACATTGCAATTCCGACTGAAAGCCAATAAAACAAAATATTGCTAATTATTACAGAAAACAAGGGTTGATACGAGCCTCTGTCGTTATTTCTCAGAAATCATCGTTGCAGAAAAGAAATTGCAATGTATTTTTTTCTAGAGGGATTAGTGAACTAAATACTTATGGTTCACAACTACCTGTAAACAATGAAGGATTTCACAATGAATTATTATTCCCTGTAAAACATATTAGGAGTTCATAATTCTAGAATATATCTCAAAGTCGTTTTTTTTGTAACTATATCACTGTCTGTAAAAGAATGTAAGTCAAACGAAAGAATAAATAATCCACATTTAACGAAAGCCTAATCATATTGTTTAGCCAAATTAATATCTTTTTAATTAAGAACAATTCCAATTTTAACTAGTCAAAGGCCAGTTCTGAATTTGCATCTATTTGATATAACTGATATTCAAACACAGCCAGAAAATTTGAATTCGTTGAAAAATATAGGAATCTTACATTAACTAGTGTATTCGTAATTTCTATTGTATCTAAGGCCTTAGATTCACTCATTTCCAAATCAATTTCTTGAATATCTTGAACTTTTTCGGGATTCTGAAAAAGCAAAAAGACAATAACCGATCTTTATTATTCTCACCCTTTTATGCTTATTGAACGAAGCTGTATGTACTGGAATTTCCATTTTTTTTTGTTGATGTTGTTATAGACTGGATTTACTTCGGACAGTAGACATGATCGACTTAAATTTTCAAGAAGTTGTCGTAAATATTTTAGTCGCCTAATTCCGAAAAGAATAAGGCTCTTATTATTTCTGCATTTGATAAAACGGTTAATCTGGTATCAGAAATATGTCAGATTTACTTTTCACAGAATCAATCCTCGTAACTACTTTTTTAAAAATCTGATCCTAAGATGTTTTCATGAAAGTTATCATTTGTATTGAGGGTTGATTCATATGTATCTTAGCAGATAATAAATTTCTTTCTCCTTCAGTCGCTAATCATTGAAAAATAAATCTAATTTAGAAGTTTGAGTTTTATCTTAATCCCGATTGAATCTTTTAAATGGTTCGCCAAAGTTTTGGAAAGGTTAATTTATCGAGCCATTGAAAGTTTGAATTAGCTATATCATTATTTTTAACGGCAACGGCGCATATCCTTTCCTACATCCTATCTGTACTCTAGAAGCAGATTATCCGTATTACAACCGGATCATAATGTCATTAATTATGCCATTAATATCTTTTACAAGCCGTTCGATATTGGGTCAAGACTGTTAAACTATCCACCTGAGTAAAGTTTTTGAGGAGGGGGATGAGCGGCACTTTAAAGATTTCAGGTTTTTCCTATAGTTTCTATAAAGTAACAAAGAATATTAGTCGCTAAATTACCATTGAAAAGTTCGATTTTTGATAGATAAGAGTAAAACCAAATCACCAGGTACAATTTGATTTTTTATATATTTCGACTACCTTTTTAGTTAATTGATTTCAAACTTTGCTTTTATCATTTTTTTGGTCAAGGTAAATATTTTTGTCACCGAGGTAAAAATAATGAACTAGTGTTTATATAAGGCGACTGCCGGGACTGTAGGCTTTTGATGTAAAGATGTATAAGAATTCACGAGATTGCTTTTTTGAATAAACCCTTCCGGAAACATCTACGAATTTGTCTATCAATAAACATCTAATTGTAAATACTATACTAAACAATGGGGGAACCAAAAGTATTTTTAGCAATAGAAATGTTAAATCGTTCATATTTTGCTTTAACAGTTTCAATTAATGCCCAGTGCTTGGAATGAAACTCTACCGTTTTTGTTAGTATTGCTGGATGCACTGAAATATACCTCAATCCTTTTCTTTTTCTTTTGTTGATTTATTTGAAGTTTTCCATTATATTACTGAAATAGTCTTCCTTTGGCTTGCGATAATCAGTATATCTGTAGTTCGGGGTAGCTGTTATCTGCTAAAAATGATTTTTTGTATTAACATATTCATATTTTCAATTCACAAGTTAACTCTTTTCTATTTAGCTAAATTTTAGAGTTGTCCAAATTCAAAGGTTTTTCGGCCAACTATTCAAAACTGATTTGAGTTTAAAAGAACCATTCAGAAGGGTAGAAAACATTGTAGGAAAAGAAGAAATTGCTTTCACAAAGCAATTTCTTTTTTAGTCACAATGTTTTCTTAAGTATAAATACAAAGACACGTAAAGGGATTGAACAGGAAACGGTTAAGAAAGAATCATCAACATATATATCATTTGAAATTCAATACAAGCAGAACGATGAAGAAACTCTTTTTTGGATAGGTTCTCCTTTTTTGAAAAAGCAGTACTGCGAATTAATTAACTGGAATATTGTAATGAACCGGAAACATCCCGGATACAGGGTACTATATCAAGGAGAGACGGATTGCTCACGAATGATGTGTCAGCCCAATTAGCTTAGGTGGTAGAGCACTTGACCTAAAACCTCAAGATCACGGGTTCAATCCCTGCGCTGACCATATCAACTAACTAACTAATTGTCTTTCGGATGAGACGTTAAACCGAGGCCTTGTGTGACGGTGCTATCCACCGAGCACGTAAAAGAACCAGGCAGTATCTCTGCACTATCCCCCGTAACAATAAACTGTCTTTTGGGGGCGTCACTCATATGGTTGTGCTACGGCAGCGGCGATAAATAAACGAAAATACACACACTCACGAGTACGACTGATCGCGACTGACCATCACAATATAAACAGTCCAATCAAATCATACTTTTAGAACGAAAGAGAAATTCGAATTCCCACATTGATCGTCATTTTTGTTTTGTTTTTTAACTTAAACGTCGCAACATCGGCTTAATCATGCTTATCTAAGTGATTTAGGTCTTCAACAGACTATTTCGCTTTTTTGTTACTGACCATGCATTTTCAAAATTGCGTCGTTTAATTCTTGTCATGCTGAGTTAAAATCCGACACAGAATTACTTTAAAATCAAAGGGCTGACAGCACCGGAAAGTCTTAATGAGGGTCAATATTTCTTTTGAAATTTTATCATCTATACAACTCTGGCTTAAAATGGGACAAACAGGGGGTGTAGACCAAGATCAGACTGCACTTATGTGCAGGCTGATCTTTACTATACTCCTTCCAAAACAGGAATACAATGAAAATTCGTTTGAAGATGATTCGTGTCTTTGTCAATAATTATGTCTTTTACAAAAGAAATCTAGGTTTCTCAATAACTGTTTACAGTTCATCGCATTTTTCATTTTTACTTGTAAAAATGAGAACCTGAACTTGAATTATCTCGGGCATGTCTTGTAGTCCGGGTGGTTTAACCTGTGTCAACGGACTATTTCGAAGATCTAATAAAAACTTTCTGTCGTATGACAGTCTATCACTTTCTGTAGAGTTCGGGAAAGTTTCTGAAAAGGACGAAAGAGAATAACTGTGCATTTCCTTGCTTGATTTATTTTGAAATAATTTAATTTTTAGTTTCGTCTTCAAAAAACGGGTGTTCTGATTGGTCGAAAACTATTCATACCTTTATGAACAAAATTTTGAGCACGCAGTTATTTTTTATGCTTCCGCACAAAATAGTTCCATACAAGTATAAAGATTTGTATTTTTTTCATGTTCGCTCGATGCTATTAAATAATGAGAAATGAAGAGATACGCGTATTCATACAGTGTGATTAGTTTGTTCGGTTCATACCTCCATAAAATCCAAAAATATTCTCTTCATATCTTAACTTTATTCCCTGAACTCGTATGCACAATATAAGTTTTGAATCTAGCCAAAGCAGATGCAGGACTCCCAATCAAAATAAGCTAGTGCCATGCTTTGTATTAATTTGTTCTTTACGAACTACTTAGTGTAAAATCATTAAGTCATAAATATTCAAGGCAATGATGTTGACCGCAAAGCGACGAAAGATAATTCAGCACAAAATTAACATGAGTAACTGAAAATATAGTTCATTCCTTACCCGAATAAAATTTTGGTTCTACACTAGCAGCTGCACTAGTAGTTGCTACACTAGCAGTTGCTAAACTAGTAGTTGCTAAACTAGCATGTAAAGCGTCCAACTCCGAAAGCATATCTATAATGTTTTTCTCCTTTACATTGGTCTCTAAAACCATACTTTCCTCCTGAATAAAAGGGTATTAAAGATGTGAACATAAAATTAAGATCGAATTCGTGGACAAACACATAGTGAACGCAATCAAGTCTTTTAAAAAATCATTTTAAATTTCGTCTATCAAATTCGGGCGTTCTAATTGGTCGAAGAAACATTATTCATACCTCCATGAACACAATTTTGAGCGCGCAGCCATTTTGTATACTTCCGCACAAAAAAGGTCCATACAAAAAAGTATCAGAATTTGTAAAATTTGTGCTCTTTTCGCTCGATGCTATTGAATTATAAGAGTTGAAGAGAATATTATTTGTATTTATGTAGGTATGAACCAAAACACCTAATTACACTTACGCGAAGCGGATTCATACAGTGTGATTAGTTTTTTTCGGTTCATACCTCCATGAAAACAAAAGAGAAATATTCTCTTTATCTCTTAAATTTATGAATCCGCTTCGCGTAAACTTAAATTATTTATATGAAATATGAAATCGAAATCTCTTTTTTTCAACCAAAATAATCTGAAAGACATGTTTAGACACACATATGTTCTTGCGCTTTAGGCAGAACCATTATTCAAGCCTATTTAAAACTTTTCCCGAATGATTGATTGATTAGGCCACGAATTGAGAGAATCGCATCATAACGCCATCAAAAACCTTTTTTTTTATTTCCAAAAATAAAATCACCTCAACCATTTTAAATGCCTGCCATTTTTGTGAACCTTCTTGTTGGTTTGGCGATGTCTATATAAGCAAACCAAAGGGAAAAAACCCTATTTTTATAATAATTTACGTAAAGTACAACATAGATATTCTCTTCATTTCTTCTAATTAAATAGCATCGAGCGATAGAAGCAAAACTTTACAGTTTTGTATATATATTGTATGGAACTAATTTGTGCGGAGGTATACAAAATGGCTGCGTACTCAAAATGATGTTCATGTAGGTAAAATCAGAACGCCCGAATTTGATAGACGATACTAAAAATCAAAATATAAAATAGTTTACATAATATTTTTTCATAATACTTTAACAGTCCTTAGTTTCCGGTCTTATTCATATCTGCAAAGGGTCAGGTTTTTAAGGGCAAAACTACAGTACTACAGTAATTTTTGTCGTACTCTGAAGGAATCCTTTTGACGCCCTAGCGCCTTTTGTGTAGTCCGAATTTACCCGTTCAGTCGGCAAAATTACTTCGTCGTCCTCATCTATTATGTAGATGCTGAGTTCATCTAAATAAGAGTCGTTATTTGAAGTAGACATGTTCTTTCGCAGTCGTTGTTCATTGGCCCCTGTTAAAATTTCTACGGATTGTTCACTGGCCCTGTGAAAATTTCTACGGGTTGTTCAGAATATTCAGAAGGAATTGCGTGTGGTTTTCTAGAATGAAAAAGAACCATCGGACATAAAGGGGTTGGTTGACATTTTGATGTAACCATCTGACCTGAATTTGGATACATATGTGATTCGTTTAATAATCATGGACTTTGTCACATAAACAGGATTGTTTTGATTGAAAATACATAAAGCTATTTTCCTGTGTTTTCTGTGTGATCCACTTCATTTCAGAAAGGAACTTGCTTACGACCCTAAAATCGTCCTGTGAAATTTTAAATACAATCTGATAACAATTGTGAACTTCATCACATAAACAAGAATGTTTTAAATGATAATCTGTAAGTCCCCCTTTTGCCAAAATTATATCGTGCATCTGTGCAAATAATCCGATAAAAACTGTCGACTTTATTGTGTTAACAAGGATATTTCAATAAAGTTCCCATAAGGCCCCTTTTCCCGTGATACTTTGTTGACCTTTCCCATTTCAGAAAGAATCAATGCTTAGGATTATACAATCTTTCTGTGAAAGTTTGAAGAAAATTCGATGAAAACTATGGATTTTATTTTGTTATAGAATTTCCACAAGGTCCCCTTTTCCATGGTTCTTGACTAATCAGATCCAATTTCAGACAGAACCATGTGAATTATAGCGTAATTATTCTGTGAAAGTTTAAAGTGAATCCAATGATACATTCATTATGTTAGCTAGAATATCAAATAGATTTTTCATAAGGGCCCTTTTTACTTGGCATTTGAGCGATTGTGCCCATTTTTGAAAAGAACCATCCTTATGATTGTGAAAGTTTGAAGTGAATCCAGTGAAATCCAGGGACATCATTGCGTTAACTAGAATGAATAAATGATTTTTTCATAAGGCCCCTTTCATGTGATACTTGACGGATCAGATCCACTGTCAAATCAACAACCGTAATGATGATACAATCAATCAGTGGACGCTGTGGACTTTATTGTTATAGGTTATACCGAAATCTTCACAAGCCCCCAATTCACCGTGATACTGTACGGAAAATACCAAATTTCAAAAGGAAGGTACAATCATTCTCTAAAAGTTTAAAGAGAATCAATGAAATCATTGGACTGAATTTTGTCAAGAACGTCTGTTACAAAAAAATTTTCATATGGCCCCTATATCCCACGAAACTTAACAAATCAGACCCAATTTACACAGGAACAATCCCAATTAAAGTTTAATCATTCTAAAAGTTTGAAGCCAATGACAAAGACTGGGGACTTTATTGTGATAACAGCTTTTTGTTATAAAATATTCATTAGGTCCCTTTTCGCACGAACTTAACAGATCAGACCAAATTTACAAAGGAATAATCCAAATGATCGTTTTATCAATCTATTAAAGTTTGAAGAGAATTTGATAAAAACTGAGTACATTTTCGTGTTAATGAGGATTTTGTAATAAAATTTTCATACAGCCCCTTTGTCCTATGAAACAAGACAGACCAAAATTTGATAGAGACAATCTTAATTATGATACAAACATTCTGTAAATGATTGAACAGAATCCAATGAATACTGTGGACTTTGTTGTGGTTCAAGGATTTTAAAATGAAATTTTCATAAAGCTCATTTTCCTGTGATTTACGGATCAGGTCTAATGTAAACATCAACAATCGTAATCATTGTACAATCATTCTGTGAAAAATTGAAAAAAAAAATCCGATGAAAGCTCTGACTTGATAAAAAAAAATAATAATAAATGAAATTTTCATAAGGCCCCTTTCCCGTGTTTCTTGACAGTTCTGACCCAATTTCGAAAAGAATGATCGTTAAGACCGAACAATCATTCTGTGAACGTTTCAATAAAATCCGATCAAAGCTGTGAGCTTTATTTTTCAATCGAATTTTCATATAGCCCCTTTTCCCATATAACTTGATGGATCTGACATAGTTTCAGAGGGAACTTTACTTAGAAAGTCTAATCATTCTGTAAGAGTATGAAGACACCCCGATGAAATCTGTGGACTTTATAGCATTAATTTAGATGATTTTGATTAACTTTTTATAAGGCCCGTTTTCCTGTGATACTCTACGGATCAGACCCAATTTCGAAAGATACAATTCTAATAATGGTACAAACATTCTGTGAAACTTTGAAGGGAATCTGTTGAAACTGTGGACTTTAGAGTGTTAAGGAAGATTTTTAATTACATTTTAAATTGGGTGCCTTTTCTCGTGTGACCAAATTTTGGAACGATCCTTATGATGGTACAATTATTCTGAGAAGGTTTGAAGGGAATCCGATGAAAAATGTGGACTCTAGACTCTAGAGAGACGGACGGACGCCGGACTGGAAAACACCATCACTATAGCTCTTCTGGCCTTTTGCAACTGAATTAGAAATAAAAGAAATACACAAGTAGAGCGGGTGTTTTTGTGCCACTACGTTTTCAAATTTACGGCTAGGTTCTTATTGACCCTTGTCAAATTGAGCCAGGAAAATTTTAGCTTTTGCAGGAGGTATAGACAAACATCAGCTTGCTCTTAGGTGCATTCTGATCTTAGTCTACACCTCCTACTTGTCCTTTTTAAACCGAAATTGTTTAAACGACAAATTTTCAAAAACCTACAATCGGTTCATCCAATGCTTTCAGCACTTTGATTTTGATGAGAATCTATAGAGGATTTGTAATTTAGTATGACATCGGTTAAACAGAGGACAGTGAATTCGGTTTAAATCAGTGTCTGACGATTAATACTTTAGTTTCAATTAACAAGGTGTTAATTCAGTTTTTAACTTTCTTTCAGTTCATTGGCAAATCGCCGCTGTCAATCAAATATCTAGTCGACCAATCAAATCACTCCTTTTGACCAGAAGTGAGCTTTGAACTCCGATTTTTGCCGCTATTTTCGGTATTTTTTTAGTTGGTTTGGCGACTTAAACGCTCCAACTACAGCTTATTCAGGCTGTAGTTACAATGTTAAGGTCACCCTGCCTTTTTGTTACATGATACTGGACATAACTTTTGAAGAAAAATGAAGCCTTATATATCGGAATTGCTGGTCCAGCCCACTGTCTCCCTAGGCGCCGTCCATGAATTCCAATAGGAAGTTCCGCTTCGACTCTTAACGGTTTGACAACATATATAAAAATAATTACTAATTTAGCGACCTAAACGTCTTTGAATAAGCTAAACTAACAACAACAAAAAAAAAAAGGTTTCAAACAGGCGGCCAATGTCGGAGTTGAAAGCTCAGGTCTGGGCTAAATTGGTTGGCCGGTTGATTTCCCGTTTGACATCCACGATTGGCAAAATTAGAAGAAATGTTTCTCGCTAATTGTTTCTTCAGGTTTTAATAAAAGTCACAACATAAGATATACAAAATATCGTTACAAAACAAAAAAACAAAAAAACAAAAAAAAACACAAGAGGACCATGATGGTCATATTCGCCCCCCCTCCCCCGGTTATAATTGCCAAAGGTTTTATGATATAGACAAAATATCAAAGTCCTGCGCCTAATTATTTTAGAGTAAAAGACTTTTAGAGATGTTTTCCATTAATCCAAGGTATATATTTGACCACACAATATAGCGTTAATTCCTCTAAGTATTTTGATAGAGGGTCAATAGGCATTGATACAAGCCAAATATCAAAGCTCCAGTCTTTATGATTTAGGAGAAGAAGATTTTCAAAGATTTTCTTCTTTATTATTATCTTAAATCAGGGACTGAACTGAAAAGGGATGATTTTCAGAGTACAGTGATTCTCGGAAGTATTTTGAAAGAGGGTAAATAGATGATGATTTAAACCTAATAGCAAAATCTTAGGCCATATAGTTTAGGAGGAGAATATTTTTGTAGAGTGTGAAGGGACGGATGGAAAAAAAGAAGGACGGACGGACGGACGGACGACGGACGATGATCGATCAAAATAGCTCACCCAGAGCACTTCGTGCTTAAGTGAGCTAAAAATAGTTAATTATCAAACTTCATGTTTTATGAACAAATTGCAGAAATTTGGAAAAATTACAGATATCTCTAACCTTAAAATTTATTTCATTTTAAGTCAAGTCTATAGTCGCCATTGACCAATCGCTGGCCCAATCCACTTTCTCCGTTGGCACACACACATCGACTTCAAAAGGAAGTTCCACTTCGATTTTAAAGGGTGATATTTTACAAGATATATGTAAATGTGTAGAATGGTTGTTAGGTGATCTGAACATTGTACTACAGCTTGAATAAGCTGTAGTTACGACTTTTAAGTCCCCAAACCAACAAAGATTACTTCACATAAAGATTACTTCACATAAAGTCAAAGTTTAAAATAAGCTTCCAGTCTAAATAAACAATGTCATTGGTCGACTGATCATTTGAATAACATCCGTGATTATTCAATTTTAAGAAATCTTTGTTTGGTGAAACAGAGTGCATGCTTTTCAAGTGAGAGGGTAAATATACACTGCGAAAAAAAGAATAAAATTATTTTTAACATGATTGCTATGGACACATGCGACGCCTCATTAAGGCCAACTTTTCTGTGACGTAGCCTAGAATAGTAAACATCTGATAACATGCTTAAGATCAGGTATCTAGGAACATTCTGTAGAAATTTCAACCAAATCTGACTAGAAATTGAGGAGGAGTTGCGTTAACAAAGATTTTTGCATGAAGCTAATATTGTTTATATGTTTAGGGGGGGGGGGGGGGTAATGGCTCTTTTAACAGTGTCGCAGTCATATCGCTACGGCTGGAGCAACTAACTATGGTTTCCTTGTATTTTCACACCAGTAATACCACGACATCCTTTCCGAGCCTCTAGCTGTTCATCCCATATAGGTTTACGGTTATCCACCCATTGATTGGAGATAAATATCTGAAAGGGTATTTGCATGTAGCACGCTTTTCTGTGACCCAGGCTTAAATGGCAAAACCCCGAAACTCCGAGGGACGTTAGGTGACGTGAAACATTCTCTGGATTTTTTTTATTCAATTTATTGATTGATTGAATGGGGTTTAACGCCGCTTTTAACAGTATTTCAGTCATATCGCGGCGGCTGGAGCATTTTTTTATTCATATTCGTCCATAACTGAAGGACGAAATGTGGTCGTATGCACGAAATAACGGACGGATAGAAAGGAAAGATGATGCCAATATTACTTTCACTCGTCGGCTTATAAAAAATGAAAACCGGGCGTAAGGCACCTTGAAAAGGACAAACAGCTGGTGTAGACTCAGATCATATTGCATGTGTGTGTAAGCCAATCTATGTCCATACCTCCAACAATAAAGGATTTTTCTGCGTTAAGAATGACAAATTTCATCAAAAGAGGCTGTAAGGCATACGCACTCTTAACAGGACAAATATACCGCCGTTGCGAGCAAAAGGTCGTAAATACAGCAGCTGTATTTACGACATTTTGCTCGTCCACCGACGATTTGGTAAATCACGACAAGGAAGTCTAAAGTGTTATCACCTGAATACGGTTATTCATTACCTTGTAAATTGATATTCTTCTAAAGGCTGTTGATATTAAAGGTAAGATCCCTGGATATGATGTGTCACAGTAAACACAGTCGATTTTAGAATTAAGAACAAATTACAGGGGAAAACACGTTATAGGTAATTTCTTTTCGCCTACAACGTTTTCTACTCCTTACAATGGTTATTTTTCAATTTCAATAAGTTTTGGTTTGTCGTTTGCAACACCTTTCAAATTTACCATGTTTCAAATTTTATCGTCTGGGAAAGGGGTAGACATGGCCGTGTGCCAATACAAAACAAAACCAAATAAAGCATTACCAATAATCAAAGGACATTAATGTACATGATTTTGGCAAAAATATCTGATATTGTTAATTTAGAACATTATTTTGAAAGCGGATATAGAACATTATAGAGCCTATAAAGACTTTTGAAAGCGGATATAGAACATTATAGAGCCTTTAAAGACTTTTGAAAGCGGATATAGAACATTATAGAGCCTATAAAGACATTTGAAAGCGGATATAGAACATTATAGAGCCTGTAGAGACTTTTGAAAGCGGATATCCATCTTTATGACACGTGACCATCTTGATAACGTGAATCCTATCGACGCCGGCCACACTGCACAAAATGTGCTGGAATCTAGGAGTAGGGCCGAGATACATATACTTGCAGTTTATCTGCACGTATTTGTTTTTCCATTTTTTTCAGTTACTGCGGCTATTGAAGGACCCCTGAATCAGCCCACTGAAGTTCGATTTAGACGTTTAACCGCCGTCATAGCGTAGTCGGTAGCGCGTCAGACTCCTAATCTTCAATCATAGGATGTCATGGGTTCGATCCCAAGCGGCGGCACATATTTCTGAAATTTGTCTCTCACCAATAGATGGATAAATAAGCTGTAAGTACGACGTTTAAGAAGCCAAGCCAACAAAAATGCTTCACATAAATATCAACCAATTGGAGTTCTAATTTCTCATCCTGTCATAATTGAAATGTTCTGATTGGTCGATTGATTCTCTGATTGACACTGTATATTTATGTCTCTGGATTGCCATCCCCAAGTTGTCATTTACAGACTCGTGGACAGACACACCCCTTTGAAAGTAATCTGCTGGTCTTCCGCCAATAGAGAAAAGTACACACGAACATGTATAGAATGTAACCATGATCGAGTTCAGAGACAATTTTACTACCTGTTTATCCGAACCTTCCGATTAATAACGTTTAATTAATGTGGTGAATAGTTTGATATATAAAAACTATTTTAAAAAATCTAATCCCTCACCTTGTCTGGACAAGCTTCCGGCAAACTAGATCTGAAAAATCAAATTTCGGTAAACAGTTTATCTTTTGACCTGGGTTTTTCTAACTTTCGTTTTCGCATTTTAACGTCCAAAATGTCATAAATACGGCTTAAATAAATCTGTATTTACGACATTATGGACGCCCAATTACATCTTGCTATTTATAAATTATTTAACCTTGTATAGGAGCGTCGTTTGTTGGTGACAAAAATCAACTAACCCTTTACCAGACGACATTTTATATTCAAAGAAGTTTCATACTATATATAATTTATATACATGTGTTTACTTTTGTCTCTTTGGATAGAAAACATGTAGGATAATGAGGAAATTAATTGTAACAAGCAATTTCTTCATTATCAACAAAGTTATAGCCTGTATATACTCTTTTTGTCTCTTCGGATAGAAAACATGGTGGGTAATGAAGAAATTGGTTTCGACGAGCAATTTCTGTATTATCAACAAAGTTTTCTCTTTTTTAGGGGGGGGGGGGTGTTCGAATTGGTTTACTTCAGATTTATTCAATCAGTTTCCAAATACATTAGAACTATTTTCTATGGCGTAGGCATCAATGCATTTAGCGGTACAGCCTCTACTGGCAGCTTGCATTCGTTTGAACTCTGAGAAGACCTAAACATCTTGTCTGTTTACTTAAGCCATCAAACCAGAGACTTTGCTATCTAAAAACAAAATGGTTGTGGACCTTACGTCGTAACTACAACTTGAAAAAAATAGGTAGCCTATGTCACACAAAATGTTTCATAAAAAAAATGTCGACCAATGTCTGAGTTCAAAGGTCGCTTCAAGTCGAATTTTCTGTTGATGCTCACTGGGCGGAGCCAACGATTCGACAACATGTAGCTTAACCCAGGACATTTTTTTCAAATGAAAGGATCGAAATAATGGTATTCTATTTTTTCGTTTGATTCCTTATTATTATTATTTTTTATTTTTTTTTTTTTTTTTTTTGTAAAATGCAATGTGTAAGAGCAAAACTTTGTTCGAGAGCTATTTGTTAGAAAAAATAAATGAGAGAAAAACAAAGTATCTCGAAGGATTCGCCATTTGTGAATATATAGTAATTTCTTGTTCACCGAATGAAAGAATAATCAATTGACGGACCGACCGTCCCGTCCACTGAAAGTTCGACTTGCATATAAATTCATCCCCATAAAAAGACTCTTTTTGACCCCCCCCCCCGAAAAAAAATAGAAAACTTTGTATAAAATGAAGAAATTGCTTATTACAAGCAATTTCTTCATGTTGCACAATGTTTTCTTCCCAGAAAATTGAAAAAATCGAAAACTTCTTAGCCTTTAAAATGTCGTCTGAAACGCCTTTTAATTTGGACCAGTCTAAGATTTTGCCGTCTGGTAATGCGTTAAACGACAGTATTATCCAAATTTGTGGTCTTTCAAATGTAGCAAAAACAATGGTTGGTATGCGACGTAAAAGTGAAAAAATAGCTTATCCGAATTATTAAATCAACAACAACAACAAACCCTTGACATCAATAGTGTACATCGCCTCCAGAGATGCTCGTCTTGCTTTGTTGCCATATTGATAGCAAGCATTCCTATTTGAAATCCGGTCTTTACGAACGAGAGAAAAGATTCTTGAAAGCGGCGTAAAACCCCATTCAAACAAACAAAATTTACGAACGAGCACTTGCAATCGGGAATGCTCGTGCTTTTGACCATTACGAGACGACAAAGTTTTACGCTGGTCCAAATTCAAAGAAGTTATATATGACAATCGTACACATATGGATTTTCAAATTCTTGTCAATTAGGGGGTAGAAAATATTGCGGATAACGAAGAAATTGCTTGATAAAGGCAATTTCTTCGTTTTCCACAATATTTTCAAAGCTTATTTTGGAGCGTATAACAAAGGGGGGGGTGTCATCCTCACGGGTGGAGGTATATCGATTCTCTAAAGTGTTAGAAAAGAAGAAGGTTCGCCGACCTTGGTACGACAAGATGGGGTTGTATGGGATTCGGTCAAAAGCTAGCTAGCGTTGTTTGTGTGTGTGTTTGTGTGTGTGGTTGTTGTTTTTCTTTATCCTGAGCAGATTATATGAAAATCGAGATGATCACAAGAAAAAGTCGAATAGGTAGGGCGGAGATGGTGTTGTAAGTCAATATAGTCGATTTGTTTGAATGGGTTATAACTCCGCTTTGAACAATCCTTCACTTATATCACGGCGAAATTGACTGACCCATGGGCTCCTGGATATCATCAATACTAGACTTGGGCTCTGAAATGTCCTGCCTATGGAACAACCCACGTAATTAGAGATGTGGATGGGTTTCAAACCAGCGACTCTCGACATCTCACTGACGAGGTGCAATTTCTTCTTTTTTCACAATTCTTTCTTAAGAATAAAATCACAGTGAAGTGAAAATGAGGGATTGTACAAGAAAGGGTTAAAGTCGATTCTATAGCCTAAACGAAATCAACAAAAATACTTAACATTAATGTCGGAGTTCAAATAAATGAATGATTTGATTGGTCAATTGATTCTTTGATTGATAGTGGAGATCCATCTTCTGTATAGGGTTCAACGGGTAAATCCGATACGACAGTACATGGGAGGTAATTCATTTTCTTTTTATTTTACTGGCATCATTATTGCTTCCCTTTGACTCATTCCCACAAAATATGCAATTTAGAAAAAGCTTTGGAAAACATTGTAGAAATTGAAGAAATTGCTTGTGACAAGCACTTTCTTCATTTTCCACAATGCTTTCTATCTAAACAGCCAACTATTCATAAAATTCTATCAATTTGCATTTGCTGTCTGCAACATAATTCATTTTGTCTCAGCTTAAAATTTTGTCGTGTGATAATGGCTTATCGTGTGATAATGGCTTAAACCTGCGATTTTTTTAAAATCAATCCGAAAATAACATCTCCCTAAAACTTGGCAATTTTTGTCGGTCCAGTTTCGATTTATGTACATTTGAATTCTGGATTCTATATGACAAACGGATATCTGGTTGTGTCAATAGATCAGAATTCCTCCCGAAATCGTTCTCTGCGAAATCATACGAGACAGCGGAAACTTCAGAGCGAATTCGGGGTCTTGAACATGATTTGAGATCATTCAAAGCCCGTAAAAAAGAAGTTCGGTTGTTCGTTAAAAAGATGGAATCAGAATCGTCACACTCAACGGATATGTCATTGCCAATGCCGTTGTTCATCTCGGCAAAAACATCTTCAATACCGCCACCATTGTTTGCTTTCAAACAGAGTTTTTCAATATTACTGACACCAGAATATTCGTTGTTTTCTTTTGAACTTATTTTCGCAATACCACTGGCAGTAGAATATTCGTTGCTTTCTTTTGAACTTATTTTCGTAATATCACCAACAGTAACAAATTCGTTGCTTTCTTTTGAATTTATTTTCGCAATATCACTAGCAGTAATTACACTAATTGTGTTGTTTCGTTTTCTCTTGTCTCTAAGCTTTTGTCTTCTCTCTTCCTGCTTATTAGGAGTACAAGCCCTGTTTAGACTTACAGAATTATTATAATTAGTATTTGGATTTTGGGTACTTTGGCAATCGTATTCTATGTTCATTCCCTCTTTAGGCGCATATTGTTTCGATAAATGACTGTCTCCATTATACATTGCAACAGAAAAAAGTCGTGTATCTCCATATTGAGCGCATGAGTCTACATTGGTTTCGCATCCTCCACTTTTACCATTATGATTTTTAATTGTTTTATGTTTCTCTGTGTCCGTATGTAATACTTCAGTCTTGTGAAGAGGCAGCGTGGGTGAAAGCTTGTTTATATGGTTATTCGTACTTTTATTTTCTTGTTTCACATTGTACTCAAAGGGATACGTGTCATTTTTATTATCATCAAAATAAACATCCCCCGTATTTCTAATCGGAGTAGATTTATATGCATTAGGTATATTACCATTATTCAAGATCTTATCATACTCTGGTTCAGTAGAAGATATTCTTTCATGCAGAACTTTCGGTGGATCTTCAAGGCGAAATCTAACTGTTTTCGGACTTAAACTTCTTGTTCTTCTATAACTGAAGTCTTCACGTCTCCGCCGCCTGTCTCTACCAAACCAGATCTCATTAGCACGAGATACCTTGTCCATCTGTGAGTATTCGTCCGCGTCAACAAGGAGTCCTGTAAGAGGTTAGGAGGTTACATATGGAGTATACAAATTACATGTATATATAATCAAACATGCACATGACTGGGTTATTTACATGTAGCTCAATTTTTAGTTGCGTCTATCAAACCGAGCGTTCTGATTGGTCGAAAAAAAATATTCATAACTTCATGAACAAAACTTTGAGCATGCAGCGATTGTGTATGCTTCCGCACAAAATAGTCCCATACTAAAAGGTATCAAAGTTTGTTAAGCTTTTGTTGTTGTTTTTTCACTCGATGCTATTAGATTATAAGAAATCAAGAGAATATTTTTTTATGGATGCATGAACAGAAAAACCTAATCATACAATGTATGAATTCACGAAGCGGGTTCAAACATTGTGTGATTAGATTTTTCTGTTCATACCTCCCTGAAAACAAACAAACAAACAAACAAACAAACAAAAATATTCTCTTCATCTCTAAAAAACAAAGTTTAGATAGATTAGAAATATTATATTATATTTGTTATCACTGGCCCGTCCACTGAGTTCAGCCAGAAGGGTCCAATTAGATAACAAAATGCCGCCGTCATAGCGCAGTTGGTAGCGCGATGGACTGTCAATCTAGAGGTCCCGGGTTCGATCCCCGACGGCGGCACTCATCCTTTCCGACTATTTGTCTCTAACCAATTGGTCGATAATCGTAGACCTATGTGGGATAGCAGCTGGAGGCTAGGAAAGGATGTTATGGTAGTACTGGTGTGAGAAATACAAAGATTCCATTGTTAGGTGCTCCAGCCGCCGCGCTATAACTGAAAGATTGGGAGACTGAAAGAAAGCGGCGTAAACCCCATTCAAATCAAAGATAAGTAAATACGCAGAATGGATAGTTAGTGACCTTAACGTCGAAACTACACCTTGTGTTAGTTTTAGTTACGACGATTAAGTCCCCGAAGCAACAAAAATGCTTCACATCAATGTCGAACAGCCTTGGAGTTTAAAGTTCACTTTCGGTCTAATTGGAATACTTGGTTTATCGATTTTTATTTTGTCTGGCATTCGCGATTCGTTAGCTGTTCCCGTGCATGTATTAAATATGAACAAGTTTAAGGTATATAAATAACGAGTGTATATGGTTAGACAAGATCTAACTTACATTTCAAAGAAAAATAATCGCCAAAAATAAACGTTCAATGCTAGCCCCCCAAAAAGAAAAAAATAAGTTTGCCCGAAAAAAGTTGTGTTTTGTTGTTGTTGTTGTTGTTTTCTCACCTTTTTGTAAATAAATGATTTGAAGCCTAATCGTTGAGATAAGATAATGATAAAAGATACCCGAGTATGCATAAAATGCTTGCAATAAGAGTTTTTCTTTGCTTTAATAGTTTATTCTCTTATATACACCTATTCAAAATAACCTCGAAGACAATTATAAGAAAATTTCGACACAAAATAGATCACAAAAAAGAATAACAGCAGATAGTCTTAATAGAACGAGGAAATTTCAGATTATTTGATTGGGGTTTAACGCCATTTTAAACTGCTTTTGGTCATATCGCAGCGGCTGGAGCACATACATGTAACCATAGGTTCCTGGTATTATTTACACCAGTACTACCACAACACCCTTTCCGAGCCTCAAATTGCCTGCTCGTAAACCAAACTTAGGTTTACGATTATCACCCTTTTATTGGAGACAAATGTCGAAAAAATATATGCCGCTACAGTGGATCGAACCATCGACCACATAATTGAAAGTCTGGCGCACTACCAACCGTGCTATGATCGCGGCCTACGGAATTTCACGATCTGTATATTTCTCTTATGGCGATGAATTAAGAGTACTCCGACCACAGAGGGATTATGTCTCGGTATAATCTGGTCGAGTAAGATATGATTATGTAATTATATTCAATCCTTGTCATGCTCCACGTAATCCCAGAATATTTTTTAAACAAAAGCTGTGGCAGGTATATTGACTAAGACCAGCCTGCACAGACGTGCAGTCTGATCTTAGTCTACATTACTGCCTATTCCTTTAGTTATGAGAAACTTTTTTTGAAAAAAAAAATGAATAGAATAAATAATGATACAATTTCTCTTCAAATAAATTAAATTAATTTTCTAATAAATATTTATCAAAATTTAAAATAATAATAAACAATCATTTATTCATTGAAAATTCAAATATTTTGAAGAGGAATTTGACTAGAATTAAAAAAATTGTGAAGTAAGGATAAATATTCAATATGACAAGGGTTAATATACATTTAGATATATGATCCGTCAAGGAAAAATGGACTTTCTGGGAAGCTTGTCAAACTTGGCGGACGGTGCAGGTTGACCAAATCGAAATTATTCATTCTTTGCCGATTGTCTGAATCTGCAATACTAGTAGTCTTTCTAGTTTATAAAACAATCATTTTTTTTTCTTTATCAAATTTTAAACTACTATAATAATTGACCTCTACTAGATTATATATATTTTTTCAAATGATTGTTGTACGGAGCTCCAGAAGGGTCCCTTTCACTTGACAGGGTCTGTGTTATTATATATACAAATGTAATATACATGAATATAATGCGATAATAAACGATATTTTGATTATTTGAAGGCAGTCACATGCGTTAATCCATTCTACATGATACTTACGCTCGCATGATACGTTTTCGTATTTGAAGACGAATTTTGTGGATTGTTCAGGATGATTGCATTGCTTACAAGGGTGTTTATCTGAATTAAGATCTAAGACAATAAAATGTATGTTTCGTCTTTGACGACGAATTTGGTGGATTGTTCTTGGTGATTAGTCTGCTTACTAGGTGTATGTATATCTGAACTAAGATCTAAGACAATGTGACAGTAGATAAACGATTTATTGCAACATAATTGTAGTTACTTCCCGGGAATAACAAGCAGAAGTGCGTATTCATTCTAAATTCATTACGATTTCATTTACCTTTGTCATGCTGAACCTGGAATATTCTTGTTTTGACATGAGGTATAGGAAAAAACGCAGGAGGTATAGACAAAGATCAGCCTACACGTAAGTGCAGTCTGATCTTAGTCTACACAACCTGCTTGTCACTTTTAAGTAAGAAATGTCTTTAAAATTTAATTTTTAAAACATTTTTTCACCAAAGCTTGTACTTTCTGTGTTTCCATCCCTTTTCGTGCAATTTTGGAAAGGATTTTATGGAGCATTACAAGGATTAAGCGAATACTTAATTACAAAGATTTATAGAATTCAGTCGTGAAGAAAAAAAGGTTCACATCTATGAAATTCCTTATTTCTTACCATCCGCTTTGAAAACCTCGTCATTTTGTTCCGTTTGGTGAAAGGTTTTTCGTTTATTTGTTTTACAAGTTGAAGAATTGCTATCATTTGTAGTCGATACAGTGCATGCATTATATTCAGTTGCGCCTCTATTTTTGTCCAATATCTGGCTGTTGTTTGTTAAAACAGTCTTTGACTTGTTATCACTTGTCATGTCCCTTAAAGCTTTGAGGTTTTCTTCACTTCTGGAAGTTTGTTGTTTTAAAGCCCTCAATACAGACATTGGGTCGGCATGCATCCATTCTGTAACTTTGGTTTCGGCACTGTCTTTAACATCACTACGTTTACACTCGGCATGACTCGTAACTTTCCTAGTGACCTGTTGGTCTAAATCTGTATGTTCATCACATTTATTGCTTTTTGTATTTATTACTTTATTTTGATTGTCGTTCTCAACATACCGATTTGAAGCTGTTTTTTCACTGATAGATTCTAGTTCATTTCGGTCTTTACGATTACCTTTCTGTTCTACAAGATTTGCCTTTGTATCGTTCGAAGAAGAATGCAATTGAATATTCTTTTGTTGTGAACTGATTGGTGGATTTTTCAATCTACTTGATAATTCTTGCGATGAATCTGAAAATGTCCGTTTATAACCATTTGGTAAAACATTATTTCCTTTATTATTGTTTAATTTACAAACAGTGTTAGATTTTTCAGAGTCGATTTTTTCTACCACTATCTTTCCGAAAGATGTTATTTCATCTAGAGACCTCTCTAATATAGCGTTTGATTCAAATTTCAGTCGTTTCCTTTCCATTCCGTCAACAAAGGTTTTTAGGGAAGACAGTCTTTCAGGTGATATACTAAAAGTGTTTCTGAAAAATTGAGAAGTAAAATTTGCAATTAATAAACAAATAATTTTACCAGTACATTTAAGAGATGAAGAGAATATTGTTTTGTTTTCATAGAGCTACGAACCGAAAAAACTAATCATACTATATGAATACGCTAAGAGTGATAGGTTTTTCTTTTCATAGCTCCATGAAAACAAAAAACAATATTCTCTTCTTTTCTTATAATTTAATAGCATCAAGCGAAAACAGCAAATATTTTACAAATTTTGATACCTTTTTGTTTGGGAATATTTTGTACGGAAGCATACAGAATCGCTGCGTGCTCAAAATTTTGTTCATGGAGTTATGGATATTTTTTTGACCAATCAATATATCCGTTCTTGATAGATGAAACTAATAATTAGATGATTATATATTTAAAAATAGTTAACGTGAATGCCAAGCGAATACACGAGACAGCTTAGACTGACGCGCTTTGTTCAATTTTACTACGAATTCTAGACACACCTCTATTTGATATCTAAATGATTTTATTGCCTGTGGACTACATTTAATCCTTTCCTGTTTTAGACCTGTCCAAATTCAGAGATTTTCTTGACGACAATTAAAAGTGGTTTTAAATTGAAAAAAAATAACCGCGCAGTAGGGTAGAAAATATTGTAGAAAAAGAAGAAATTGCTTGTTACAATTTCTTCTTTCTCTACAATGCTTTCTCAATCATAAAATCATAGGGACGTAAAAATCAGATATTGAATAAGAAAGAGTATGACCGGCGAATTATTACTATTAAAGCATTATACCTCGAATGGCTATCCGAGGCCTAATACCGAATTTTACCGAGCGAGTTACGATTCAGGACGATTTAGCCATCTGTATCGTAGCCCCGACACAGTACCTTCATGCATCCATATAGCACAAATATTTTATTTGTTTGATTGGGGTTTAACGCCAATTTCAACAGTATCTCAGTCATATGGTGGAGACTTGAGCACCTACCTATGGAATCCTGGTATCTCTCACACAAGTACCACTGCATCCTTTCCGAGCCTTAAACTGCTCATCCCACTTTAATTTACGATTATCCATCCATTGGTGGTAGACAAATGTCGCAAAAGTTATTTTCCGAGACCGGTGATCGAACCCAGGGTATCATGTTTGGGAGTCCGACGCCTTACCAATCGCCGCGCCACGGAGCTCAAAGAGAAAACCCTGACCAGGCTGAGTAGATGCATGGACCGATTCTAAGTCCTTGTTCGGCGCATAAACCCAATTATACTTATTTGCTTTTGTATTCCTCTGTCTGGACTTTTTTCATTTAAAAGTTATTGCTATTTGAAGTTTCTGCAACACTTAGTCTATGTTTCAAACATAACTACTCGAAAGATACGAGCCTCTTTGAAAAGTCACATTTTTTGTCTCAGGAGCATCATTTAATGAAAAAACATCAGATAGTAAATTATTTCAACTTAAAATATGAAAATGTACCGTAGTATATTCCCGAAAGGCAATCATACAATAAGAGTTTGGTTCGAACGCCTAACATGGAAGGTTAATAAAATCGTATTTAAAACTGAAACAGATATATCATCGTTTTAGGAACTTGTGGCAGTTATTTGTATGTGTCCCTGCCCATCTACTACAACAAATAGTGTCGCGTCGATATTTAACGGCATTACTTGCAAAGTAGATTGGTCGGTTTGCTGGCCCAAGTTAAAATCGCCAAACCAACAAAAATGATTCATCGCAATGGCGGCCCAATTCGGAGGTCAAACAGAACAGAGCATTTAGTAATCGTACTGGTGTGAGAAATATCGGAAATCCATGGTTAGGTGCTCAAGCCGTGAAGCCGATATGACTGAAATATTGTTAAAAGTGGCATTATAAACAAAGATATTGTTAAATGATTACACGTTAACAGTTTTATTTTATTTATATATTGACCACGGCGACCCATATCGGTTGCTTTAAACGTAATAAAACATCTTGAATGCGGTCATGACTATGTGATAATGGGCCTAATAAATACGTCCTGTCATAAAGAAACTGTAAATATTGACAGGTCATTTGATCCAGTCATTATTTTAATAACTGTTGAGTGTAAAAACACGAGTCGTAAAATGATAGTTGATCAAAACACTCTGACATACAAAATATGCGTTGTGTTCTACTTTCTCTTTCTTTAACTTTAGAAATCTTTCCTCGGTCGCGGAAAATATCCTTTCGGCATCTATCTACCGCAATGAATAATCGAAAACCTAAATGAGTTGAGCAGATGGAGGCTCTGGAAGGGTGTAGTGGAAGAACTGGTGTGAGATGTAGTATAAATCCACGGTTAGGTGCTTCAGCTGCCACGATATGACTGAAATGCTATCGAAAGTGGCTTCAAACCCGTTCTAAACAATCAGGTTATTATTCATGTATGATGTGTAAAAAAAGTTGTCATGCTAACTTTTTAATTTGTTTTTATCATAAAACGAGTGAATTGAGCTCATGTAATGCTAGTTCATCATTCACTTAACGCAAAGAATTCAGCAAGACGAGTAGGTACGAAAGACAGACGGATTAAGAAAAAAGGTTCACAGGAATAAATGAAAGAATGTGGGAAGAAAGGAAAGGGAAATAATAGAGGGATGGAACACATGAAAGAAGGGATGAATGAAGGAAGGGGGTGAAGAAAAGAAAAAAATCGAAAGAGGGAAGTGGGGAAAAAGAAAAGAAATCAAAAATTCACATACGATTCTGTAATCGTCTTTGCTTCTTCCATGAACTTTTCGAGTTTAGCTGTCTCTGTTTCAACAATGTTTCTTAACTCTGCCTGTAAACGGCTTTCGAGTTTCTTCAGCTTTATTTCCAACTGCATTCTTATCAGATCAATGTCTCTTCGAACTAGCCCTTCAGAAAATTTGAGAAAGTCTATACACTCTTTGGCCTTCTGGGTTCCTTTTACCGCTAGTTCTCTGTATTCCGCTTGAGAATGTTTATCTCTTGCTTCTATCATAGTTTGATTTTGTTTCTGATTTCCTGACGCCATTTTAACTCGAATCAAAAACGACTAAGTCTCTGAAAATAGAAGACATGACACTCTTTACAACAAAAAAAACGTGTTAGTAAGGGGAACTTTGTTGTTTCAGCTAAATTATTCGAAAGCGGCAAAGTATTCGTTTTGATATTAAAAGAACCAAAAGAAGACAAAATGATGAATAACGAAAATGGAATAGAATAATACAACATAATACAATAAAATTAATTAACCCTGTCAAACCTGTACAAACCCGGGATTTTACGTCGCCAAATTTATACCCGAGAAAGAAGGAATTGTTTTTAACAAGGGATTTCTCCTTTTCCAACAATATTTTCTACCACATAGGGTGATATTACTTCAAATTGCTTCAAATTTTCATGGTCTTCTGCAAAACTTCTTTCAATTTGGACAAGTCTTAAATTAAAGAAAAAAAAAAAGGAAAGGATTGATCTGACACCTGTATAAAAGCTCCACCTGTCCATATGGGCCATTTTTAAACAACCCGCAAGCAAATTACTATAAAAATGAACCTGTGTAATATCTCCACCTGCCTTAGCCAGCCATAAGTTACTAGTACTAAAAATAAACCAAATTTTTACATCAGAGCCACTTTACCTGTTCTTGTTTAATCCCTCTTTTTACGTCCCTGTGAATTTATAATTGAGAAAATATTGCAGAAAAAGGAGAAATTGCTTGTAAGAACTTTTTCTACAATAAGTTATATCTCACTGAATGGTTATCTTTAAATGAAATCCAAATTAAAATTTCGTCTACATTTTTTTTTTTTTTTTTTTTTTTTGACAGGTCTAAAATTTTGCAAAAAAAGAAGTAGTTAAGGGAAGAATTGTAATAACTTGATAAATAATTCTATGGTAATCACTGATATAATTATAATTTGGCTCCCTAGAATGAAATTTCTATTTTTTCTGCTTGTAAACCCAAGTGATATATACCCAGCATTTTTGTATCTAAATTGAATAAACATAATGATTCTGTCAGGTTCTTTAGTATGTCATTACTTTGAAGTTGGTTACAACAAATTCAGTTATTCATTTAATTTCGATATATAACCCAATTTTCTCCAACAATGTAACATATTGAAAACGTTAAAATGAAAAGTCAGGAAATTAAATATGAGTAATCATTTGTACAAGCTATGTAAATATGGAATCAAATGGTTTAAACTGTTTAATATATAAAAGGTTTGTCAGAACTTTGTCTGCCAAATTTTAACCCATTAACCAATTCTGGACTTGTCAAAAGTGAGAGAAGCTACAGACTGCAATTTTAAGTTGATGAAATAAAAAAAAAATCGTCTTTTTTTATAAAAAGCATGCCGGATGTTGAAGAAATTGCTTCATTTTCCACATTGTTTTCTACAGCTTTTTTGTGGGGCGTAAAAAAAGGGCTTCTGTGGAAATGGTTTCAAGCGTTTTTTATAGAAATCAGTCTCGTTTAATTACGTTGGTTAGTTTTAACATAACAGCCCGATTGGCGCAGTTTTTAGAGAGCTCGACTTCAAACCTTGAGATAGCGATTAGAGCCTGAAGCTTGTCCAACTTACGAACTAATTGTCATTCGGATGAGATATTAAAGCGAAGTCCCGTGTGAGGATGCCTTTCAATCGAGCATGTTAAAGAACCAGGCGGGACTCCCAGCAGTTTTGTATCCTTGCGCTGTCCCCGTCCGAACTAACCGTCTTTATTCAGTGGGGGAGGGGGGTCGTCGATCATACGACCATATACGTAGGCTGGGATAATTTTGAAACGGAAATTAAAAGATATCTTTTTCGACAGTTGACGAAAGTCTTTGCCATGTGCACAGTTAATACTCTTAAGAGATGAGGAGAATATTTTTTGTTTTCATGGAGATATGAACCGAAAAACCTTATTACACTGTATATATACGCGAAGCGGATTCATACATTGTGTGATTAAGTTTTTTGGTTCATAATTCATGAAAACAAAAATATTCTCTTCATTTCTTATAATTTAATAGCATCGAGCGAAAAATACAAAAGCTTTACAAATTTTGATACCTTTTTGTATCGGACTATCTTTTGCGAAAGCATACAAAATCGCTGCATGCTCAAAATTTTGTTGCAGTTATGAATAAATTTTTTCGACCAATCAGAAAGCTCGTTTTTTTATAGACGGAACTAAACCTAAATTATCATTTGATGAAAGACACGTGAAACAAACATTGTCTTTAGGCCTGGTCGTGTTAATACAATTGTTATTAAGCGACGTAAACGTAATTCCAGCGTAGAAAAGCTTCGTTACGACGTTCAAATTGCCAAACCGAAAAAAATGCATAACAAGTTAGTCGTATTTGAAAGTTCACTTTAGGTCTATATGAAAACTTTGATTGGTTACTCGACTTTTTAAATGACACACCATCCGACAATTAAAGCTTAGATAAATATAATGTAGAAAACGAACCACCACGTGAGAAACAAATCCAAGAAAAGTGAGCATTTATTTTTTTCTTCGTTGATTAGACAGACATTTTTGAAGAACAAAATTTCAATGGCCATTTTCAAATATTTTTTCTTAAGTTAAAGTCATCACTTTGACTTAAGCTAAACTATGGTCCTGTGTGGCTAAATAGTTAGGACGGTGGATTCGTATTCTGAGAAAAGTCGAGAGCGGAGGGTTTGAATCCCGACCTAGCTGCTTGTCACATGGGTATGTCCTTTAGAAAAAAAAAATCATAAGGCCAGCTTTGCTCAGGTGATATCAAGGAATACATAATAAGTGAACTTCGCCACGATATGATAGTCAAAATATTGTTCATAGCGTCGTTAAACCCATTCAAATAGATTCAACTAAACACCCCCAAAGCCCATTTTTATACAACACCACAATGCATTCAGCAATTTTTCCCATCATGGACCATTGAACACCGATTTAAATCACAAAATCGCTTCACGCTTGTTTCTCACTCCACTGGCGAAACTCAATATTTTCAATAGTTTGAAATTAAAATCTAAATCACTTTAGCAGTGAATGAAACTGTATTGAGAGAAAGTATATTGAAATATATTGAAATTAATTCTTCTCATTTGAATTGTCGTTTGAACTCTGAAACTTTTGCAGCATCAAATGGACAAATTTCTTTCAAGCCCTTTCCTGTACAATGACTGGTTTTTACGTCCCTTTGATTTTATACCTGAGAAAACATTGTGGGAAAAGAAGAAATTGCTTGTAACAAGCAATTTCTTCTTTTCTTCTTTTCCCACAATATTTTCTACCCTGTTGGTTGTTACTTTTCATGTTGCACCCACTTTTAGTTGCCATCTGCAACTTCTTTCAAATTGGACAGGTCTAAAATTTTGAAAAACAGGAAAGGGTTAAAGTTTGTGTCTTGTCTAAAATTTTTAGATTTTGAATTGACAGATGACAGATCGCACGTAGCACACATGTCGATTGATTGACCTCGGCTGTCAATCAAAGAATGAAATGACTAATCAAATGATTCCTTCATAAACGAATGTAAAAATTGAAATCCGAGTTTAGCTGGCATTAATATGAATCATTTTTGTTTGTTTTCGCGACTTTGAGCGACTTATTCAAGCTGTAGTTACGACGTTTAGGTTGCAGATCACCACTTTACTTTTTTGTTACAAATTACCGCCCATTAATTTTGCTAAATAACGCCATTTGAAATCGAAACAGATCACCACTTTACTTTTTTGTTACAAATAACTGGCCATTAATTTTGCTAAATAACGCCATTTGAATCGAAGCCAATCACCACTTTACTTTTTTGTTACAAATTACCGGCCATTAATGTTGCTAAATAACGCCATTTGAAATCGAAGCAGATCACCACTTTACTTTTTTGTTACAAATTACCGGCCATTAATTTTGCTAAATAACGCCATTTGAAATCGAAGCCAATCACCACTTTACTTTTTTGTTACAAATTATCGGCCATTAATTTTGCTAAATAACGTCATTTGAAATCGAAGCAGATCACCACTTTACTTTTTTGTTACAAATTACCGGCCATTAATTTTGCTAAATAACGCCATTTGAAATCGAAGCAGATCACAACGTTACTTTTTTGTTGTAAATTACCGGCCATTAATTTTGCTAAATAACGCCATTTGAAATCGAAGCAGATCACCATTTTACTTTTTTGTTACAAATTACCGGCCATTAATTTTGCTAAATAACGCCATTTGAAATCGAAGCAGATCACCACTTTACTTTTTTGTTACAAATTACCGGCCATTAATTTTGCTAAATAACGCCATTTGAAATCGAGGCAGATCACCACTTTACTTTTTTGTTACAAATTACCGGCCATTAATTTTGCTAAATAACGCCATTTGAAATCGAAGCAGATCACCACTTTACTATTTTGTTACAAAATACCGGCCATTAATTTTGCTAAATAACGCCATTTGAAATCGAAGCAGATCACCATTTTACTTTTTTGTTACAAATTACCGGCCATTAATTTTGCTAAATAACGCCATTTAAAATCGAAGCAGAACTTCCTGAAAGAGTCAAAGGGCTATAAATTGTGCATAATAACTCCGTATTATATCTTAGTCGAACTTTCTGTCGGAGTTCAGAGGTCAAAGTCAGCGATCCGTCAATTGACCAATGAATCGAATAAAGAGTATTTTCAGCCGCATATAGTTTAATTTTTAGTTTCGTCTATCAAAAACGAGCGTTCTGATTTGTCGAAAAAATATTCATAACTCCATGAACAAAATTTTGAGCACGCAACGATTTTGTATGCTTCCGCACAAAATAGTCCCAAACAAAAAGGTATTAAAAATTGTAATGCTTTTGTTTTTTTTGTTTTTTGTTTTTTTTCCCGCCTGATGCTATTAAAATATAAGAAATGAAGAGAGTATTTTTTTGTTGATGTTGTTGTTCTGTTTTCATGGAGGTATGAACCGAAAAACCTAATCACACAATGTATGAATCCGCTTCGCGTATTCATAAAGTGTGATTATTTTCTTTCGGTTCATACCTCCATGAAAACAAAAAAATATTCTCTTCATCTCTTTAAATAGTTTTTTTTTCCAATGATATCCCTAATACATAGCTTAAACTAGATGAAAGTCATACCTCTATGCAACGAACCAATTCAAAATAAAGTAAAATACGACGATCGTAATACATGTAATTTTGTGGTATTTACTGATCAAACCAAATTACTTTTTGTTACATATTATTTGTAAAAAAATCTAAACAATATCTCCGTTTTATATCATAGTCTAAATTCCTGTTGGAGCTCAGGGGGCGTGTCCATCGATCTGTATAATTGCGTTTAAATGAAATAAAGTGTTGTTTTTTAGCCGCATAAAGTTATTCCTTGCTATTTGTAATGCATATCTGTCTCTCACCAATGGGTGGATAAACGTAAACCTAAGTGGGATAGCAGCTGGAGGTTAGGGAAGGATGTAGCGGTAGAACTGGTGTGAGAAATACCAGGAATCCATTGTAAGGTGCCCCAGCTGCCGCAATACGACTGTAATACTGTTAAAAGTGGCGTTAAATCCCATTCAATCAATTGTAACGCATACCATAAACTAGAGGAAAGTTCTACCTCTATAATACGCACGTATCAAAATTAACTGAAGCAGGGGAATCTTACTAATTGTAACACGAAATCCTAATATTATAGTATTTTTCGACAAAAAAATGTATTTATGTTACACACTACTGACCGTAAATCGTGAACAATAACTCCGTTTTGTATATTAGTTTTACTTCCTGTCGGACCTAAGTGAGGGTGGCAAGCGATTTATTCGGCCAATAAAATGAAATAAAGTGTTATCTTTAGCCGCATATACTTTTTTCCATGATATTTATAATGAATAGTATTAATCAGAAGAAATACATTTCCGGACCCAACAAATTTATTTTTGTAACATGCTACTGACCATAAATCGTGAACAATAAGTCCGTTCTATATCTTATTCTAACTTCCTGACGGAGCTCAGGGAGGGCGTGGCCATCGATCTGTTGATTGGCCAATAAATGAAAGAAAGTGTTTTTTTTTTTTAAACGCATATAGTTTTTTCCATGATATTTATAATGAATAGCATTAATCAGAGGAAATGCATGCCTCGTTTAAACGCTCCAATCCAAAATACGGCTTTCGAAATACATGCATCTTAAATACCTCACATTCTAGTAATTTCGGACCAAACGAATACATTTTTTGTAACATGCTACTAACCATTAATTGTGAACAACAACTCCGTTTTATATCTAATTCTAACTTCCTGTCGGAGCTCCGTGGGCGTGGCCAGCGATCTGTACCAATGACCAATCGCGGTTGTCAGTCAGGGAATATATCATCCAATCAAATTAAAGTGAAAGTAGGACCTCCAGTCGGAGTCAAAGGGCGTGGCCAATGGAGTAAGAGGGCGGGACCCGATAGATGAGATAAATTATTTCAACCGTATATATTTTTTTCCATTATGTTTAGATCGTTGCAATAGCGCGGTTGTAGAGCTTAGATCTTCTAGTCAAGGGATCTCGGGTTTGATCCCCGGCCGCGGCAAATATCCTTTGAGGATGTAGGGTAGTACTTGTGTAAGAAATACCAGAAATCATCGGTTAGGTGCTCCAGTCGCCGTTATATTACTAAAATACTGTTAAAAGTGGCGTTAAACTCCACTGAATCAATCAGTCAATCAAACCATTACATTCATAATGTACAGCATATATAAGAAGAAAAAACCCACCTTGTGAAAACGCACAAATCCAATATAAAATTGCATCTAGCGTAAATATCCAATATTGCCCTACTTCCCTTCTTACGTTCTTTTGTAAAATTGACTAGTCATGCTTGCAATTTACAAAATGTAAAATTTAATTAAAAACCATAATTTGCCAAAAAATCAATTAACCTAATATGTTGCACTGGGGTTCACCAGACAATGATTCAGAATTTAAATAGCAAATTTATATCTAACCCATTCCAATACAGCCCCGCGTTTGTATGCCTTCTTTTCCCAGCAAACGCTTTGGATGAAAATATTAATAAATAAGAAATTGCTTGTTACAAGCAATTTCTTCACAACTTTCCAAAAGACAAAGATTAGTAAAATTTTCTCACTGCAAATTGCCATGTGCAGCTTCTTTCAATTTGGGCCGAGCTAACATCTTTGTCTTTTGGAATTGGTTTGACCGAATTCCACACAATCCCTCCTTTTTACACCCCTGAAACAAAAGGCTTTAAAAATCATTTGGGAAAATGAAGATATTGCTTGAACCAAGCAATTTCTTCATTGTCCACACTGTTTTCTATTCAAAAGACTAGAAAATGTAAATATTCATCAACTTTGAATTGTTGTCAGCAGCTTCTTTCAACTTGGACAAGACAAAAAAAATGTTGTGTTGAAATGGGTTAAAAGGTTGAAGACGTACTTGATCCATCACGCGAAACATGGGCCATAACGCGCTAATAAATCAAAGACAGGGTGGAGCAGAGGTCAATTAGAAACACCTTCTTTATACCCCAGCATCAAAAATCGGGGGCACATTGTTTCACTGATGTCTGTCTGTCAGTCTGCAAAACTTATCATTTTGCTCTTATTCAAATACCGTTAGATATAAATGAGGCCTCCGTCATAGCGCAGTTGGTAGAGCATCAGACTCCTAATCTTCAATCACGGGGTGTCATTGGCTCGATCCCCGGCGGCGGCACATATACTCTCCGACATTTGTCTCTCAATAATGAGTTGTTAATCGTAAACCAAAGTGGAATAGTTAGGAAAGGATGTTGTGTGAGATGTACAAGGAATCACTTGTTAGGTCCTCCAGCAGCCGCGATATGACTGAAATATTGTTGAAACGGCATAAAACCCCGTTTAAAGACATATAAATGACACCTATTTTAGACATAGGTTACATGCTTTGATAGGAAAATGTCTGTTACGGGGGATTGCTTTTTCAAAATAAATATATGAGAAGGTAGAATGACCATAATAGATTGAGAAAACCTATAAAAAGGGAAAAGTTTCGTCTACAGACCACCCTGCTATTATTTATTTATTTTTATTTTGTTTTGCTTGTTTGTTTGTTCGTTTGTTTTGTTTAACAATAGCTCAATAACTTAGTTTAGTTTATACTTCTTTTTTTTATTTTAGTTCGATTGTGATTAAAGTTTAAAGAGTCGCTATCGAACAATCACAATCCAGATGTTTTCACGCCCACAAAAGAGGGACAGAGGATAAAACTCACTGCTACCGAATTATTCAGCTTGGAAGACTGTGACTGGTTCAAAATTGACCAATCAAGGAATCAACCGACCAATCAAGTCAGTTATTCATCCCGCACCATAGCTTTCAACTCCGACATTGGTCGCCATTTTCATTAACCTTTTAGTTGGTTTGGGGACTTAAATGTCGTTACTACAGCTTATTCAAGCTGTAGTGACGACGTTTATGTCGTCAACCAACCATTTTTCTTTTTTGAAACATGGTGATGGCTATAAATTTTGCAAAATAACGCCGTTTAAAACCGAAGCAGAACTTCCTGTAGGAGTCAGCGGGCGTGGTCAAAGGTGTGGGCGGGGACCAACGATTTGTCAAATGCCTTGCCAATGAACAAACCCTGGCGTCGATCGCTCTCGAATCCGTGGCCTCCAGATCAACAATCAGGCATTTATACATGGTCGTCGGGCGACATAGGAGACTCGCTGATAGTTGTTAGACTTCTGTGGACCATCCAAAACCTCGTAATGACTTCTTTATCTCAGCTTTAGTTACATCGTTTTTGTGTCTCCCACGGATGAAATTTTATTCGGCCCCAGTAAGCAATAATGTGACATTTCCTAGTATGACAAATGAATGACTTAATGCATACGACATGACCATTAATTAAACACGTGACTAAATGACCCCATAATTGTGACATAATGCATGTTAATGGATAACAATTAGTAACTTCTTTGTTCCCCCTATACTTTACGCGAAATGTTCGAGTGTAAGCGATTTTCAGGTAAAGGCAACGAGAAAAGGAAAAATTGTTAACGATGATTTCTTCCCTTATCTTTTAAACTGGATCATTTCCCTTTGATTATGTTTATTATCAAGCCGTAAGATAACATCATCACTTAGTAATGGAGTTAATTATTTCTGTTTTTAAAAAAAAAGGAGGTCGATGCAAGTCCTTCCTTTGTATCCTTGATCCAATCCCTCACAAGGTTTTAGACTGGGCAAAATTGAAAGATCGTGACAACAATTTCAAGTGAATGGAATTTTATTTCATTTGTGTATATGTATGTGTGTGACATTTTTGGATAGAAAACAATGTAGATAATGAAGAAATTGTTGCTACAAGCAATTTCATAATTTTCACAATGTTTTCCATACTTTTTTTCTCTTTAGCCACGTAAAAAGGAGGGATTGTGTAAGAATCGACTTATAAAGAAGAGCCGTAAACGACCCCCCCCCGAAAAATTGAAAATATTTATCCCATGTTTACCGCTGATCACTTCACTTACTTCTCATTAGTCCTTCAATTTGCTCAATATACACAGAGCTATCCCTTTTTTTTTAACCAATTCCATTCTAGTTGAGCGGTAGACAGCGAGATACCCTCGAAGATTTTGCCGCGTTAAAAAATTCAAACCAGGTACCTTCGGACTGGTAGTCCCACGTTTTTCCACTGACTATCGGCCCGCGTTTTTTTTTTTTTTTTTTTTTTTTTTTTGTTGTTGTTGTTTCATTTAATATTTTGCTCCCCTTTTTGTTTGATAGAAATATTCACTACAGCTTTCCACCAGTTTCTAATTAGATGTAAATTCACTCGAGAACAAAGACAGTTTATGTCACGGGCTTGAAGAGGGCTTCGTCCGGTCAAAATGTACATTATTCACGGGTTTAAAATTTTACCCGTGAAAAATTTCGATTTAACAAGTTTCTGTAAGGATTATTAGAATAATCCTGTTAGACGGCTGTTTAAATGACCGTAAAATAATTTGGGTGGTATCCTGAACCGAGGTCCTCTATGATGGCATGATAAGGTCAGTCGTTAGCCAAGCCGGTATTATGCTGTTCCGTGAATCCGGAGGTCATAAGTTCAATTCTGGCTCGGGTAGCATTATTTTTTTCATACTTTATAGTCTTCACAAGCAAAAAGGAGCTAAAGTGTAAGATTGAATGCTCCGGTTATATCCACGCCATGGTTTGAGAAATGAAAAGGAAAAAATGGGAAGATGCACGTGACTCTGCAATAGTGACGTTTAACCTTTTCCTGTTCAAAGCCGAGATTCTACGCTGCTGTCTTTTTAAACTTGAGGAAACACTGTGGAAACAGAAGAAATTGCTTATTTAAAGCAAATCCTCCTTTTCCCACAATATTTGCTACCACATGGTTTAATTTCTAATTACATTTCGGATATTTAACGCGATAATTGTACAAAAATATTATCGGGGAACTATCGACCTGATCCGGCTGCACCAACTACGTAGGCCTTGGGGAAGAATTCTTTCTTCGTTTAATTTTTTATTTTTCATTAACCTTTTCCTGTTTAATCCCTGGTTTTTACGACCTTGTGAATTTATAATTAAAAAAAATATTTTAGAAAAAGGAAGAAATTTCATGTAACAAGCAATTTCTTCTTTTTCTACAATATTTTGTACACTACTGAATGGTTATTTTCAAATTAAACCAAAAATGAATTTTCGTCTGAATAACCCTTGACTTTGGACAGGTTTAAAATTTTACAAAAACAGGAAAGGATTGATTTATTTATTTTTAAGATACTCTGGCCTTAAAAAGTCATTCACTTAATAATATATTCATTATGGAACTACCAATTCTAGTTGATCTTGAAAATTCCCTAGACAACACATTTTTTTTCCTATGAAGCAGAATCGAAAGAGATTAATCCAATTGGTAGTATCTTATTATATAAAATAGTTTTCAAACAAAAAACTCTTTTTTTTTTTATTTCCTTCTTTTTTTTCCTTCTTTCTTTCCTTAATTTCTTTCGTTTCCATGTCTTTTTTATTTTCGTTTTCTTTCTTTTCTTTCTTTCTTTCTCTCTCTTTCTTTCTAACTATATTACTTTCTTTCTTTTTTTTACTTATTCAAATATTTCCGTCTTTTATCTTTTTCTGAGTTCTATTCAGTCCATACAAATTTATTTGTATATTTGTACCATTTCTTCAATACCTAATTCTTCCTCTACATATGTATATTACACTACCGTTAAGGACTTTATTACGTTGAAAGGCAGAAAAAGACGGACAGAAAAATTGTATTAAAAGAGAAATAAGACTAAACCCTTTCCTCTTTTTTTTTTTTTTTTTTTTGACTTGCCAAAATTCAAAGGTTTTGCAGACGAAAATTTATAATGGATTTGATTAAAAAAATAATCATTCAGTAGGGTAGAAAATATTGTGGAAAAAGAAGAAATTGCTTGTAACAAGCAATTTCTTCTTTTCCCACAATGATTTCTCAGGTAAAAGATCAAAAGGACGTAAAAACAGTGATTGTACAGGAGAGGGTTAAAACAATAAAAAGAAATAATTACCTCCTTCCTTTTTCTTAGTAAGTATAGATAACCAAACGAGTAAGTACGAAATAAAATCCAATTTTCTTTGTTCACCAAAATTTCAAAACCACAGCGTATCTTAGCAGATCAAAATCTTCGTTTTCTATTGAAAATTCAAACTATTTTAATGCGCGTTTCCCACCATAAACTTTTACGATACTAAGCGGATTTATTTACTTATAAAATGAAAAGTTAAACTTTCACCTCATAAAAACATTGAATTCATACAGAGAATAACAATAACTCGACTGCTTGACTCACGACTGTACATAAAAATAGTCCATCAAAAATTACCTTAGATGTTAACATATTCAATGGCCGTACCCCCAAGAGAACCATGCTTATGAATGTTTCTTTATCGTCGCATCTGTAGCATTTCCCCGTTTTTACGAGCCGCCGTCATAGCGCAGTTGGTAGCGCGTCGGACTGTCAATCTAAAGGTCCCGGGTTCGATCCAAGACGGCGGCACTCATCCTTTCCGACTATTTGTCTCTCACCAATGGGTCGATAATCGTAGACCTATGTGAGATAGCAGCTGGAGGCTAGGAAGGGATGTAATGGTAGTACTGGTGTGAGAAATACCAGGATTCCATTGTTAGGTGCTCCAGCCGCCGCGATATGACTGAAATACTGTTAAAAGCGGCGTTAAACCCCATTCAATCAATCAATCCCCGTTTTTACGGTAAATGGTACAAGTATATGGACCGAAACTTCTTTAACTGATCGATGGATAACATCGTCACTTTATAACATGGGGTTCTCGGTTTAACGCCTCATCTGAAAGACAATCGGTTTGTTCGTTTGTTTAACCCTATCCCGTTTTTCAAAATTTCAGACTGGTCCAATTTGAAAAAGTGACTGATGATAATTAAAAGTGAGTGTAATTTCAAAGATAACCAATCTACAGGGTAGAAAATATTGTGAGAAAAGAAGAAATTGCTTGTCACAAGCAAGTTCTTCTTTTCTCCACAATTTTTTCTCGGGTATAAAATCACAGGGACGTAAAAACAAGGGATTGTACAGGAAAGGGTTAACTCAAAGATCTAACCTTCGATCATGGAGTTTGAAGTCAAGTGCTCCCCAAGTGAGCTGATGGGGCTAAAAACTTCGCTATAGACTCCGAAGGTGGTAAAATGTGTCTGCACGATACCTAATACAACGATATAATTCGCCCGTTTGATATTTTTCCAATTGAAGCTTCTGTCTTGAGCTTGTGCATCGCCCAGAAACACCTCTCGATGTAATGTTGTTCTTCGGGAGTGCTTTTTCGGCGATTTTACAGGAAACAATAAACGAACGAAAGCGAAAGACGACAAACAATGAGGCGATTGACAAATCAAATGACTACCTCGATGGCCGAGTTGTATAGGTGCTTGACTCGTGATCTGAAGATCACGGGTTCGGGCCCCACCGTCACCGGGGTTTGTTCATGGGCAAGACACTTAATAGACAGCCCCAGTCTACCCAGCTGTAGAATTGGGTAGCAGTGGGTTTAGCCTCTTTCAGGGACGTGAAAACATCTGGATTGTCGATTTGGAGAACGACTCTATAAGCTCAAAGCTTTCGGCGAAATCGAATTGGTATAAACTAAATCAGATCATTCATTTAGAAGGAAATTAAACCGTCCAACATTCATGTTAAGCGTTTTAATTGGTATAGAGAGCTAAACGTTATAACTACAGCTTATTCAAGATGTAGTTAATACAATTTAGATATAATACTGACTAATTCTATTTCATGTTCCGTTTCTTAATTGACCAATCTCGGCTATCAATCAAGAAATCAATCGGCCAATCAAATCATTTACTCGGCCCGAAATTGAGCTTTCAACTCCTACATTGGCCGCAATTTTGTTTACCTAATTTGATGGTTTGGTGTCTTAAACGTCGTAACTACAGCTTATTCAAGCTGTAGTTACGATGTTTAGGTCACCAACCAACTATTCTACTTCTTGTTACATGCCACTGGCCATATTTTTTTTTCAAAATAACGCTCTTAAGAATAGAAGGGGTACTTCCTCTCGGAATTAAGGGACAGGGCCGGCGATAGGTCAATTGTCAGGTAGCGGCTTTCAATCAAGGGATAAACCGACCTATAAAATCATTTATTTAGAACGAATACGAACTTTAATCTCCAACATTAGTCTACATTTATGTACATCATTTTAATGTTGGCTCGGAGTCTAAAACGCCGTAACTACAACTTGAATACGAAACTACAGCTTATGCAAGCTGTTGTTACAACGTTCAGTTAGCCAAACCAACCATTCATCTTTTTCTTGATTCAAATTACTGACCACCTTTTTTTCTTTCAAAATAACACCGTTTTGTAGCTAAGCCGAACTTCCTTGTCGGAGTTGAGTGTGAGGGCTAGCGCTCTGTTAATTGCCAAACTTGTTGTTGTTGTTGTTTACATATCGATAGCTTAGAGCAAAAACATATTATGGACATATTATAGAGCCATACTATGTTATTGCTCTAAGCCCTCGATATATAGACCTCTTTAATACGGAAGATTCTTTTTTATACAAAGGCTCTTAAACGAGAGCTCGAGTCATTGAAATCCGTTCATAAACAAAACATTTCTTTGGTTTTATTGCTATTTTGATCAGTGCATGTTTGCCCTGACCGCGGGTCATAGCAAAGTGGCAGCACGTCTGACTCACAATCATAAGGTCTAGAGTTCGATCCCCGGTCGCGTTGAATATCTTTCCGACGTTTGCCTCCCACTCATGGGTGGACGATCTTAAATCTAAGCGGGATGAGCAACCGGTGGCTCAGAAAGGATGTAGTGGTAATGCTAGTGTGAGAAATACCAGGAATCCAAGGTTAGGTGCTCCAACCGCTGCGCTGTGTTGAAAGCGACGTTAGACCCAATCAAATCTATGTTTGTCCATTGATTTAAAAGTGCATTTTGCGAATGAAAAATTTCTTTTAATTGCGTACATAGACGTTATTTACTTTAAAAACAACGAAATAAGGTATAGATACATTATAATTTTTAGCCAATTGAAAACAATTTATCTTCCATAGTACCCTATTTGTAAAAAAAAAAAAGAAAAAAAAGAAACATGGGTCATTCTTTAAAGTTTCAATAATATCAAAGAAACAATTCCAAAATTTAAGAACTGAAAAACAAAAATTCGCCCTAATTCTGCTGTCAGGAATCTCTAACCCATTTCTACACAAATCCGCTTTTTGACGTTTCGTAAGAAAAATTTCTTTTGAAAACACTCTAGAAAATGAAAAAATCTCCATTATCCACAATTATATTACATTATATAAAAATGTTGCCTTCAATTTCTTTCAATTAGGACCAGTCTAAAATTTTGTCATCTGGTATTTGGTTTAAGATATGTTTTATTTGACCGCGGTTACGTCGACAGATATATTACAATCATATTGACGGCAAATTGTTTGATCGATATTGGAGTGTTTAAGGCACCGCTATACAATAAGATTAATAGCTTATGACCAATTGACCTTCATGACATTTGAAATTAGCCTACTAGTATTATAAACTTTAACTTTCTGACATTTCCTTTACCCTTTTTATTTCATTTTATTTATTTATTTTTGTTGTTGTTAAATGTGTTGTCTTGGACATGAAATTCAAGGAAGACCGTTCTTTGGCGACCTAAAGAATGCAGTTGATTTGGCGTGTTATACTTAAAATGCAGCTATGATGTCTAAGTCACCCAATCGACAAAGCTTAACCAAAATATCGGTAGTTCAAAATTTCGATATAAATGAACATCCGTTGTAAATGAACGATTTGATTGGTCCATCTAGTTGTTTATTGTAAGCTGGGATCCGTTATTTCATTTGACCTACTTTGGATTATTGTTTTTTGCATAAGGAATGTCAGATAACAATAGCAGCGACTTTCTATGACGTAAGCAATATATGCGTTGCGCAAAACGTAGTACACAAATCACAAAAGGTAGGACAAAAATACACATGTTTATACATAACCGTGATCTTTAAAATGTCTTCAGTATGAACATGACTAACAGAAATGAGCCGACTCCCTATTTAATTAATAGACGAAGAGAATATTTTTTGTTTTCATGGAGGTATGAACCGAAAAACCTAATCACACTGTATGAATACGCGAAGCGGATTCATTCAGTGTGATTAGGTTTTTCGGTTCATACCTCTATGAAAACAAAAACAATATTCTCTTCATTTCTAATAATTTAATAGCATCGAGCGAAAAATGCAACAACTTAACAAATTTTGATACCTTTTTGTTGTGAACTATTTTGTGATGAAGCATTCAAAATGGCTGCGTACTCAAAATTTTGTTCATGGGGGTATGAATTAAATTTTTCGACCAATCAGATCGCTCGTTTTTGATAGACGAAACTAACAATTAAATTCTTCCGGTTTAAATGGAACTTCCATATCTACCATACTAATCATACGGCAGGGTAATCTTTGTTTGTCTTACCGTTTAGGAAGCACACAGATTATTTCTAATCTTAGTAACGAATCTCTTAAACGATCGCTGTTGTTGTGAAAACGTTGTATTGAATTCGAGCCGCGTCGGAAATCTTTCGACGCGGCTAAAATCTAAATCAATTGAACCTTCCCATAATCAATAGGGTTCATCATCGTGAACTAACAATTATTCTGACCAAGTTTTATTAAGTTTGAGTCGAAACAGAAGACAGACATGGGACATTCAATGATCACAAAAGCTCATTTGAATAACAACGAAAGAGGAGACGTATAAAAAATAATCTCTCTTTATTAAACCTGGTGAGCCGTAGGAAAAAACAAATACAATCTTAATTCACAAAGATATAAAATATTACATACAATATTGGTCTTGCATTTACGTGAGAAATCTCTGAGTAGGCTTTAGATAAATCATAAAAACAGATCTTAAACAAATGTCTTCTTATTTTGTAGTTAAAATGTTTTTATTTTATATAAAAGACGTCACGTTTTTGTTTGTTATATTTTCTTTTGCTCATTATCTTTGGGTCTTTGTGTTGTGTGAGTGTGCGTTCTATTCGTGTGTGTGTTCTATATGTGTGTGTGTGTTCTATGCATGTACATTCGTTATATAAGTGTAAGTGTTCTGTATGTGTATGTTTTGTTGCTGGTGTATGTGTTCTAAATGTGTTCCATATGTGTATATATTGCTATATGTGTGAGTATGTGTTCAATATTTGTGTAAGCTCTATATGTGTGTAAATGTTTTATATGTATGTGTTCTGTATGTTCTATGTGTGTGTATGTGTTTCTTTTTGCTTACTTTTTCGATTATCGTTGACTATTTAGAAAAAATATCCAAAAAACAAAAATTCAATAATTTACGGATGTCAGGCCATGCCTGCTGCCTCTGGAAGGAAATTAGACTTGGATACTAAATGATGGTGTCTTTTTGTTTTTGTTGTTGCAAAAATTGTTGTCAGTTACATCTAACAAATAACAAAATGGTTGGTTGGCGACCAAAACGTCATAACCACAGCTTGAATAAGCTGTGGTTACGACGTTTAGGTGGCCAAACTAATAGAAATATTTCACATAAATGTCGACCGACGTTGGAGTCCAAAGTTCAGTTGTGATCTTAGTGAATGAATAGACTGGACGACCTCTTACTTGAATAGACTGGACGACCTGTTACTTGATTGATAAGCGTGATTCGTAAAAGAAAGCTTTGTTTGTCTGCGAAAAAAAAACAACAAACGTTTGGCAGCATTCATGGTATGTTTGACTTCTACACGCAAAGTTTTGTTTTGAAAGGTATGGCACAACTTTCACAAATATAATCGCACACGTTAACGAGTACACTTTCAAAAACAGTCGAGAATAATTATCTGGCTATAGTCATCCCTCACTTTTCGAAAGATGACCATTTTATCGTGCGGCTTGTCATATATACGATGACAGTGCAAATAAATACAAACAAGGTGCAAAGAAAAATCTAAACTGACGGACTAAATGAATGATATGATTGGTCAATCGATTTTTTGTTACATTGACAGCTACTAACCGCAAGTTGTATAGAATTAATCTGCATTCAACGGTCGATCTGTTAAGCCCATTCAAAATTTCAGACTGGTCCAAATTGAAAGGCGTTGCAGACAACATTTCATAGTTTATGAAATTACGATTTTTTCAACTTTCTTGATAGAAAACATTGTGTAAAATGACGAAATTGCTTGTTGCAAGCAATTTCTTTTCATTTTACACAATGTTTTCCCCCTTTTTAACTTGAGAAGCGTCCAAAAGCGTCACTATGGAGGAATGGTTTAATAAGGTTCTAACTCCACCTTATTCCGTAAAATTTTTAGCTTGCGTACGTTTGGGATTTTCTGATAATTCCCTTTTCCTTGAAGGGAAACATATGAGAAAAACAACAACATGATTTTAATAAAAACAAGATGTATTAGTGAAACACTATGCCACAGTTACAGCATTTTTTTCGGACACGTGACCTTGATGAGTAACCAAGGATGACCTTGACCTATATCTAACTGACGCCTATCATTGCAAGTAACATAAATCTCAAATATAAGCCGTGTATCTCCAACGCTGAGAAAAAATGTTCAGATTTTTGTGTTAAATTTTCAAAATACCTGACCGTGATAAATGGCCTTGACCTTGATAGATGACCCTGATCTTAAAACAATCTAATGCCTATGGATTCAAGGAAAATATGAGCCATGTATCTATAACGTTGTTTGAATAAGAGGAAAATGTCAAGTTTACATCTCGCAGAAAGACAGACAAGCGAACATCGATAAAACAATTTGGACCTTAATGGAATAAAGGTGGAAACATGGCGCATGCGTTTTATTATGAACAGAAATAGAAACCCCCTACTTTCCCGTATATTACACGATTACTTATTTCAAAGCAAATATACATATATGATATAATTTTTCATACAAACACAAATTTAATTAAATATGTTTGATTTAATTATTTATTTCAAATTGCATTTACTGTTACCAGACGTGTACGCTTTATACAATAAAACTTACAAAGTTCCGGGGTTTTTTTTTCATGTCTTTTGAAATATAAACCAACATACTAAAAGTTTTGACCCAGATCGGGTTGTGCAGTCTGACCGGGGTGCCGCTTTATGCAGCGCTTAAATAGTCTTCATTCACGCGACGAGTCGAATGCTTTGGTTCTATTTCCATAAATTGACGACTTTTGAGGAATGAGCAATACATAGCAAATATAACTAATTCGTGTTATTTCTACCATATATTGAACGCTCCACCACGAATTAGGCTTGATATCGATCTTGAAGAGAAGTAATAATAATTAAAGATAAACATCTTTATCTTTTTTCAGTAATTTATAACCCTTTTTTAAACCTTTTTTTTTTTAATCTTGTACTTGTCCAAATATAAAGAGGTTACAAATGACAATGAAAATCAGATGCAATTTGAAATGAACTCATCCTAAGAGGAAGAAAATATTGTAGGAAAAAGAAGAAATTGCTTGTTACAAGCAATTTCTTATTTTTCCACAATGTTTTCTGAAGTATCAAATCACAGCGACGTAAAATCCCGGGTTTGTACAGGAAAGCGTTGAGATCTTGAAAAACATGGTTAGAAAATGATAAATTGCTTGTAATAAGCAATTTCTCCTTTCCTAAAAATGCTTCTTCTCCCTATGGTGCTTATTCTTATTTATCAAATGAAAAAAAATCTTTAATTGTCGTCTGTATCATTGTTTTGATTTTGTTCCAGTCTTAAATATTGTTATTTGGTAATAATTTCATGTTAAGTTTCGTCTATCAAAAACGAGGGTTCTGATTGGTCGAAAAAAGTATTCATAACTCCATGAACAAATTTTGAGTAGCGATTTTGTATGCTTCCGCACAAAATAGTCCCATACCAAAAGGTATCAAAATTTGTAAGGTTTTTGCCTTTTTTAGCTTGATGATATCAATTTATAAGAAATCAAGAGAATTTTTTTTGTTTTCATGGAGGTATGAACCAAAAAACCTAATCACACAATGTATGAATCCGCTTCGCGTATTCATACAGTGTGATTAGGTTTTTCGGTTCATACCTCCATGGAAACAAAAAATATTCTCATCATCACTTAAATGGATGAATTTCTATGATTTTAGAAGAGTACAAAATCTTTCTCTGGCTCTTGATCTCCGACCACTCTTGCGACAGGATAATTGGTTGATATGGTACTATGTAGAGATCGGTGGGTGGATAGACGTTCTAGTACATCTGATGGCAAGTGTATCTCGTTCTTGGCGTCCTCTGCTCGTCTGGAAAAAAAACATGAATTTATAGCTCAACAAACGGTTTAATTAACGATTACTAGATGGATTCAATGAGAAAAACACAGACAAACCACAGTTATCTCAAGTTGTTGGTGTACAGTAGTTCAGATCAACTTTCTAAAAGAAGCTTAACTATTGCCATGATATCTTTATTTATTTATTAATTTATTTATTTTCTCTCTCTCTCTGCCTCTCTCTCTCTCTCTCTCTCTCTTCTCTCTCTCTCTCTCTCTCCTCCTCTCATTCTCTCTCTCTCTCTCTCTCTCTCTCTCTCTCTCTCTCTCTCTCTCTCTCTCTCTCTCTCTCTCTCTCTCTCTCTCTCTCAGTGAATTCTAATTGTAATAAGCAATTTTTACAAAAAAAATTCTACTTCAGTTCGGAATCAATTTGTAATAAATATACATAACTTTCGCATTATAAAACAAACTAACTAACAAACAGAAAACGAACAACAAGAACAACACAAATCAAACCTTTAAAGAAAGCAAATTTGTTTCAAGGGTTACGATATTAACCTAATCCCGCACAACAAAATTTTAGACACGTCCAAAATGAAAAAAGCTGCAGACGAAAATTTCAAGTTGGTAGAATTTTATTTATTTATTAATTTTTTTTTCGTCTTTTTAGATACAAAACGTTAAGGACAATGTGTTGGGTTTCAAGCAATTTCTTCATTTTCCACAATGTTTTCCAAAACTTTTTTCTTGAGGGGCGTAAAAAGAGGAACTGTATAGACGCATTCGTGTTCATCCTTAAAATTTACATCGCACTCTCTTTTCTCAAACTTTGCAAACCTCTTTATTTTAAAGTTTCGAAATTAAATTTTTCCGTCAGTAGAAAGGATGTTTTTATCGAGTCAACTCGTACTGAGCCAGATACGGTTGCCATAACTACACTCAAGTAAATGTCCTGTGCGTTCGTCCGTTTCAAATTGTCCGGACACCACTTTTTAAGTGTCAATGTTACAACTGACCAATCACAGCTGTCAATCAAATCAAATCAAATTATTCATTTAGATTGGGAGTTAAGTTTGAACTCCGACATAAGCTGCCTTTTTGATTCAGCATTTTTGCTGGTTTTGTGACTTAAACGTCGTGGCCACAGCTTATTCAACCTGTTGTTACGACGTTTAGTTCACCAAACTACTAATCTATTTTTATACTACATGCTGCTGGCCATAAAGTTTCCAAATAACGCCGTTTAATATCGAAGCAGGGCTTTACGTCGGAGTCAATGGGCGGGTCCAACTGAGTAAGTGGGCTGGGCCAGCGATTGGTCAATTGTAGGCTCGATGTGAGACGTCATTGGATGGCTGGACGTTATCTTTATTATTAGCTATCAAAGGGTCAGCTTTGATAGCTTAGGTTAATAGACACAATTTTGAGGTCTTCTCAGAGTTCAACTGAGTGCAAACTGCCACTGGAGGCTTAACCACCAAATCCACTGAATGTCTACGCCATAAAAGTAGTTCTTGTGTATACTCGAGCATTTTGGGTAAAATGACTGGTCACATAAATTAACTTTATTCAAATTGTAGAGAACTCCTTCAAAAGCATGCTATACAACCCATTCCCATTCAATCCCGCTTTTTAAGAATCCTCAAAAAAGGCTTTGGAAAACATTGTGGACAATGAAGAAATTGCTTTTAACAAGCAATTTCTTCAGTGTCCACAATGTTTTCTACCCTACAAATGGCAAAGAAGATTACATAACGGAACAATACTTTGCTAGCTTACAGTATTTTCAGTACTTTGATTATTATTATTATTTTCGAAAATAATTTAAAGGGTATAGAGGTGAACATATATTTAACAAATATGAAAATTGTAACTGAAATTGATCTGGAGTGAAAGTGAAATATCAAGTTTGCATCATATACATACATGTACAGTCGGACAGGCTGTGTAAAAGCGAGAAACACAGACGAAAGAAAAAACGGTAAAAATGTGTCACAAATAATTTAACCGCTAATACGCAAGCATACATAACACACGCCCACTGACTCAGAGTAGTGAATAATGCATATTTGAGACAAAAAAAACTTTGTGGGAAACCAACATCTCGGGCAGTGAGTTTGAGATTATTGTAATTGCAAGGCGGCGCCCATAGTGTAGCGATAGCGCGTAGGACCCCTAGTCAAGGGGTTCCGGGTTCAATCCCCGGTCACGGCATATATCCTTTCCGGCATTCAGCCCCCACCAATGCATGGATAATCGTAAACCTAAGTGGGTTGAGAAGCTTGGACCAAGGATTCCTGGTATTTCTCACACCAGTACTAACACTACATCCTCTCCGAGCCTCCAGCTGCTCATCCTACTTAGGTTATCGAACCAGGGATCCCTTGACTAGGCGTCTTACGCGCTAGGTGAATCAGACGACGCGATACAACTGAAAACTGTTGATAGTAGCGTTAAACTGCACGTAAACAAAAAAAAACTGAATTACCCTTTAAAGAAACTGTACTCTGTTATTTTTTATGTCATAACCAAAATAGCATTAATACAAATAAAACTGCTGGAGTGACAGTGTATGAATTAAGGTTTGTGATAGAGGGTAAAGGATTTTGTTCTTCTCTCTGTCTTCTGGAGGCATAGCGTTGGAGAAAAAAAAGTTAAAATCATAGTAATATAGTTTAATTTTCAGTTTCGTCTATCATAATCGGGCATTCTGATTCGTCGAAAAAAATTATTCATAACTCCATGAATAAAATTTTGAGTACACAGCAATTTTGAATGCTTTCGCTCAAAATAGTTCCATACAAAAAGGTATAAAAAATTGTAATATTTTTCCACGATACTAATAAATTATAAGAAATAAAGAAAATGTTTTTTTGTTTTCAGGGAGGTATGAACCGAAAACGCTTATGAAAACAAAATTATTCTCATCATCTCTTAAGTGTAGTAAAATACTTTCCTAGATATTGCATTTAAATCAAAGGACTGAAAGCAAAGGAAGCACTTGCTGTGGGTTAATAGTTATTTTTAAGGTTTATTTAAGAAATGAAGAGAATATTTTTTTGTTTTCATGGAGGTATGAACCGAAAAAACTAATCACAATGTATGATTACGCGAAATGAATGATTCAATTTATCGATGAGAATTGTACTTAATAAGTGATTCATTCGTGAATGAATTACTTCATCACGGAGTAATGTACTGACTATTTGATTCATTTTTATCACGAGCGAGCTTATTGAAAGAATTCACAGAAAATTTCTGAAAAGGACATTGAATGTTAAACCCTCAACCTGTAACTCGGCTATTTACGGAGAATTCGGGAGATTTCCACTACACATTAATATGAAAGTTAGAATAATAAAATACTTTTTAAATTTGTTTTCATTAGAGAAAACTTCTAATTGCATTCTTCAAACAGTATTAAAGGAAATGGAAAATTTAAACAATAAAAATTTATGGACGTTTAAAGTAAAAGAACTTCTACAAAAATCCGGGTTCTACGATGTTTGGTTGTTTCCAGCATCTGTTAACTCTAAAATTTTCATTCCATTATTTCGAAATAGATTGATTGATATATACATAAATGAGTGGTTTCAAGATATAAATAATCGTTCTTCTTTATTCGTATACAAAAATCTTAAAGATAGTTTCTCCTTTTCTTTATATTTAGATAAAATGAAAATTGCTTCTTATAGAAACGCTGTGGCGAAATTGCGCCTTTCAGCTCATACATTAAACATTGAAAGCGGACGACATAGAAATATTGCTAGAAACGAAAGAATTTGTTCACTTTGTAATCTTAATGAAATTGAAGATGAATTTCACTTTTTGTTAATCTGTCCGGCTTACAGGGATTTGAGAAATTTATACGTCAAAAAATATTTTTACGAGAGACCAAGCGTTAAAAAATTAATAGAACTTTTAAATTCAGAAAACATTAAAATTCTAAACGGAATTGGTATTTACTCTATAAAAGCAAACGAAAAGCGAAAACAAAACTTGAATATTGACAACGGGTAATTAATAATTTACATATCACAAATTTGGAATTAATTTAGAAAACAAACGATATGCAAATTTAATCCTAATAAGACCCCTACATTATTCATTATTTCCACATATACTTTGTAATTTATACTGTTAAGTGTGTTTATACCCATGTATGCTTTGTATAATGTTTTGTATATCGACGATGAACCATACGTGTTCAAGTCGTTATCTTGAATAAATTTCTGTTCTGTTCATTAGTGAATGGGTGAATGAATAATTTTACCACGGAGTATTATACTTAGTAAATGAATCATTAGAGAATGAACAATTTTATCATGGAGTATTGTACTGCGTATTCCATTCATAAGTGAATGAATCTTTTTATCACGGAGAACTGTACTTAGTAAAATGATTCATTACTGAATGAATCATTTTATCATTGAGTAGTGTACTTAGTAAATGAATCATAAGTGAATGAATCATTTTATCACGGAGTATGGTACTGAGTATTCCATTCATTAGTGAATGAATCATTTTATCACGGAGAATTATACTTAGTAAATGATTCATTAGTGAATGAATCATTTTATCATTGAGTAGTGTACTTAGTAAATGAATCATTAGAGAATGAACAATTTTATCATGGAGTATTGTACTGCGTATTCCATTCATTAGTGAATGAATCGTTTTATCACGGAGAACTGTACTTAGTAAAATGATTCATTAGTGAATGAATCATTTTATAATTGAGTAGTGTACTTAGTAAATGAATCATAAGTGAATGAATCATTTTATCACGGAGTATGGTACTGAGTATTCCATTCATTAGTGAATGAATCATTTTATCACGGAGAACTGTACTTAGTAAAATGATTCATTAGTGAATGAATCATTTTATCATTGAGTAGTGTACTTAGTAAATGAATCATAAGTGAATGAATCATTTTATCACGGAGTATGTACTGAGTATTCCATTCATTAGTGAATGAATCATTTTATCACGGAGAACTGTACTTAGTAAAGGATTCATTAGTGAATGAATCATTTTATCACGGAGATCTGTACTTAGTAAATGAATCATTAGTGAATGAACAATTTTATCACGGAGTATTGTACTGAATATTCCATTCATTAGTGAATGAATCGTTTTATCACGGAGAACTGTACTTAGTAAATGAATCATTAGTGAATGAACAATTTTATCACGGAGTATTGTACTGAATATTCCATTCATTAGTGAATGAATCGTTTTATCACAGCGTTGTGTGCTTTGTAAAGCAATAAAAAAGATTGGCCAGCTTAAAAACGGATCTAGCTTGTTTCGATTTCATCTAGAAATAGTTCACAGACACAGAGGCCCCCGTTTTAGTGCTTTTCAAATGGCCTTCGGTTGTGACCTTCAACTTGGCCGTATCCACTTTTTAGAATTCTAAATATGACACTAGTTCTCCTAAAGCGGAACAACAGTGCAAAGCTATTTCATCCACACAACCCCGCACACACTGACGCACGGTCAGAGGTCAACCCCGCACACACTGACGCACGGACAGAGGTCAACCCCGCACACACTGACGCACGGACAGAGGTCAACCCCGCACACACTGACGCACGGACAGAGGTCTACCCCGCACATCCTGACGCATAGACAGAGGTCAACCCCGCACACACTGACGCATGGACAGAGGTCAACCCCGCACGCACTGACGCATGGACAGAGGTCAACCCCGCACACACTGACGCATGGACAGAGGTCAACCCCGCACGCACTGACGCATGGACAGACAGAGGTCAACCCCGCACACACTGACGGACAGATAGAGGTAGCCTTATATGCCCGTCGCCATTACATGACGGGACAGACAAAAGACAAACTGATACATTTGTTGCTTTATTAAGACTGTTGTTTTTACTATGCATTGAAAGGATTTCAAGAACCTAGAAATAGCAATGAATTCGGATGCGATAGCTCGGCTGTTCGAGTGCTTGGTAGGGGGTAAAACTTCTAAATCTAAAAAGGGACAAAGGGAGATAAGTAGGCGATACCAGCGATCCGTCAATTGTAATGATAATTGGCCAATTGCTGGCCCCACCAACTGACTCCTTTGACCCCGCCCATCTACTCCGACAGAAAGTTCCGCTTCGAATTTTAACGGCGTTATTTTGCAAAATTTATAGTCAGTAGCATGTAACAAAAAGGTAAAATGGTTGATTGGTGACATTAATCCTCGTAACTAAAGCCTTAATAAGCTGTTGTTTCAAGGTTTAAGTCACCAAACCAACAAATTTGAGTTACCAAAATGGCGGCGAATGTCAGAGTTCAAACTAAACCTCCAGTCGAAATGGTCGATTGGGAATTTGGTTGACAGTCGCTGTAAATTCTTACCTCATATAGTTGACGCAGCAGACGAACACGATTACAAACAGTATCACGATACCAACACAGCCTGCTGATATACCCAGTATTTCACCCACACTCAAGTCAACTTTACCGTCATCTGCGGGGGCCACTGTAACGGGATCTGGATAAACAAGATTTGAAAATGAATTATTTAAAAGATGAAGAGAACATTTTTGTTACCATGGGGATATGAACCGAAAAAACTAATCACACTGTATGAATACTCGAAGCGGATTCATACGTGAGTGTGATTAGGTTTTTCGGTTCATATTTCCAAGAACACAAAAAAAATAATCGCTTCATTTTCTTATATTTTAATAGTATCAAGTCAAAAAAAAAATCAAAGACTTTACAAATATTGATACTTTTTTGTATAGAAGTATTTTGTGTTACTGAAATTCCGTTCATTGAGGTATGCATTTTTTTCTACCAATCAGAACGGCCGTTATTGATAGACGAAACTAAAAATAAAATTATTTCTTTGTATACTTTCTTTGTATCGACTGATTTATTTAAATCATACAAATAAAATTTAGACTATTACAACAGGTCGCACACAAAGAAAGTAATATTGTTAAAAAAGACTGGTTAGTTTTTTGTGTTTTTTTTAACAAATGAGCATATCAATTTTTACTTTATCTATTTTCTTTTCTTTTAGGGGTCGAGTGAGATAGGAGGGGTCACTTTTGATGAAGTATATGTAATTTCATTTCAAATCAAGAAGACCAAATGCCAAACGAGTACAAAAGCACGCATTTCAAAAACGGACGAATGTACTTAGGAATACACATGTACATAAACCTTATAGGAGTTTATTTGATATTGAAGTAATCACTGAGTCATGTTAAAAGCATATTTAACCCTTGTCATGCTGAATTAAAATCCTATACAATATTGCTTTAAAATCAAAGGACTGACAGCACTAGAAGATCTTAATGAGGGTCAATTTTTCTTTTGAAAATTGATTATTTGCACAACTCTGACTGAAAGGGGACAAGCAGGAGATATGGACAAAGATAAGACTGCCCTTATGTGCAGGCTGATCTTTGTCTTTACCTCCTGTCAAAACAGGAATATCCAGGGTTCAGCATGAATAGGTTAAAATCAGTAAAACTGAGTAACTTATTAAGATATTTATTAGGCATGATCCGGGGAGGGAGGGGGCGCAATCAAATGTTTAACTTGTACTTAATTTTAATGCCATATTTGAAGGATAGTTATGTCACCGTGATATAACTAGCATCAAAGCTCTATCACCATTTTTGTTTTAAAAAAATCAAACATGTGTCTTTTAACTGTGTTTTATCTCTTTTTATCATCTTAACTAGTGGGAATGTGGAATTTTGGGGTTGGGGATTATAAATTTACGCAACAAGTGCCATTTTGAAATAGATTGAGAAGAGAAGAAAAGTCAACCTTAAATCAAGCAGAAAATGATGTAAAAATATCAGAATTAGTTTTTTAATTGCCTAATACATATTGCAAAACAAACAAAAAAAGTCCATGCATGCAATTTGAAAAGAAATAAGATTAGTGATCGTTGAGTCATGCAAGGGCAAAATGTGTAAAAGGTGAGACGTTTAGTCTTACTGTATTCTGATCTTGAGCTATTGATTAATCTCTGGCCCCGCCCACTCATTCCGTTGGCCACGCCCATCGACTCCGATAGGAAGTCCAGCTTCGATTTCGTTTATATACGGCATTATTTTGAAAAAAAATATGCCCAGTAGCATGTGACAAAAAAAAGAAGAAACGTTGGTTGGTTGAATAAGCTGTAGTTACGACGTTTAAGTCGCCATACAACAAAAATGCTTTACACAAATGGCGGCCAATGTTCGAGTTCAAATGTCATGTTTTGGCTGAATTGTAACCAGACGACCATTTGAGGTTTGGGTTGTAAAACTCTTTTCCATTGGCTTATTTGATTCGAGGTATTAGGCGCGTTTTAATACATGACCCTTTGTTCCCGTTCTGCTTTGATGGCTTCACAATCGAAAAGACACGACAATATTGGCGATTTGTTTAGATTGTAGAAAATCTAAGATTTCACTGTTGATCATTTGTATTGAGGGTTTGATAGGTCGTTTGATTCCTTGATTGACAGCCGCGACTGGTCAATTTAAAAAAAAAATCGATAAACAATCTGGAGGCTTTAACCCGTTCCCACATACAAAATTTTAGACTGGTCAAAAATGAAAGAAGCTGCAGACAAAAATTTCAGGTTTATTGAATTCCAATTTTTCGTCCTTTTTGATAGAAAGCATTGTGGAGAAATTCTTGATACAAGCAATATCTTCATTTTCTTCTATGTTTTCATTTTTTATACTTTAGTGGCGTAAAAGGATTGTGCAGTAATGGGTGTTAAAGTATTAGTCATTCGACAACTTATTTTCGAAAACTAACAAATAGTCTTGAATCGACGGACCTCAATTGTCAATCAAAGATCGATAGACAATTAAAATGAATTGGACTACAACATTGGTCGAAATTGTGTTATTTCCCGCTCGTGTCGCTATTTATGAAAACTCTTTCCAAAATGTTTGGCAAATATTTTAAAAAATGTAACATAATCCATGATTCGAGCCTATTGTGGAAGCTCATTTATTTCTTTCATGAAGAAATTAGTAGAGTAGCCACGGTACGAATCCATGAAATCAATACTAAATATTATGTTGATGGGTCGAAGATAAACACGCCCATCTGCTGTCAATACTTTCTTGACTGAACATTGTTGAGAGGAAGATGCGAAACAAGATATTTGATTTGTTGACATAGTATTTTGGTCCCATATAAATAGGGAAGCAAATGCGCAAGACAGGGGGAGCCGGGATTTTGAAATGGGATAGATCACGTATATGACTGTTGGTGCGTATGCTCCGAGAGTATTTTAGAAGAAATAAATATTGTATGATAGAAACAGAAGTTTGGACTTATTGTTAATTTATCCACTAAACGATCACTGAGAAAAATATTGTAGAAACCGGAGAAAAGGCCGAGATTATATTACAAAATCTCATCTACTCAAAATTTTATTTCGCAACCACTTTGAGTTTGGACTAGAGTAAAATTTTGTCCTTTTTGGATTTTAATCAGCTATAATGAACGGATACCATTTATTCCAACTTAACTCTTTCCTGCAACAAGCAATTTCTTCTTTTTCCACAATATTTTCCGCCCTACGAAATGGCTATGTTTCAAATTGAATCGAATGTGAAATTTCGTCCGCAAAACCTTTGAATTAGGACAGGTCCATTTTTTTCTGAAACAGGAAAGGGTTAAAGAAGATCATTTTCCCCCTACCTTGATCCCTACATAATTGACCTTTTGGTGTCGATAGACAATCGCCACACCTCCCTGTGGATACGTCACACCTGTTGTCTAAACAAGTCTGCGTGCAGGCATCATTACAATTCGTCCCATAATACCCTGCCACACATCCGAGCTCACAGCGTCCGCTGAGGGAGCAACTCCCTTGGGCACAATTTGGGCAATTGTTCGTACACCCGTTGCCATAGTAAAAGGGAATGCAACCTTCGGTACATTGTGTTTCGCTGGTACATTTGCTATTCCGACAGTTTGTGTTACATGGAGAGTTACATTGATTTCCGTGATATCCGTCTTTGCATCCGTACGTGCAGGTTCCGCCATTCTGATTACACCTCAGAGTGTTGTCGCTTAATGCGCAATTCTGGTTACATATGTCCTTACAACGTGTTCCATACCAGCCGGCGACACAGCCTTGCAGAGAGCATCCTCCGTTCGAGGAAGAGCATGTTCCATCCGCACAGTTCCCACACGTTTCTGTACAACCCTCGCCGTAATAACCGGAAACGCATCCATTCAGACATACACCGGAAGCCATATTGCAAAACCGACTTCCGGAAGATGGCGTCGCGCACCTGCTGCTACACGTCATACCACAGTTGGATTGTGGGTTATAGTAACTGTCTCTACATGTAACACAGGTACCGGAGTTACGATCACAGGTTAAACAGTTCGCAGGACAAGGCTGGTTACACATGTCCCCGAACCAACCGTCATTGCAGCCTAATTCGCAGGTGCCTGTGGTCTGGGAACAACTCAAACTCCTGCAGTTTGTACACGTGTTTGCGCACATACTCCCATATCGACCAGGTTTACAGCCTTGGCTGCATTCGCCGTTCTTCTGGCACACGAAGCTGAAATATACGGGAGGCATTTGAATTAGATCTTTTTGAATGGGGTTTAATGCCGCTTTAAACATTTGTAGTCATCGCGGCGGCTCGGGCACAATGGATTTTAACAATGAATTACTGGTATAATTCGCACCAGTAACACCATTTAATCCTTTCCTAGCCTCCAGCTGCCATCCCACTAGTGTTTACGATTATCCACCCGTTCCTGAGAGACAAATGTCGAAAGGGATATGTGCCATGTCGGAGATCGAACCCATGGCACCCCATGTTGAAGATTGGGAGATGAGATACCGACTGCGCTATAACGGCGGAGCATTTGAATAAGAAGGGATTTATATCAACAGAATATGAATAACGAGGAAATATAAGGTGACTAGAAAGACGATTGAGAGGTCAACTTAAACACCATCAGATAGATAATCACAAAAGTACAGAATGTGGGTGTAACTCTCGGCTTTTCGGGTTAAAATTTCTGTGTAAAGACGGGCATACAGAAGTATGTAGAGTAACCCTCCCACATCCCATGACTGGTATCGCTTTTTGGATATTGAACACATATTACAAGATTCGAGAGAACGTGTTCAGTAATACTAAAAGTATTATTAGAATAAAGAGGTCTAAAAATGAGGAAGTAACAGTAAATCCATATCGCATCGAAACCCTATATAGTAGGTACTCATTTGAATCGACTCGTCGAGACGATTAAAATAAGTACCTACAACATAGGGTCTGTTGCAGTATTGAAGAAATATGTAAAATCTAAAATACGAATTACGACCTCTTTCCGTAGTCCTCTAAATGGATGAGTAGCTGGAAGCTCGGAAAGGATGAAGTGGTAGTACTGGTTTGAGAAATACCAGTAATCCCTTGTTAGGTGCTCCAGTTGTTACATTATGACTGAAATAGTGTTAAAAGTAGCGATAAACATCATTAACATACAAACAAATATTTTGGACGACGAAGAAGATCATGTAGACGCGGATACAGAGCTTACTATAGCAATTCTTCGGGATTTCTCCGAAAACAGTCGAGCGAACAAGATACTCTGATGTGATACACAATGCATTGCAAAACATAATTGACCTGTTAGTGAATTAACTTCCGTTAATACGCATTGAAGGACATTTTTGGGTCATCTCCCTTGAATACTCTCCAGAAATACATTGGTCCCTATCAGTGTTTTACTTCGACTTTATCCTAGGTTTCTTTGCACTGCCTGGTTTTAAGATCAGCTGTATAATGCAAACTTTAGAGCTGGAAAATTCATTTCAACTTGAAAATACGTTTCTTTGTTATTTCTTAACCATAAACTAACACCATCAAGAGATTGTATTTATAATAAAAAAATCGCAACTTACCCATACTGAACAAGGATAAAAACAAAAGTAATGAAGTGAAAGGACCAATGTACAATTTGGCACACCTCTGATTTAATGTTCACAGTACAAAGGGAAGATAACACAGGATGTCCATCATTGAATTCGCGGGGTCACTTTTTGAACTTAAGCTGTTTGAACTTTCATGTTTTTGACCCGCTGTTGATGTATTATTTTTGTAGAACAGTGGCACGGACGGTTATACCTACGAATATTTGTTTTGTTAACTGTAGTGGTGGTACACCTAATCATGTATTCCTGGTATTTCTTGCGCAAGTACTACAACAACATCCTGTCCGAGCCTCCAGATGTTCACCGCACTTAGATTTACGAATATCCACTAATTGGTGGGAGACAAATGTAGGAAAGGATGTCCGTCGCGTCCGGGGATCGAACCCAGGACCCCCATGATTAAGAGTCCTACGCGCTACCACTGCGCTGTAGCCGCGCCCCTGCTCAGACAGCTGCATACATCATACACAAGCATAACCGAAAGCTTTTAAGGCTGAGGATAACCCCATTCCCACCTTATTATGCCCCTCAAGAAAAAGACTTTCGAAAAAATGTGGAAAAATTATCCACAATGTTTTCGAAATAAATTAAAATTCCATCAACTTCAAATTGTCGCCTGCAGCTTCTTTCAATTTTGGACCAGTCTAAAAATTTTGTTGTTTAGGAATGTTTTAACCCTTTCCCGTTTTGCAAAATTTTAGACCTGTCCAAATTCATAGGATTTGCAGACGACAAAATCAAATCAATTTTATTTGAAAAATAATCATTCAGTAGGATAGAAAACCTTGTTGAAAAAGAAGAAATTGGTTGTTACAAGCAATTTCTCTTTTTTTCCACAATGTTTTCTTAAATATAAAAATACAGGGACGTAAAAACCAGTGATTTACCAGGAAAGGGTTAACCCCTTAACCAACCAACTTACTCAACACATCCATCATTACAGGTCGAGGAGCACGTGTCGCCATATCTTGTCGATATACACACACAGTCCCCACTCAATTGGTCACAACGGTCGGTCCCTGTGGCATCGCAATCACATTGCTCAGTGCAGTATAAACCTGAAACCAAATATTAACTTCTCAAATGTAACCAGTAACGTGGAAAAAAGACCAACAGGGAAAATACGAAAAGTTTCGTCCTCTGTCAGTCTGCGCTAAATGAGCAGGTTGACTTTTCGCTCTTTGACGTTTTCCGAACCTAGAATGGCCATTCTACCTTACAATTTCATCATTTTCGAAATGCGATCAGTGGTTGACCTCTGCTCGATCTAATTCCCCTATTTTCCCAATCACTGCAGTAAAAAGCTACAATATTAGATGTGACTGGTAAGCCGAAGAAAGGACTAGTACTAGTACTAGTGTTTTCCCTTGTCAGCCTGCGTTGGCTAGACCTTTCGCTTTTGCTGCTTAAGAAAAAGTCGAATGGCCATTTATCCTTCACTGATTATATAATTATGTGACCGGCTAAACGAGTTGAGATAGATTGATAAATCCTAGAAATATTGCGTTTTTTCTTTTATATATATTCTATTTTCTTCCTAGTTTCAGACCTTTTTCACAACAAATATTTTCTCTCTGCTTTTATGCAATTTTGATTGAACTTTAAGATGTTTAAGATGTTTAACACATTTCCATAAATCCCGCGTTTTATAAACCGGAGTATTATAATTACGGGAAAAGTGGCTGTCAGTCGAGGAATGTATCGACTAATCAAAATTATTCATTCAGCCCGGAATTGGGAATTAAACTCCGACATTGGTCGCCATTTTTGTTAAAGATTTTTGTTGTTTGGCGACTTATTCAAGCTGTAGTTACGACGTTTAGGTCTCCAATCAACGATTCTACTTTTTTACATACTACTGACCATTGTTGAAGCAAAATAACGCCGTTTAAAATCGAAGCAGAAGTTCCTATAAGAGTCAAAGGGCGGGGCTAAAGGAGTAAGTGGGCGGGGCAAGCGATTGGTCAATTTACCGTGATAATCTTCTAGACATCCATTAGAACAGTTTCCGCTCTGCCTGTGACATCTGTTATCTTGACAATAGGCTCCGGGACAGTCGTTTTCGCACAATGGTCCGTATTTGCCTCGACTACATTCTGTAAATATTAAAATCAAAGTACTGAAATTACTGTAAGCTAACAAAGCATGTTTTTGTACTTTTCTTTGGCAATAGGAACCAGGACAGTCGTTTTCACACAATGGTCCATATTTGCCTCGATTACATTCTGTAAATATTAAAATCAAAGTACTGAATTACTGTAAGCTAACAAAGCATAATTTTTCTACTTTTCTTTGTTAAACGTTATTTTGGTAAATAAATGATAGGTTAAAGTAACCAAGGAGTTAATCCATTAGAACATGACAAAATCTTAGACTGGTTCAAATTGAGAAAAGTTGCAGACTAAGTTTCAAAAAATATTTACCTTGTAGGGTGGAAAACATTGTGGACATTGAAGAAATTGCTTGTTACAAGCAATTTCGTCATTGTCCACATTTGTTTTCCAAAGCTTTGAAAAGACCTTAACTTGTGCTATCAAAGCTGACGCTTTGCTAGCTAAAATCAGGTTTGAAAAATATAGAACAAAAAATAATTTAAGGTAGCTTACAACTACGCCTGTAACCTAATTTTCTTAACCTTTGTCAGGAGGTATTGATAAAGATCAGACTGCAGATCTTGCATATTGTCTGATCTTTGTCAACACCACTTGATTATACCTGTTAACTCAAAGGTGTTCATACGATAAATTGTTAAGATAAAATTCAACACACATTAAATGCTCCCATTGCTTTCAGCCCTTTGATTTTAATGCAAATCCGTCTAGAAATTCATTCAGTATGAGAGGGGCTAAACTCAGATAAACATAATAAAAATATCAAAATGCTCGAATAAAATAACATCAACACCTACAATTCACATTTTTCAGGTAATTTTCCGAATTGTATTGAATGCCACAACTAACTGCTATGAAATAATTCAATACATGCTTATTTAACCTTTGTCATGCTCAACCCAGTATATTCATGTTTTGGCAGGAGGTATAGACACAAATCAGCCTGCACATAAGTGCAGTCTGGTCTTAGTCTACACCTCCTGTTTGTCTCCTTCAACCAAAGGTTGTGTTTTAAATGAATTTCGAAAACAAATTTGACACTTAACTAGTGCTTCCAGTGCTTTCGGGCCTTTGATTTTAATGCAAATTCAGACAAGTGTTTAAATATACTAGCTTGAATGTGTGTTCAATTATACAATTGAAAGGACATAGAGTGGCCGTAGGCTTGAATAGATGGACAACATCTTTAATTCATTTTAAAGCTCTTTTACTAGAATAAGATAGGAAATGCAAGCACAAGGCACAAAAATATGAAAGACCTGCAAGCGTGCACTTAACTTTTCACTTTAAAGTATAAAGTGAGGCCGTAAGCTCGAATACATCGACAACATCCGTAAGTTTTTTTTAGTAAATTAAGAATGGAAATGCGAGCACAAAGCACAGAAGAATATGCGAGACCACAGGTAGAAGAGCTAAAATATCAGAAAAAATGCGTACATATGAAGTTAGTTGTGATGACTGCTAACTAGCTCCTCTGAGAAAAACAACAACAATAAAACAACAACAAAAGCACCGCCTATGGGTACGTACGCTCGGCTGTTGGGTGCTGGATAGTGGACAAAATGCAACTAGAGCTATCCCCCTCGATAGTATAGGTTGCTCTTTTGATAGTGAACAAACGTGCCAAGATTCAATTTGTTTGTTTGAATGGGGTTTTACGCCGCTTTCAACAATCTTTCAGTTATATCGCGGCGGCTGTAGCACCTAACAATTGAATCCTGGTATTTCTCACACCAGTACTACAATTACATCCTTTCCTAGCCTCAAGCTGCTATCCCACATAGGTCTACGATTATCAACCCATTGGTGAGAGACAAATGGTCGGAAAGGATGAGTGCTGTCGTCGGGGATCGAACCCAGGACCTCTAGATTGACAGTCCGACGCACTACCAACTGCGCTATGGCCAAGATTCAAGTGAATGACTCTAGTAGAACCAGAGACATCACAAAATGTCAAAGTTTTCGCACGACGACGACGACAACAACGTCGACAACGACGACGACACCAAGGATATAGCAATACCACGGGTTTTCTCCGAAAACAGCCGAAAACAGCCGAGCTACAAATATAAATGCATAAAATGAGTAAAAAAGAAAACAGAAGAAAAAGCAAATGCATTGACTAAAATATGAAGTTTAGTACACGAGGTTTGTCCTACCTTGCTCCGTCTAGCTGTTGAATATTTTTAGCCCAAACCATCAAGTATTTGATATTGTGATAGCTATTTGTAGACGTTTTACTTCATTAAATGAAAATTGAAAACAGAAACACTTTTTTTCAACAATAACATGTACATTTGAGCGCTCGTAAAAATATTACTGTAATTAACAGGTCGATGGGAGACCCACTGGGCTCAGACAGGAAGTTCCAACTTCCATATCAAAAGGCGTTATATAACAACATTAACGGACAGTAACGAGTATCGAAATAGGCAAATGTTTTGCTGGCAACCTAACTATCGCATGTTTATGTCGCATAACCAATAAGAATGCTTCATTCAAAGTCCAATTCAGGTCTGAATGAATGATTTGATTGGTCCATTGTTTCTTTGATTAATCGCCCACTATATCCAGTCTTGATCATCAATTATTTCAAACATTTCGATCACGTTAAAGCATGTATTATTTTCTAAATCAATCAAGATTGACTCAAAATCAAAACGAACGGATGACAGCTTTCAATCAAAAACTTAACCGTCCAGTCAATTTATTTCTTTAGACGGGAAGGGAACTTTGAATTCGGACATTGGCCGACAATTATTTAAAGCATCTCTGTTTGTGAGCTTTAGTCACGACGGTTAGGTCGCCAACAAATTATTTTATTTTTTTGTAATGGGTTACTGACCATACACATTGCAAAATAACGCCGTTTGTATCTAAGTTGAACTTTTTGTTTGAGCTAAATGGGCGTAGCCAGGATTCTGTCAATCGGGAAAAATACCTTGTCTTTGGCATTGGGGTCCCACTGGATCTAGCCTACAATCTGGACAAATACCGGTTATGTCACAGCTTCCGTTTTGACATTCATTCACACACTGATTCAAACATCGGTCGCCATAATATCCGGTCATACATCCGGCATCACATTTACCCGTCAGACTGTTACAGCTTCCGGTACCTGCGCACTGGGGGCTACACATGTTAGTACACGTTGGCCCGTAGTATCCATCAGCACAGCCTTGCAGACAGGTGTCCTCGCTGTCTTGACATAATTTGTTTCTACAGCGGTCACTGCATATACCAGTGCAGGTTTTACCATAATAGGTAGGTACACATCCATCCGTACAAGCACCATCAATTAACGCGCAATACTTTAGCCCGTTCTCGTCAAGCTGGCAGTTTACAGGACAAATCTGATTACAGGTCGGGGACCAGTATCCGGCTTTACATTCGTCTTCCGTGCAGGCCCCATCACTCTTATCGCACCTAACGACTGAAAGACTATTCACCAACGTCTCTTTACAGTTCCCACTGCATGTCTGGTCACAGTTGGTCCCGTAGCGACCGTCTATGCATGAAGTGCATTGACCTGTTACTCGATCGCAGGATTCGCAGAGGTTTGAACATTTTACCAAGCACCCCTGACCGTACCAGCCATTCCTACACCCGACAACACAAACGCCGTCTGACTGTCGACAGGCAGTATCTAATGAAACAAAATAATTCAATTTTTAGTTTCGTCTATCAAAAACGGGCGTTCTGATTGGCCAAAAAAATGTTCATAACTCCATGAACAAAATTTTGAGCACGCAGCCATTTTGTATGCTTCCGCACAAAATAGTCCAATACAAAATTCTAAATGTTAGCTTTTTCGCTCGATGCTATTAAATTATAAGAAATGAAGAATTTTTTGTTTTCATGGAGGTATGAAACGAAACACCTAATACACTTATGTATGAATCGGCTTCGCGTATTCGTGCAGCGATTAGTTTCTACGAATCATACCTCCATGAATCCAAAAATAATCTCTTTATCTCGGTGCAATCGGCAGATGACGTATTTATCCGATGAATTCCGGTTCCAATCGGGTTGCACTGCTCTGACCTTTTTGGCGTCTCGTAACGCGTAAATTTTTCACTTCTTTTCTCTCTTTTTTTGAGTTATGCACAGTAATTTTTATGTCAAAATAAGACTAATCGCATTCTAACAAACGTTTGAAAGCATTACAGTTAGAAACTTAAAAAATGAGAGCCAAAACTTTTCTTTGTTGATCTATGCAAGAGCCGATTTAAAGTAACAAAATACAAAAATACCTTGAAAGTCGTATTTCAATCCGTTTTGAAATAAAAATAAACAGCTAAAAATGTGGAAATATTAAGAAAAGTACGTTATTAAATATTTCATTCTGCCCCAAAAGAATTGATTGATTGGATTGGATTTAATGACAATTTTAACAGTATTTCAATTATATCGCGGAGTCTGTATCACCTAACCTTGGCTTACTGGTATTTCTCAAACCAGTACAACCACTACATCCGTTCAGATGCCTCCAGCTGCTTTCCCACTTAGGTGTTGGATTATGTGGCTGGTAGACAAATGTCGAAAAGGATATTCGTCGCGACCTGGCATCGAAACCGGGACTAGGAGTCCTACGCGCTGCCACTGCGCTATGGACCCCCAAATAAACAAGAAACACATTCGTAATCTTATCATTGAACGTTCTGAAAGTTTCTACTTTTCCGTTTCTTTTATGCGCTAGATTTTTTTTTTCTGAACGGATTATTATCAATGAGCTTTCTTAGATGAAGTCTCGTTTTAAAAATAAGGTTTCAGTCTAATATTGTTAAGGTTTTTTAATATGAATGCAAATGATCACATTTGGATCTTTGAGAGCAGAACGAAAAATTCAAAAGTCATACTCTTCTTTCTATTTCTTTTATGCTCTAGACCTTTCTTTTCAAAACAGGTTGATGTCTAATTGAAATACGATTTTCAAGGTATTTCGTCGAGCCAACTCATTTTGAAATAATGTAATCCAAAACGGATTTTTGTTTAAAACGGGTTGTAACAATGTGCACTCACGAATGGAAAATATCGATGTTGTTGTCTAAGGAATAAAACAATTTATAATTCTACTCTCAAAAGGAACAGTTATTATCATTATTAAAAAAAAGAGACACTTTGTGTAATACAGTCACAATTTTTGCCTAAAAAGCTTATTTTCAAAGTATGCGGTGTTGTAGCCTTCAGGACGTAATCAATGTCTTTAGCCAGCAAAGTTCAAATGAGCGAAAACGTGAAAGGTTTTCCGGTGAATTATTGAGATTTCCTGATGGATTTTAAAGATAAGGGAAAAAAGTAGAATCTTCGTCAGTTTTTAAGATATTGACTTTTATTTTCACGTTTTGTGCATAGGAAAAAAAGTTTATTTTTGAATTGGAAAAAAAAATGTTTAAATCAAATTTTCGTCTTACATTCAATGAGATATAAGACAAAATCCGAAGGCAACGCGGTCATAGCGCAGTCGGTTATGCGTAAGACACGTAATCATGGGGACCTGGGATGGGGACTTGGGTTCGATCCCCGGCATTTGTCTCCCACGAATTGGTAAATAATCGTAAACCTAAGAGGAACTAACAGCTTGAGGCACGGAATTATGTTGGTACTGACTTGAGAAAAAACAGGAATTCAGCCGCCGCAATATGACTGAAATATTGTTGAAAGTAGCATTTAAGCCTTTTTCAATCAACCAATTAAAACACTAATCACACACTAGCATCATCATAATAAATAATCAATTAGAAACATTAAATTAATTTATTATCATACTTTCTCTGCAGTTTGGACAGGCTAGACCACACTGTTGGCCATAAAGGTCCAAAGGACAGGCTTTGCACGTGTTATTATATCTCGTGCACTGGTTATATAGGCAAGTATTACTGCTGCAATTCATTTCACAACTTTCACCTCGCTTTCCAGTGGGACACTCTGTTGAAAAGAGAAGTAGACAAACAATTGATGAGCAAATAATAAAGTAACATGATAAGCTAATAAAAGAATGTTTGTTTTTAAAATAGATTAATGAATACACAAATGATAAATATATAAGAAATAAAGGCCATAAATGTCCAAAACCGCACACTTATCTGAACTAAATGTAGGCAATTAAAGCAGAAATAATATTGCCGAATGACTTGAAGAAATCCACTTATGTATTTCTGTGAGACAGTTGGTGTGAAAACTTAACGAAAAAGACGCTCCCATCGTTTTAATAACTATTTTGCAAGGTACGAAGCATATGGTCCTTTTGATATGTCTCCGGAAGATAATTAAACGAGTCATCGAAAAACAGATAAAAACGAGGCTCTGTAGAGTATAGATAGGCTTTACCGTATTAGTTATCTTTGTTATTTGATGTGTTTTTGTATTTCAATGGCACGAATTTGAAACTGTATCTATAAATGACATAATATTTTGCAGAGAATTGATAAAACTTTGAACGTCATCAATACAAAATAATAGTCATGTGCAAGATTACATCATTACATGCATTGTGTGACGTCATTTTCGCTGCAACGGAAAGATGTTATCATATGAAACGAAGCCTTTGTTTCAGACAAAACCTGTAGAGATAAATTAAGCCGAACAATATGCCACATAGAGTCTGGTAATTGGACTGTCTTAGCAGTGGGACATAGTAAATCTTGTATTAAGCAACCACTAATGGGACAACAACTTAACTGTGATCGTTTAAGAGAACACTTTTTCTTGTGAAATAAATGAAGGATTTTTTTCGATTGCATTGATAAAGTTTTACAGATGAGTGCCAACAACATTGGATTTAGGGGTGATATGGTTTACGCAGGTGCGGTCACTTCTTTACGCGAGGGGATTACGGTCGCTCAATGGAAGTTGTCCCTTAATAGAAGTGGTTGTTCGAGAAAGGTTTACTGAATATCTAAATATCTTGTTAATAGTTATGATACAACTGAATACTGCATTAGCTACAAAATACCAGATAAGTTAATTGAATATTAACGTTTTATCAAGGCAATGCATAGAAAAGCCTCATGGACTGGTGATTTATCCAGTCATTGCCTAAATTAGTGGGACCACGACAAATGTTCCAATAGTAACAAGAGATATTATTTAATAAGATGTTATTGCTAAAATCATTAGAATAATAGATCATTTCTGAAGAAATCGAACAATGAGTTAGATACAATGAAACTTTGTAGTAGACATCAAAGCACAATTATTTCGCGTACAAATGATGGGATTAATGCACTGCAATGACTAGAAAATGCTTCAAGTAAACACAAAATTTCAAGAAGTATGAGTAAGCAAACATTACACATAAAACAACAGAAACTAAATGACTACAGATGAGAACGTCAACTTCAGTATTTTTGACAATACATATCAAATGTTAAAAAGATGTAAAGATAACTAAAGTTGAGCGCTGGGTAATGTTTCTTTTTGGTACCATAGAAATGGCGTTATCTACCAAATTACGTTTTGTGTTTCGCTTAATATCATAATTCGTTGAATTTGAAATCTTCTCATTTTATTGCAGAAAATAAACTTATGTTAAAAAAAAAGAAAAAAAATCGAATTGCGTTCATGAAAAAACAAAAAAAACAATAAAAATTATTAAGCTCGTTATCCGATAGGCAATGGCATTTACCAAGGCCTTGTTTTTCGCCTGGCTTAGATGGCTAATTTAAAGAACTTGATTTGAATGACATCTATTTGAGTGGTTCGTGTAAAACTGTAGTAAATGTCTATACAATTATAGGCAGTTACTATTGTGATTCATTAGTCACTCTACATCTTACCTGCTGCAGGACAGTTAGTCCCAGGCGTTGCTGAGCGACAGTCATCACATAGGCCATCGATCCTGTTGCACGTTCCATCTACGCACGTTGAGTTCACCAAACACTGGAATTGACACTGGTCTCCATAGTAACCAACGTTACAACCGGTTTCGCACGTGCCGTTTGTGTTACAAACTCCACCAGCGCAGTTTGTGTTGCAAGCTTCCTCGCAGTTATCACCATGGTATTGGTTGTTCTGACAGCCGTATAAACATCTTGCAGTGTTCTTATCGCACGCTTTTAGATTGCACGTTGCACTGCAATTCAGTTCACATGACCCACCCCAGAATCCGTCGGTACATCCTTGCCTACAGTTGTTGGCCACAGTAACGCAATCCTTGTTTTTACATCTATTGTCGCATTCTCTCGAACACGTGTTGCCATACCAACCAATCACACACGGTGTACACGTGCCGTCCTCGATGCCACAAGATTCTAGGTCACAGTATTCGCTACATACCCTCGAACAGTTTCTAGACCAATATCCTTCGATGCATCTCCCGGAATCGCATTCTCCTGAAACTTTGTTACAAGTGATGTTAGCGCCTGTTCCGCAATATCTTGAGCAATTGAAACTACAATCTGCATCTCCGTATTTCCCGACCTTACAAGAGAGGCACTCCCCAGCATCTCTTGTACAATTCTGACATCCAGTGTGTTTACACGGTGTCATACAACTTGGGGTATAATAGCCATCATTACAACCGAAGATACATTGGCCGTCGCTCTGGAAACACTGATTGTTTTTGCAGTTAGGACATAAAGAGGTGCATTTTGGACTCCAATAACCGTCGTTGCAAGCGTCGCAATCGCCTGAATATCGATCGCAAATTCCTCCAGAGCACTGTGCTGGGCATGTCTGATTGCAGTACAACCCCCAATTACTCACAGGACAATCTGTAATCAAATAAGTTGAAATATTTATTTGAATTAAGGTAAGGTAAGACGATTGAAAACAACTCAATAAAAATACACTTAAATATTTTTTTCAATAGAGTTACTAGCATAGGAATTTTGAAAAATCAAAAGGGTGCTGAAGTGCCAATATCAACGTTTAAGTTTTCATTTTTCTTTCATTCAGCTTCCTTTCGGATAGATACAGTACCATTAACCTTTTAAACAAAAATGCGATCTCGCTTAAGAAACAATTGGTATTCAGAATTCTTGTACAAGAGGCACAGAAAAGCTTCAACATATGTTTAAAATCAACGGGAAAATAAAAATGCTCCACAAAGACAAAACAAGTAAAGCCTTGACTTAAAAATGCCTTTCTACATTAAGCTGCGCGGAAGCGAACATTTATTAAAAGCATTAAAACAACACTGCCACACTATTCAACGCAATGCAACGCTTTCTAAAGTCAGTCGGTTGCAAGACAATAAATATATTCATCATTTATAATAGTACGACAATTGTTTTAATAATAAGTAGAATAAGTTAATAAAAATTTGCACATAATGTCTGTTGATTGCTTGTTCTATGAAATTTTCAAAACATAATTCATAGCTTTAAATGAAACCTACTTCCAATAACCACTTTCATAAACAATGAAACGGACTTTAAAAAGTAAATTGTATAATGACAACGCCAAAGCCGTTACTAACGATGATTTAATGAACCTATGGCTATTTCAAAAGTATAATTTGATGAAGTAATGAGTGAATGTATATAAATAAAAGACTGTTGAATAATCATTAATTATAGAAAATAGATACATCTATCCTTGAAAGAGATTGTTTAAAACTATATCCTTGTTCTGTATATTCTTGTACCTGCGGTTCTGCACAATGGAGCAGGGTTCGTTGAATTACATGCAGCACACGTTCCAAGATCTCGGTCACATGTCCCAATGTTACACGTGGTCAGACATTCGGACTGACACTTGGCGCCGAACCATCCATCTATGCACCCTTGTATACAGTTTCCATCTCTATCACAGTTCTGATTAATACAAGTGCTTGGGCATTTAAAACGACACTGCGGTCCGTACCAAGTGAAATCGCAGTCATCCATGTCACAAACACCAGTGATAATATTACATGGTCTGTCCCCATTTGAGTTAACTCCACAGTGTTCATAGCACTCAACTGAGCAGCTTTGGAGATAGTAACCATCTTCACATCTATTGACGGCACATGATGCGTTGAAACGGTCACATGTCTTTGGCTCGGAATCACAAAACTCGCTACATGTTTCATTGCAGTTAAATCCATGCCGTCCTGGCTTACACGAGGTACAAAGACCATCGCCGCCGCAGGTCTGACACCCATCATAAACACACTTAGTAGTACATGTGGGCCCATAGTACTCATCCTTGCATGGAGAGCATACTCCGCTTGATTGATCACAGGAAATATTGCTACACTCTCCACATGTATTGGTGCAATTGATTCCCCAGAAGCCATCATTGCAGGAAGAGCATGCTCCGCCATATCTCGCACATATACCATCTTTGCAATTTGTTGGACAAGTATCATTGCAGAAAAGTCCTGCCCTGAACGGTGCGCAGTCTGAAATAGAATAAAGAAATTAAATATGATTAGTAGCGATATGTTTTACAACTCGTTACATTAAACAATCAAGTTTAAGATTTATTGCAAAAAGAAGATTGTGGACCAAGAGTCCAATCATTAACTTGACCGTTTCCTTCAAAACATCTACTTATATTAAGAATAAACAATTTAATGTGAAGAAGAATACAGAGCTATTAGTAGGTAAGGTATAAAATGAATTACAGAGAAATATTTTATTCCCTTTTCCGTTATTAACATATCTAGATGTCCGCTGCTTTCCGTCAATTATTAGTGATACTAGAAAGCCTCATGCAATTATTTCGTATTCCTAATTAGATATATTTAAATTGACATCAGGTAAGTGTTACAATACCACGCCACCGTTACATTATCACAGTGATTAGACTAGTTCTAGTGAAACAGACAACGACTACCTCTTTATCCCATTTTGTCAGACACAAAAGTCCGAAACATATAATATGCAATTGACAAATCGCTGGCCCCGCCTACTGACTCATTTGGCCTAGCCCATTGACTCCAAAAGGAAGTTCCGCTTCGATTTTTTACGGCGTTATTTTGCAAAATTTATGGCCAGTAGCATGTTAAAAATAAGCAGAATGGTTTGGTCGACGACCCAAACATCATAACTTCAGCTTGAATAAGCCTTAAGCTACGACGTTCAAGTCGCCGAACCAACAAATATGATTCACCAAAATGGCCAAAATTGGAGTTCAAACTGAGATTCCAGCCTAAATGAATGATTTCATTGGCCGACTGATAACTTTATTGGTAGCCACGATTTGTCGAGGATTTTAAAAATAGTCAAAACTATTACCTAAATCATTCTGTTGAAAATGTAATATTAGTTTGTGCAATTCAAAACGAACATCTGTGATTAGTGAATCGTTTAGTTACCTGAATCACAAACGGTTATTTTCATCATATCGATTTTTTTTAAATAAAATCATTAGACAGTTTCTTAAACCAGCCATTTGTCGGATCGGATTGTACACAAATAATAAATAAACCAATTAAGTTATTCCCTTCGACCTGAATAGAACTCTAAACTTTGATATTGATCGACAATTAAGTGAAGAATTCTTCCTGTTTTGAGACTATAACATCACATCTATAGTTTATTCAATCTGTAGTTACGCCGTGTAATTGGCCAACCAAAAATGTAACCTTTTCTAACATGATACTGACCACAACTTTTGCGAATAATGCCGTTTTACATCGAAGTCCAACTACTTGCCAGGGAAGATCGAACATGAACGGCGATCTATCAATTCACTTAATACATATATTTCGATATAGAGCTCTTTGCTAAGCCAAACATTTGTTTAAAAATAGTATTTTATTTCAATAGCGTGTAATCCATCGAAACATTGCTTTATTTCTCAAGCCAATGCATCTACAAGAATCAAGTCAATCCACTTGCTTCTTATCTTATCCTGGCGAACTACATGCAGGTATCTTTTGCTCATTAACAAAATCGTTGCTTGAAAAATAAAAACACATTCGCTAGCAGCATTCTTACAAAGTTTACATACACTTTCTTTCCAACCAAAACTATGAATGATTATGAACTATTCCATGTTAAACATATCTTTATATATATAAGATGCAATTGTAGAATATAAGTCAACGAAAAAAAGGTCCCCTCCAAATGAATTCACATTTGCATCCAAAAATTAATTAAAAACGCACAGAAAAAAGCAACAAACAGCTGCCAAATCTATTTCACTTAGTATATTTTCTATGTACAAAACAATGAAGCACCGTTTCGTAATTCAAGCAACTTCTCGTATTACCAAGTAATGCATGCACAACCCAATACATTTGATAAACGGTGGTGCGAATGAGGTTTTTGTAACCTTCGTATCGTGTTGATAAGAAGAATGAGGCTTTGCATCTAATTTTCTTGATAAGAAGAATAATTGAAAAGATCGACGTCTATATTCGTTTCGCACAAGATGAGTTTTTTGTTGTTGTTTTCAGGAATTTTAAAAAATTATCAAGGGTAATATATCTCGTTTGATTGTTTAATTACCACATGTTGACTGATCTAACAGAACTGTTACAAGGTATATTTTATAAAAAAAAATATTGTTTAGCCTCATTCACCCACATAAAAGACACTTCGTTACACTTAAAATCCTAATGTCATAATTTTCATCATCTACCAGTGAAATACCTTCATCGGGACAGAGTATATTATTTCCAGAAAAGCAAGCTTCGCAGTATCCAAGAAAGCGGTCACATTTCCCATCCGTGCAAGTGACGTCACATTTGATGTCACAGGAAGGCCCGTACCATCCGCCTCTGCATCCAATGACACAATATCCAGTCTTATTGCACAGCTTCAATTGACCTTCGCATTTCTCACTGCATTCACTTTCACAGTTAGGACCAAACCATCCGTCTTTACATCCGTCTATGCAGTTCCCAGATTTATAGTCACAATACACTTTTTCATCACTTTCCCTGATTACACAATTCCTGGGACAAATTGTGTTACAATTATTTCCATAATACCCGGGTACACAAGCGCGCTCAGAACAACTACCATTCCCTTGCTCGCAGTAAACTTTCCCATCACTTGAAGCCAGACAATTTAAACTACAGGTACTATTACAATTTTGTTCATAAAATGTAGCTTTACACGAAGTACACTGGCCTGAAGATCGGTTGCATGTTTCACAACCTTCATGTAAACAGGTCGACTGACAGTTTTCACCATAAAACCCGGGATTACATTCACCATCGCATGCTCCGGTAAACTGGTTACAGTTGATAGTCGAACAATTTCCACATTGCTGTCCGCAAAAAGATCCATATTTTCCCGCTACGCAATCCGAGCAGACAGCATTGGAACGATCACAACCAGATCTGCAACTAATTGAACATGTTTCGTTGCAGTATAAACCATGAAGTCCGGATAGGCAATCTGAAAAGGGAATGGGAAAATGTTCTTTTTTGTATAGAACGACCATTGAATGAAATATTTGGAAACTTAAACACTTGACAATTATCAATATGATTTACATCTTAGATAAAACAGATTACACTTTTCTACCAATAATGCGAATAGGGACGAAAATCAAAACTGCTTGAAATGAATTTTGCATATATTTGTTTGTTTGAATGGGGTTTTACGCCGCTTCAACAATCTTTCAGTTATATCGCGGCGGCTGGAGCACCTAACAATGGAATCCTGGTATTTCTCACACCAGTACTACCATTACATCCTTTCCTAGCCTCCAGCTGCTATCCCACATAGGTCTACGATTATCGACCCATTGGTGAGAGACAAATTGTCGGAAAGGATGAGTGCCGCCGTCGGGGATCGAACCCGGGACCTCTAGATTGACAGTCCGACGCGCTACCAACTGCGCTATGACGGCGGCTCTGAATTTTGCATATATACTTGCAAATATATTTCTTCAGAATGTGTTCGTTTCCGGTGCAACTTTTATTTGGTTATATTTCCAGGATTGTGGAGCCTTACTACACTCAATGATTTTTTTCATTGTAAATGAAAACACTAAATTCAATAAGTTCACCATCTTCTTATACAACTTAGGCAGGCAACCGGATATAGTAGAATCGAATTACGAGAAAATATCAGAGAAAATCTGTATTATTTATCGGAAACAAAAAAAAAAGAATAAATAAATTAAATGAAACAGGAAAAAGAGTGTTTTGGATATACGAATATTGAAATCGGGGAGAATAATTACTTGAACAATTGCTTTTTGTGTCCTTTCATTATCTTTAATTATTCTGCTTATTTATTCTAGCGATGATTTCTGTTTAAACAGTATGCAGAAAAAAACCAAGCAAAAGCTAGTACCTGCCGTCCTACACAATGCCGATTGTGAAGTGGGTGGATTATTACACTCGGAACAATTTCCATCTACTCGGTCACATGTTCCATCATTACATGTCGAAAGGCATAGGTTGGTGCAGTTAAAACCATAGGTTTTTGGTAAGCAACCTAAAGAAGCGTCGCACCGCCCATCACGCTCACATATGTTGCCAACACAATTGTTGCTGCAAGTTGTGTTGCAGTACGGACCAAAATACCCAGGTTTACAACCGATTAAGCAAACGCCCGTCAGGAAGTTACATATTCCAAGGCTACCATTTCCAGGCAAACAATTCCCATTGCATTCAGATGTACAGTTTGCATTGAAATAACCGTCTTTACACTGCATGGCTATGCAGTTGCTATTTTCCTTGTCACAGATATCTCCAGAAGCTACGTCTCCACAAGCGTCACTACATGATTTTTCGCAACTCTCTCCCCAAAGGTTTTCTTTGCAAAATATACATTCTCCTGTTTGACGGACACATGTTTTACATCCGTTATGAAGACAGTTTAATGTACAACTTGGAGAATAAAATTCATCTTTGCAATCAGACAAACAAGTTCCATTTGATTGTAAGCACGCGTTAGATTTACAATTTCCACAATTCCTATCACATTCGCCACCCCATGTCCCTTTTATACATGTTCTGCATTCTTTCGAATATCTGTCACAGCTATCGACACAGTTTTCTGGGCATGTGAAGTTACAAAACAGACCAAACACAAAGTTGCCGTTCTCGTTTTGTCGACACTCTGAAATCCAACGCAAACTCATGTGGGATCATACTTATTTGCCGTATAAATACGAATAAATGCTGATTGGTATGTCACCAATATTTATATTGTTCTATAGCATTTATTATACTAATTTATTTGATTACATATGTTTTTAATTTTCTGGGAAGAACCAGCTTTTAATTAATACAAGGAAAAGTGATTTTGAATAAATCGTGATTAATATAAAGAAATGAGCGTTTCCAAAAAAAAAAGAAATTTTATAAAAACTTTTGCCCCTTTGTGCTTACTTTAAATTAATGAAAATGCAGCTTAGTTTATCTTTGTATTGTATACATATTTGTACTATGATACCTGCACAATGCAAGGATAGTTATTGCTTAATTGTGGGGTCTGCAATAATTAGTGGGTAATATATAACAGAAAAAATAGAGCTTTCGAGTGCTTGAAATATTCAATCTAAATCAGTTTATTTATTTTAAAGTGTGTGACCCAATCATAGGATCAAATGACATTAGTGATTGACAAATAAAATAGGAAAAAAACACAAACCTGCTGAACGACATAGTGCCGTTTGGTTAGCTGGAGGTCTTTTGCATTCTTCACAAATACCTTCGTCGCGATCGCACCGACCATCGTTGCAGGTAGCGCTGCAATTTGTCGTGCAATTAAATCCGAAATAACCCGTTTTGCAACCAGTTGTTCTACTACATTCCCCGTTCCTTCCACAGGACAGTGGATCGGCACAAGTTTGGCTGCAAGTATTCTGGCATTGATCACCATAAAAACCACCTTTACATCCATGGGAACATATTCCATCCTCAAACCTGCATGCTTGTTCTCCATTGTTTATTCCACAGTTAGAATTACAAGGTGAATTACAGTCTGCGTCATAAAATCCTGGTGAACAGGCACCGATTCTACACTCACTCGTTTCTTTGTCACAATAAATAAGACTATCATTTGACGGCTGACAGGAAAAACTGCAGTTAGTCTCACAATTATCACCCCAGAATGTTGCTTTGCAAGTTAAACAATCACCTGAAGTTCTATTGCATGCTCTACAACCTTGATAAATGCAAGGTTCATTACAAAACACGGTGTAATATCCGTCAAGACATTCTGACAAACATATCCCTGAGTATTGTTCACAAGATATATCTAAACAGTTACCACATGTTAAGTTACAATAGGGGCCATGCCATCCGGGTTTACAACCAAGGCAAACATTGCTATAACGGTCGCATTTGCTCACACAATTATCAGGGCAAGTTTCTTCACAAGTTAATCCACTTTGTCCTAAAGGGCAATCTGCAAAATTCGTTGTTCATTCGTTTAGATTAAAGATAAGAAAGTGTGCATCTTTGATTATAATTCAAATGATTTTGAGAAAAGAAATTTATATTTTTGACATGTATACATCTATGATCGCGTAAATTTGTTTCTTGGATTTTAAACGTAAATTAGTTAAAAATCCTTTTTATTTTCATCTTTTCACCGAAACATGTTTTGATAGAGTGCTTTACAGCGTTAACAACATACTAATAATCAAGGAAGCACGCTAAAGCTAAGCAGACAAAGACTTGGCAGAACCAGATTATTATGTACGAAATGTAACAAGACATGTTCTTAAAGCGAACAAAAGCAAATACAATGCATGTGCATTAGAGCAGACGAATTCAATTAAAACTAAGAAAACATTGAAGTGCAGAATACTGAATACCTTTTTAATCCCTCAAGTAACATAAAAGAAGAAGAAGAAATAACTGTTCCTTAAAGTCAAAACCCTGAAAGATACTGCCTTAAAGTATTTGATCGTTGTAAGGAAGCATATCATGGTATCTAAAACTCGAGTGACGGATCGCTGGCCCCGCCCACAGACTCGGACAGTAGTGCCACTGCGATATCAAACTGCAATTTTGCAAATTTTAAAATTAGTAAAATGTATCAAAATCATCAAATGGTTTGTTTACGACCTTAACGCCGTAAATACGGCTATGAAAAATCTTTAGTTGCGGCCTTTAAGTTGGCAAATTAACAAACATGCTTCATATGAATTGCGACCAATGTTAGAGTTTAAAATTCGATTTCGATCTAAGTTCATTATTTTGTTGTAGATTGGTTCTTTGATTGTCAACTGCGATCTGTCATTAAATCTGCAATTTGTGTTTGTGTAGAAAAGCAATGTTTTGGTAATGTTCTAGTGCTCCTATTGAATCAGTATATATATATTTTATTGGGTAGGTAAGATCTTCAATCATAAACAAGAGGGCCATGATGGCCCTGGATCGCTCACCTGAGATAGATATTGCAAAGATGTATGTATTGGCAAAACTTTAACTTTTTCCAAATGTTCTTGTTTTGCCTAATTGTTTTCAAATTATTCAATTAGACTTCCTTCTATGATCTCTCGTAATGTCTAAACTTTAATCGGGCACAGTGGAAAACAACCTTTCTTAGAATTACGTCAATATTTTGTCAGCAAAATTTTCGCGAAAACAACAAAGGTGCTCACAACATAATATAGATATCAAGTATTTTAGTAGCTAACAGTAAGGCAATGCTACATTCACATGTGAAAGTTCTAGGCCTAACAGTTTAGGAGAAGACGATTTTTAAAGAATTCCTGCCGTTTGCCATAGCAACCGAAGTTATCGGCCAATTACAATTCCTTGAACGATTTTGGAAGGCCAATACCCAAGAATCATTTCTTTAAGATTTCATTGAAAGATTAGGGTAAGTTTAGGAGGAGATGATTTGTTAAAGAATTCTTTTTTTCTTTCTATCTTTGTAAAATCCAAATACCCACAATATTGGGCTTAAATAAATCACAACAGTATAAACTAAAGTACGTTGTAGAGGACTATGAGGCGATGCTACATACACAATTTAAAAGCCATAGGCCTTACAGTTTAGAAAGAATTTCGGACAAATTCAGATGGCTTATTCTTTTGTGTAGTGTCATAGTTGTAAATATTATAAATCCGTTGATTTCCGGCACAAATAACTTATAGTAATTTATTTCATATATTAATTCATCAAAGTGATAATTAACTGTTTTTACTGAGTGTTAAACTGTAACTATATTTTTACCGTTCTTGTAAGTGTGTAAGATGGCTGGTGCTAAAAATACTTGTAAAAATCTTGCCAAATTTGAGGTACGTTATATTTCATATGGTCTAGACACCAGGCAGTTTCAAACTCAATTTGATAACTAATACACGATAATATAATCACAATTACTCGCTACAATTGGTCACCATAACCTGAAGTATTTTGTAGAGTACCATAATATGATGCTACATACACAATTTAAAAACTCTAGGCTTTACAGATAAGGTGGAGAAGATTTTTTAAAGAATTCCTTGAAAATTCCTCCCGGGAATTAACAATATTTTATTCCTTGAAGTACCATGGAAGGCCATTACTCAAGGATCATTTCTGTAAATTGAAATCGGACGGGTAGTTTAGGAGGAGATGATTTCTTAAGATTTGTTCACAAACGGACAGACGGACAGACGACGATTAACCACTGACCACAATAGCTCACCAGAGCACTTCGTGTTCAGGTGAGCTAAAAAGGAAAGAAGAAAATAAGGCTTTTAACTTCAGGATACATAAGACAATGCAAATGAAATGAACATCTTTGTATTTTAAAACCCTGTTCAATGGCTATTTTTCAGAAATTTGGTCTCTTAAACAAATGATAAGCTATAGAAGATTTTTTCTTCAGCAAAAAGAACTAAAACCAAATACCTGCAGTTCGGCAGAGAGATGTCCTCGTTTCAGGTGGTTCTTTGAAGCATTCACTACAAACCCCTGTTGTTCTATTACATGTATTGTCATTGCAAGTGTTATCAACCGAACAAGTCTCCAAGCACATAAGACCATATCGAAAATTAACGCATCCATTAGTACAGGTTCCCTGTCGATCGCATGTTCCTGACACACATGTGTTGCTACACGGAAGCTCACATTGATCGCCATAAAATTTTGTAACGCATCCAAGCGAGCAGTGCCCATTTTCGTATTGACATACGGATATATTATTATTGTTTGGGAAACAGTTGTTATTACATGGGAGAGTGCACTGGAATCCCCAATTTCCAGGCATACAACTTTCTGCATTACAGATTCCTGATCCCTTTGTACAGGACCGTACGCCGTTTTCATCCTGTGAGCAACGCTGGCTGCACGTAAAATCGCAGTTCTGGCCCCATTGACCTGGTTTGCAATCGAAACATTCTCCTGTGCTCTGACTGCAGTTGTAACATCCATCGTGGAGGCAGGTCATATTGCAATAAGCTCCATACCAGCCGGGTTGACAAGGTGATTCACAAAGCCCAGTGTCCTGGTTACATCTCCCATTCGAGCAATTACCACAACGTAGATTGCACGTGTCGCCATGGTATCCTGAATTACATTCTACACATTTTTTCGTGTACCGGTCACAAGCGTCAACACATGTGGATGAACAAGTTTGATTGCAGTAGTCTCCCCATTTACCAATAACGCAACCTGTAATGAAGAATATGTTATTTTTAATAAATGCACATTGGCCATTTAGTAATCAATGATAGACAACGTTCTTAGATAGAGGCATAGTTATGAAACGGAAACACCTACCAATTTCGCTCTCAAATGACATTTCCAAAGTAATTATTGTTCTTTTACTCCAAAAACATATATCCTTTGTTAAAAATAAATCGTCCTTGGGTTGGATACAAATGATGTTCTTGTATTACAATCAATATAATAAAGAATATAATACGGTCAATTTAAACAAGTATAAGAAAATATGAAAATGATAAATGAAATGGTGGAAAACCAGAAGTGGAAATACAGGCAAGAGAGAAAACGCATGCAATATCACCATAAATCAAAAAAGTATATTAAACACAAAACCTTTTCCAAAGTGTTAAGTAAACCATACCCTTATAAAAATATGAATTAAGTTACATTAAAGAATTATGAAATTCTGTGCAAGTTTTCTGTTAGAGCGCATGAGTCAAATATTTTGATAAAAGTGTAATAACTTGAAATTATCAATATTCATTTAAGAGATGAAGAGAATTTTTTTGTTTTCATGGTGGTAAAGACACTGTATGAATACGCGAAGCGGATTCATACATAAGTGTGATTAGGTTTTTCGGTTAATACCTCCATGAAAAAAAAATCTCTTCATTTCTTATAATTTAATAGCATCGAGCGAAAAAAACATAAACTGTACACATTTTGAAACTTTTTTGTATAGGACTAATTTGTGCGGAAGCACAAAAAATAGCTAGGTGCTCAAAATTTTGTTCGTGGAGTTTTGAATAAGTTCAGAACGCCCGTTTTTGATAGAGGAAACTAAAAATTAATTTATTTACAACACAAACAATATAAATTAATTTGCAGCCATTGGAAGAACCAACTATCTAGAGTGAAAACCATCACGTGGCGTAGAAGTATAGTTTGTTGATTATTTACAACACAAACAATATATATTAAATTTCAACCATTGGAAGAACCAACTATCTAGAGTGAAAACCATCACGTGGCGTAGAAGTATAGTTTGTTGGTGTGTTAGACAAAATACTTTGAAAGATTTACACTCTTATCTTGTTCCTGACATGGAAAAACGGAATATGTATTGTTCTTTAGTCGTAATATATTTAGAAAGTAATTCATATTAACGGATAGAGGTTTTCCCACATTCTCGTAATATTGAACAATGCCAAATTAATACTAAGTAAAAATAACCTTTATGAAATCAAATGACAAAGTAATAAGTCTAAGCAAGCTCAGCCTTTTAAGTTTTAAAATACCATCTGTCAATTCAATAACTTAATTCATCTATGTCTATGCTTTTATTACATGTATCAAATAGTTTTTTGCTATACAAATTGTTCGCCTGTATAACTATCAAATTTCCTTTAACTTTGTTCAGCGAGCATTGTTTCATTACGACACACTCTATTTATATTAAATTCAATCATCCATCATACAACCAGGGCCTTTATTGATCAATCCCCTAGACAAACATGAATGCATATACTAATTTGGCATTGGCAATGCATACATTGTTTAGACATACAATATCGTATTATGTTAATATTATTACCATTTACTCTACAATAGTATGATGGTCGTCCGGTTTGCGCACCACTCCTACATTCTGGGCAATGACCTGTTAGTCTGTCACATGAACCGTCAACACACGTAGAAAGGCATGCTTCGTCACATTTGGGCTGATAAATACCAATGGTACAATTGTTGTCACATTCCCCTGTAACATCACTGCATCCTCCACCAATACAGTTTGGGCTACATTGTTGAAGACAAGTTGCACCATAATAGCCGAAAATGCAACCTTGTTGACAGTTAAATGCTTGATTCTTGCAGTCAGAAAATCGACAGTTTGTGCTACACTTGTCAACGCAATAAAGCCCATAGTACCCTATGTCGCAACCATCTTTGCAGACACCCGAGCCAATATCACACTCGTTTATGTCCTCACTGTTGTTTTTACAGTTAACACCACAAACTAGATCACATGTTTGTGAGAAAAAACCCGGCTGGCATTCTTGAACTTTACATTCCCCACTATCCTTCTCACAGACAGCCGTACCATTTTCGTCAAGCTTACAATTACCACATTCCTTTTCACACAATTCTCCATGTTTGCCCTTTTCGCATTCAATACAGACGCCTTCGGACTTCGTACACTCCACACAATTGTCCCCTTGACATCTCATATCACAACGGTCTCCATAAAAACCTCGTTTGCAGATTGAGCAATGGGCATCATACCTGTTACAGTTCGTTGAACATCCATCTGAGCAATCAAGGTTGCATTCTTGCCCATATTTACCGGGTATGCATTCTGTAAAGCAAGAAATGTTAAAGCCGTTCAGTCTCTAGCCATCACCTCAGAACATTAATGAACAGATACTCCCAAACCGAAATATATAGAAATATCATTGGCAATTATTGATAAAACGAGTCATATAAATATGGCCCTGATTGATAAGCAGATATTCCCAAACCGAAATATAAAGAAATATATTTTTCAATTATTAATAAAACGAGTCATATAAGTATGATTTAAGTAACAAAAGGGCCATTTGCCCTGGTGCGCTCACCCGAGATAAAGACTCTTTTCCTTTCAATAGTCACATTTAATGTTAATACTAGGATTATAATACAAGTGGGCATAACCATATTATATACACATAATGGCTTTGTACCTGGGGATCCAAAAATCAAAATTTTAGCAATGGTCATTTATGGCTATTGTGAAAGAGGACCACCTAAAGAACATTTCTGCCATATTTGGTTTAAAGTGGCCCTATGGTTTGGGAAGAGATGTTGTTTAAAATCCTGCTTGTTTCTAGAAAGGCCACAGCCCCTGGGGTCCAGACGGTATGGTGTCAATAATTTAGCCTCTAGGGGGCTACCTATGGAACATTTCTTCCAAATTTGGTTCAAATCGGCACGATGCTATATGAGGAGATAACGTTGAAAAATCCCTCTTTCTATCATATAACCGATGATGATTTTAGCTATTAGAATATACTGATGCATGCAAAATATGCGACATATCAAGGCTCTATGTCTTCTGGGTCAGGAGAAGAAAGTTTTGAAAGACCTTTCTTGAATTTCACTATTGGTGTCATGGCAACCGGATTTTTCAACTGATTTCTATCTTTTAGCTATCATTAAAGAACGAACATTTCTGTCACATTTGGTTCGAATTGGCCCGTTAGTTTAGGAGGAGATGTAATTTAAAAATCATTTTTTATATCTAGATCCCCCTATGGGGGCTCCGCCCCCTGGGGCCCCGAGGGTAATGATTTTAGCTATTTTGGAAGAAGACAATATACTGATGTTTCATGAAGACTATCAAGGCTCTAGGCCTTCTGGGTCAGGAGTAGAATAGTTCAAAGCTTTTTTTTCTTAATTTTACTTTTTTTGCAAATAGCAACAGAGGTTTTCAACGGATTTAAATTACTTGAGCTATTTGTCAATGGGGCCACCTAAGACACATTTCTGCAAATTTGGTTCAAATTAGCCCAGTACTTTTGGAGGAGATGTTGATTAAAAATCCTTCTTTGTTTCTATAAAGAAATACCACCGTCACACTGCCCCTGGGGACCCGAGGGTCATGATTCTTGATATAGGTCAATTTACTGATGTTTCATGCAAATACTTTCCAGGACTTCCGAATCAGAGGGAGAAGATTTGTAATTTTTTTTTTAATTTCCATGGTAACCAGCTTTTTCAACGGATTTAAATTATTTTAACTATTTTTAATGGGGGCATCTAAGGAACATTTCTGCCAAACTTGGTTGAAATTGGCCAAGTGGTTTAGGATGAGATGTTTGAAGAATTTGTTAACGGATGACTAACAACTGGAGGCCGAGGGACGATAAAGATGATCAAAATAGCTCACAGGAGCACTTTGTGCTCAGTTGAGCAACCAAAATGTAACAGAAAAGAGACCCGTTGAAATATATCAATTCACTTATCTCAAACATGCCAGAATTAAATATACGTCGTATAAAACAGAATGGCAGAACATCTTTTTCAAATATTCCTGATCACATAAGAACTTGATTAATATCGCCGCAAAGATTGTCGTGTCAACATTTGATCTTTAAGAATTATTAGGTTTTAAAACATCCAATAGGGGTTTTCAGTGGCAAAAATGTTGATGTTAGGTGTAATGGAGTACTGTAAAATATATTTGAAAGGTACTTCAAAGGCTAACATCATCTTTAATAAAACGTGTTTGCCCCCGTAACAACCTTTTCTTGGAAATATGACCTTGAACAGGGACCTTGACCTTGATGGATGACTTAACCTTACAATGATTTGATGCCAATCAATGCAGGGAATCAATCTCTCAATCATGAGCTTTTTGATTTGTATTTTATCAACAGAAAAATTGTACGTTTTTGCGTTAGCATTTTGCGTTAAGTTGACCTGTATAATTGAGTTTACTTTGACGGATGACCTTGACCTTAAAACGAACTGATGCATAACAATACATGGAATCTGTGTCCACGTATAAGCCATCTATCTTGAATGATATTTGAATAACAGCAAACATATGTTAATGGGTTGTTTTGACCTTGATTGGTGACTTTTACCGGGACAGATGACATCATACCCAGCAATCTAAACTCCAAACTGAGTATATCTATTAATCTAAGAATTTATTAATGCGAAAGGTTTTAACTTTTTAATTGTTTTCAAATCGTAGATCAGCGATTGCTTTATTAGTTTTCGTTTTGTTTTTATTTTTTTATTAGCTAGCAAAGCGTTAGCTTTGATAGCTTAAGTTAACAGACAAAATTTGAGGTCGTCTCAAAGTTCAACGAGGGCAATCCGCCACTGGAGGCTTAACCACTAGGGCCGTTAAATGCCTACGTCATAAAAAGTAACTATTTTGTATTTTAGAAATATTGTAAACTCTGCCTGCAAGTTAGTCTCCAAGGTAATTTTCGCTCACTTGATCACATAGTGTTAAAAAAACTCTTGTCAGAGTTCTTAAAGAAGTTGCAGACGACAATTCTAATTTGTTGAAAATTCTAAAATATTTATCTCTTTATGTAGAAAACAATGTGGAAAATGAAGAAATTGCTTCTAAGCAATTTCTTCATTTTCCACATCGTTTTCAACAACTATTTTCTTAGGGGGCGTAAAAAGAATGATTGTGCACATGTGGAAATGGGTTAACTCCTTTGCTACTTTAACCTCGTGTCTTCATGATGCTTACGTTGGACAAAGAAGATTTCAAAACAATGCTTTTCTAGCTTACAGTACTTTCAGTACTTTGATTTTTTTGTCCCGTTTCAATCTAAACGCCTTTTCTATTTTACTTCATTAACTATATTTGTTTGTTTGTTTTCTGCTTTTCGCTCTATAAAAAAGTAGGGTCTAACAAATATAGACGAAATGCTTACCCGCATCAGGGCAGTTAGGGCCTGGATTGACCTTTGCACATTCTGCACACACTCCATTAACCCTGTCACATTTCTGATCATGACACAACGACTCGCATGACTTTTCGCATCTGGTTCCATAAAATTGCAATATACACTCCTCGGCACAGGTACCAGTATCTATATCACATGGTCTGGTTCCGCTGGCACTGTTCAAGCCACATCTTTCACTGCAATTTCGCGTGCAATCAGGGTACCAGTGACCCGACAAGCATGCGCCGGATTCACAATGACCCGTATTAATATCACATGATATTACATCATTCACTGGAACACAACTTAGGCTGCAATTTTGAAGGCAATAGCTTCCAAACCTCCCATCGTCACATGCAAGACATTGACCGTTTGCTTTTGAACATCGGGTGCATGTAGGACATTCAATGTTGCAAAAATCTCCATAGTAACCGTCTACACATCCAGCGCTGCATTTCCCGTCGGACTGGTTACATGCACTACCCGCTTCACATGTATCACAAGCAAATTCACATCTTGGACCGAAATACCCATTAATACAGCCTACACATTCTCCGCTGTAGCGTTCACATTTATTGTCTTTACAACGGTTACTTGAGCAGGTTGCATTACAAAATGTTCCAGTTTTTCCCGGAACGCAGTCTGAAAAGCAATGAGAATTGCAAAAATGTAATAAGCAGTATGGCATTGCTTTCTTAAGAGTTGGCGGAATGCTAGCCACTTCCACTGAGTGCCGACAAGGAAAAATGACCGAAGTATCAAATGTTCCTAGTTTGTAAAAAAATGGCCAATGACATAAAATAAAAGACACAGATAATTGGTTACATAAATGTTCTTACAACAGTTCAATTATAAATAAAGACAGATGTCGGACGTCAACATGATACTTTTGCTTTTGAGCTGGTGTTTTAATTGGTCTATTGAGTGTTTAATTGATAGCAGTGATGGCCTATATACCTGATTTATTATCAGTGTGTTGTATGAGTCTTAACGTGTCTCCTAAAATATACTTCTGGTCCTTCTTAAACAATCCTAAAATTTTACATTGAGAATCATCTGCCCATTCCTTTATTATTTTAGGATACTTGTGTATATCATTAGAGTAACCAATTAAAAGGTGAGTTGAGTTAAAGATGATATACCGTTGTTAAATTCATATCCGGGATTTTTAGTGTAAAGAAAGTTTTTAGCTTAGAAACTATTGCATATTTCCCCTATTTTCAATACATCTTTTCACAATTTTCAATGCATGTTTTCCAAATTTTCATTTAGATGACAAAAGAACTTCTATCAGCGTTTATGGATAAAATTCACTATTACAAACATTCTATTGGCCGTTTTAATTGTTATTAGCCAACCTGAGCACAATGTGCTGAAGGTTAGCTATTGTGGTCGGTAAATGTTCGGCGTCCGTCTGTCCGTCCGTAAATATTTATTTGAAATAGTCTCCCCCTAAACCATAAGGCCTGGAGCTTTGATATTTGGTAAGTATCATCACCTTTTGACCCTCTACCAAAAACATCAAAGAATTACAGTACTCTAAAACTTTGCCCTTTTCTGTGCAATCCCTGAGTTTACATAACGAAGGAAATCTTCTAGCATACAATTAGGCCTAGAATATTGATACTTGTTATGTATCATCACCATACTTCAAAGAATTACTGTACTCTGAAAATTGGCCCTTTGTTCTGCGACTTTGAATTTTCAAAGGAATGAAGACGGAAATCTTTGAAAATCTTCTTCTACCAAACCATACGGCCTAAAGCTTTTATATTTAGTATATATTAATGTCTACTGACATTCTACGAAAATACTTCAAAGAATTGCCATGCCATTATGACTAGCTCTTTTCTATAGGATCCCTGATTTGACAAAGGAATAAAGAAGGAAATCTTTGAAAATCTTCTTCTACCAAACCATAAGGTCTATAGCTTTGATATTTGTTATGTATGAATGTCGATTGACCGTCTACCCAAATACTTCAAAGAAAAACCGTTCGCTGAAAATCAGCCCTTTCTTTGCGATCCCTGAATTTACAAAGGAATAAATAAGGGAATTTTTGAAATTATTCTCCTCTTAACCATAAAACGCAGAGATTTGATATTTGATATGTATCAATGTTTATTGACCCTCTACCAAAATTCTTCAAAGAATTACCGTATTCTGCAAAATTAGCTTTTTGCTGTTTGATCCCTGATTATACAAAGTAATAAATAAGGGAATCTTTGAAAATATTCTCCTTCCAAACACAAGGAGCAGGGATTTGATATTTGATTTGTATTAATGTTTAATGACCCTCTACCAAAATTCTTCAAAGAATTACCGTATTCTGCAAAATTATCTTTTTGCTGTTTGATCCCTGATTTTACAAAGTAATGAATAAGGGAATCTTTTAAAATATTCTCCTTCCAAACATAAGGCGCAGGGATTTGATTTGTATTAATGGATATTGACCCTCTACCAACATTCTTCAAAGAATAACCGTATTCTGAAAATTACCCATTTTCTGTTTGATCCCTGATTTAACAAGGTATAAAGAAGAAAATCTTTGAAAATCTTCTGCTACCAAACAATAAGGCCTAGAGCATTCATATTTGGTATGTATGTATGAATGTCGATTGAACGGCTACCAAAATACTAAGAATAACCGTACTCTGAATATTTGCTTTTGATTTTACAAAGGAATAAAGAAGGGAATCTTTGAAATTCTTCTCCTCCCAACCCTTGAAGTGCAGAGATTGGATATTTGATATGTATAAATGTTTATAGACCATCTACCAAAATTCTTCAAAGAATCACCTTGTTTTGAACATTAGCCCTTTTCTGTTCGATCCCTGATTTTACAAAGGAATAACGAAGGAAATATTTTAAAATCTTCTTCTAATAAACCATAAGGTCTAGAGCTTTGATATTTGGTATGTATTAATGTTTATTGACCCTCTACCAAAAGAATAACCGTATTAGGAAATTTAGCCCTTTTCTGTTCGATCCCTGATTTTACAAAGGAATAACGAATGAAATCTTTGAAAATCGTCTTCCACCAAACCATACGGCCTAGAGCTTTGATATGAGGTATGAATTAATGTTATTTGGCTTAAGCTATATCTTTTCTATACAAAAAAGTACAGTAATTTGCAAATGCCAAAGATGAGCAATTTAGGACCATCATGGTCCTCTTTACTTTGAAGGTGTCATCGCTAAATAGCAGAAAAACAGACTTTAATTTTTCGTATTGTTGCATTTTATACAATAGTTGGTCAAAAGTATTTATATGTACTTGTTATGAAAAACCTTTATAAAATGATAGACATGTTTTCGTTCTTAAAAATTAATTCGGTATGAACACCAATTTTGACATTCCTTACTAATAAGATATGATTTTATTCAATTAATCGATATTTCCTTATTTAGATGATTCCGAATTTGTATAATTATGTCTTAACCCATTCCCACTCACGCTTTTAGACACCCCAAGGTAAAAAGTTTGGAAAACATTGTGGCAAATGAAGAAATTGCTTGTCACAAGCAATTTCTTCATTTTCCACAATGTTTTCTACCCAGAAAATTGAAAAAATCCAAAATGTCATTACTTTTAAGTTGTCGTCTGCTGTTTCTTTCAATTTTGGCCAGTCTAAAATTCATCCGTCTGGTAATAGGTTAATTAAAGCAGTTTTATCTGTACGCAAGTATCTAATTGAAGTCTCCAAGCATTAGAAACATTCTAAACGATAACTATAGCTTGTTTTGTTTAAACTAGACCTGCAGTTAATTAGGCACGATGCAGAATACACAATGAAATGGAGACATAGCTTAATTTTCTTGTTATAATTCATATCACCGAATTTGAAACAAATGTAGGTAAACAATGAGGAATGTCTTAAAAAATAAACGTGAGTGTTTTTTTTATCAAAACTAACTTTTACAAGTATTTGAAGTTATTGGTCATAAAGTAGATACAAATCAATAGTTTCAAAATTCGATTTTTTTTAAAAAAATATGATATGTGCTAGTTAATAACAACTGATATAGTTAGTAATATTGTCAGTATAGTTATTTTTTAATGTGAGTTGTTGTTACTCTCATCAAACATGAGTACAGCGGTTAAATGAACTTATTTGTTTCTAGATTTCATTTGTAGTCTGACACAAAGAGTTTAAAACAAATATTCATGAGCTACAATTACTGCAAAAACATATAAAGCGCATGCCAACTTCAAGGTTTGAATAGCAAATAAACGATTCTCTCCGTTGCTTAATGAATATAAACTAGGGGCGCTTGATCGCCTGATTTGATCAATATGTTTGAATTTATTTACCGAACAGATCATTCAGTTTTCTTCAAAACAGGAGAAAGCTCTTTTTAGACACAATTAGTCTTCTTTTTTTTAATTTCAAGGAGGAAACTTTGTTTTATACTTTAAATATTCTCCATTGAAGAGATTGATCTACTAAAACATTGAGCTTGTTAATTACACCGTTCTTCGTTAACATGAACATGTGTTGATCCAACGAGAATCTTTACAGCCTACTAGAAATTAATAAATAATATTTCAGTCCATGTCGTAACATATTCTTTTTACTTATGTTATAACATATGCTTTGTAAAGCACCTTTCTCTGTCTTTAACATGACAATTGTTTGTTTGTTTGAATGGGGTTTTACGCCGCTTTCAACAATTTTCAGTTATATCGCGGCTGGAGCACCTTACAAGGGAATCCTGGTATTTCTCACACCAGTACTACCATTACATCCTTTCCTAGCCTCCAGCTGCTATCCCACATAGGTCTACGATTATCAACCCATTCGTGAGAGACAAATAGTCGGAAAGGATGAGTGCCGCCGTCGGGGATAGAACCCTGGACCTCTAGATTGACAGTCCGACGCGCTACCAACTGCGCTATGACGGCGGCCCTTTAACATGACAAAGTGCATGATATTAGTTTCGTGTAAATTGATAAATAGAAAAGTTGAAAAAAACTGTTACATGTCTACATTGGTGAAAGGCAGGTCAGTTTACATTGTTTGATAAATGAATGCAAAGGTAACTACTGATCGGCTACGTATATATCCAATTAACGTACCACGGCTGTCATTATAAAGATGGGTTAACCAATCTTATCATCCATTTAGAACGGAAATAAACGTTGGAAACCAAATTAAGCCGACATTTGTGTCAAGCATTTTTAGATGGTTTAGTGACTCAAGGGTCGTAACTACAGCTGATTCGACGCCAACCAACCATGTTACGTTTTTGGTTCATGATACTGAGCATGAATTTTACAAGGTAGCGCCGTTTTATACTCAAGTCGAAATTCCCGTCAAAGCTAAGCGGATGTGGCCAACACGCATATCATCTAGCACTATGATAAAAGTTAGCAATGCGAAAAACGATAGTTAAAGAGCAGTTACTCTTCATTTAAGAGATGAAGAGAATATTTTTTGTTTTCATGGAGGTATGAACCGAAAAAACTAATCACACTGTATGAATACGCGAAGCGTATTAATACATATGTGTGATTAGTTTTTTCGGTTCACACTCCATGAAAACAAAAATTATTCTCTTCATTTCTTATAATTTAATAGCTTCGAGCGAAAAATACAACAACGTTACAAATTTTGAAACTTTTTTGTATGGAACTATTTTATGCGGAATCATACAAGATGGCTGCGTGCTCAAAATTTTGTTCTTGGAGGTATGAATTAAATTTTTCGACCAATCAGATCGCTCGTTTTTGATAGACGAAACTAACAATTAAATTATTTGTGAATGTTTAGAATTAAAGAAGCTTTATATCTTAAAATTACGTGATTGCAAGTGGTTGTTGGTACTACACATTCTTTGCTTGGTTTTATAAATAGTCTATTTTAAACAGCATTAACTTTGTATAAGATACAAGAAGCCTAGAAATCAATGTATTTGAAAAAAAAAACGTGTTCTGTAAATGTTTTAAGATCTTTATCATTTACGTGTTTTAAAACTGCTTCATATTTGTTTTGAGAAGGCATTTACAGTGAATTTTTACTTCTGTTTTAATACTTTAATATATTCTAACAATACAGTTCCTCACCTGCAACTGGGCATAATGCTTGTGGATTAGCCTTGCTGCATTCTGCACATCTCCCGCTAACTCGATCACATTGTCCGTCCGTACAGTTCTGGAAGCACGATAAATTACAACTATCACCATACCACCCGTGTTTACAACTTATGGAACACCTCCCATTGTCATCACAAATACCATTAACGCAATTTGAATTGCAGGGAGTATTGCAAGCAGGTCCGTAAAATTCTGCAACGCAACCTTGGGTGCAGTTATTCATGTCTCCAAAGCATTCCTTGTTTAAACAATTATTGTTGCATTCTCCTAAGCAAAATGGGCCATACCAACCAATAGTACACCCATAAGTACAGTCCCCATTTCTAAAATGGCAATCTTTGTCCAAGCAGTTTGGACTGCATGGGGAAACACAAGTTGACGTGAAAAATCCCGATGCACACTTATTTTCATCACAATGACCTCCAGTCTTACTACAATTTTTCATGCCATTTGTTGACGGAAAACAGTTTTGGCTGCAGTTATTTTCGCACACTTCACCAAATGTTGAAGCTTGGCAAACGTCGCATGCACCAGTTGTTTGATTGCATTTAATGCACTTATCCATACAAGGAATGTCACATTTAGCACCGTAGAAGCCATCCAAGCATGACCCATCACAATCACCAGATGTTTGGTTGCATATTCCGCTCAAGCAAGTGTCGCAATCTTCAGTACAGTATGGTCCGTATCGGCTGATAATGCAAGAATCGCAGTATGCAGTATAACGGTTGCATGTATTACCTTGACAGTTTTGTCCGCCCGGACAAGTTTCATCACAGTTTGTGCCGTATTTCCCCTCTTCACAGGCTACATGCGTAGGGAAAAAAGACAAGATTTTAACTGGTTCGGGAAATTATTGTTATTGCAATAATTTGTTAAACTATGTATCTTTACACCTTTTAGTAAAAAGAGGACATGGTAGTTTTGAATCGCTCAACTGAGTTCAATTGAGCAATCATTTTGAAAAAAAATCTTCACCACCGAATGAAGAATAAATAGCTCATTTGATCTAAAATGATAAATGTAGTATTTAGATAGAGGGCAACTAGATAATGCTTCTTTCAATATGACCTATAGCTTTAAGACGGTTTAAGTCAATTTCAATCTTATCCTTAGGTATACCAATGGACCCAAAAACATATGGCTCATAAAGACCTAAGAGTTACTGATAACTGCATAGATTTCGTAAAGACTCTCAGGGGTCATTCGGTACATGCGGAATTTGAAAACGCAAGAGCGTGGAATTTTCGCATAGAAGACATCATTTTTTTCTTTGTTTAGAATACAGGAAACGAAAGATAAGCCTTGTGTTGATTTGATTGTAATTTTTATGCTATTATGTTAGGTTCATTATGTTTCTTTGAATGGATTTTTTGCCACTTTTTACAATAGTTCAGTCATTTCGCGGCGAATGGAGCACCGAATACTGGATTCCTTGTATCTCTCACACCTGTTTACCCCTACATCCTCTCCAAGCCCCCAGGTGCTCTTAGGTTTACTATTATCCACCTATTTGTGGGAGAAATATGTCGGATAGGATATTTGGCGCGATAGGGGATAGAACTATGGACTTCAAGAGTTAGTTTCATGCCATGGAACCAAAAGACAATAAGCACTTTATACAAAAATAGGACCTTAGGGGCAAACGGATTCGTAGATTATTTTTTTTTTAAAGATCACCTTTGTATATCTGTTTTAAATTCGAAACTTAAAAAACATAGGGGTTATGATTATCCAGAAGAAATAAGTTGTTGTGAAAAATATTTTGTTAGAGTAATAAAGAGCAGCGCAGTAAACAAAGTTTGGTGGCTCAAGGGTTTTTGAGTAGAAGGTAGAACAAGAGCACCGCCCAAGGGGTGCCAACGCTCGGCTTCAGGTGCTGCATAATGCAAAAATTCTAAGTCGAAACAGAGGCATAACTCTTACAAAGACGCTTTAAGAGTTATCCCCTTTGATAGTCTAGATAGCTCTTGTGATGGTCAATACACATACCAAGTTTCATGAGGATATCTTCAATAACAACAGAGATATCACCAAGGTTAAAGTTTGTCATGCCAACGCCGATGCGACGCGAACGACGCTAGGGCGATCACAATACCTCGGCTTTTCTCCAAAAACAGCCGAGCAAAAAAAAAACATTCATTATCTACATGTAGAGCCCGGGTACCTACAACCTCGAATTTGCCTTTAATTCTAGATTAATATTGAGATGGAGTACCAAAATTTGATGTTTATAATGCGAAACATTTGAGCTGTATGTCACTTATTTCGGTTAAGAATATTAGGGTTTTGTATGGTTCAAGTTTCCAATTATAAATGTACTTAGAAAGAGCACAACTTGAAATCATATCTGCGAAATTTAGTTGAGTCAATTGCCCCTATCAGGAAAATCAGTAAATATATACGGGCGGACGACGGGCCTTTACCGATCACAATATCTTATCCAAATAATGAGAGCTAATATGGTGACATTTGTATGTCAGTTTATAGAATATGTTTGGAATAATCTAATTCTAATCATGTAAGTATTATATAGATGACGAAGCTTAGGCCAGTCAATATCTCATCAAAATATACTAATTAGCAAAATACATAATGGAAAAACTGTTATTGCTGCGAAAGATGTATTTGAATCGTGAATGAAATCCATTGTCTAATAAAACACCAACTAGAAAAAATGCATTAGAAACATGAGCTTTCTTCACAGCGGATAAATGTTCTTTAGTCCATTGCAATATGTGAGTGTAAGGACAGAGCATTGTTTTAATGGATGTTAAGTAAATGCTGAGTGGTATAAAGGCAGGGATTAGACAAGGCTCATTAAACGAGACAATCAAATTCACAAAGGTTCTTCTGTTATGAAATACTTTAACCTATATTTCATTCTAAATTTCGTGAACATAGTTTGTTCATGGTACTCGATATACTTATTATTTTAACGTTTTATGTTTAATGAAGGTAAGTGCATTATCTTTTTATTAGTACGTGCATTATCTTTTTATTAGTATCGAGACTTTCAGAATTCATACCGACACTAGAATAGACTCTAATGATATAAGAAAAAAAAACACTTAAAAAATCAGAAATTTATTAAACCAAAAGCGCCGTTAGGTCTAATGGCCACCAAATTCTTTCTTTCATTACGTCAGACTTATCCAGTATGCGTTTTACTATTAATCAGTTCAACATTGTGTGTTTCGAAGCTGAAAGCAAGCAACAAGTAAATGAAGAAGATGGTGTCAATCGTTATTTACCCGCCGTTCTACAGGATGGGCCAGGTCTCGAAGTTTCACACTCGGCACAGGTTCCATTTTTCCTAGAGCATGCTCCGTTCGTACAAGTCTCTATGCAATCGTACTGACACTGAGGCCCGTAAGAACCGTTCTTGCAACCTATTTCGCATGTTCCATCGCTTTCCGCGCACTGCTGTTCTATACAATTTTCGTTACACGGTATATGACAGGTGTTCAAGCCATAGAACTGATCAACACAACCCTCTATGCAGTTGTTAAAAGACTGAAAACAATTTTGATTAAAGCAATTGACACTGCACTTTTCTGAACAGCTGGAGCTGTAGAACCCAATGGTACAGTTATATGAACAATAACCATTGTAAATATCACATTCTTTGATTCCGTAAACGTTTGAACCACAATTACTGCTGCAACTTTCATTGCAGCTTCTACCATGGAATCCCGGTCTACATTTCGCAGGTGAACAAAAACCGCTTTCTTTAAGGCAAGTTACATTATTGTTTCCACTGGAAAAGCAATTTGGATTGCATTTCAATTCACAAGATTGACCATATGTTCCATTTATACATGTCGTGCATTCTCCAGTATATCTTTGACAGGTTTTGCAACTAGTTAAACAGTCTATATCACATTGTAAACCAAAGAAACCATCCGTGCAACCTTCTGTGCATATACCACTGTCTTTCAAACAAGCCCCTACTTCACAATTAGGACAGCTAAACTCACAATTGGGACCCCATCTGGAGGCCACGCAAGTTTCACATTCTCCTGTTTCGCGTGTGCAGATTCTATTAAAGCAGTTGTTGCCTCCTGGACAGGTTTTGTTGCAGTAGGATCCAAATTCACCTGGTTCACATGCTGAAATTTTCATGGATCCATCCGTCACATAATTACCTTAGCTAAAGTTAACGAAGATCCAGCTGTCAGATAATTGCCTTAGCTATAGGTAACAAAGATTCAGCTGTCAGAAATTGACTAGACGGTACGAGACAAAGTGGTCGTGTCTTATATTCGTTTCGAATGAAAGAACGGAGATACCGACATTTAACACTTATCTTGAAACGCTCAACATGTTTTATCTAAGTATACAACCGCAAGTCAAAGCATTAGAGGAAGACTTAAGGGGAAAGAATTATTCTTACATCCATGATGTATTTTGATATCTATGTAGGGGGTTTTCTTGGATAATGCTCATTACGCCACATATATTTTTCAAAAAACTTACATCATGTTCTGTGGTCCTTGTTGTGTCTTCTTTCTTTCTTTATGAATTGAATCACTTCTATGTTTGATGGTAGCAAAACGCTATTGATTCCAAACCGGTTTATATCCAAGTCGTATTCTCGTTACTTTGAGAATATAGGTATGACACTGAACATATTGCTAACATCGAATTGGATTGGACATAGGGATAGGTGTACAAAGTAAACCTTATCAATTTTGTTGTTATGTTGTTGATACGTTATTTTCGTGTGTATAGATGAACTATTATGTTTAGTTTTTTTTGTTTATGTTATTCTTTTGTTATTGCTTTTGTTTTAAATATAAGAAAAAACACACTTTTGGTATTACATACTTTTCATTGGTGTCTGCAATCTATTAGCCTTCTATTTATTTGAAGGAAAATACTGTTAGCATTTTGTTATCAGAATATATTATTTACCGAACTATATTACTGGGGCACGAATACGGGCAGGGCGAAAGGTTTTAGAGGCGTTTTTTCCTCGTTGTCCTGCATATTGCTACCGGACGAATAAGTCGTCGGAAGTAGCTTAAAATCAATAATAAACAGGTTTCCAATTGACCATTAAACAACAACAAAGTGTTGGCTTAATAGATTCTACCAATCAATTATATGAAATGAGGTTGGTTTGAAAGAATAACCTAGAAGCATTCAACTAATGTTCTTCTATGATAAAGTGAATGGAAATCTTTTTCTAGGGTAACCGTTAATATTTGTATTTCGAAATCTGTCAAGTCTTAAATTTATTTGATTAGAAAAAAGACAATGAAGAAAAGAATTATGAAATTAAATTATCTCCAAATAGAAACTTATACAACTTTTTGAAAAAAGCAAATAAGAAATATCTTACCTGTAGTATTCGCTCTTGGTAGACTTCAAATCGTTCGAGACAGCCTTCACGTTGACAAAACAATAAAGTCGGACAATACAAGCGCAATTTTTTTAGATAGCAAGCAATATTAAGCTGCAGCTAGGAATATCGTGAAATTGACAAGGGCTGGTTTTTAGAGTTGAATATAATGAACGCGTTTAACCTAAATTAGTGTAGATTTGATACTACCTCGCTCTATAGATATTTTATTAACTCTAATTCAATTACATTATGTGGTTAGGGTCTATATATCTTTGACAATACGTTCATTGAAATAGAGCTTACTTAGATGATATCTGCAAGGCGAAAGTAATATATATGTATGAAAGCAAAATAAAACAAGACAACTAGATGGTAATTTAAAGCTGTGTTTACTTTTAAATTAATATATTTGTAATTAACATAGACCAATCAGATACTTCCAAATCTATGTAGGTCTTTCAAACCTTGCTATGCTTTTAGCAAAGTGGATGAAGTTTCGGCATGCGAAACAATATGGTTGAGTTATTTAAACCATTATATGTTAACACAAAGTTAGACTGGTCTGAATTGAAATAATGGGCAGGCGACATTTTTAAGAAAGTTAAAAACAAAAAAATAAATCTTCCTTTACGAATTTGAAGATGTTTGGTAACATTGAGAAACTGCTTATTACAATTTATTTCTTCATCGTAAAAATGACTGTTTTTTTCCTTTTTTTCCTTCAATATCTATCTTGATTGGCGTAAAACGCGGGATTCAGTGGTAATGAATTGAACGGACAGACGGGCGAGGGCTAATGGATGATATTTTGAACGGACAGTTTGTTTGTTTGTTTGAATGGGGTTTAACGCCATTTTAAACATTTTTGTCAGTCATATCGCTGCGGCTTGAGAACCGTGCAATGGATTCCTGGTATATCTCGCACCAGTACCACCAATACATTGTTTGGACAGACAGACGAACGAGGGCTCGTGTATGATATTTTGAACGGACAGACGAACGAGGGCTCATGTATGATATTTTGAACGGCGAAACGAACAAGAGCTCATGTCTGATATTTTGACCGGACAAACGAACGAGGGCTCATGTATGATATTTTGAACGGACAGTCGAAAAAGGGCTTATCTATGATATTTTGGACGGACAGACGAACGAGGGCTTATGTGTGATATTTTGAACGGACGTAAACGAAGGAGGGCGTATGAATGATATTTTGGACGGACAGACGATAGCCGGCTTATGTGTGATATTCTGAACGGAGGTAAACGAACGAGGGGTTATGTGTGATATTTTGGACGGACAGACGAACGAGGGCTTATGTGTTATATATTAGACGGACAGACGATAGCCGGCTTAGGTGTGATATTTTGAACGGACAGACGAACGAGAGCTTATGTGTGATATTTTGGACGGACAAACGAAAGAGGGCTTATGTATGATATTTTGAACGGTAAAACGAACGAGGGCTTATGTTTAATATTTTGAACGGACTGACGAACGAGGGCTTATGTGTGATAATTTGGACGGACAGACGAACGATGGCTTATGTGTGATATTTCGGACCGACAGACGAACGAGGGATTATATGTGATATTTTGGACCGACAGACGAACGAGGACTTATGTGTGATACTTTGTACGGATAGACGAACAATAGCTTTGGTCGAACGAGGGCTTATGTTTAATATTCAGTGATATGATCATCAATTTCATAATATTCTTAACTGTACGTGTAGCTAGGACAGAAACGATAGGACTGGTGAAGACATGGACGTAAAATACAACAGCACATATCTCGTTACAAATTATATTTGTATTGAATACTGTTTTCACAATTACAAACATATAATTTTGACGTACAACGCATGCATGTGTGGACATTCAGAACAAAGAAAAGCCAATGCATTTATCGATGCAAAATGATAATGATGTACCCTATCACATTTCCAGACGGAAAATTCATTGCCTGGTCCAAATTGAAAAGAGTTGCAGACTACAATCTCAAGTTGATGAAATTAAAGGTTTATTCCAACTATCTGGGTAGAAAACATTTCCGGGTCAATATCGAGAGATTTAAGTAAACTAAAGTAAAACATTTTGTATTACATGTGCAATCAAAATGAATTCAAAAAAAATGATAAAATGATCGACCGACTTGGATTTGTTTCTATTCATAGACGATATCTGAAGTTAAACAGTCGGCAAGTTATAGATTTATTCGATGATGTAACATTCAAACAAAAATAAACTAAAGCATACAATACAGATGTGAAATCGTATGAAGTGCATTTATGGCATAAAAAAGCAGTGAAAGATATTTAAATAGAGAAACGATATCGATCAACTAAGGATGAAAGGGATAAAAGATGCAAAAAATTCAATTGACGAAAAATAATCAAATTGTTATGTGGATTTAACAATGGCTTTAACGTTTCTGAGGATCACCGGACGGCGGTGCACGTACAATTGTTTTTGTTTTTTAGGGTAATCCTGTTTTATCATTCAATATCAGATGACCTTAGTGTTAATAGTTAGTATTTTTTAACCCATTACCTGACGATAAAATGTTAGTCTGGACCAAGTTGAAAAAAAGTTAGGGTTAGGAACTCTAACCCTAATCCTTCACGACAATTTACAGTTGATGAAATTTTAACAGAATAAAATTTTGGAAATGAAGAATTTTCTTATAACAAGCAATTTCAAGCATATTACTTTTTCTTTTCCACAATTATTTTCCTATAATTCTTTTTTTTTTTTTTTTTTTTTTTTGAAGACTTCAAAATTCGAGATCATACGGGAATGGCTTAAATTAAAGCTTTAAAACGAATAAAAACACGTGAGGTGAGCTGACGTTGTGCTTTAAATAAACAACACGACATTGATTTACGTAAAAGAAACACTTTAACATCAACAATAAATTCGAATATCGAGGGGTTTGAGCAAACACATAGTAGGGGTCTAAACAATGTATAGACCCATACTATGTTTTTGCTCTAACCCCTCGATAAATCGAACTCAGATAACTCCACATTTTTCGTCTAACTGACAAAATTGTATCAAATATGTTAAAAGATGTATTTTTTTTTTAAATTCGAAAACATGAAAAAATCTAAGAATCTATTCCAGAATGACCATTGAACATGAAGTGTTCAGACCGAAGACGTTTTACAAAAGCTTAAAAGCTCTATGGATCAGAAAAGGACAATAATTCTCACCAAAAGAATTCCTGAAATCTTCGTTGTTTACAGACCCATCTATATGTAATTTAATTTTTAGTTTCGTCTATTAAAAACGAGCGTTCTGATTGGTCGAAAAAAATATTCATAACTCCATGAACAAATTTTTGAGCACGCAGCGATTGTGTATGCTTCCACACAAAATAGTCCCATACAAAAGGTATCAAAATTTGTAAAGCTTTTGTATTTTTCGCTCGATGCCATCAAATTATGAGGAATGAAGAGGATATTGTTTTGGTTTCATGGAGTTATAAACCGAAAAAAAACTTATCTCATTGTGTGAATCCGCTTTGCGTATTCATACAGTGAGATTGGTTTTTTTCAGTTCATACCTCCATGAAAACAAAAAATATTCTCTTCGTCTCTTAATTTAAGTATAGGTCACAAGCCCGCTTTGAAAAGATTTGCCAAACAGAAAGCGAAAAAAAAATATATTTTTTTTTTCAAAATTATTTTATGTTGTCAACATAAAATAAATCTGAAATTTATTTTCATTTTCTGCTTTTGATACGGTTTGTGGCCTTTTCTAAAATCATGTATAGATGCTTCTTTTCTTTGTTTAGGGGTTTTGTAAACAGTTTTAAAGAAGATTTCAAGATTTCTTTTGGAGAGAAAATTTGTCGAATAAGAGCAAAATATAAGCCAAAAGTGAAAAATGTCATTTTGGGTTCGTGTTTTTATTTTATAACCGCGTTATGATGTTTAAGTGTTACTTGGAATTTAATATGGACTTTATTGTTAGTGCTGATAAATGACGAAAGCCAAAAAAGCAAGTGACATATAAGCTTGTGATAAGATGAAAGCTGTTAGTTAAATAATTCCATACATTCCTTTAATATATATATATATATATTTATTTATTTATTTATTTATTCCGCGTTTTAACAGTCTTCGTAAAAAACATTTAACAACGATCAGCCATTGGTAAAGGTTTGGCAGTCCACTAAAGATCTGTGTCTATTCAAGCCATAGGTCAAGGTCATAATTGATGGACGGCTTGTCTTACCCACTTTCCACGGACCGGAAGTTGGAATTAAATTTTTAACGACATTATTTGATATTTTCATAGTCAGTAATATGGTCTATTGGCGAGCTAAGTTTAAGTCACTTATCCAACAAAAATGCCTAACTAGAAATATCGATCAATCTTGGATTCCAAAGTTCGATTCCGGTGTAAATGAATGATTTGATTGGTCAATTAGGTCTTTGATTGACAGTGGAGATCAGTCCTTCACCTCATTTTTAGGGGGAAATAATACACCCTAATACAAGTCAGAGTAACAACTATTCAAAACGGAAATTGCTTTTTAACGACCATTATTTTGTTCTAATATACAACCTTTTATTTGTTACCCGCCAAATGAAAACGAGAAACTTGATGGTACGACAAGTTTAGATTTGTCCTTACCATTGTTCTTTGTGATTTCCTTCGGAATCTAGCATATTTATTCTGCCTATGTTCAAAATACTTTATCTTATTGACCTCTGATGGGTTCCATCTATTTTTAAAATATTTCGTTTTGTGCAGCCCACAGATGGACCCCTCCCACCATAAAGGTTACAATTACTAAATGACTTTTTTTCATGAACGGAGCGCAATGCTTTGTAAAAATTTAGAAACCAGTATAGGTTTTTACCAATCTATTGCAAAAAGCATCTCCTGCTATAAGCTTAAATAAAACATCGATCTTTTTCATTGAATATCGAATTACTTTAACCATTTTCTGAATGTAAAACTCATACAAAATTAATACAGACTTGTATTTCCCAATTTATGTATGACTGATTTAAAATCATTCGGCCTTTCGATGAAAACACATTTTTTCTTTCTTTGTAAATAGTTTGCGGGTAAGGAATTAATGGGATTGTGGCTATAAAAAAAAGTTAATTACGTATATGTGTTTGCGTTTACAATGACAAAACGCTTGGTTAAGTTTAAGTAATGGTACCCAACTTTGCACGTGCATCTTTATAAAGACCGGAATTCAAAGGAAAGCCTTCGCTAGCGTTTTGTCATCATGAACGCAGCCGGGGTTAATATTTTTCATTGAAATATCAATGTCTTTAACTTTATTTTGTCCTCTTCGTTTGGATTCTATTTTTGGTATTAGTAGAAGTTTGTATTGGATATGAGTAATGAATGAAGCAGTGATTTTATGTTAGTATACTTGCAAAAATTCATCTAGCACTCCATTGATAGATACAGTAAAATCTTGTATTAAGCAACCACTGAAGGGACGGGTTAAAAAAAGTGGTCGCTGAAAAGAATCGAGGCTCAATACATTTTTTGCGAAAGATATTAAGGATTGGTTTGAATAAATAAATGAACTTTTACACAATTCTAGCTTAATCCAAAGTTGTTGGAACTCATTAGAATCGTCTCAATGAGACGCTCAATGAGACGATTCTAATGAGTTCCAACAACCTAGGATTTGGTTATGATTTTGCTGTTTAGCAAAATAGCTTCACTTCTCAAGAGTGTTGGCTTTTAGAAAGGGTATTTCGACTATGGTAGCTTTATCCTTTCCTGTATTATCACTGGTTTGTACGTGCCTGTGTTTTTATACTTGAGAAAACATTGTGGAAAAAGAAGAAATTGCTTGAAACAAGCAATTTCTTCTTTTTCCACAATATTTTCTATCCTACTGATCGTTTTTGAAATAAATTAAACTTTAAATTGTCGACTGCAAAACCTGTGATTTAGGACCAGTCTAAAATTTCAAAAAACAGGAAAGGGTTAACGCACGTAGACGCTTTAAAGACGTGGTCGCTGAAGTAAGATCGACAGTGTATGTATATATGGTCTATCAAGCGAAAATGTTACCCCTTAGAAAAAATGAAAAATATCGACCCTGGTCAGTTTGCACAGATCGTGCAGGCTGAGAAGGGTCTTATTTACGATCTGAATTTCAAATATTTGTTTGGCGGAGTTTCCAAAAGCTCGATTTGGGTTGATGGGCCAGATTTATTTGTGAACCAATAGAAGACAAGGAGCCTTCTGAGTTGTACCAAACGAATGGGCTCTTCTACTTTGTGATTTTATGACTCTAGAATCACTATTCTTCCTTACTGTATAATCATTTTCGGAATGCAACCTCTGGTTGACCTCTGCTGCATGCAATATCTTTTTTCAACTATATGTATTACGGAAGAATACTAAGGCGGTAAAATTTCATCTCATGGACCACATTTGTTGTAAAAAATGAAAGAAAATAAAGAGAAATGAAAGTTTATAAACTACTGAAAACTTCTTGAAATATTTCAGAAATGAAGAGAATATTTTTTTTGTTTACATTGAGGTATGAAACGAAAATAATAATAGTATGAATACGCGAACCGAAGTTTGCTTAGACTTTTCGTTTCAAAGCCCCGTGGAAACAAAGAATATTCCCTCCATGTCTTATAATATAATGACACCAAGCGATTTTTTATTTACAATTTTAGATTATATTTCTTTGGAACTATTTTATGTGCAAGCAAACAAATAGCTGCGAGCTCAACATTTGGTTCATGGAGGTATGAATATTTGTTTCGGCCAGTCAGAACGCTTGTTGTTGATGACGATACTAACAATTAAAATAATCACGTATGCTTAACTATTTAGAAGGCTCTACATTTTAAGGTGTCTTGACCCATTCCTCAGTAAGTTTCCAGTTGTTCTAAAACTTTGAAACGTGTTTCTTACATTTAACTCTAAAGACAACAATTACTTTAACTCGAAGACAATGATTTTTTTTTTCTGTTAAAATCATATTTCCTTAATAATTGATCGCGGCTGTCAGTCAAATTACCATTCGACCAATCAAATGATTCATTTAGTCTGGGAGTGAAGTTTGAACTCTGCCATTTGCCGCCATTTTTGTTAAGTATTTTTATTGGTTTGGCGACATAAACGTTGTAACTACAGCTTATTCAAGAAGAAATTGCTTGTAACAAGCAATTTCTTAATAACCCACAATGTTTTCGAAAGCATTTTGTTTGATGGGTTTTAAAAGGAGGGACTGTGTGTGAATAGGTTAACACTGCTTTTAACAATCTTTTAATTATATCTAAGCGAATTTCGTTTCATCTTTTGCTTAATGTGTATTTCTCACACCAAACTGTTGACCGGTCTTTTCAGTAAAGCGCTATGCCTTTAATTTTCGGGTCGCGAATTCAAACGCCACCTCGGCTATTCCGGGTGGAATGAATTATTTGATTGGTCAATTGATTCCTTGATTGACAACCGCGATTGGTCAATTAACTAAAGCATTAGCAACCACTTATTTCTAATATGAAAAATCGCAAACGATTATGTTTTTTAATAAGTTTGTAAACCAGTCAGATTACCTAGCTTTTTCTTACGAATATTAACGCATTTGAGAGAGAAATTCTTAAAATACAAAAAAAGTGGTTGTTAATTATATTTATTCTATTTTGACTCGCGTTTTTCATTGGTTTTCGTCTCAACTAGCTTAGAGCATTGCGTATTATAGGAAATTTGTTTCACTATCTTTCCGCGATCTTGAATTGCCTTTCCCAAGTGAGCGACGGTGTGATTTTTTTTTTAATAAAAACGCCATTCCTTTAGAACAACTAGGGATTTTGTATTCATAAACGATAATTTTTGGTCCATGGTAAACGGTAGCTATGGTAACGCCTTCATCGTCGATCTAAATCCATTTGGTTAGTTGACCAATAGCTGGCCCCGCCCACTGACTCTTTTTGCCCCGCCCACTGACTCTTTTGGCCCCGCCCATGGACTCCAACAGGCAGTACCGATTCGAATTTTTGCACAATTTATGGCCAGTAGCATGTTACAAAAAAGTAGAATTTTTGGTTAGTGGCCTAAACATCGTAACTACAGCTTGATTACGCACTACAACTGTGCTATGATCGCACCCTACTAGTCCATTGACAACAGCTAAAAGCAGCGCATGCGTTTCTGTGGGGGGTTATAGATTTTTACTACATAATATTTCGAGCCGATCCAAACTGTCGTAGGTTAAGAAAAACACATTGCATAAAGTCAGTCAAGGGTTTACACAAAAAGTCTGGTACGTACTTTTTTAAAATAAGGTGTTAGCACCATGATTATTTTGTCTAACAGTTAATTCATTATTTTATTTAACATATTCCTAAACAATTTTCTTTTAGACCGGTCTAAATTGGAGGATGCTGCAGACGACAATTTCAAGTTGGTGGAATTTTAAATTCTTTCGTCTGTTTGGATAGCAATAATTGTGTATAATGAAAAAAGTGCTTGATACAAGCATTTTCTTCATTAGTCACAATGTTTTCCAAAGTTTTTTTTTCTTGGGGTGTAAAAAGGAGGGATTGTTTGGGCATGGGTTAATGCCTTTGAGTTGCTTCTAGGCCTTAAGAATCTGAATGTAAGGCCATCCGTGTATTGGTTCTTTTCCAGATACCCCCCCCCCCAAGCCACTAATATTCCTACAGATGATTTGTTTGTTTGTTTGAATGGGGTTTTACGCCGCTTTCAACAATCTTCCAGTTATATCGCGGCGGCTGGAGCACCTAACAATGGATTCCTGGTATTTCTCACACCAGTACCGCCATCACTTCCTTTCCTAGCCTCCAGCTGCTATCCCACATAGGTCTACGATTATCGACCCATTGGTGAGACACAAGTAGTCGGATAGGATGAGTGCCGCCGTCGGGGATCGAACCCGGGACCTCTAGATTGACAGTCCGACGCGCTAACAACTACCACAAAAGTTAGAGTACTACATGAAATTCAAATATATTGAAGTTAACCCTTGTCATTCAACACGGAATATTCCTACTTTGGCAGGGGTTATAGACTAAGTGCAGTCTGATCTTAGTCTAAACCACCTGTTTATCATTTTAATTTCAGAATTGTAAATATAATTAATTAACAACAGGAGGACCCTGATGGTCCTATATCGCTCCCCTGAGTATGATGGCTCAAGGGTTTATGAGATAATATACAAAATATCAAAGCCCTACACCTAAACCTTTTGGAGAAGAAGATTTTTTAAAGATTTTCTCCTTTAATCCTAGGTATAGTGAAGATCTAACCATATTGAGCTAATTTCAAGAGTACGGTAATTCTTTGAAGTACTTAAGTAGATAGTCAATAGGCATTAATACATACTAAACATCTTAGCTCTAGGCCTAATGGTTTAGATGAAGAACATTTTCTATGATATCCCTCTTTACTCTTTTCTGGGATTGCACAAAAAAGCGCATATTTTCAAATACAGTTATTCTATGAAGTATTTTAGTACAGGGTCAATAGGAATTATTCCACACTAAATATTAAAGCCCCTGGCCTTATGGTTTTGGAGAAGAATTTTCCTTCTTTGTTTCTATGTATAATAGGGATCACAAAGAAAAGGGCTAATTTTCAGAATACAGTTTTTCTATTAAGTATTTGGGTAGAGGGCCATTTGATGATGATTTGTATAAAATATAAAAGCTCTAGGACTTATGGTTTGGGAGAAAAAGATTTATATAGTTTTCCTTCTTATTTCGTTGTAAAATCAGGGATCACAAACAAAAGGGCTTATTTTCAGAATACAGTTTTTCTATGAAGTATTTGGGTAGAGGGCCAATTGATGATGATTTGTACAAAATATCAAAGCTCTAGGACTTATGGTTTGGGAGCAAAATATTTGTATATTTTTCCTTCTTATTTCATTGTAAAATCAGGGATCGCACAGAAAAGGGCTTATCTTTAGAATACATTTTTTCTATGAAGTACTTAAGTAGAGGGTCAATAGATGAAGATTTTTACTAAATATCAAAGCTATAGGCCTTATGGTTAGGGAGAAACATATTTTTTAAAGTTTTTCTTCTTTATTTTTATGCAAAATCAGGGATCGCACAGAAAAGAGCAAAATTTTAGAATACAGTAATTCTTTGAAGTATTTTGGTAGAGGGACAATAGATGATAATTTATACAAAATATCAAAGCTCTAGGCCTTATGGTTTCGGAGAAGAAGATTTCTTAAGATTTCCTTCTTTGAAATATTTTGGTAGAGGGTCAATAGATGACAATTTGTACCAAATATCAAAGCTCTAGGCCTTATGTTTTTTAAAGTTTTCCTTCTTTTTTTCTATGCAAAAATTCAGGGATCGCACAGAAAAGGCCTAATTTTCAAAATACGCTTATTCTTTGAAGTCTCTTGGTAGAGGGTTAATAGATGATGCTTCCTACCAAATATAAAAGCCTTAGGCCTTATGGCTTGGGGGAAGAAGATTGTTTAAGTTTTTTCACTCCGTTGCCATAGCAACCAGAGTTCTTCATGGATTTCCAATCTTTGAAGTATTTTGAAAAAGCATGACCTAAGGATCATTTATGTGAAGTTTTGTTGAAATTCCGTGGTTAGTTTAGGAGGAGAAGATTTTTCTTTGTAATTGTGAACGGACAGACGGACGGACGACGGACGATGACCAATCACGTTAGCGCACCAAGAGCACTTCGTGCTCAGGAGGGCTAAAAATGATGACCCACGATAACAGGCATTCCAGTGCTTTCACCACTTTGATCTTAATGCAATTCTGAATAAGGATTTTATTCAGCATGAAGAGGGGTTCCAACAACCAGGAAATGAATACGTTTGACGTATTTTTATATTTTGATAATATATTGTTAGTTTCGTCCATGTTGTAAGCGATTTTTACCTAGCAAAGCGTCAGCTTTGATAGCTTAAGTACACAGACGAAATTTTGAGGTCTTTTCGGAGTACAAACGAGTGCAAGCTGTCATTGGAGGCTTAACCGCTAAATCCATTGAATGCTTACACCATAAAAAGTAGTTCTCATGAGTCTTGTCAGAGTTTTCACTTAGCGCACTGCTTTGTATGGCCAATTGAGTTAACTGTATTTAAATTGTAGAGGACTCCCTCAAAATCATGCGATTTAACCCATTCCCACTCGTTCCCGCTTTTTAAGCATCTCAAGAAAAAGGCTTTGGAAAACATTGTGGACAATGAAGAAATTGCTTTTAAAAAGCAATTTCTTCAATATCCACAATATTATCTACCCTACAAGGCTAGGATTTTCCACCAAGCTGAATTCAATTATCATGATAACCTTTGAAAAAGAAGATTATTTAAAAAAAATATGCTTTGCTAGCTTACAGTACTTTCAGTACTTTGATTCTTTTCGTGTTTTCATGATCAAAGCTATCACCGTACAACCAGTTTGTATGCTTGCACAAAAATAGGAACCATGAAATCTTTCTCACAACTAGTCAAACATATACTTTCTTCTGCTAATAGGTATTGATTTTTATAAGTTGGAAAGAATATTTTTTGTTTCATTGAGGTATTCATACTTTGAATATTTTTTTCGGTTCAAACTTCGGTGAAGAAAGGGAATTATTTTCTAAATTAGAAGGAATTATCTGTATATGCACAATCTCGCTCTTTTCACATCTTACGTTTCTAAATCATAAACTATGGCGAGCATCGAAAATCCACACATCCCTTGTAGAAGCTAAAATGGTTTGTTTGAATATGGTTTAACGCCGCTTTTAACGATTTCTCAGTCATATTGCGGCTGCTGGAGCACCTAACAATGGATTCCTGGTATATCTCGCACCAGTACCACAATTACATCCTTTCCGAGCCTCCAGCTGCTATCCCAATTAGATTAACGATTATCCACCCATTTGGTGAGAGACAAATGCCGGGAAGGAATTGTACCGCCACCGTGGATCAAACCCGTGACACCTCATGATTGAAGATTGGGAAAAGCTAAATTTGACTCACCGGCTGTAGGGCAGAAGATGGTAACGGGGTCGTTACACGCTTCGCACGTGCCTGACATGATATCACACTTCTGGTCAACACAGAGCGATCCACACTTTTGGGTACAGTTATGTCTAAAATACTCATTCACGCATTCCTGTTTACACGTCCCATTACTCTGGTGGCATACCGGCTCTGAAACCACTGAAACACGTAGGACAAATCAGCATATTTATTGAGGGCTGAAGGGAATATTTTTTGTTTTCATGGAGGTATGAACCGAAAAAACCAATCACACTGTATGAATACGCGATGCGGATTTATACATTGTGTGATTAGGTTTTTCCGTTCATACCTCCATGAAAACAAAAAAAATCTCTTCATTTCTTATAATTTGATAGCATCGATCGAAAAAAGCAAAAACTTTACATATTTTGATACTTTTTTGTATTGGACTATTTTGTGCGGAAGCATACAAAATCGCTGCGTGCTCAAATTTTGTTCATTGAGTTATTAATAACTTTTTCGACAAATCAGAACGCCAGTATTTGATAGAAGAAACTTAGAATTTATTTATTGAACGCATAAAACGGCCAACATTCGCAAGATAAATAACCCGAAATTACGGCGGAAATCGCGTTAATTTCAGTTTTTCCTGAAAAGTTTTCATGATATTTCATTTTTTATTTCATACCTATAAATTGTTCTAGTAAAATGTATAAATTCCACACAGACAAATCGGACACCCCAGAAAACAAATACGTATCTGTCAAATACGGTTCCATTTAATAATATCTAAAATGACGTCATTTTTATTCTGTAGATTACGTCATGATACGAATAAACTTAATCAGAATGATACAGGAGAAGGGAAATACTTGTAGAAGTACAGATTTTTTATTTTTCATAGTCTTTATTAATTAAAAAATAAGTATATGATAATTGGAATACTGTGTTACGATTGCAATACAACATCTTTTATTTGTTTCTTGCTGCGGAGGAAGATTTAATATTCAACTCGACCTTCGGTCTCGTAAAATATCAACATTTTCCTATGTAGCTCAAATCATGTATTTATATCGTAACATAATTTTCCCTTTTTTTATCCTGATAATAATTTTGCCGTGTTTAGATACTAGATATTAATTTGGCATGGATTTCGCCGTGACCGGGCTCTGGAACATACAAGATAACTTACACAAAATATAAAAGGTGCATGCCAAGTAAATATTCGTAAAAAAAGTTTTGATTTTTTTACGATCTATCATTTTATATGCCTTTTGTTGGTATTTGTATTGTTCTTTTATGTTTTATGTTATACTACCCTTCAATTGACAAGAGCAACACCGATCAATCAATCGATACCAAATAATTGACCAGTCGTTGGCCCTACCCACTTACTCTGTTGGCCACGCCCATTGATTCCAACAAGAAGCCCCGCTTCGATTCAAAACGCAAAATTTATAGCCAGTAGCGTGTAACAAAAAAATGAATGGTTAGTTGGCGACCGAAACGTCGTACTTAAAGCTTAACAAATCTGCAGTTACGATGTTTAGGTCGCCAAACCAACAAAAGTGTTCACGAAAATCGTGGTTAATGTTGGAGTTCAAATCCTAATTGCATTAGTCGATAAGTCGATTTTCCTTGATTCACAATTGCGATTGGTCAATTTAAAATCTGGTTAGTGCTCTAAAATTGACCAATCGTGGCTGTCAATCAAATTATCAGTCGATCAATGAAATACCAGAAATGAACTCCGACATTGGACGCCATTTTTAGTTAACCTCGTATTGATTTGGTTGCTTAAACGTCGTTACTACAGTTTATTCAAGCGGTAGTTAAGTCATTTAAATCTCCGACCAACCATTCTACCTTTTGTTGCATGCTACTTGCCGTAAATTTTGCGAAATAACGCAGTTTAACCCTTTCCTGTACAAACACGGGATTTTACGTCACTGAGATTTTGTACTTGAGAAAACATTGTGGAAAAAGAAGAAATTGCTTGTCGCAAGCAATTTCTCCTTTTTCCACAATGTTTTCTACCACATAGGATGGTTTTATTTGGAATTGCACCAATTTTTATTGTCGTCTGCATCCTCTTTCAATTTGGACCAGTCTAAAATTTCAAAAACCAGGAAAGGGTTAAAACCGAAGCAGGACTTCCTCCCGGCGTTGGTGAGCGTTTCCAGCGGATTAAGTGGGCGGGCTAGCGATTGGCCAGCTGTCATGACTTAGCCCATGATCAACGCGTATCGTGTTAATTGATGGTATCTGGTATAAATCAAAGGAAATGAAGACAATATTTTATTTTCCATTGAGGTATGAGCATAAAACATTAAGTACACTTGAGTGTTGTTAAGTTTTTAAAATGTATCTCAAACCTCAATATGACAAAGAAAAATATTCCTTTCATTATTTTATAATGATGTGTCACCCAGCAAAAACAAAGAAACTATTTTCTAAATATTGAGTAAAACTTTATAAATTTACTCGGTGTGAGCTCAGAATTTGTTCGCGGAGTAATAATGGAATATATCAGCCAATTAAAACGCTTGAATCTTGATAGACGTAACTAAAATTATATTATTTCATGATTTTTTGATTTGTTTTTGAATGGGGTTTTACGCCGCTTTCAACAATCTTTCAGTTATATCGCGGCGGCTGGAGCACCTAACAATGGAATCCTGGTATTTCTCACACCAGTACTACCATTACATCCTTTCCTAGCCTCCAGCTGCTATCCCACATAGGTCTACGATTATTGACCCATTGGTGAAAGACAAATAGTCGGAAAGGATGAGTGCCGCCGTCGGGAATCGAACCCAGGACCTCTAGATTGAAAGTCCGACGCGCTACCAACTGCGCTATGACGGCGGCTATCATTTCAAGATAAATTACAATTATCAGGAAGTGATTTAAGCTAAATCGTCAAAGTGATGGCTGTTCTAGAGTACTTACAATACAAACAATAACGTTAATGTAATTATCTGGTACCAGAACGAATTGAATAAAAAATGAATATTGGTAATTTTCAACCAAAGTTTCGAGCGTTGAATCATTTTAATTGAACAATCGTTGGTCTCGACCACTAAATTCTTTTGCCCCGCCAATTGACTCCAACAGGAAGTTCCGCTTCGATTTTGAACGGCGTAAATTCTGCTAAAATTCATAGCTAAACAATGAAACAAATATAAATTGATTGGTTGGTGACCTAAACGTCGTAACTAAGGTTTGATTAATATGCAGTTACGACGTTTAAAGGCTCTAAATCAACATAAAAGTTTAACAAAAATGGCTGTCAATGTCGGAGATCAAAATCCCGGCCTGAATGAATGGTTTGATTGGTTGACTGGTTCATAGATTGACAGACGTGATCGGAAAATTTCCTATATAATTCTCTTCCTTGTCAAATAAACAGTATTTCTTTAATGTTTTCAGGTGGATTATCGAAAAATAACGGAAGATAATCATTTGATAAACTCACCGCCTATCCAATGAAATTATCAAAACTTATGCCCCGCTTTCGTTCATTTCACGCTATCTGACGTTATCTAAGCAGAGCCAAATTAGTGACGTCATCATAAGGGTTGGATAGCAGTCACGTGCAAAATGACGCGCTTTAAGAAAATTTGTTATGAAATTTTCGCATTTTGTCTAATTTTTGCATTAAAGAAATAGAACACTCGTTTGTTTTTCGAGTAAGATCGATTTATATTTCAGTTCGAAACAACAAAAGCTATATTTTTTCACTAGTGGCTTCGCCACTCGTGAAAATGAAGCTTTTGTTTTTCACTAAATGAAATATAAATCGATCTTACACTAAAACAAACGATTATCCTCTATTTCTTTAATGCTTTCAGGTGGATTATCGAAAAATAACGGTAGATTATCATTTGATAAACTCACCGCCTATCCAATGAAATTATCAAAATCTTATGCCCCGCTTTCGTTTATTTCATCCTATCTGACGTTATCTAAGCAGAGCCAAATAAGTGACGTCATCATAAGCGTTTGATAGCAGTCACGTGCAAAATGACGCGCTTTAAAAAAAATTGTCATATAATTATCGCATTAAAGAAATAAAGCAATCGTTTGTTTTTCGAGTAGATAGGTTGATATTTCATTTCGTGAACAATTAAAGCTTTATTTTCACTCGTTGCTTCGCCACTCACGAAAATAAAGCTTTCATTGTTCATTCAATGAAATATAAAACGATCTTATTCTGAAACAAACGATTATCCTCTATTTAATCATTCCGATAATTATAATAGCAATATTAGTTTTGGCGATTTTTTATTTTCGTTAAAATTAAAATCGGTAATTCGAATTTGAAATTAAAGATAACATTTTCGTTTAAGATGATTTCCGATGTTGTAGGGATTGAATCAAATGTTGCAATGATTGAACGATCGCATCTAAACAAGAAAGCGTCCGATCCGTTTAGAGATAAGAAGCGATCTGTGTTTAATCACCACTATCATTCAATCAAGACCGCATAGCGTTTCACGTTCAATCCGGTTTCAATCAGTTGTCAAATTAACGATGTTTCGTACTGTACCTGTCAAAACTCCCGTTGACAACGGCATACAAAATTGACTGCATTCGAACTCACAATGGGACCCGTGTCTGTTGTAATCGCACCCATAGATACAGGATCCGGAGAGGAAATCACAGCCGGGCAGTCCAGTTACCGAGTTATTCCGGCAAGTTACGGGGCATGTATTGTTACAATTCAAACCGAAGAATCCGGGCTTACATTCCGGTTCGATACACGTACCTATGAAGAAAGAATATCAGTGGTGCAAGTTAGGTAGCTAAAACGAATATAGGATAATTTTTCTTAGGGTACTGTTGAAATATTTTTTGAAAAATCGTTGATGCGCGAGCAAAATGTCGTAACTACTGCTTTATTGCAAAGAAACGATGTCACCAGTATCGCAAAGTTTTAAACTATATTTTCATCGCGTTACCCATATAAGGCTTCCGTAGATATCAATTTAACCTTTTCCTGTTATGTAAAATGTTAGACCTGACCAAATTGAAAGGTTTTACAGACGAAAATTTAAGCGGGATTTAATTTGAAAAAGTACCATTTAGTAGGGTAGAAATTATTGTGGAAAAAGAAGAAATTGTTTGTCACAAGTATTTTTCTTTTTCAACAATGTTTTCTCAAGTATAAAATCACAAGGACGTGAAGACCAGGTGTTATACAGGAAAGGGTTAACCGAAATACCTTTTCGCCCTAGGGCGCCTCTTAAAGTTTATGACGTCATATTATCCACGAAATAGGTTGACAAATTTCGGAAATTGAGAAAGCCTGGACTATCATTTTTATTTGTGTTGAAAACATATGTGTATCTATTAGATTAATTGTGTTGTGGAGTGATATTTGAGATGTTCGTGGGCGAACACTCTCTCACCTAATGAATAGCCAGGGTTGAGTGTGACGATCGGCTTGATTTACATTATTACGACAATTTAGATTTAAAGACAGTTTTGGCGGAAATTTAAAGGCGATCTTCTTTAATCTTCAAATTATGTGTGTAATCAAAATATGATACCAGTAACATTGGTCTTTCAATTATCACATGTATATCGCGTTCCTTTAGAAAAACTCATTAGGGGATAAAATAACACAAAATGTGTCATTTATTCAAAATTCATTTTTATACAAATGCAATGGACATATCAACGGTTACATGTACTCGCTTCACTGTGTGAAATATCAGTTTTGCAACTGATGAAGCGAGAATCGACTGGCCGCCATTTATATAGCCGTCGAGGCTCCTTAGGGAAAAATACGTGTTATTTTACTGCAGTGCAGTAAATGTGACAAAAAGTAAAGTATTTATATATTTCCAATTAAATTGCGATAATTTTCTTTGTAATATAATAAAATAATTGTGTTTAACACAAGCCCGGGATTTTGCGTCACTGTGATTTTATACTTGAGAAAACATTGTGGGAAAAAGGAAGAAATTACTTGTTACAAGCAATTTCTTCTTTTCCCACAATATTTTCTATATAAAAGAGTGGTGTCTTTTCGAGTAGCATCAAGTTTTCATTGTAGTCTGCAACCTCTTTCAATTTGGACAAGTCTAAAATTTCAACAAACAGAAAGGGTTGAATGAAAATGGTTTTATGTGAGAAGAACCGCCGTCATAGCACGCCAGACTCCAAATCATCAATCATTGGATGTCATTGGTTCGATCCCCGGCGGCGGCACATATCCTTTCTAGAATTTGTCTCTCACCACTGGGTGCATAATTGTAAACCTAAGTGGGATAGCAGCTGGAAGCTAGGAACGGATGTAGTGGTAGTAGTGGTGTGAGAATACCAGGAATCCGTAGTTAGATGCTTCGGCCGCCGCGATAAGACTGAAATACTGTTGAAAGTGGCGTTCAACACCACTCAATTTATGTCAGAAGAAACAGACAATATACTTCACCATGCGTACCTAGAGTTCTATCACAGATGTCGTTCAAGCAGTTTGGACACAGACCACTACAGTCAGGTTTGAAATGTTGCGTTGTACATCCACTCAGACATGTACCATTGTTGATATCACAAGCGACGGCTCCACTAATGCCCGGCGATGGTGCACAATTCTCGTTACATGCATCCTGGCACATCGTACCATGCCAGCCCGCATCGCATCTAGTGCATCTGAAAAAATCAAAGAATGAGACTCGTGATTAACGAAACTTTAGATTTTACTGAAGAAATGAAGACAATATATGTGAGTTGTTATTGTTATTAATTAAGAGATGAAGAGAATATATAGGCGAATCGGCGAGGCGGATTGTTACATAAGTGTGATTTTGTTTTGTTTTGTTTTGTTTCAACCTCTATTAGGACAAAAAAGTAATCTATTCATGTCTTATAATCCATTGACATCTAGCGAAAAAGGCAAATATTTCATAATTTTTGATACATTTTTATGGAACTGTTTTTGTGTGAAAGCGTTCAAAATATTTGCGAGATGAAAATTTTGTCGTAACTACAGCTTGAATAAGTTGTAGTTACGACGCTTAAGTCGCCAAACCAACCCAAATGCTTTGTACAAATGGTGGTTAAAGTCGGAGTTCAAAGTTAACTACCACTCTAAATGGGTGAATTTATTGGTGGACTGATTATTTAACGGTTAGTCACGACTCGTTAACTACCTTCTTATTCGAATTGTAAAAAGTCTTGATCAGACTTATTCTCTAGAGAAAACATATTGCTTAAAGGTACGTTAGACATGGATGGAAATTATAGAAAAGTTTGATTTGATATGAGTTTCATACCTCAAAGAAAACAAAATATATATATGAAAACAAAGGACGCTTGACTCTATTCTCTTCAGTTCTTTATTGCTTTCCAGTGGATTTTCTAAAGATGAGGAGAATATTTTTCTCGAAAAAAAAAGAAAGAAAAAGCTAAATGTGATTATGTTTTTCTTTCATACCTCCATGAAAACAAATAAAACATTCTCTTCGTTTCTTATAATTCAATAACATCTAGCGAAAAAAAGCGAATACTTCACCAATTCCGATACTATTTTGTTTGGAACTGTTTTGTGCGGAAGCATACAAAATATCTGCGTGCACAAAATTTTGTTCCTGGAGGTATAGAAAATTCTTTTTAGCCAATCATAGCGATCGTTTTTGATAGACGAAACTCAAAATTAAATTATCATTTGATAATTTCACCGAAGAAACAATGAAATTATCACAGTGAGGATGAAGTCCAGCTTTCGTTCATTTCGAGCTACTTTATGTTATCTCGGTGGAATTAAAGATTCTGGTGACGTCATCAGGTTTTCAAGTAAATAACGTGCGAAAAGACGTGCTTTCCAAATAATAATGATAATAATAATTTACCAAAAATTAAATGCAATAGAGCAAACTAAAGCAAAAACTGTACTAGTTTTGAGTAAAATTTCAAGGGTCTTCTTTGTTCGCGAGCACAGAAAAATAGTTGCATGCTGAAAGTGAGCCTGAAACAAATTAACCAATCAAAGACTTGAATCTTGATAGACATTACTAAAATAGAATTATCAACTAAACTAACTTACACATAATTAAATCGTTCACACTGTTGACAGTTTTCGAGGCCTGTAGCATCTCTGCAATTTATCTCACATTGGTTCCCACGGTAACCGGGATTGCAGGCATTAATACAAAACCCTAGAAAAGACATGGTCACATGACTTAGAATAGTTTTTAGCTAGCAAAGCGTCAGCTTTGATAGCTTAAGTTAATTGACAAAATTTTGAGGTCTTCTCAAAGTTCAACGAGTGCAAACTGCCACTGGAGGCTTAACCACCAAATCCATGGAATGCCTACGCCATAAAAAATAGTTCTTATGTATTTCAGGAATATTTTGTCAAAAGGATACTATTTAATCCATTCCCACTCAATTCCGCTTTTTAAGCATCTCAAGAGAAAGGCTTTGGAAACATTGTGGACAATGAAGAAATTGCTTGTAACAAGCAATTTCTTCAATGTCAACAATATTTTCTACCCAACAAGGAAACGTTTTCAAAATTCAACCATGCTTTGCTAGCTTACAGTACTTTCAGTACTTTGATTTACTCTCTCTCTCGCACTCAGTTGATTTCCATTCACCTCTGTAAAGGACATAGTAAATACTCCGCCAAAACGTCATCATTACGTCATCATTACGTCATCAAACGTCACAACTGATTTCCATTTAAAACATGTAGCATGAATATGACAAGTTTTCCGTTGGCTATTCAGACGATGTTAAACAAAAGTAGTCCGATGGATTACAGGTTTAATGCACATTTAATGTTTCTTGAACCATAATTATTATGTCCAACCCGTTTTATTTCTCGCGAATCGAAAGAAAAATAATGTATCTTGCATTACTTTATTTGACAAGAACAGTGTCATTTAGCCTATTGCAGAGGTGTTTGGTGTGAGGAACGAACGACAACAATTCTTGGACATTGCTTTTGATATTGAACTTTTATTAAGCAACTACTGAAAGGACGGCCAAAATCTAGTCATATAAAAGAATGATCGCTGGTTACACTTTACGTGTAATGTAATTTATTCCCTTTGCCCTACTTTGAAACATCGGAATCAATCGGGTGAGATCGTTAGTCTTCGGGTGATATCTATAAACTGTAGTACAAGCGGAAGCTAATGATCTAATCGATACGTCATCGAAATCATCAATAAAACAATTGGCGCTGCAATCGACATACAGCGTTTTTACCCGATAAATGTCGGTTCCATTCGGGATGTACTTCATTGAATTATTTGGCGTCTCGTAACGCGAAATGTCTTTGCTTCTTTTTTTTTTTTTTTTTTTTTTAAGTTATGAACAGTTGTTTTCAGTACAAAATCAGCCTAATCGCATTCTTACAAATGTCTGGAAGCAATACAATTAGAAATTTGAAAATGGAGAACCAATTATTTTCTTTCATAATGAGATTTAGGGCCGCTTTAAATGAACCAGCGGGTATACACGTTTTCTTAGGAAAGCATAGATCAGCACGTCTATCAAATCAATCATGTGAAGTTGAATCATCGATTTCCTACATAACCTCGTTTTGGGAGCAAAATGTCTTAGCTACAGCTTGAATAACGACATTTTGCACGCACAACGATAACTACCGTCCTTAGCGTAGAACCGCTTGATAATAAAATCATCTTGTCGCGTAATATTCCCTTGAATTGAACTGATTGATTGAATGGGATAAAATGCCACTTTCTACAATATTTCGGATCAGCGAATGGAGCACCTATCTATATTTTCCTGGTATTCCTCACAGCAGTACTGCCACAACATCCTCGTCGAGCCTACAGCTACTCATCCCAGTATAAATCAAATGGTCGGAGAAAAATGTCGGAACGATTAAGTCTAGGTATATGCAAAACAGTAAGCCTGTAGGATCTTTGAGCCAAGGATCAATAGGTCATCTGGTTGACTTTTAATCAGGCCGTCAATTACTGTTATCCTATTGACAGACTCGTGTGTCCAGAGACTGTTGACAGATCGGTAACCAAGCTCGTTGTCATGTAGATAACGTTTAAACTAACGTAGATTTAAATTTACCATTATTCTGTGACAGTATCTGGTGTCAAGAGTCTGTTGACAGGTTGCAGATCACGCTTGTTTGCAGGTAATTAACGTTTAAACTGACTTAGATTTTCACTTACTGTTATCCTATTGACAGAACCGTGTTTCCCGTTGTCAATTGACAGGCTGCAGATCACGTTTGTTAGCAGGTAAATGATGTTTTGATTGACCTAGATTTTCACCAAATGTTATCCTATTGACAGATTCGTGTTTCCCGGTGTCTGTTGACAGGTTGCAGATCACGCTTGTTGACAGGTAAATAATGTTTAAACTGGCCTCAATTTTCACTTACCGTTATCCTGTTGACAGACACGTGTGTCCTGAGTCAGCTGACAGGTAGCAAATCACGCTTGTTGACATGTAAATAATATTTATACTGGCATGCACTTTTCACTTACCGTTATCCTGTTGACAGACTCGTGTGTCGGGAAGCTTTTGGCAGGTCGGAGAGCACTGTGTACAGTCAGGTCCGTAGAACCCATCGGCACAGGTCACACATGTCAGCAGATTGTTAGATTCGTCGTAGGCACATTCATTACAGCTGAAATGTTAGTGTACAATAGCAGCTATTGTCTATGACGTAGGCAATTTATGCGTTGCATAAAACGTAGTACACATACGATGAAAACTTAATTATTTTAACAAGGATTTTTACATGAAATTCTCACAAGGCCCATTTTCCCGTGTTCCTTGACAGCTCACACCGCATTTCGAAAAGAATGATCCTTATGAACTTACAATCATTCTGTGAACGTTTCAACAAAATCCAATCAAAGCTATGGGATTTATTGCATAAACGAGGACTTTTATTTAATTTTTCACGTTGCTCTTTTCCTGTGTTCCTTGATGGATCTGAACAAATTTAGAAATGATGGTATTACAATCATTCTGTAAGAGCATAAACTAAGAATTGTTAAATCAAATTTTCATAAGGCCCTTTTCCTGTGTTTCTTGACGGATCAAACCCAATTTCGAGAGAAACGATCATTATATTGGTACAACCGTTGTGCTAGTTTGATAAGATTTTGAATAAAACTGTTGGCTTAAGAGAATTTACGAGGATTTTTTGTTAATTTCTCACAAAGCAACACTTGACAGAATAGACCTAATCTCGAAAGGAACGATCCTTATGAAAGTTATGTGAAAGTTTGAAGAGAATCCGATGAAAATTGTGGACTCTAGAGGATTTTAGGATTTTAAAAACATTTTCAAATAATACTTAAATACTTTTTGAATGATACTTGACTTACATGCTTTGTATGACGACATGAATTAACTTCATTCAAATTGTAGAGAACCCCTTCAAAAGCATACTATTTAACCATTTCCCACTCAGTCCCGCTTTTTAAGCATCTAAAGGCTCGGAAAACATTGTAGACCATGAAGAAATTGCTTGTCACAAGCAATTTCATAAATGTCCACATTTTTTTCTACCTTTAAAGGCAAAGATATTCTAAATTCCACCGGATTGAAAATTTCGTCTACATCTCCTTTCAATTTAAACCAGTCTAAGATTTTGTCATGTCGTAATGGGTTAACTCCTAGGTTACTCTAACCCCGTTTATTTATCATAAAAAGCTTTGACAAAAAAGTTAACTCGACAAAACCATGCTTTGCTAGCTTTAAGCACTTTCAGAACTTTGAGTTTCCTTCCTCGGGTGGAAGATCTGGCTTAAAAAGAAAGTGACTGACTGTCTTTGGTATGATACATGTTACATTACATCATGACCCGAAGAAAGTAACTGACTTACTTAGGTATAATACATGTTACATTACACCATGACCCACAAGAAAGTAACTGACTGACTTTGGTAGGATACATGTTACATTACACCATGACCCAAAGAAGGTAACTGACTTACTTTGGTATGATACATGTTACATTACACCATGACCCGAAGCGGCCCGTGTCACAAGGTCCTGTACATTTACCGTCAGTAGGGTCACATCTGAAAAAAAAACCCACAAAAAACATTAATGTTTGTTTGTAGAAATACAAAGTAAAAATTTCAGTCCCTATACTGTGTGTTTTTCCATTTATTTATCGTCGCTACCGTAGCACATGCCCATATGAGCGACGCCCCCAGAAGACGGTTAGTTGTTACGGGGGATAGTGCAAGGTTACAGAACAAAAGAGCTCCACCTGGTTCTTGAGCGCACTCGATGGATAACATCCTCACACGGGGTTTAACGTCTCACCCGAAAGACAATTAGTTTGCTAGTTGATATGGTCTATACTATCTCCTCGGCCTCGCTTTATAGCAGCGACCGTCTATGACGCAAGCAATATATGCGTTGCACAAAAATTAGAACACAAAATAACCAAGAGGACTTTGATGGTCCTATATCGCTCCCCTGAGTATGATGGCTCGAGGCTTCATGATATAAACAAAATATCAAAGCCCTACACCTAATTATTTTTGAGAAGATTTATTAAAAAAGATTTTCTCGTTTAATCCCAGGTTTATTGGAGATCCTACCATTTAGGGCTAATTTCCATAGCACGGTAATTCTTTAAGGTATTTTGGTAGAGGTTCAATAGGCATTGATACATACTAAATATCGAAGATCTAGGCCTTATGGTTTAGGAGGAGAAGATTTTCAAAGATATCCTTCTTTATCCCTATGTAAAATCAGGGATCGCACAGTAAAGGGTTTGTTTTCAGAATACAGTATTTCTATTAAGTATTTTAGTAAAGGGTCAATTGGTTTTGATACTCACCAAATATTAAAGCTCTAAGTCTTATGGTTTAGGAGAAAAGATTTTCAAAAATTTTCCTTCTTTACTCACATGTAAAATCAGGGATCAAACAGTTTGTTTGTTTGAATGGGGTTTTACGCCGCTTTCAACAATCTTTTAGTTATATCGCGGCGGCTGGAGCACCTAACAATGGATTCCTGGTATTTCTCACACCAGTACCGCCATCACATCCTTTCCTAGCCTCCAGCTGCTATCACACATAGGTCTACGATTATCGCCCCATTGGTGGGAGACAAATAGTCGGAAAGGATGAGTGCCGCCGTCGGGAATCGAACCCGGGACCTCTAGACTGACAGTCCGACGCGCTACCAACTGCGCTATGACGGCGGCCCGGGATCAAACAGAAAAGGGTTTATATGTCAAAGGATGGTAATTCTTTAAAGTAATTTGGTAAAGGGTCAATAGACATTGATAAATACAAAATACTAGAGACCCGGCCTTATGGTTTGGGAGAAGAAGATTTCGAAAATTTCTTCCCTTATTCCTTATGTCTATGTAAATCAGGGATTGTACAAGATTGTGCTAACTTTCAGTTGAGGTCTGTATCACCTTTTTTAACTATTTTGGAAGAGTGTCAGTAGATAATGATTTATACCAAATATCAAAGCTCTAGAACTTATGTTTTTGGAGAAGAACATTTTCAAAAACTGGGTCGATATCGCTCGATACTTTCGAATGGCCTCTTTTCGCTTGTCTGTTCAAGCATTTACTTTTTGCTATGTGTAGTCTAAAATAACTCCTAAAACATATCAGGCCAGTTAAGTATACTATATGTGTATACAGTAAATCATGTATTAACCGAACCCTCATGGAACGACAAAATGAGGTCGATTAAGAAAATGGTGACTCAAAACACATTTCTGTGAAATATAAAGGACTGATTCGATTGCATAGACAAGCAATAACACATTCTCGCTTTATCACTTACCTCGATGAGTTATCCGATTGTGTCGGGCAGTTGTCGCTACACGTGTCACATGTGTTGAGATACGGTGAATAGCCAGGCTTGCACGATGTACACGTGCATCCTTGTGGATCTGTACCGTCGCAAGTGTCTAAAAGGAAGTAAATAAACTTTAACCCTGGGTTCCGTTAAAAACGTCTAATCTATCTAGTTTTTTTACCAAGAATGGGGTGAATCGACCGATGAGAGATGGATATTTGAAAATGTATATACAGTACAAAGAGCGTTGTATAATTAAACTGTGGATAATCACGTGATCTAAGTGAGACAAAAAATATCGTGACATAGTACACGAGCTATCTATGACGTATGCAATATACGCATTGCGTAAAACACAGTACACAAATGGCATAAGGTAGGACAAACAATTCCAATCTTTTGCACTCGGCTCATTCCCATACACCTCTGTAATGGGCTCAGTAAATAGTCCGCCTATACTCAAATCAACTGATTTCAATTTGAAAACTGTCGAATGAATATGACAAGTTTTTAATTGGTCGTAGACCAATTTATATAACCATAAACTCGATATTGTGTCGCTGCAATTTACCCAAACTGCCTTTAGCCCAACTGGACGTATATTCTGACGGGAAAACAGAAAAATCAAAAGTACAGAAACTACTGTAAGCTAGCAAAGCGTGATTTAATGAAATAATCTTCTTTGTTAAAGGTAGTCATGATTAGTGAAAATTAGAAAACCTTTGCCTTTTAGGGTATAAAACAGTGTGGACAATAAAGAAATTGCTTGTTACAAGCAATTTCTTTATTTCCAACAATGTTTTCTTGGGATGCTTCAGTAGCGCGATTGGGTGGGATTGGGTTAAATAGCATGCTTTTGAAGGAGTTGTCTAAAATCAGATTAAAGTTAATTCATGAGGCCATAAAAAACAATGGCAGTGTTTGCAACATTCCTGAGATAAGAACTACTTTTTATGGCGTAGGCATTCAATGGATTTAGTGGTTAAGCCTCCAGTGGCAGTTTGCACTCGTTGAACTCTGAGACGACCTCAAAATTTTGTCTATTAACTTAAGCTACCAAAGCTGACGCTATGCTAGCTAAAAATCATTTCACTTTACAAGTTAAGAATTATCAAAAGGAGTAAAGGAAAACTGGACGGTCACACGCTTTAAAGATGCATGCTTCAAGGATTTTCCGCTAGTGATGAACGCGTCTAACCAACCCTATCTTTCAATCACATCGAGGTGTAAACAAAGATGATACTGCCACTCAATTATTTTCCAGCCATAAGTTAATCAAATACTGAAAGTTCTTCTGGAGAGCATATCTGATTATTATGCTTTCAAGCTGTCTAAAGAATTCGCCCAAATAATAGTATCAATTGTTTTTTCCTTTGTTTATAATCAGCGCTTGTTAATTTCTGCCCAGAAAAAGGAAGGTTTTGAAATTTCATGAGCCTGCTGTCAGCATTTGCTCTTAAACTTAACTTATCATATTTCCATAATTTTTCTGTTTTGGCTTTATAGAAAAAGCTTGCAGGGATTATCTAACCATGACTATATAACAATCGAGAATTTTTGAAAATTTAGTTTTCACAAAAAGTTGCTTATTTGTCGGTACCCATGTTGCATCAAGGTCTTACGTTGGTGTAAAATAATATTAGTTCTTATTAACATTCACGGAAATATCATACACTAGGATAGAACCTACGTGTTGTGAGAGTAATAGAAATTAAAGTTGTTTGACCCTACTTCTAAAGTCGGAATGCAACGATATGTCCAATTTCTCAGTGACGACCAATTACAGTACGTACGGCACTTTAATTCTGTTAGCTGTGCAAACGATTTCAAATCAAAAGTAGTTCGTTGGTTCAAAGGTAAATTTTCACATTTAAATAAATGATACACATATAATGTACTTTGAAAGATAGTTTATTTTTTAAAACCGTTTCAATTCTCGCGAATCAAAAGAAAAACATATCTTCCGTTTCGTGGTTAAAAGAATCTTGTCATTTAGTCCATTGCAGAGGTGTATGGTAAGGGTAACGAAGGACAGCTCTGATTGGTGATCGAAACAATGAAATGGCTTAAATATAATTTGATTCCCTTTTCAATTCGGTTTTAACCCATTCCCACTAAGTGACGCTTTAATACGCCCCCAAGAAAAAGAGCTTAAGAAAACATTGTGGAAAATGAAGAAATTGCTTGTCACAAGCTATTTCTTCATTTTCCACAATGTTTTCTTCCCCGAAAGTTGAAAAAAAAAATTGATAAACTTTGAATTGTCGTCTGCAACTTCTTTCAATTTGGGCTATTCCAAAATTTTGCCGTCCGGTAATGGGTTAAATAGATCTATGACGTGAGCTTCCATATCTATTACGATAATCATATGGTAGGACATTCTTTGTTTGACTACCTTTTTGAAAGCGAGAAGCGCAATCGTAAACGACCGCTGCTATTTATCATTATTTTAAAAACCAAGAGCTTTTTTAGGGTTTTCCCTTTCGACTATGTACTTTGATAGTTCATGAGCTCTTATCAACCGAAGGTAGCATGTAACGATATTTTGATCGCCAAACAATGATTAGAAAATCTGCAAATTAAATAATTCTATCGAAAAAAATTATCCAAGCCATGACAAGCCATCAGCGGCATCTATTGTCGTTAACATTAAAATTGCTTGATTGAACGGGGTTTAATGCAACTTTTAACATCATTTTAGTCATATCGCGGCGGCTAGAGCACCTAACCATTGATTGCTGGTATTTCTCGCACCAGTACTACCACTGCATCCTTTCCGATTATCTAGTTGCTCATCCCACTTAGGTTAACGATAAGTCACCCATTGCAGCGAGACAAATATTGGAAAGGATATTTGCCGCCACCGAGGATCGAACTCGGAGACACCATAATCAGGAGTCCGACGCGCTACCAACTGCGCTATGGCTACGGCCGACAAACAGATCAAAAAGATTAACGAAGACAAATGTCACTTGTTATTTCAATCGAACTGCCTTTTCGGAGTTCTATGTGCCTGATTGGCTATAAGCACATACGTACACAAATGCACGAACTTCGGGACAAAATGACGAGGTTTGGGAGTCGGCTCGGAAAATATATATCGAAACAAAGGTTGAATAAATTATTCATTTGACCGTACGATTTTTAATTGGTAGAAGCGATTAGTTTATTGACAGCTCGTTTGTCACGGCAATTGTACTCAGAAAATGCAGTTTGACAGAGATATCCAACGACGGCATTTTGTTTCATTCAAGGTCAAGGACAATAAAACAAGACAACCCGTTGGTTGTCGCCAAACCAACAAACATTGACATAAGAATTGCTTTACAAAGATGTCGAAGGTAAGTATTTTAATGGTCTAATTTGATTGGTCAAACGGCTATTCATCAATTGACAGATCGAGTCATCAATCGACCAATCAAATCATTCATTTAGACCATTAGTGAACTTTGAGCTAAAATATTGCCTGACATTTTTGTTACGCATTTTTGTTGGTTTTGCGACTTAAACGTCGTAACTACAGCTTATTCAAGCTGAGGTTACGATGTTTAGATCGCCAAACAACCGATTTACTTTTTTGTTACATTGCCATATATTTATTAGTATAACGCCGTCCTATTGGAGCTCCATGGGAGTGGCAATCGGAGACAGTGGGCGTGGTAAACGATGACAGTGGGTGTGGCAAATGAAGACAATGGGTGTGGCAAACGGAGACAGAGAGTGTGGCAAACGTTAACAGTGGGCGTGGCAAACGATGACAGTGGGTGTGGCAATCGGAGACAGTGGGAGTGGCAAACGATGACAGTGGGCGTGTCAAACGGAGACAGTGGGAGTGGCAAACGATGACATTGGGAGTGACAAACGATGACAGTGGGCGTGGCAAACGGAGACAGTGGGAGTGGCAAACGATGACATTGGGAGTGGCAAACGATGACAGTGGGCGTGGCAAACGGAGACAGTGGGAGTGGCAAACGATGACATTGGGAGTGACAAACGATGACAGTGGGAGTGGCAAACGATGACATTGGGAGTGACAAACGATGACAGTGGGCGAGGCAAACGGAGACAGTGGCTGTTGCAAACGGAGACAGTGGGCAAGGCAAACGGAGACAGTTGGTATGCCAAACGATGACAGTGGGCATGGCAAACGATGTCAGTGGGCGTGGCAAACGATGTCAGTGGGTGTGGCAAACGATGACAGTGGGCTAGGCAAATGGAGACAGTGGGCGTGGCAAACGGAGACAGTGGGCGTGGCAAACGATGACAGTGGGCGTGGCAAACGGAGACAGTGGGCTAGGCAAATGGAGACAGTGGGCGTGGCAAACGGAGACAGTGGGCATGGCAAACGATGACAGTGGGCGTGGCAAACGATGACAGTCGACGCTGTGAGATATCCGTTAATTCACACTTACCAAGACAGGAATCACAACCTTCGGGACAACACTGTTTTTCGGAGGATGTTGGCTGATATCCAGGTACACACGTGATACAAATGACTCCTCTTTGGTCTTCATTGCAAACATCGCAACGCTTAAAAAAAAGGAGAGTTTTTTTTTTAATTATAATTATTTCAATCTATTATCATACGACCAAAGTTTACACTGATCCAATTCTAATATGATTTAGATGATGAAATGTCTTATTATTTTCAGGATTATCTATTTATATATTTATTTATCTATTTAATTTATCGTTTATCTTTTAGATAGAAAACATTATGGGCAATGGATAATCATAAACCTAGGTGGACGAGCAGCTTGAGGCGCGCAAAGGAAAAACAGGTAGTACTGGTGCGAAATACGAGGAATCCATGGTTAGATGCTCAAGTCGCCGCGATATGACTGAGATACTGTTTAAAAAGACGTTAATCTCCATTCAATCAGTCAATCCTCTTCTATGTATGGAGGAATGGGCTTTTACCTTTTCCTGTTGTTGTTGTTTTGTTTGTTTTTTTTTAATTTTAGTCTCGTCCGAATTCAAAGAAGTGGCACAGGACAAAGAAACGTGAATGCAATTAAACATACATAGTGAAAAATATTGTTGACAAAGAAGAAATTGCCTGTCAAAAGCAATTTCTTCTTTTCGCACAATATTTTACTAAGTATCAAATCACAAAGACGTAAAGAAAATTATACAGAAAATGAGTTACAGATAACGGGGAATTAATATAACAGGGCTGCGTCACAGAAAACGGTGACTTGGTGTAACAGGGCGGCGTGACAGAAAGCTGAGGCTAAATGTAACAGGTATGCGTCACAGAAAACGGGATTAGTGCTATAGGGCTGCGTCACAGAAAACGGATGCTTAATGTTATAGGGCTGCGTCACAGTAAACGGAGACTTAATGTTACAGGGGTAGATCACAGAAACGGTTACTTAATGTAACAGGGATATGTCACGAAAAACGAAGACTTATTGTAACAGGGCTGCGTCACAGAAAACGGTGACTTAATGTTACAGGGGTGATCATAGAAAAAATTGACTTAATGAAACAGGGCGACGTCAAAGAAAATGTAACTAAGTGTAACTGGACTGTGTCACAGTAAACAGCGGTTTAATGTTACAGGGCTGTGTCACAGAAAACGGAGAATTTATTTTATAGGGCTGCGTCACATAAAACGGAGGTTTAATTTTATACGGCTGCGTCACAGAATACGGAGACTTAATTTAACAGGGCTGCGTCACAGTAACGGAGGATTAATGTTACATAGCTGCGTCACGGTAAACGGAGATTAAATGTAACAGGGCTGAGTCATAGTGAACGGAGATTAATGTAGAGGGCTGCGTCACAGTAAACGAAAGGTTTATGTAACAGGACTGCGTCACAGTAACAGAGACCTAATTTTATAGGACTGCGTTACAGAAAAAGGTGACTCAATGTAACAGGGGTGCATCACAGAAAACGATTACTTAATGTAACAGGACTACATCACAGAAAACGGAAACATAATGTTGTAGGGCTGCGTCACGGTAACCGGATGCTTAATGTTACAGGAATTTGTCACAGAAAACGAAGGTTCAATTTTACAGGGCTGCTACACAGAAAACGGAGGCTTTTTGTAACAGGGCGGCGTTTACTAGGATTATAATACTCCTGTTTAATATTTTCTGTAACTACCGAAGAACTCTTTCATTTTATTTAGAGTACTCATATCGTTCAAAACTCACTCATTCGGCCACTTTAGTTCCGTTTAAGAATTGTTCAAGGATTATGTCGTGGTTTGGCGTACACAATGTCATGACTACAGCACTAACAAAGCTTTAGTTGCGACATTTTCCTAGCCCGTTGACGACTTACTTCGTCAGTTTTAAAATTCTGAATTGTACGGATAGAAATGGAAAATGATTGTTTCGGTGTAAGATGGATTTATCTGTCAATGAGTGAACAACTAAAGCTGTATTTTCAAAAATGGCGGAACTACGAGTGAAAATATGCTTTAGTTGTTCACGAAATGAGTGATAAATCGATGTTATATATTTTACTATTGCAGAAAAAACAAAATTTGACTTTTTATTTTCTTTTTAAAACAGCGTTATTTTGCACATTAAATACATGACCACGTGATGACGTCATAAGTGTGTTTGGACCCGTGTATGAAATCAGTTGTACGAAATTAACGAAAGCCGATAAGTCTGATAATCTGGTTATTCCCGAAATTGAAGCTAAGAATTTTCAAATATCATGAAAATGGTTCCTAATGAGAGCACTGTATAAAATAATTGACAAATCGCTGCCCCTGCTCATTTACTAAGTTGGCTCCGCCCATTGACTCTAACAGGCAGATTTACTTCGATTTTAAACGGCGTTACTTTGCAAAATGAATGGTTAGTAACATCTAGCAATCAAAGTACTGAAAGTACTGTAAGCTAGCAAAGCAAGATTATCTTGATAAATAATCGAGATTAACCCTTTCCCGTTTTTCGAATTTTTAGACTAGTCCAAATTGAAAGAGTTTGCAGATGACGATGTAACTGGATGCCAATTGAAATGAAACCATTCTATGTGGTAGAAAATATTATGAAAAAGGAGAAATTGCTTTTCTTCTTTTTCCGCAATATTTTCTCAAGTATAAAATCACAGGAACGTAAAATCCTGTATTTGAATGGGAAAGGGTTAAAGTAACTCAGGAGTTAACCCATTACAACATGAAACAATCTTAGACTGGTTCAAATTCAAAGAAGATGTAGACGACAATTTCAAGTTTGTTGAAAATAGAAAATACTTCCCTTGTTAGGTAGAAAACATTGTTCATTGTCCACAATCATTTCCAAAGCTTATCTCTTGAGATGCTTAAAAAGCGGAATTTGGTGGGAATTGGGTTAGATAGCATGCTTTTGAAAAAGTTCTCTAAAATTTTAATAGAGTGTGCAATATGTTCCTTAAAATTCATTTGACTGGCGAGCTTGTCCTAATCTGACGATACAATATCGGAGATCAGCGTAGATGGGACAGGTTCACCAGTCTAGAAATGCATAAGAACTACTTTAATGGCGTAGTCATTCAATGAACTTAGTGGTTAAGCCTCCAGTTGCGAAAAAAAATGTTTTCGCAGCTTTAACCAATTTCGAGCCGCCATCATAGCGCAGTCGGTTGCGCGTCAGACTCCTAATCTTCAATCATGAGTTGTCGTTGGCTCGATCTCCGGCGGCGGCACATATTCTTTCCGACATTTGTCTCTCAGCAATGGGTGGATAATCGTAAACCTAAGTGTGATAGCAGCTGGATGCTAGGAAAGGATATGGTGGTAGTACCAGTGTGATAAATACCAGGAATCCATTGTTAGGTGCTCCAGCCGCCGCGATATGACTGAAATACTGTTAAAAGCGGCGTTAAACACCATTCAATCAATTAACCAATTTCGAGGCTTTCAATCACAGCAGTTATTTCCAAACAATGATATCTCAATTGAATAAAAGTCGAAATACCTTGATAACAACGGGGCACGGCAAGCATTCCGGTCCAGCATTTAATGAATTCTCGTATTTGCAGTTACCGAGGAAACATTGACCCGTGGTTAGGTTGCAGGTGGGCAGTGTCTTGTCTGCATACTCTGCACATCCATCGCTGCAGCATCCATCATTGGATGGGGTGGTAACGTACCATTCTTCACAGGATGCGCAAAAGTTCGATCCCAGACATTCAGCACATTTCCGAATGGGGGGATCACAATCTGTAAGCAGAGACAACGGAAAGAAAACGTTTTAAACCATTTTTACGCAATGACGCTTTTTGACGCTAATCAATAGAAACAATTGAGAAAAACCATTGTGGAAAATGAAGAAATTGCTTGCAGCAAGCAATTTCTTCATTTCACCATGTTTTCTACCAAAAAAAAGTAAAAAAAAAAAATGAAAATTTCATCAACTTTGAATTGTCATCTGCAACTGCTTTCAATTTTGATCAGTCTAAAATTATGTTGTGTGGGAATGGATTAACCATGTAACGGAAGACTATCCAAATTTAAAGAGGACATGACGAGATATATATTTACAGTTCACGGCTTTCAATGAAAGAACCAATCGACAGATCAAATTATTTGTTTGAGCGGAAGTGAACTTTGAACCACAACATTTTTTCTATTTGCCTTCATTTATGCTGAGATATTTTTGTTGGTTTGGCGTCTTGAACGTCGTAACTACAGCTTTTCCAATGTCGCCAACCAACTTTCTACCTTTTTATTACATGCTAGTTGCCATACATTTTGCAAAATAACGCCGTTTAGAATGGAAGCGAGACTTCCTGTCGGAGTAGATGGGCGTGGGAAATGGAGTAAGTGGGCCTGGCCAGTGATTGGTCAGTTGTAATGTGTATACAATCTACCCTTTTCTGTGTACCAATCTTTGTTCGTTTTTATTTAGCATAAATTTGAATATGTAAGATTTAAATTGAAAACATTTTCTTATGGCAAGATAATGAAAAGAGAGCATCTATACAGAAAAAAAAGTTCAATTTTACTCATTAATAGACGACACACACATGTAACAAAGTTTTGATAACAGTTGAATTATTTGCATTTTTTCCAATTGTCTAAAAAAAAACTCGCCAAAGGATTTCTTGCGACAAGAAAAAAAAATATTACGTGTGAAACGAACATTTTGTTTCTGTAAAATCTATAAATTAATAATTAGGGGAACATTACAGCCGGCAGAGGTCAATCAGAAATAATATGTTGAAAATCGGGATAACGTCTAATGACAAGATTTAGAAAAATCTACCAGACGAATAAAGTTTTGATCGTAATCAAAAGGCTCAAGCCCCCGCGATATGACTGAAATACTGTTAAAAGCGGCGTTAAACCCATTAAGACAAAATAAGAATTGTGACGGTTTTCAATTACAAATATTGGAATTTTGAAAGTTTTAGACACTTTGTTAAACCGTGATAAGCCTTAGAAAAATCTTGATGGCCAAGCGCATTACGGTATTACGTGCATGTGTTTTTTGAATGATTTAATTTTCAGTTTCGTCTATCAAAAAACGGGCGTTCTGATCGGTGAAAATATTAGTAATTTCTCCATGAACAAAAATTTGAGCACGCTGTAATTTTGTATGCTTCCGCACAAAACAACCCATACAAAAAGTATTAAAATTTGTAAAGTCTTTGCTTTTTAGCGGATTCATACATTGTGTGATTAGGTTTTTCGGTTCATACCTCCATGAAAACAAAAAATATTCTCTTCATTTCTTATAATTTAATAGTATCGAGCGAAAAAACAAAACTTAACAAATTTTGATACCTTTTTTTATGGGACTATTTTGTGTGGAAGCATACAAAATTGCTGCGTGCTCAAAATTTTGTTCATGGAGGTATGAATTAAATTTTTCGACCAATCAGAAGGCTCGTTTTTGATAGACGAAACTAACAATTAAATTATTTATTTAGAAAAGTTACATTGTGATGATTTACCGTCACATGGTTTGTTTGTTTTGTTTGAATTGGGTTTTACGCCGCTTTCAACAATCTTTCAGTTATATCGCGGCTGGAGCACCTAACAATGGAATCCTGGTATTTCTCACACCAGTACTACCATTACTTCCTTTCCTAGCCTCCAGCTGCTATCCCACATAGGTCTACGATTATCGACCCATTGGTGAGAGACAAATAGTCGGAAAGGATGAGCCCAGTTGGTAGCGCGTCGAACTCTCAATCATAAGGTCCAGGGTTCGATCCTCGGTTGCGGCAAATATCCTTTCCGACATTTGTCTCCTACTTATGGGTGGATAATCGTAAACCTAAGTGGGATGAGCAGCTCGAGGCTCGGGAAGGAAGTAATGGTATAGTACTGGTGTGAGAAATCCAGGAAATTATGGTTAGGTTCTCAAGCCGCCGCGGTTTGACTGAAACACTGTTCAAAGTGGTGTTAAACCCCATTGAATCAATCAATAAATAATACTGGATCATCTAATGTCGGTTAAACGAACGTCACACCCTTACAGAACCGGTTTTGCAGGTTTATACTCAGTTATTTTTAATTGACTACTTAATTGTGCAGGTTTAAATTACCGTGTAATTGTATTCTTTCATTGGTATTGCGGATTGTTTTAGTTTATGAAACCCGATGCTTCTTTATGGTCATGTTTGAATGTCACATATTTTTCAATTATGAAATCGTCGATGGGTGATCAAAAGCTTGTAACTACAACTTGAATAAGCTGTAGTTACGACGATTTCGTCGTCAATCGACGGATCGTAACAAAGCTATTTATTGAAATACGAAATATTAAAGGACCACCGGGGAGCCACAAAAGCCAATGACATTAACCCATTCTCATTCAATGACGCTTTTTTAAAGCTCCTTAAGAAAAGTGCTTTCAAATTCGAAAACGGTGTGGACAACGAAAAAATTGCTTCATTATCCACAGTATTTTCTTACCCAAAATCCGAAGATTTTCAAAAGTTTCATCACTTAAAAATTTTCGACTGCAACTTCTTTAAATTAGGGCCAGTCTGAAATTATTTCGTTTGTAAATGGGTTAAAATAGTTGGAATTCGAAGGTGTTGTCATTCAGTAAGATGGTTGTTTCGGTTTTTTCAAAAATATTTCAATGACACCCAAAATCTACCAATTGCTTCCTCATAGTGCAGCTGGTAACGCACCAGACGCCTAATCTTCAATCATGGGATGTCATGGGTTCGATCCCCGGCGGCGGCACACATCCTTTCCGACATTTGTCTCTCACCAATGCACCGCCGCGATATGACTGAAGTACTGTTAAAAGCGGCGTTAAACCCAATTCAAAACGAAAAAAAAGCTTCCTCTCGTTTCGTACAACATTATATAAGGTGTCACAATCGACAGTTCGCTTGGCATGCCCACTTAGCTCCGATGTCTTAAACGTCTATTTATAACGTGGACCTACGTGCCTTATTTTTCAAAATTATTGTTACTATTTTTTTATTTTTTTTAGAGTCGATTAGCGGTATTTATATGCTTATATGCTTCTAACCTTTGAATACAAAAAAATGTTTTTAGATGAACATTTATAACCTTTTGGCAATTAACTATACGAGAAATTGCGTGAGAGAAAGAGGGAGTGTGTGACAGAATGAGTGAGGGGGAGAGAGAAGAGAGTTGATAGTATATAGAGAAAAAAATTGTCTTTTTTTAAGGTTGTGCAATGAAATAGTCTCTTATAATTCTCTACGAGAATGGTAACAACATATATATACTTTTTAGTTTATAGTTTTATTTGTTTGTATATTTGTGAATGAGACTTTAATAAATATTAAATCATAGCTCCGATAGGAATTTGGATCTAAAACGGCGTTATTTTCAGAATTTGCAGGAAGTAACCCGTAACAAAAAATTAAAATGATTGGTTTAAACTAAAACTTGAATAAGCTGTAGTTACGATGTTTAAATCGCCAAAAACCAACAGATATAGCGGCCAATGTTGGAGATCTAAATAAACTTCCTGTCTTAATGTATGATTTAATTGGTCTTTCTCTTTCAGTCCGTCAATAGATAATCTATCACGAAATATCTCCTGGCTGGTTCTTCAACTATTCTAAATTAGTAGTTTAAGGAAAGAACGACATCTAAACTAACGGCAAAATGACTTATTTCGAGTTCGAACGATCCAGTTTTGCTCGTTCGGTATCGTGATATGCTGTGCTTGGGTCGTGAGTTCGAACCCCAGTCCGGCCATTTTTTTTTTCCATATGAAAAAGCCATCGCGATATGAGCCACCAAAACTTTTCTTTCACCGATTAGCGACCGAATTGGCCAATCGCAGCTGTCAATCAAATAATCAGTCGACAAATTAAATTATTATATTAGACTGGAACTTAACTTAGAACTCCAATACTGAGTGCCATTAATGGGAAGCATTTGAATTGGTTTAGCCAGTCAGTGGGAGGGGCCAATAGAGTAAGTTTGAGAGCAAGTGATTGGTTAATTTTAATGTTGAGATAAATATCAGGTAACACTGGTTATAGTCGCCTTGATTAAAATGAAACATTCTTGAAAGCGGTGTTAAACCGTAAAGAATCAATCAATAACAAATCGCAAACATTAACATTGTGTGAAGGGGTTTACCGGAAAAAATGTTGATTATGCGAAATGACAAACGTACACTCAGACAGAAGAGAAATTCCCCCATCGCAATAACTCTTCTAGCGTTCGGACGGTAGGGAAAAACTACAGGTGAGAAAGCATTCTTAAATGAAAAGGCTTATGAACCGACGCCGAGCCAAATTAATGAAAATAAGAAATCCTTTTACATAAGATTTACGTAGTTTTGGTAGACTGGCTGCAGTCGTGTTCGTTTGGACCTTAACGTCTAACATCTTTCTCTCGTGCATATCATATTAGCTAAGAATATGTTTGTGGCTAATGCTGAACATTGACAGACAATGGATTTTATTCACACCCTCTTTCAACATTGGAAAGATTTAAATCCCTTTAAGAAAAGTCAGGTAGCCAGACTATAGGTTTTGCTGTAGCGTTAAATTAGGGTTACATCCCTAATGTGTATCGACAAAATAGTAAAGAAAATAAGCCTATTTCGAATTTGGAAATTTATGAATACCTTTTTTTGTTTTTTTGGTCGACAATCCGTGAAATCTGACACACAAAGACTTGTTGATTTAGATCAGATACTATTCTTATCTGTCTAACCTAGGACCAGTTTATTGGATCAGTAAATTTTATAGAGTTACTTAAAAAGAATGTATTTTTTACTCAGTTTATTGAGGAATGAATGCGTAAAGTTTTATTTCCTAACAAAACAATCTAATCATTTGACAAATCGGGGCTGCCACCTTAAGAATCTTCGATCAATCAAATAATTCATTTAGACCGGAGGTAAGCTTTGATCTCCGACATTGGTCGGCAGTGATATGTTAAACATTTTGGTTGGTTTTGCGACTTAAACGTCCTAACTACAGCTTACTCGATCTTTAGTTACGACGTTTAGGTCGCCAAACAACCATTTTACTATCATTTTTTTCTTTATATTCATTGTAGTTGTCCTTGTTGTACCAAGGCTCTGGCAATAAATTTTGCAAAATATCGTCGTTTAAAATCGAAGCGGAACTTTCTGTCTTTGTCAGTGGGCGTGGCCAGCGATATCAGTGTGTGGGACCAGCGGTATCAGTGTGTGGGACCAGCGGTATATGTCTTCGGGGCTAGCGGTATAAGTGTGCGGGGTCCAGCGGTACAAGAGGGCGGTTCAGTGGTATAAGTGGGCAGAGCCGGTGGTGCAAGTGGGCGAAGCCAGTGGTATAAGTGGGCGGGACCAGGGGTATAAATTGGCGAAGTCAGCGGTATAGATGGGGGAGCCAGGTACCCGTAAATCACTAGCATTGTTTCGCTACATAAATCCACTCAACAACTCTTGGGCTGTTACAAAGAGTATTCATAATATCTACTTATAACTGAATTGACGTGGAACAATAGCTGTACAAATTGTATAACGACCAAAGAACATGGTCAAAATTTGTCAGAAGAAAGAAGGGCCATCCATATTTTTACTAAGACGAAATCAACATGCTGATGAATTGAATTTGATAAATACCCCCCCCCCTTTTTTTTTTTTTTTTTGAAATTCTTGACCGGTCCAAATTGGAAGAGGTTGCAGATATCATTAAAATTTGGGTGCAATTTGAAAAGAAACCATCCCATGAGGTAGAATATATTGTGGAAAAAGGAGAAATTGCTTGTCGCAAGCAATTTCTACTTTTTCCAAAATATTTTCTCAAGTATAAAATCACAGCTTCGTAAAATCCCGGATTAGAAGAAGAAAGGGTTAAAGTATAAAAGGGCCCAGTTGCAGCATCATTTAGATCCGTTTGGTGACCAAAATGTTGTAACTACATCTTTACTGCCTGAACGGCTGATTTGTATATGAGGATGACCTTTGATCTCAAAGATACGGGTCCGAGCCCCGCCGTCACTGGGTTGTGTTCATGGTCAAAATACTTTATATCGAGCCTTAGTCTACCAATCTGTACAAAGAGGCAGCTGTGGGCTGTGAGTTACTTTTCCACAATATCACATATGTGTTTAACCCATTCCAACTCAATCCCTCCTTTTTACGCCCCTCGAGAAAAAAGCTTTGGAAAACATTGTGGAAAATGAAGAAATTGCTTGTATCAAGCAATTTCTTCATTATCCACAAAGTTTTCTATCCAAAAAGACGGAAAAAATCAAAATTCCATCAACTTGAAATTGTCGTCTGCAGCTTCTTTCAATTTGGACCAGTCTAAAATTTTGCTGTGTTGGAATGGGTTAATCCATTTTCAGACGTTACAATTTCTACTAGTCCATATTGAAAGAAGTTCCGAACGATCATTTTTAATTATTGTTACTTAAAAAAAAAACATTTGACATTAAGGGTATGAGTACAAACATTGCGGATAATGAAGATATTGCTTGTTAAATGTTATAAGCAATTTCTTCATTTTCCACGATGTTTTCCTAAGCTTTCCTCTTGTGGCGCGTAAAAAGGCGGGATTGAGTTTGAACAGCTATACATTAGGGTTTTTTTGTTGTTGTTGTTGTTGTTGTTGTTTTTATATCCTCTGATCGGCTAAACACGGCTAGTGTCAATGTCTATTGATAGATGCACAGGCTGATCTGAGTCGTTACACTGCGTGTTATTGTTGGAAAAGTCACGTATAGGCATTAATGTCGGAGAGCGGGAAATAGTTTTAACAGTGTCACCCTGAATACAATCCTTGCCAGAATTGAATTAACCCTTTCCCGTTTAAATACGGGATTTTACGTTCCTGTGATTTCATACTCGAGAAAACATTGTTGAAAAAGAAGAAATTGCTTGTAACAAGCAATTTCTCCTTTTTCCACAATATTTTCTACTACATAGGATGGTTTCATTTCAAATGGCATCCAGTTTTCATTGTCGTCTGCAACCTCTTTCAATTTGGACTAGTCTAAATTTCCAAAAACGGGAAAGGGTTAAAGGACTGAAAGCAAGGAAAACCACAAAAGGGGTGAATATTTATTTTAGAAAACATTTTAATAAAGATCTCTTGACTGAGAGGGCAACCTTTGAGTGAAGACAGAGACTAGACTGCGTGTACAAGCAGGCCTATCTTTGTCTATAACTCCTGCAAAAACAGAAATATTCCGGATTAAAGATAACAAGGGTTAATCATGTTCGCTCCCTAGCCCTTCGTAAGGTCCTTGTTAATGTAGGTATTAGTAAATACGGGTCTAGTACCCAAAAATATCATGTCTTTTTTCTGCTTACTCGGGTAATATTTGTGATGCACTTCACTACTTTGAAAGAAGTAGGAAAATTTCTGAATTGAAAACAAGTAACACGATATCTGTCACCCCTTCCTGGTAGCTATGACTGAACTTTCAGATCTTTTATTTGTGAAAATGTCGATTTTATCACCGAGCAGGTATTTAAGGATTAATGTATCGTGCATCACGACTCCAATACGTCAACCAAGGAAAAATGGCTAATCAAATCATTTTGACCGTAAGTGAAATTTGATCTGCGACATTGGCCGACAATTTTGTGAAGCATTATTGTTCGTTAAGCGACCCAATCGTTGTAACTACAGCTTATTCAAGCTGTTGTTATGATGTTCAGGTCGCCAGCCATCTGCTTTACATTTTTTGTTACATGTCACTGGCCATAAATCATGTTTTGGAAATTTTGCGGTTAAATATCGAGACAAAACCTCGTGTTGGAGTTAGTTGGCGTGATCAGCGGAGTCAATGGGAGGGACAAGCGATCCATTAATTAAACGTCCGCAGATCACGTACGTACGTTCGGTCGTTACCTGACGGGCCCCGGAATGCCAAAGTCCATGTACAAATCGCAGTGATTAACATAAATAATTTGTACATTTGGAATAAAATACCTAAGCAAGAATGTAATTAACCAATCGCTGGCCCTGCCCACTAACTTCTTAGGCCCCGCCCATTGACTCCGTTAGGAATTTCAGCCTCGATTTTCAACGGCGTTATTTGCAAAGTAAATGGCAAGTAGCATATTACAAATAAGGAAAATGGTTGGTTGGTGACCTTACTTTCGCAACAACATCGTGAATAAGCTGCAGTTACGACGTTTTAGTCGCAAAAACCAACAGAAATAATTCACTAAAATGTCGGCCGATGTCGGAGTTCAAGCTGAACTTCCAGTCTAAATGAATTTCATTTGTCGACTGATTATTTGATTGATAGACGAGATTGGTCATTTTAGAATAAACGGTCCATATATACATGTATTTACAAAAATCCTTCAAAAGATCACATGAGCGTGCATAGGATAACTTGTCAAATATTTTAAGCGCCCGCTTGATTTCGTATTTGTTGTATATTGTTTGAAAGGTTTTAGCGATAAACTTTGATATTATAAGGACAGTAACTTGAGTTATAGACTGTTGAATCTGTCCAATCCACGCTGCTCTCCGATACTTGTATTGAAAGATTAGGACAGGCTCGCCAGTCAACTTAACCCATTCCCTCACAGTGACGCTTTTGGACGCCCCTATAGGAAAAGCAATTGAGAAAACATTGTGTAAAATGAAGAAATTGCTTGTAACGAGCAATTTCTTCATTTTACACAATGTTTTCTACCCAGAAAGTTGAAAAAATCTAAAATTTCATAAACTTAAAATCGTCGCCAGTCAACTTAACCCATTCCCTCACAGTGACGCTTTTGGACGCCCCTATAGGAAAAGCAATTCAGAAAAAATTGTGTAAATTGGAGAAATTGCTTGTAACGAGCAATTTCTTCATTTTACACAATGTTTTCTACCCAGAAAGTTGAAAAAATCTAAAACTTCATAAACTTAAAATCGTCGCCAGTCACCTTAACCCATTCCCTCACAGTGACGCTTTTGGGCGCCCCTATAGGAAAAGCAATTGAGAAAACATAGTGTAAAATGAAGAAATTGCTTGTAACGAGCAATTTCTTCATTATACACAATGTTTTCTACCCAGAAAGTTGAAAAAAATCTTAAATTTCATAAACTTGAAATTGTCGTCTGCAACTCCTTTGAATTTGAACCAGTCTAAAATTTTGCCAAGGGTTAAATAACTACTTCAAGCTTGCTATTCTTAGTTCAGACGTCTCTCACTGATAGATCGCTTAACACACCCACAGACCTAAGATATGGTAGCTCGACTGAGATTTCAAACGTTAATTTATACAATTCATAGCCAGGAATATAGAACAATCAAAGTACTGAAAGTACCGTGAGCTGTCAAACCATGGTTTTATTAACCCACACGGTGAAATTGTAGACTAGTCCAAATTGAAAGAAACTGCAGATACAATTTCAAGTTGATTGAATTTTTAAATTTCTTTATCTTTTTGGATAGAAAACATTGTGGATAATGAAGAAATTGCTTGTCACAAGCAATTTCTTCATTTTCCACAATGTTTTCCAAAGCTTTTATACTGAGGGGCGTTTAAAAGCGTCATTGTGTGGGAATGGGAAACGTCTGAGTCAAAAGTTATGGTGATAAGTGAACAAGGTTAAAGTGACCCAGGAGTTAAATAGCATACTTTTGGAGTAGTTCTCTACAATTTGGATAAAGTTAATTCGCATGGTCATACAAAGCAGTGCGCATAGTGAAGATTTTGATCAGACACGATATGCTCCAGTAAGCTAAGATTAACCGGGAGAAGAACTTGCAAGCAGAGTTTGCCCTATTCCTGAAATACAAAACAACTACTTTTTTGCGTAGGCATTCGATGGATTTAGTGATTTAGCATCCAGTGGTAGTTTGCACTCTCTAAACTCGGAGAAGACCTCAACATTTTGTCTGTTAGTTTAAGCTGACGCACTGCTAGCGAAAAGCAAATAGTCATTTTGGGATTTAACTTTCACTGCGAAAATCAGGAACTGCTTTCAAATCAATGTGGTGGAACATTCAACTTTTAACGCGTCAAAAGGTTTACAAGATAACCAAAAACAATGTTATAAAAGGAAATAACTAGATCTATGCATGATTATATGGTCCTAGAAATGTTATGAACATATATTTTCAAAAGGTAACAAACCTGGAAACCTTGTAGTCTCTATCTGGTTTTATGCAATTTAACTTCTGGCAAACACAGGTCAGTAAACCAGGGTGTATATCACGTTATACAATATTGTATTTCCGTCTCCGCGTTGTCACAAACGCGTTCTATATCATTTTTATTTGCCATTTTACTTTGGTCTCCGCATCACTTTTGTATTACGGAAATAAAATCACGTTTCTATTTGAGACGGAAATATGATATTGCGTACCGTGTGTACACCGCTTAAACTTATCAAGAATTATGTACATCGTATTTTGTCCAAGCCTTTTTTTTCAAATGTTCTTCCTTTTGTTATTAATGAACAATTACGTATACATATTATAATACGATATCGCTTTATACAAGGTAATAAAGGTTTCAGGTTTTATCGCCCGGATGGAATTACATTTTTTGTGACTTCAAGTATCGATTAGGTTCGATCTGACACCACAAACGCAGGTTAAAAATCAATATTGAAGCGCCATCTCAAAATGGGCTATGATTTCGTTTATTTCGAATACCGGGTTGTGACGACTTGGAACTCTGGTCCCGTTTAAGCTAACAAAAACTCGAGATTTTGCATTCACGGTTTTTAGAGTTGGCGAGACAAACTTTTAACCATACTCTCTTATCATGCAGGCTCGAGTCTCAGCGGCGTCACTGGTCTGTCCTTGAGAAAAGCATACAATGGCTTTTGTAATACTAGTAATACCCAATAAGCCTGTGAATATGAGAACTCTGCCGTGATATAACTGAAGGATTAATCAAAATGGCCTAAACCCAATTAAATCAAGCATTTCTTCAAAATCAGAATTCAAACATTTCCGATTGCTCGGATTAATTTTAGTATGAAATAATCCCGTCCGATTTGTTGATTGTTTTATATTTTATTTTTAAATCGAAGTATTTCAGAGAACCTCCCCCCCCCCCGAGTTTGATATACCTCAAGTGGACTTTACATCCTACAATACCGTCGGTAGGCGTCAAAAACATCGTAACTACAGCTTGAAATAAATATGTAGTTACGATGTTTTAGTCTTCCACCGACGAAATGCGGATGTTTTTCACGGATAATGTAACTCGTAGCCTCCATTTAACTCACCTGCAGCTCTCATCGGATTAAATAATTGATAGATTTCGACTAACGTATCATAAAAAGGCAATTTCCTTTGTCTAACGCTGTTCATTTTCCCCTATTTGCTTCTTTCCTTGTTCCTTTTTCCCGTTAGTCTATTCTGGCCCTTCTCTTCGTTATCAAGCTTTAAATACAAAATTAATCGACGAGACGTGCTAAGTTGGTTCTTTGTTTGTCTGTCTGTCTTTTCTTTTTTTTTTTTTTATCTTTATTGATTGATTTTTTGATTGGGTTTAACGCCTCTTTTAATAGTATTTCAGTAATATCGCGGCGGCTTGAGTACCTAACCATGGATTCCTGTTTTTTCTCACACCAGTAATACCGTTAAATCCTTTATGAGCCTCCAGATTTTCTTTAAAGCCGTAGTTACGACGTTTTGCACGCCAAACGACGCATGACGTCGCGTGTGTCTGTTTGCGCGTGTCGTGATATCAGGTCATGCAATATCAAAAAAGCTAGCCTTAATCAAATGAAAATGAGGATTGGCCGTATTGATAGCATATTTTCATTATCCTTTGATAAAATTGACCAATCGCGGCTGTCAATCAAATAACCAGTCGACCAATAAAATCATTCATTTAGGCCAGAAATTATTTTTGAACTTCAACATTGGCCCCCCTTTTTTTGTTGTTGTTTTTCTTGTGTGTGTGTGTGTGTGTGTGTGTGTGTTAGTGTACCTTTTTTGTTGGTTTGGCGACCAATACGTCGTAACTACGCTTTTTCAAGTTCTAGTTACGATTTTTAGTTCACCAACAAACTTTTTTTACTTTTTTGTTTTCATGCTGCTTGTTATAAATTTTGCAAGATAATTACATGTAAAATCGACGCAGGACTTAAAGTTGGCGGGGCCAGAGATTGTCATTTAGTTTTTAGTCACATTTTAACCCTTGTCATGCTGTATAAAATACCTCACTGAATTGGTGTCAAATCAAAGGGCTGAAAGCACTGATAGAACTTGTTGTTAAAAAAATCAATGTTTTTTTTAGAAATCAACTCCATAAGCGACTCTGCCAGGAAAAGTACAAGCAGGAGGTTCAGACTAAAATCAGCCTGCACAAAAGTGCAGTCTGATCTTTGTCTACACCTCCTGCCAAAACCGGATTATTCCGGGTTCAGTATGACAAGGGTTAAAGACACATTTAGCTCGCATAATCTAATATGCGTGATGATATAGCGAACAAAAACGTACTGCTGAAAAAGGCTATTCAAAACGAACTAGAGGTAGGTGTCCAATATGTTTGTAATGTTCTATCTTTTTTTATTTAATCATTAATGTTTGGGGTTTGTTGTTGTTGTTGTTGTTGTTGTTTTGTGTGTGTGTGTTTTTTTTTTTTTTTTTTTTTTCTTTTGAGTGTGTGTGTGTGTGTGTGGTTTTTTTTTTTTTTTTTTTTTGTTGTTGTTGTTGTTGTTTTTTGTACATTTTTTTCAGGGTAACGAAATATTCATGAAAACCCGCATATATCCAGAATATTGTCCTGTCATTCTACAGTCTAGAAAAAATATTACTAGAGGATTTACAATACAAAAAAGAAGGCAATTTAGAAATAATGATCATAAAGGGTATTTAAAAAATGTCAAAGCGAACAAAATCTTTTTGTTCAAACCGTGTCATTATCTTCCAGTCAATCAGGACTCTAAAACTACAAAACGCTCGGTGTGTAATTGACCTTTTTTTACCCTGATACAGTTCAAAACAAAGAAACTCATCCGGCGGTCGAAAAACTAAAACAGCTTTCATTCACATATATTACAAGACACGCTGAATTAATTGACCAATCGTGGCTGTCAATCAAGGAATAAACCGACCAATCGAATGGTTTATTCAGCCAGGACCTGAGTTTTTCAACTCCGACATTTGCCGCCATTTTTGCTAACCTTTATTGTTTGTTATTCAAGCTGTAGTTACGACGTTTAGGTAAAAAACCAAACAATTTTACTTTTTTGTTAAATGCTTCTGGCCATAAATTTGGCGAAATAAGGCCGTTAAAATTCGAAGCGGAACTTCCTATCGCATTTAATTGGCGGGGCCTGAGTAGACAGTGGGCGGACCCAGCGATTGGACAATTCCTTTTTAATAATTGCATTATGAAAATCAAAGGGCTGAAATCATTTGAAGACCTGATGTCGTTGGTCGAAAAAATTTGTTACAAAAATCCTTTTTTCACAATTTACAACTATGACTTAAACATCAAACAGGTGATTTAAGAGATGAAGAGACTATTTTTGCTTTCATGGAGGTATGAACCAAAAAACTAACCACACAGTATGAATACGTGAAGCAATAAAGCATTTATCATTTTGAATGACAAGCATTGAATACTACAGCGTATTGAATATCAATTGCTAGAATTTATGTAACTTTACAAAATCGAGCACAAGCCAGGTATGTAAACTAAATAGTCGTTTTTCGTAATTCAATTGTGATAATAAAAACGGTTTTAAATATATGAATGAATCAAGTTTATATATGACAAAAACGTCTGAGTTAAAAAATTCACGAAAAAGAATATAGTGATAGATATTTTATTCAAAGTAGATGATTTTTTTTTTTTTTTTAGCAACGCAGATGTTTAAATGTCAAATCTCGGCAGCATTTCATAATCATTTGGAACGCGCCCGAACCCAGAGGGCATTTTGGATATTAAACTGTTTAATTCATTTCTATATTGCAACAATTGTACTGATGATAATCGAAAGAAGGTGTTAACCTACTCATACAAAATGACGCTTTTAAACGCTCCTCAATATAAAAGCTTTGGAAAACATTGGGAAATGTTACAAGCAATTACTTCATTATCCGCAATGTTTTCTACCACAAAAGACTAAGATTTTTAAAGATTTCACCAACTTCAAATTGTCGTCTGCAACATCGTTCAATTCGGGCGGGTCTAAACAAATTGTTGGTGGTAATGGGTTGTTGATTCTAATGGATTGATGATACTTTTACGTAAAAGCGCTCACTGAAAGAATAGAAAACATTGTGGTAGAAGACTGAATTGCTTTTTATAATCAATAATTTCTTTACTCACAATATCTTCTTTCAGATTTCGCTCGGGATTTTCATAAATTGGGAATTATATCGATCAGAGCGAAACTTACATAAGCCTGAGGAAATAGACACAGATTTTCTATTTATGAAATCTTGCAATATGATTGACACTTCGGTTATATTGTCAAATGACCCATTTGAACACGTTCCAAGTACAGTCCTTATATAACCTACTGTCTCACGTGACTCTTCGATCATGCGTAGTCAATCCCTACCACGCCCTGGTGAGTGCATTCATTGGTTGATTCGGTGTATATCGGAGGGCTCATTTCACGTGCATGTAACCACCATCGAGCCAGGCCCCGACAGCTCTGGATACTCCAGCTGACTCCAACAGGAAGTTCCACTTCGATAATAAATGGCAAAAAGGATGAAAAGTACCAAGAAAAAAGAAAATATAATGGTTGGTTGGCGATGTTTAACGTCGTAATTACCTCTTCAAAAAAGCCGTCCTCACGAGGTTTTTGTCGCAGAACAAATAAAAATAAATCTTAAAACCGTTCATCAATTTCGGAGGTCAAGTACATGATTGATTTGATAGGCCGAATGATTGTTTGTTTGTCAGCAGTAACAGGTCAGTTACCAACATCCTACCACGAGCTGAGTGTCCGTGTGGTGTCCGTGGTCGAGAGGTAGAGCGTCGGCTTCCAGATCAAGAGGTCCCGAGTTCGATTCCCGGGAGCGGCTATCGATCTTGGTTTTGTCAATGGCCCTCTTTTTCGGCTCAAGTACTAATGCATTTTCCAGGAAGCAGAATCGAGAGGGATTAATCTAAGTTGGAAGAACTTGTTTCCAAATCGATGTAAAATAAATAGGCTTAAACCAGCTGAGCTTGGATAGCTTAGTCGGTTTTAAATCACAAATAGCCGTACACAATTAGTCAATAAATCAAACAATCAATCAATCAATCGAACAATCAACAAATAGATCAATCAACCAATCAATCAACCGATGACAAGTCCATGTTGGATGAAAGTAAGAGCACAGAAATACGAAAAATTTTAAGATTGCAATGAAGAGATTGCGATAAAAAATCTACTGCCACGTTCTCAAGTAAATGTCGAATAGACAGACCGCTAGTCCCGCTCATTCACTCCGCTGGCCCCGCCCATTGACTCTGCTGGCCCCGCCCATTGACTACACTGGCCACACCCACAGACTCCGCTGGCCACACCACTTAACTCCAACAGAATGTTCCACTTCGATATTAAAGAAAGTAATTTTGCAAACGTTATGGCCTGTCACATATAAGCAAAAATAAAATTGTTGGTTGGAGAACTTAACCCCGTAACTACAGCTGTATTTCCGATGTTGAGTTCTTTAACCAACAAAACTTTTCACAGTAATGTCGGTCAAAGTTAAAGTTCAAAGTTCACTTCTGATGTAATTGAATTATTTGATTAGTCGATTGATTCTTTGATTTACAGCAGAGATTGGTAAACTGATTTTTGGTTAGAAAAGCAGAATGCATAAACGGTAAAATGTCTTATATCAAATAAACCAGGGAGTTTATTGATAGATTGAATAGGGTTTAACGCCATTTCTAACAGTATTTCAGTCATATCGTGGCGGCTGGAGCACCTAACAATGGATTCCTGGTATTTCTCTCACCAGTGCTACCACTACATCCTTTCCTAGCCTCCGGCTGCTATCCGACTTAGGTTGACGATATTCCACCCATTGATGAGAGACAAAGATGTGTGCCGCCGCCGGTGATCGAACCCATGACATCCCATAATTGAAGATTGGGAGTCTGATGCGCCACCAAGTGAACAATGTGTAAGGGAGATTATGAATTTCTATTGTTTGATTAGTCTGCAGTAAAATCTTCAAGTAAAAAAAATATAGACAAATCGCATTAACCATAACCAGACGGGTAAACTTTAGACTGGTCCAAATTCAAAGGAATTGCAAACCATAATGAAAGAGTATGAAATGTAAGATTTTCTTACAATTTTCTGGGTAGAAAACATTGTGGAAACTGAAGAAATTGTACACAATGATATCCCAATTGTTTTTCTTGAGGGACAACAAAAACCGTCACTTTGTTGGAATGGGTTAATTCCAAAAAATGCACAAAAGAAGTAAAATAATTAAAAACATACCCGCAGATAACGTTATTTGCTGGAAGACGGCAAAAACCAGTAAAATTCCAAGTAACTTAGGCACCACCATTATTTGTTCTTTAATAGAGTTGACACAAACTTTTCGACAAACACATACACACGAACAAATCTTCTGTAAAACCTCCTTTTAAATCATTTGGTTGAACCACACGGATATATGGTTCTAATTGCTGTTAAGATGATATTTTATTCGAGCTTTTAAATTTGCACGTTGAAAGGACGCGGTCGAAGAGAAGTTACGTAAATCCACCTCAACTTTGTCATATAAGCCACAAAAATCCGAAAAAAAGTCAAAACTATTAGTTTATGCCTATTTATATTAATTGAAAAAGTTCCACTAATTTAAATCCTAAATTTTATCTCTAAACTGGCGAGAAAGATGGATTGACACAGACGGACGGAGATGCGGTTTAGCCAGAGTCACCACGCCCTATGTTGGAATTCACAGGAGCGTCTTAATCCACCCGTCTTTGAGTCCAAAACCGGTGCCACTACAGTGCTATAAATACGTTTTGTCTATTTAATTGGTTTTGTAACAGTTCCTATTGTCTATACCTTTATCGCTATGGGGTTATATTCAATAGATACCCTTATACGGGTATGGTAGTTGTATTCATATCAGAAAGAAATATACATATTTTTGATGACAATTTAAGACAATTATTTTTTTTCCAAACCCTATGAAGTGGGTACTCATTGAATTTATCTCTGCGAGACGATTCCAATCAGTACCCACTACATAGGGGTTGGAGAACAAATTATATTTCTTTTTATTTTGAGTTAAAATCTTGATCTATGATTGTTTAAGCTTTACTGATTACATGGAACAATTCACTTTGTATTCACGAAATTAAAAAAAAAAAAAAAAAAAAACATGATAAAAAGAATTTAGAGATGAAGAGAATATTTTTTTTTTTGTTTTGTTTTGTTTTCAGGGAGGTATGAACCGAAAAACATAATCACACTGTATGGATTCGCGAAGCGGATTCATACATTGTGTGATTAGGTTTTTCGGTTCATACCTCCATGAAAACAAAAAAATATTCTCTTCATTTCTTATAATTTAATAGTATCGAGCGAAAAAAGCCAAAACCCTACATGTTTTGATACCTTTTTGTAAGGGACTATTTTGTGCGGAAGCATACAAAATCACTGCGTGATCAAAATTTGTTCATGGAGCATCGAGCGAAAAAAGCTAAAACTTTAAAAATGTTGATACTTTTTTGTATAGGACTATTTTGTGCGAAAGCATACAAAATCACTGCGTGATCAAAATTTTTTTTTCATGGAGTTATGATTAATATTTTTCGACCAATCAGAACGCTCGTTTTTGATAGACGAAACTAAAAATTGAATTATTAGTAAACAAAAAAAAGGCTAATATCAATTTAAAAATGTAGTAAATCTTGCTCAATCAACCACCTCTATTAAGCGACCATTTCCATTGAACGACCAGCAATAAAATTCTCCTTCCAGAAACATAGGAGCTGCCGTCATAGCTAAGTTGGTAGCGCGTCGGACTGTCAATCTTGAGGTCCCGGGTTCGATCCCCGACGGCGGCACTCACCATTTCCGACTATTTGTCTCCCACCAATGGGTCGATAATCGTAGACCTATGTGGGATAGCAGCTGGAGGCTAGGAAAGGATGTAATGGTAGTACTGGTGTGAGAAATACCAAGATTCCATTGTTAGGTGCTCCAGCCGCCGCGATATAACTGAAAGATTGTTGAAAGCGGCGTAAAACCCCATTCAAACAAACAAACAAACCAGAAACATAGGAGCTTCATAATTTAGCTCTTTTTGCTCATAAGATTATCAAAATTAAATCATATATTGGGAGATCTCATTTGAATCTTATCAATACTACGATTCTGATGAGTTTCAACAACATAGGATAAATGGTATTACGCATGCAGTCGAGCCGAGCTCTAATATATCTCACCAAAACCTGTGTTAAGCGACCATTCACATTTTGGTCGTCTCTTGAGTTGTCGCTTAATACAACTTTGACTGTAAATGATTTAATTATTAGTTCCGTCTATCAAAACCGAGCGTTCTGATTGGTCGAAAAAAAATCATAACTCCATGAACAAAATTTTGAGCACGCAGCTATTTTGTATGCATCCGCACAAAATAGTCCAATACAATAAGGTATCAACAGTTTTAAGTATTTGCTTTTTTCGCTCGATGCTGTTAAATCATAAGAAATGAAGAGTATAATTTTTGTTTTCATGAAGGTATAAACCGAAAAACCTAATCACACAAATGTATGAATCCGCTTCACGTATTCATACAGTGGGGTTAGATTTTTCGGGTCATACCTCCATGAAAACAAGAAATATTCTTTTCATCTGTTAATTATAATAATCAATATCATTATTATTAAAGCAAGTGGGTATTAGGGTACAAGCTATGGGCTTCTCCCTGCAGCTTCACTAGATTATTAATCCCCCGCCGCAGAGCGGGAAGGGGGATTTCGAAAGTGCTTCGGCTGTCAGTCTGGCAGCCATTTCTTGTCCACAATGTAACTCCTAAGTGTTTTGTCCAGTTTCAAAATATCTTGTATTATGTTATACTTGATGAGATAATGTGCAGAGTGCAAGACTCCGTGTGAACCTCCGTCAAGGTCAAGGTCAGAACACAATTCAAGGTCAAATGACCAAATTAGCACTCTCCGAAACATATCTATGATATTTACGGATGAATTGACATGCTTGACTCGGTGTGTAGAGGCAAGATTCGGTGTCCTATCTTCAAGGTCAAGGTCACAACTCAAGGTCTAATGACCGAATTAACATTCTCCAGAGCACATCTCTTTTATTTAAATAAGGTTTTCAAAATATCTTATTATACTTGTGTATCTTGGTGAGGCGGTATACGAAGTGCAAGATTCGGTGACCTAACTTCAAGGTCACGGTTCAAGGTATAATGACCAATTTCACCTTTCCCGAGCATACCTTTTATGGATAGATTTGATACTATCCTGACATGCTAATGTATCTTAAACACCTGAATTATACTGCAAAAATGATATTTGAATTACAAAGTATTTATAGTAAAGTTTTAAGGGGCTTAGCGATAATTATGTTTGAAGAGCTTTGTAAATTTAAGAGATGAAGAGAATATTTTTTGTTTTGATCGCGGATTCATACAGTGTGATAAGTTTTTTCGGTTCATACCTCCATGAAAACAAAAAACTCTCTCTTCATTTCTTATGATTTAATAGCATCGGGCGAAAAAGGCAAAAACAACAACAATTTTTATACTTTTTTGGATGGGACTATTTTGTGCGGAAGCATACAAAATAGCTGCGTGCTTGAAATTTTGTTCATGGAGTTATGAATATTTTTTTCTCGACCAATCAGAGCGCCCGTTGTTGATAGACGAAACTAACAATTATATTATAAAAAAAGGAATGAATCTTGGTTGCAAACTAATCATTCTCCAGCGGCGGCTTGATTGAGTGGTCTCAAATTCAAAGTTTACTGTATTTCAGCTTGTTAAATCCTTTGATTTGATTTTAAAAATCCGACAACTTCAAAAGGAGTCAACGATCTAGTGGCAAGACGCCGGTCTCAGGATCGAGGGGTCCAAGGTTCAAATCCCGCCCGAACTGTTGGATTTCTTTTTGTCTGAGTAAAAAAACTAGCTGAAGGTTGCTCGTGTCCACCAAAGTGTTTGAGGGTTGAAAGCCATTGCACCCTGGCTGTCTTGTGTGCTGTATCTTGATAGCTGACTTGCACTTTCAATTAAAGTGTGACTATGGTTAATTGTGGAAAACCGAAAAGGCGGACTATATACCAATAACTTTAAATTTTACTTTGACATCATGGGGGGGGCATAACTCTTACAAAATGCACTTAGAGTTTCATCTCTTGACAGTAAAGGTTGGTTTTATGAAAGAGAATATACATTCCAAGTTTCAAAGAAATACATTAACCCTTTCATATTTTTCAAATATAAGACAGGTCCAAATTCAAAGAGGTTGCAAACAACATTGAAAATTGGATATAATTTGAAATTTAACTATCTTATCGGCCAGAAAATATTGTAGGAAAAGGAGAAATTGCTTGACACACAGCTTGTAACAAGCAATTTCTTCTTTTTCGACAATGTTTTATCAAGTGCAATAGCACAGCAACGTAAAATGCCGGATTTGAACAGGAAAGGGTCAACTCAGAATGACAGATTTTTTATTATTTCCTATTTTACACGACAAAGGCGCAGACGGCGACAACAATACGACGTTTTTCTTCGAAGTTGAAAATGACACAACAAAAACGATTGTAATCCATTGTCAAAAGGTAAAGGGAACGGATACATACCAACGCGAAGTCCAAACCTATGACCAATTGTTCTTGTTCAATAATATAAATTAGAGTTATTTCTTTAGACTCACCCTTCGAGCCTTCGAGCCAAAATTGTCATAAAGAAAATAAGTGCTTATTTCTGTCTATTATTTGATTGTTTGAATGGGGTTAAACGCCGCCTTTAACAATTTTTCAGTCATATCGCGGCGGCTGGAGCACCTAACAATGGATTCCTGGTATATCTCGCACCAGAACCACAATTACATCCTTTTTCTAGCCTCCAGCTGCTATCCCACTTAGGCTTACGATTACCCACCCGTTGGTGTGAGAGAAATGTCAGAAATGATGTATGCCGCCGCCGGGGATCGAACCTTTGACACTCTATGATTGAAGATTCGGAGTTTGATGTGCTACCATCTGTGCGATGACGGCGATTTATTTCGGCCCAAGATCCATTTATAGTTCATAGTCGCCGAAGAGAAATGAAAGGTTAATCATTTCTTTTTACAAAAAAGATTAAAAGTTATTATGTTTCTTAAATGTAAGATAGCGACAATTATAAAAATGAATCTATTCTAAAATTTATAATTAAGAGATGAAGAGAATACCTCCATGAAAACTAAAAATATTCTCTTCATTTCTTATGATTTAATAGCATCGAGCGAAAAAACAAAAAGCTTTCCAAATTTGATACCTTTTTGTATGAGACTATTTTGTAGGGAAGCATACAAAATCGCTCCGTGCTCAAAATTTTGTACATGGAGTTATGAATATTTTTTTCGACCAGTCAGAACGCTCGTTTTTGATAGACGAGACTAAAAATTATTTCAATATAAACATGGGGATAATGCTGTTAAACAAAAAGAAAAAAATGACCAATCAAATCATTAATTCAGGCCGGAAGTGAACTTGGGATGTCCGACATTCTTGTCAGGCGCTTTCATTGGTTTGGAGAATTATTCGAGCTGTAGTTACAACGTTCGTACCACAAACCAACGTTTATCCTTTTATATAATGTCCCTGATTACATACTTTATAAAATATTGATATAACCTCAGTCGGACAGTCAGGTCAGAGGTCATTAGGCGTGGCAACCGATCCATCAGTTTCTCCTTTGCATAATATAAGAAATATAATGATGACTGTTGCCCTGCAATGTAAAAAATGGCAGGAATATGTGTGAACAAAAGAGGGGAAAAAGTCAATTTAAAACAATCGATGTTTTATTTTGATTTCAGTTTATCTTGTTATAGCCGACCACACATTGCACGGCCAAAATGTGGTCGTTTAACCCATTCCCACACAACAAAATTTTAGACTGGTCCAAATTGATAGAAGCTGCAGACGACAATTTAAAGTTGATGGAATTTCGAATTTCTTTGTCTTTTTGAATAGAAAACATTGTGGATAATGAAGAAATTGCTTGATAAAGCAATTTCTTCATTTTCAACAATGTTTTCCAAAGTATTTTTCTTGAGGGGCGTAAAAAGGAGGGATTGAGTTGGAATGGGTTAAGAGAATGATCGCTTAATTTTTACCTTTTTTGTGATTTATATGAAGGATCGGTTCGACTGCAAACACAAATTGTTACAGGACTCTCATTTAATCCTATGTTGACGTAACTCATCTGATAAAAATGTTGGTAAAGATGAGCACCGCCTACGGGTGCCTGAGCTCGGCTATTGGGTGCTGGATAGTGGACAAAATCCATTTAGAGTTATCCCCCTTGATAGAATAGGTTGCTCTTTTGATAGTGAACAAGTGTGCCAAGTTTCAAGTGAAAGCCTTTAGTAGAACGTTTTCGCACGACGACGACAACGACGAGGACGACGACACCAAGTCTATAGCAATACCTCGGTTTTTCTCCGAAAACAGCCGAGCTAATAATAATAAATGGAATACCTATCCAACATCCTTTAAATGTATCTGTTTCTCGGTACGGAGGAATGTTTTGATATTCCATCTCGAAGAGACGATTTTAATGAGTTTCATCAACATTGAATTTTGTTTTGATAAATACATTCAATTTAGCAAAAACGTCTAATTAGGAAAATCTTTCGTTTTGGAACGGGGATTCTAATGCTGAACGCTTAACCCTTTCCTGTACAAACACGGGATTTTACGGTGTTGTAATTTTATACTTGAGAAAACATTGTGGAAAAAGAAGAAATTGCTTATAACAAGCACAACAAGGATTTTTTTCAAAGCTCAACCTACTTGAAATTGTCGTCTGCAACTACTGTCAATTTGAACCAGTCTAAGAGTTTGTTATATTGTAATGGGTCAACTCCTGGGTTACTTTAACCTAGTTTATTTATCATGATAACCTTTGTCAAAGAAAATAACAAAACTATGCTTTGCTAGCTTACAGTAATTTCAGTACGTTGATTAACCATTAGTTACGATAAATACATATAAAAAAAATATCCTGAAAAGGTACAGATCAGCCGACCGAGACAGACAGTGACAAAGGGTGTGTTAACATGTCATAACCAATAGCATACCTGATTAACCCATTACCACACAATGATGCTTTCTGACGCCCCTAGCAGAAAAGCCGTTGGAAAAAATGAGGATAATGAAGAAATTGCTTGTTTCAATTTCTTCATTATCCTCAATGTTTTCTACCATAAAAGACAGAGATAATTGAAATTTCACCCATTTTAAATTTTCGTCTGCAACTTCTTTGAATTTAGACCAGTCTAAAATTTAGTTGTGTGGGCAAACATCCTTTGAAATAAATAGTGTGTGCACGTGACTTTCAATCTTGAGTGGCTGTTTTGAATATATATGCAGTTTCAATTGTTAATAAGGTAAAGTATACTGACTGATTGATTGGGGGTTTAACGCCACTTTTAACATGAGGTTAGGTAAAAATAACCAATGCGTCGACACAGATTAGCCAGAGACAATCGTGCAATCTGACAAGAGGGGGTACTTCTTATGCTTCCTGTATGGAGCCGCCGTCATAGCGCAGTCGGTAGCGCGCCAGACTCCTAATCTTCAATCATGGGTGTCATGGGTTCGATCCCCGGCGGCGGCAAATATGCTTTCCGACAATTGTCTCTCACCAATGGGTTGATAATCGTAAACCTAAGTGGGATAGCAGCTGGAGGCTAGGAAAGGATGTAGTGGTAGTACTGGTGTGAGAAATACCAGGAATCCATTGTTAGGTGCTCCAGCCGCCGCGATATGACTGAAATACTGTTAAAAGCGGCGTTAAACCCCCATTCAATCAATCAATCAATCTTCCTGTATGGTCTGCTTGGTTAATAAGGTAGAGCGTCTGACTCTCAATCACTAGGTCAAGGATTCGATTCCCGACCGTTTGCTAATACCAATCAATTGGTGAATCATTGTAAACCTAAGTTGGATGAGCAGCTGGAGGCCAGGAAAGAATGTAGTGGTGGTACTGGTGTGAAAAATACCAGTTATCCACGGCTAGGTGCTCCAGCCGTTGCGATATGAATCAAAGTACTGAAAGTACTGTAAGCTAGCAAAGCATGGTTGAATTTAGAAAACTTTCCTTTGTTGGGTAGAAAACATTGTGGACATTGAAGAAATTGCTTGTACAAGCAATTTCTTCATTGTCCACAATGTTTTCCAAAGACTTTTTCCAAAAGTGGAATCGATTGGGAATGGTTTAAATAGCGTGCTTTTGACAGATTTCACTACAGTTTGAATAGAGTTTGCAATATTCCTGAAATACATAAGAACTAATTTTTATGGCGTACTCATTTAACAGATTTAGTGGTTAAGCCTCCAATGGCAGTTTGCACTCGTTGAACTTTGAGACGGCCTCGAAATTTCGTTTGTTAACTTAAGCTATCAAAGCTGTCGCTTTGCTAGCTAAAAATGAAATAATTTTAAAGTGCCGTTAAACCCCATTCAATAAATCTGAAAGGATGTTGTGATAGTACTGGTGTGAGAATAACAAAACATCCATACTTAGGTACCCCAGATGCCGCTAAATGACTGTTATACTTTAAAAAGAGCGTTAAACCCTATTAACCCTTTCCTGTACAATCACTGGTTTTTACGGCCTTGTGATTTTATACTTGAGAAAACATTGTGGGAAAAGAAGAAATTGCTTGTAACAAGCAATTTCTTCCTTTTCCACAATATTTTCTACCCTACTGAATGGTTACTTTTCAAATTTAATCAACTATGAATTTTCGTCTGCAAAACCTTTGAATTTGGACAGGTCTAAAAAATTCTAAAACAGGAAAGGGTTAAATCAATAGGAAAGGATATAGCTGTGGTACTAGTGTGAGAAATACCAGGAATCCATGGTTAGGTGTTTCAGCCGCCGTGAAAATTCAGCGTTAAAGTCCATTTAAATCAATAAATCATTTTGGGTAACAACTCCCAAATATAAAGCGAATTGAAAACGACACCATAAGTGATTATGCCAGCGAAATATGATACAGTCGATATAACAAAAGACAAAACAAATAAAAAACAAACTTGTACGCGGTATGTTTAAAATCGATTGACTATAATATGCAAATCATGAAACTTTTATCGCCGTTTTTTGTTATATGCTATGCTAGTGAACAAGGGTGCGATGATTTAAATTTCGCAATTAATTGATCGCTGGCCCCGCCTACTCAGCCCCCACTGAAAGTTCGATTCAGGTAGCAAATTTTAAGGTTACTAGCATGTACCTAAAAAGTAAAAGGATTGGTTAATACGTTAAATCCCATTCAAACAAACGAACCAGGTCGTTCTTCGCCAGGTGATTTAGTAAAGCAGCGGGATCATTCCCGCGCTCACGTTTATGTTTTTACACAAAAGACAGTAAAACTCACGATTCATATGATTCACGAGCAATTCTTGTAGAAATCACGATTCACGTGCAATTCTTGTAGAAATCACGATTCACGTGCAATTCTTGTAGAAATCATGATTCACGTGCAATTCTTGTAGAAATCATGATTCACGTGCAATTCTTGTCAAAATCATGATTCACGTGCAATTCTTGTAGAAATCATGATTCACGTGCAATTCTTGTAGAAATCATGATTCACGTGCAATTCTTGTAGAAATCATGTTGCACGTGCAATTCTTGTCAAAATCATGATTCACGTGCAACTCTTGTAAAAATCATGATTCACGTGTACTTGTTGTATTATTGCCATCAGTGACTAACGGTCGATATGTATGCACGTGCTGTTCATGTAAGATTCGACAGAATGGAATTCAACCAAGACGCCTATTTGCAATACATGAATCGAGTCTGTCAATCAAGGGATCATTCAACTAATCAAGTCATTCATATAGACCGGAAGTGATCTTTGATTTGTTTGAATGGGGTTTTACGCCGCTTTCAACAATCTTTCAGTTATATCGCGGCGGCTGGAGCACCTAACAATGGAATCCTGGTATTTCTCACACCAGTACTACCATTACATCCTTTCCTAGCCTCCAGCTGCTATCCCATAAAAGTCTACGATTATCGACCCATTGGTGAGAGAGAAATAGTCGGAAAGCATAAGTGCCGCCGTCGGAGATCGAGCCCGGGACCTCTAGATTGACAGTCCGACGCGCTACCAACTGCGCTATGACGGCGGTCTGAAGTGATCTTTGAACTCTTAACATTGATCAACATAAATGTGAAACAGAAATGTTGGTTTGGCGACTCAAATATCGTTATTACGACTTATTCAAGCTGTTGTAATGACGTTTAGGGCACTAACCAATCATTTACTGGTCATAATGGTGCAAAGTAACGTCGTTTATATCGAACTGGCCAATCGATGACCCCGCCCACTGACAGGAAGATCCACTTCGATTTTAACGGCGTTTTTTGTTTGTTTTTTTTTTTTGCTGAATTTTATTGCCAGTAGCATGTAACAAAAAAGTGGTTGGCTGGTGACATTAACATCGTAACTACAGCTTGAATAAGCTGTAGCTACGACGTTTATATTGCCAAAACAACTTATAAATGCTAAAAAAATGGTGGCCAGTGTCGAAGTTCAAAGCTAAGTTCCGAGCTAAATAAATTATCTGATTGGCCGGTTGATTCCTTGATTGAGACCGGGATTAGTCAATAGGAATTTTCCTGATGGTGCTCAGTGGGTATTTTAAGCGATTCTTCATTATTGTTACGAGCCGCCGTCATAGTGCAGTCGGTAACGCGTCGGACTCCTTTTCTTCAATCATGGGTTGTCAAGGGTTCGATCCGCGGCGGCGGCATATTCTTTCCGACATTTGTCTCGTAAAACTAAGTGGGATAGCAGCTGGAGGCTAGGAAAGGTTGTAGAGTGGTAGTACTGGTGTGAGAAATACCAGGAATCAATTGTTAGGTGCTCCAGCCGCCGCGACATAACTGAAATACTGTTAAAAGCGGCGTTAAAACACATTCATTCAATCAATCATTGTAGTTACGACGTTAGTTCACTAACCAACCAACCACTGAACTAATTATTAGGATGGGCTGTTTCGATGCTCGTGCACAAAATGATCGAACCCTTGATCTTCCGAACAAGTTTCCAGGAAGTGGTGCTTTTAAACGCTCTCAACAATGTAGTAAATGAAGACAACACTCGTTACGAATAACTTACCCTGATTAACCTTTGCTAGAAATAATGGGTTTTTCTTTCTTTTTTTTTTCCGATTTGCCCCTTTTCGTGTAACGGGTAAATTGACAGACAACTGACCACGCCCCCTTTCCTCCGACTAGGTACTATACTGAGATATCAAACAACTTACTTTTGCAACACAACATATATGGAAAGGGACTATGAAGAGAATCGTTGTTTGGTGATCTAAATGTCGTAGCTACAGTTTGAGTAAGCTGTAGTTACGACGTTCAAGTCGCCAATAAATGATAATCTACTTGTCGCTTGCAAAACCCGATTGACTTCAAACAAGGCAGTAAAACTAAGATATCATACGACGTGTGTTTGCGATAGATCTAGAAAAGGGACATGAAGGAAAATCGTAGTTTTGCGATCTAAGTGTGGTAGCTACAGCCTGAGTAAGCTGTAGTTACGACGTTCATTTCGCCAATTAATGAGAATCAACTGGTCGCTGGCAAAACCCAATTGACTTCCGACAAGGCAGTAAACCGAGATATAATAGGACGTATGTTTGCAAAATATCTAGAAAAGGGACATGAAGAAAAATTGTTGTTTGGTGATCTAAATGTCGTAGCTACAGCTTGAGTAAGCTGTGGTTACGACGTTCAAGTCGCCAATAAATGATAATCTACTGCTCGCTTGCAAAACCCGATTGACTTCAAACAAGGCAGTAAATCCAAGATATTATACGACGTGTGTTTGCAATAGATCTAGAAAAGGGACATGAAGGAAAATCGTTGTTTGCGATCTAAGTGTCGTAGCTACAGCTTGAGTATTCTGTACTTACGACGTTGATGAAATTCTACCGATCGCTTGCAAATTCCAATTGAAGGAAAATCGTTGTTTTGAGTAAACCGTAGTTACGACGTTCAGGTCGCCAATTGATAAGAATGTACTGATCGCTGGCAAATTTAATTGACATTTGACAAGACAAAGACATTATACGACGTACGTTTGGAAAATATGTAGAAAAGGGACAAAAATGTTGGTGGCCTAAACGTTGTTACTACAGCTTGCTTATGACGATTAATCCCTTCCCATGCGTTGAAACTTTAGACCACTTCAAATTCAAAGAAGTTGTAGACGACGATTTTAAGTTGGTGAAATCTTTAAAATCTTCGTCTTCTTGGGTAGAAAACGTTGTGGATAAATTGATTGGAACAAGCAATTTATTCATTTTCCACAATGTTTTCAAAATCTTTCATATTGTGGGGCGTTTAAAAGCGTGTTTGGGAGTGGGTTAAATTGCTTATCAATGAAAATACACTGATCGCGGCAGTTAGTCTGGGATATCAAACGACTTTATTTGAAATAGGACCAAAACAAAAAGAGAAAAAAAAGCAAAATCGTTGATTGATGGCCTTAACGTCGCAACTTCAGCTTGGATAACAAAATGCTAATGACGGATGTGAGCAATCGCTTAAGTCTGAATGAAAAAAAAAGTCTTTACGAAGCGCTGAGAGGAAACTGACATACAACACACAAAATAAAAGAGAGATTGTCTACGATAAAGAGATTTTTCTAGTCTGACTACCAGATGATAACTTCAGACTTGTCTACATTCAAGAAATTGCAGACGATACTTAAAAGTGTATAGACATTAAATAATTGAAAATGTTGATGATTTAAAATGTCAGAAAGAAATAACTACTTGTCAAAGCCAATTTCTTCTTTTCCCACAATGTTTTGCAAAGTTGTATATTTCCTTTAAAATATGGTGTTGAAATCCGATGTTCCCCTTACTATTGAAACACAAAGGGAGATCACTCTTGGGCATTAATTGGAAGAATAATCTGAGTCAGTTCCCTTGTTTAATTGACACATGGGAATCGTCTAGGGAAACGGCTTTCAAAACAATAAGCCAATCGCTGCCCCCCACTTATTCCTTTCACCACGAACAGTCGAGCTTAAACTGTTTAACTATAATGTCGTTGACTATAATTCGACGTAGTGACCTTGTATTTGATCACATGGGATCGAAAATCAAAAGTGACCGATATATCATGCGGAAAAACATTCTGACTAAAATGTATCAAGATACTTGAGCCAAAGTGTCAAGTCTAAAGTGCAGACAAGGTTTTCTAAAAATCAATCACATAATCTAATGTTTTACCTTCTATTAAACTTATTGAGATATCACGAATATGAATACTCTAAACATTAAGTCATTTTAGGCAAAATGTGCCCATTACAGTGCACACAAGGTATGTCTTAGATTAGGCCTAGCCGCCTACTTTTACCCCCAAATGACCAAATATTGAACTTGACCGGGATACATTCTAACCGAAAGTCAACACTTTTGAATTAATAATGTCCCCTCAAGAAAAAACAAATGTATTTCTAAGTTTTGAACTAATTACCTACTTTTTTACCCCCATATGACATAATAATTGTTTTTTCCAAGGTTTAATGGAGAAAAACATTCTGACAAATTATCCATGCATTTGAGGCAAAGTTGTGCCATTTACAGGGCACACAAGCTTGTTTCTTAGATTTGACCTAGTGACCTAGTTTTTGACTACACGTGACCACATACTGATCTTGGCCGAGATATTATCAAGATTGGTTGATTGGTTTGATTTACTTTGATTGATTGAATGATGGAAATGGATTTAGCACCATTTTTAACAGTATTTCAGTCATATCGCGGCGGCTGGAGCATATAATAATGGGTTCCTTGTTTTTTCACACCAGTACTACCACATCATTTCCGAGCTTCCAGTTGCTCATCCCACTTAGGTATACGGTTATATTAAGAAGACAAATACTTGGACCAAGTATCAATACATTTAAGACAACAAGAGCACCGCCCACGGGCGCCAACGCTCGGCTGCAAGTGCTGGAAAATGGAAAAATTCTAAGTCAAAAAGGGATATAACTCTTACAAAAACGCTTTTAGAGTTATCCCCCTTGATAGTCTAGATAGCTCTTGTGATGGTTATTACACATGCAAAGTTTCATGAGAATATCTTCAATAACAACAGAGATGTGACCAAGGCTAAAGTTTGTCACGCCAACGCCGACGCACACGACGCCAAGGTGATGACAAAACCTCGGGTTCTCCGAAAACAGCCGAGCTAAAAATGTGACTACTAGAGTGCACACAATGTTTTACTAAGATTTGAGCTTTTGATTTACATTTCGACCCCACGTTATCAAATATTGAAGCTTTCCGAGGTTTTATGACGACAAACATTCTGACTAAGTTTCAAGACATTTTAGCTAAAATTATGGCCTCTAGAATACACAAAAGATGTTGAGTTACGACGGACGACAACCAATGGACTTCATACGATAGATGTCGGGCACAGCTAGATCACAATAGTTAAAATGCCTACCGATACTATCGGAGGCTAACGTTAACTACCGGTTGAAATGCATTGTTTGATTTGTCATTCGATTTTATTAATTCAAGAGTTGATCCGTCACTTATTTCTACGACCTAGAGGAAAGGTTTAAATGATGTAACAAAAGCTAGAAATAGTTAAGATAAAATATTTATTGAAAACAATAAGTGATTGAAAATATATTGAAATATAGACGTACATGTTATAAAGAGCGATCAAAATTCAATTTTTTCTTTACCCTTAAAGAAAAAGCTGACCTTTGATCACTCACTATAACTATAACATCTGTAAAGAATAACAATCAATATCATGTTTAACACATTTACTGAAAGTAATACTATATCGGAAAATATAATGGAATATAGATGTACACATTATAGTGAGTGACTAAAGGTCAATTTTGTCTATACCGATATAGACAAACCGACCTTTGATAACTCTCTATAGCTTGAACACCTATAAAAAATAACAATAAAACATTATGCATAACACGTTTATTGCAAACAACAATATATGAGTCTGTGCGTGACATTTCCAATAATTTCACAGGTGCGTGACTCGCACACATTGAGCACCCGGGACAGCCATTCGGGGCAATTAGAACATTCACAGATTGTTTAAAGAAGCTTTGGGTCAGTATCTATCTACAGAGCGCAGAGTGAAGATCCTGATCAGAATGTGCGGATGCACAGGCTTATCTGGGCCTTTACTTGGCACACATGCGAAATGGTTGGAAATGTCACGCATAGGCTCAAATAGAAAAATACATTGACATATAGATGTACATATTATAGCGTGTGATCAAGGTCAATATTGACTATACCTATATAGACAATATTGAACTTTGATCACTCAATATAACTTGATATCAATAAAGATTTACAATAAATATGATGCATAACACATATCGATGGGTTAGAGCAAAATCATAGTATTGCTTTATACATGTTATAGAGCCATACTATGTTTTTGCTCTAAGCCATCGATATATTGAAAAGGTATTGACATATAGATGAGCAAAAGTCAATCTTGACCGTACTTGATGAGACTATATTGGCCTTTGATCACTCGCTATAATTTAAACACCTGTAAAGATTAACAATAAGTAATATATAGTAAACATTTATTGAAACGGATAATCTAATGAAAAACATATTGACATATAGATATTCACGTTATAGTGGGTGATCATACATGTATAGAAAATAGAGACCTTTGATCACCCACTTTAATTTGAACATCATAAAGATTAACAATAAACATTTAAATAACACATTTATTGAAAAAGATAATCTAATGCAAACATATTGACATATAGATGTACACGTTATAGTGGGTGATCATACCTGTGTAGAAAATAGTGACCTTTGATCACCCACTTTAATTTGAATATCTATAAAGATTTACAATAAATATTTAAATAACACATTTATTGAAACCGATAATTTAATGCAAAACATATTGACATATAGATGTACACGTTATAGTGGGTGATCATACCTGTGTATAAAATAGCGACCTTTGATCACCCACTTTAATTTGAACATCTATAAAGATTTACAATAAACACAACATGTTGTGCAAACAAGAAATCTTGGAACTGCAAAACAACATTTCGTCGTCGGGAGTTCACAATGTCATAACTACAGATCTATTCACGCTGTAGTTTCGATATTTTGCACGCAAAACGTCGATTGGTCAATCATTTTAGTGACTGCAGTGACGTAAAGTGAAGAAAAATAGAATTTGACTTAATTTGATTTTTTTTCTAATAATCTATTGGATGACGTATTTTTTTCACTTTTTTCTTTAAATTGAGGGATCGCTTGACGGGTCTCTAGCCACGCCCCCGTCCTCCAACAGAAACAGCAATACTTTTTGGTTTGTGATCTTAGCGTCGTAACTATAGTTTGAGTTTCAAGCTGTAGTTACGGCGCCTGAGTCTCCTTCACCACAGAAAAAAAAAATGTTTCACAACAATGTGGGGGTTCACAGTTCGTTTCCCGTCTACATTAATGATTTGATTGGTCGAGTGACTCTTTGATTGACATCCGTTGTCCACAAATACCAAGATTCCCCCAATTTAAACTAACAATGAAAGACTTAATTGGTTTATTCACATGGTAAAATATACAAAATACGAAACATCAGTGTAAAATATCACATAATAAATTTATGATGATAACTTTAGTTTAATCTATCTATCAAAACATCAATGTAAAATATCACAGATTGATTGATTGAATGGGGTTTAACGCCGCTTTTAACAGTATTTCAGCCATATCGCGGCGGCTGGAGCACCTAACAATGGATTCCTGGTATTTCTCGCACCAGTATTACCACTACATCCTTTCCTAGCCTCCAGCTGCTATCTCACTTAGGTTTACGATTATCCACCCATTAGTGAGAGACAATTGTCGGAAAGAATATTTGCCGCCGCCGGGGATCGAACCCATGACACCCATGATTGAAGATTAGGAGTCTGGCGCGCTACCGACTGCGCTATGGCGGCGGCCTCAAAATATCACAGAATTAATGTATGAAATAATTTCCTTTTGTATGACAAAAGTCAAGAAGGCTCGTTTGCCTTTGACACATTTGTTTGGAACTAATAATAAATTGGTTAGTTTTAACCGAGACGCGTCTGACATTAGCACTTGTTTGCCAACCGCCGGGCGCCCAAGAGCTCAGGTTCGATCCGCCTTTTAGTATAATCAGTATTCAACCTGGTTGCACAGCCTCAAATAAGTTCTAAACTATTATTAACCCGTGTCATGTTAAATCAAAATGCTATAAAGAATCGCTGTAAAATCGAAAGACTGTCCGCGCTCGAAGATCTTACTGAGTGTCATTATTTCTTTTAAAAATTGATTATTTAAACAACTCTTACACAAAGGGAATAAAAAGAAGTATAGACCATGATCAGACTGCACGTATGTGCAGGCTGATCATTGTCTATACCTCCTGCCAAAACAGGAATATTTCGGGTTCAGCATGACACGGTTTGATACCCCTTTTGTCTTAGGACGATCCAGCATCTCTAAGGATCAATATGATGAATTGAATAATGCAAACTTATCGAAATCAGCTCTATGGGAACCCTATCAAAAATTCCCAAATGATACGATGACTAATATTCCAACAAATCTTGCTGAAATTTACGATATACCACTCAACTCATTACTCCGGGAACTTGAAATGGCAAAACATGATGAGTTACACCTTGGTCGCTATGAACCCTACCTTAGCCTAAGCCTTCCTCTAGTAGTCGCCCGTTCAACAACAATGTATTTTTATTATAAATATAAATTTGCCAACTGTTGTACTTGTTTGCCAGAATGGTTACGAAACTTTTGGAAGAAAAGGGAATGCCATCGAGCGGTTCCAGATGAGACTATTCTGTGAAGTAATATGGAACCAGACGAGGGCGCTCACCTGAGATAAATGTTATTTTTCTTTTAACAGTCTAACTTTATGTCAAAGTTAGGATTATGATAAAAGTCGGCCATACTTTTTAGATGTATGTATAAAGCACCTGGGGATCCAAACGTCTTAATGACAAATTCAAAGGCTTTTGGAAGAGATTTCGTTTAAAGGTGTTCTTTCTTTCTATATAAACCCCGACTTCTTAGGCTCCGTTCTTTGGGACTCGAGGGTCAAGATTTTAGCTTTTTTAAAGAGGTCAATACACTGATGTTTCATGCAAAAAATCAGGCTGTACGTTTTCTGGGTCAGACGGAGAAGACATAAATAAGTTATTTTCTATATTGCACTTTTATTGCCATAGCAACCAGAGTTTTTAACGGATTTCTATACTTTTAGCTTTTTCTAAGGGGACCTAAAGAACATTTCTGCCAAATTTAGTTCAACTTGGCCCAATGGTTTGGGAATAAATGTCGTTTAAAATCGTTCGATATTTCTATATAAACATCGACTTCCTGGGAACCAGAGGGTCAAGATTTTAGCTATTTTAAAAGATGTCAATATACTGATATATCATGCAAAATATCAAGGCTCTGTGCCGTCTGGGTAAGGAGGAGAAAGTTTTTAAAGATTATTTTTAATTTCAAATGTTATGGACGTGGCAGATATTTTAACGGATTTCAAAATATGTTGCTTATCAATCAAGTTCAGGACCAGTAAGCGACTTTTTAAAGAGGTACTTCGAGTCCAACTCACAACATGACTGGGACAGGACGAAACAGGAATTACGGGTTCGATTCGGCGAGGTTGTTGACCAACAACTCGCACTTCTTGTATTGAGAATGGTTAAGCAGAAATCAGGTGAACCAATACAGGTTTACGCTGAACGACTTTTGGCGTGGGCCGAGGACGCATTCGACGGATCTGACCAACTGCAAAAACATTTAATTGGCCATTTCATTGATTGTCTCTTGGAAGACTTAATGAAAATGAAATTCTTGAAGGATAATCCGGCGACTTTTAGTGACGCAGTGCAAATTTCGACCGCTGAACAAAACTTACGGAAGCGGTTCAATTTACGTCTGAATCAACAGCAATATAAAAAAAGAGAAGAAACACCTATGGACGCGAGTCATTCGCGACCAAAGATAAGTTGTCATTTTTGTAAGAAAATAGGTCATCATATCAAAGACTGTAGGTTACGAAAGGCAAGCATAAATGCTGCAAGGGATAATCCGCAGTTTCAAAGCAGACAGCTGTAATGCTTTGGTTGTGGTCAGCCGGGGCATAAAGTAAAGGACTGTCCGAACAAAAGGAGGCAAAATCAAAATCAACATCCAAATTTATACTCACAAGCTTCCCACATGTAAAATCCGATGTGGGAAGAAAACAGATAACTAGCTAAAAGGAAAATCTAAGAGAAAATGTATTCACATAAATTCTGTTGTAAAGGGTCAAAACTCACTTTTAATTTGTTTTGTTTTAGTTTGAATGGGGTTTTACGCTGCTCTCAACAATCTTTCAGTTATATCGCGGCGGCTGGAGCACCTAACAATGGATTCCTGGTATTTCTCACACAAGTACTACCATTACACACTTTCCTAGGCTCCAGCTGCTATTCCACATAGGTCTACGATTATCGACCCATTGGTGAGAGACAAAAAGGATGAGTGCCGCCGTAGGGGATCGAACCCGGGACCTCTAGATTGACAGTCCGACGCGCTACCAACTGCGCTATCTCACTTTTAATTAAATTCCAATAGCAAATTTATCGTGCTCTATCAGATTCGGGCGCTGAAGTTTCCTTGATTCATCGTCGTGTATATGACACTTTCAAAAATAAACTTCAGCTGCAAAAACATAAGTAAGATTTAACTACGGCTGGAAATACCCCGGTGAATATAGATAGAATTGCTGAAATAGAATTTATGTAAGGAGGCTTGAAAATGAGCAATAAATTCTATGTAGTTCGTAATCTGAATCGTAATATTATTATAAGATTCGATCGGCTTCCAGCACGAGGTGTGCGTGTGTACCACGACCTTGGTTGTATTCGAGTTAATGGGACGTATATTTTACTAGTGAAAGATATCCACATTGCTTCAGTTGTTAGGTTAAAACATAAAATTAAGATTTCCCCACAGACAACCCATATTTGCCAATGTCAAGTTAGATAAAACATATTGAATTGCCAACGCAAGGTGCGTATGAAATGTCTCCTTTTGAACCAGGTCAGATTGGCAGTGAGCCAGGTTTAATTGATGCTAAACTTTCCAACAGTCGAAGGTTACATGTAATGTTAGTAAACAGTACAAATAAGACTATATCGCTCAAATCAGGAACACCTGTTACACGTGTCAAATTAATTAGTTCAGCTTTAGATAGAAATATCTCAGGAATGTCAGCCAGAGAAACTTTACCCAAAAATTCGGATAGACTTGACACTAATGACTTGGCTAACTTATGTATTCCGCCAAACTTGAAACTAAAAGTCATTAATTTACTCCAAAAGAATTCGGATTTATTTGCAAAAACAAACGCCGACCTCAGTCATACTGACACAGTTCGGATGAAAATAGATACTGGTGAACACGAACCAATGCGTCTTAAACCAGACCGTACTCAGTTGAATAACAGGAACGTTATAGATAAGGCAATTGATGAGATGTTAGAGGCAAAAATAATTGATAGAAGTAGGTCAACGTGGTCTTTTCCCGTGGTAATTGTAGATAAGAAAGAAGGAACAAAACGTCTTTGTGTTGACTTAAGAAACTGAATCAGGTTATAGTTTAATGTAATCAAATCTCTTTCTCCTCCCACAAATGTACGTGAAGTTAGAAGTTTTATAGGCATGTGAAGTTACTATCGCAGATTCGTTCCACATTTTTCCAGTATTGCTGAACCAATAATCGCTCTTTCTCGAAAATATGCTAATTTTAAATGGGATGATAATTGTCAATTAGCATTTGATAAATTAAAACAAGTTTTATCTGAACTTCCACTTCTTTGTTTTCCCGATACTAATTTACCTTATAAGTTGTATACAGATGCAAGTGATAAATGCATTGGTGCTTGTCTCACACAGACAGTTTATGAACAAGGAGAAGCGCTAGAACGTCCAATCTATTACTTATCGCATAGGCTGAGTGATACTCAAACCCGATGGTCAACAATGGAAAAAGAAGCATATGCAATTTATTACAGTTTACAGAAATTAGATCATTATTTTCATAATGCTGAATTTGTTAAAATTTTTTACCATAAACCTTTGAGGTATCTTTTTGAGTCACCCAGAAAAGTTTCGTTATGGGCATAAAGCATAGCTGGCTATAACTGTAAGATTGAGTATCTTGCAGACTCGGATAATTCGGTCACTGACCTACTTAGCCGTGTGCCACCGAACACGCTTAAGGCTGATGATTCTCAATTACATGACCCAGATGTCAGACGTATGAGATAAACGTGCTGAACTCTAACCAATTTCAGCCAAAGAATTTCGCTAGATGTAAACCAAAGTTTGGAGTCAAAGTCGAGGAACCGTGTTATTACGAACCGTCAAACATGATTAACGAACAGGACAAAGATGAAGACATAAAACAAATTAAATTAGCATTGCAAAACGATGCGTTATCGTCTTCACTAGCTAAGAATTTGTTTGAATGGGGTTTTACGCCGCTTTCAACAATCTTTCAGTTATATCGCGGCGGCTGGAGCACCTAACTATGGATTCCTGGTATTTCTCACACCAGTACCGCCATCACATCCTTTCCTAGCCTCCAGCTGCTATCCCAAACAGGTCTACGATTATCGACCCATTGGTGGGAGACAAATAGTCGGAAAGGATGAGTGCCGCCGTCGGGGATCGAACCCGGGACCTTTAGATTGACAGTCCGACGTGCTACCAACTGCGCTATGACGGCGGCCACTAGCTAAGAAACATTTGTTACTACATAAAATTTTGTATTACATTTCTTATTCTGATACAGATCCAATTCTCCGTTTTTACATTCTAGAACACATAAAACAAAATGTACTTTTTGAATATCATAGGTCATTAGGGCACATGGGCATAGATAAGACTTACGACGCAATACTGTCAAATTACTATTGGGTTAATTTATTCAAGGATGTTACTTCTTATGTTACCACTTGTGTAGTATGTCAAATGCGTAGCAATTAGAAAATAAGAGGACCATAATGGTCCTAAATCGCTCCCCTGAGTATGATGGTTCATAGCTTTATGATATAAACAAAATAGCAAAGCCCTCTGTCTTATTATTTGGGTTATGTTGAAGGATTTCTCTTTTAATCCTAGGTATATTGATGATCCCACCACATAGCACTAATTTCCTGAATACGGGAAGCTTTAGAGTATAGACATCAATACATACCAAGTATAAAAGCTCTATGCCTAATGGTGTAACATAGTGGGCCTCGACAGGTGTAAAATCTGCTGAATCTTACTGTGTTACGAGGCTCCGCCTTTAATTACCTTATGTGTTTGTCCGATAGTGAATGAATTACCTGGGTAGTATAAATAACCCCGCACTGCTGCAAGGAAGTAGATATGATTTGATTTAGACTTTGAGACTAGACTAGATTAGCTCGAGATTTGGGATTTGTATTTGTATTCTGTCGGTAGTTGTAAATAAACGATGTAGTTAGATTTTTACATCAAATTAACAGTGTTCTTACTCTCACCCCATCTTGTGTTCCTGAACTGCCATATTGCTGTGTCACATAACGTGTCTTTTTGGTGCCGTGTCACTGGATCTGGGTTGTTTGCTGTTTGCTGTATTTGTGAATTGGATAACTTTGAATTTTAACGGTAAGTTGTCAGTTTCACATATTCTTTTACATCAATATGGCAGAACTTTTGGACATTGCTCGATCAGTCGAGAATCAACTCAAAAGTTTGACAGTAACGGTAGGCACACAGGGAGTGGCGAGAGTGATAAACACTTTTGATGGATCTGATCCCAAGCTATTTAAGGCTTGGATCAAGTCCATTGAAAAGTACGGAGTTCTGATAGGGGTGACGAATGACAATGTAAAATATGTTGCTTATCAATCAAGTTCGGGACCGGTAAGCGACTTTTTAAAACGATACTTCGAGTCCAACCCACGACATGACTGGGACAGGACAAAGCAGGAACTACGAGTACGATTTGGCGAGGTTGTTGACCAACAACACGCGCTCCTTTTGTTGAGAAGGGTTAGACAAAAATCAGGTGAACCAATACAGGTTTAAGCTGAACGACTTTTAGCGTTGGCCGAGGACGCATTTGACGGACAAGACCAACTGCAAAAACATTTGATTGGGTATTTTATTGATGGTCTCTGGGAAGACTCAATGAAAATGAAAGTCATGCGGGATAATCCGGCGACTTTTAATGACGCAGTCCAAATCACGACTGGTGAACAAAATCTACGGAAACGATTCAATTTAAGACTGAATCAACAACAATACCAAAAAAGGGAAGAAACACCTATGGAAGTGAGTCACTCACGACCAAAGATAAGGTGTCATTTTTGTAAAAAAATCGGCCACCATATTAAAGACTGTAGATTACGGAAAGCGAGCATAAATGCTGCTGGGGATAATCCGCAGGCTCGTGGAGATAATTCGCATTTTCAAAGCCAACCGCTGTTATGCTTTGGTTGTGGTCAGCCGGGGCATAAAGTTAAGGACTGTCCGAATAAAAGGAGGCAAAATCAAAATCAAAATTTAAACTTGCAAGCTTCCCACATGTAGAATCCGATGTGGGAAGAAAAACAGAAAACAAACTAGAAGGAAAATCTAAGAGAAAATGTATTCACATAAATTCTGTTGTAAAGGGTCCAAATTCACTTTTAATTAAATTCCAAAAGCAAAAATATCGTGCTCTATTAGATTCGGGCGCTGAAGTTTCCTTGATTCATCGTCGTGTATATGATACCTTCAAAAATAAACCTCGTTTGCAAAAACACAAGTTAGATTTAACTACGGCTGGAAATACCCCGTTGCATATAGATGGAATTGCTGAAATAGAATTTATGTTAGGAGGCTTGAAAATGAGCCATAAATTTTATGTAGTTCGTAATCTGAATAGGAATATTATTATAGGATTCGACTGGCTTCAAGCACGAGGCGTGCGTGTGTACCATGACCTTGGTTGTATTCGGGTTAATGGAACGTATATTTCTCTGGTGGAAGATATCCACATTGCTTCCGTTGCTAGGTTAAAACATAAAATTAAGATTTCCCCACAGACAGCCCATATTTGTCAATGTCAAGTTAGAAAACATATTGAATTGCCCACGCAAAGTGAGTATGAAATCTCTCCCTTTGAACTAGGTCAGATTGGCAATGAGCCAGGGTTACTGATGATGAACTCGGTTGCTAAGCTTTCAAACAGTCGAAGGTTACCTGTAATGTTAGTGAACAGTACAAATAAGACTATATCGCTCAAATCAGGAACACCTGTTTCGTGTGTCAAATTAATCAGTTCAGCTAACATAATGAGCATAGATAAAAATATCTCAGGAATGTCAGTTAGAGAAAATTTACCTAAAAATCAGGATAAACTTGACACTAATGACTTGGCTAACTTATGTATTCCGCCAAACTTGAAACCAAAAGTCATTAATTTACTCCAAAAGAATTCGGATTTATTTGCAAAAACAGACGCCGACCTTAGTCATACTGACACAGTTCGGATGAAAATAGATACTGGTGATCACGAACCCATTCGTCTTAAACCATACCGCACTCAGTTAAATAATAGGAACGTTATAGATAAGGCAATTGATGAGATGTTAGAGGCAAAAATAATTGACAGAAGTAGGTCAGCATGGTCTTTTCCCGTGGTAATTGTAGACAAGAAAGATGGAACAAAACGTTTTTGTGTTGACTTTAGAAAACTGAATCAGGTTACAAAAACAAATTCATACCCTCTCCCCGTGATCGATGACATACTTGCCTTATTAGGCAAGGCCAAGTACTTTAGTTCCCTCGATCTGAAATCAGGTTACTGGCAAGTCATGATGGATGAAGGTGATAAAGATAAGACAGCCTTCACCTGTCACCGTGGTTTATTTTCCTTCAATGTCATGCCATTCGGGCTCACTAATGCTCCAGCTATCTTCCAGGAATTAATGAATCGTGTCCTTGAAGGATTAAGTGACTTTACTACCGCCTATCTTGATGATATATTAATATATTCCCAAACCTTAGAAGAACACTTGGCACACATTCAACAGGTATTTGATCGCCTACGTCAACATAGTTTGCGTTTGAAACTTAAGAAATGTAGCTTTCTCAAAACAGAAACCAATTATCTTGGGTTTATTATCAATGCCAATGGCATCCAGCCAGAAGAGAAAAAGGTTAATGTAATCAAATCTCTTTCTCCTCCCACAAATGTACGTGAAGTTAGAAGTTTTATAGGCATGTGTAGTTACTATCGTAGATTCGTTCCACACTTTTCCAGTATTGCTGAACCAATTATCGCTCTTTCTCGAAAATATGCTAAGTTTAAATGGGATGAAAATTGTCAATTAGCATTTGATAAACTAAAACAAGTCTTATCTGAACTTCCACTTCTTTGTTTTCCCGACACTAATTTACCTTATAAGTTGTACACAGATGCAAGTGATAAATGCATTGGTGCTTGTCTTACACAGACAGTTTATGAAAAAGGGGAAGCGCTAGAACGACCAATCTATTACTTATCGCATAGGTTGAGTGATACTCAAACCCGATGGTCAACAATTGAAAAAGAAGCATATGCAATTTATTACAGTCTGCAGAAATTAGATCATTATCTTCATAATGCTGAATTTGTTATTTTTTGTGACCATAAACCTTTGAAGTATCTTCTTGAGTCACCCATGCAGAACAGAAAAGTTTCGTTATGGGCATTAAGCATAGCTGGCTATAACTGTAAGATTGAGTATCTTGCAGGCTCGGATAATTCGGTCGCTGACTTACTTAGCCGTGTGCCACCGAACACGCTTAAGGCTGATGATTCTCAATTACATGACCCAGATGTCAGTGGGCAGATGTATGAGATAAACGTGCTGAATTCTAACCAATTTCAGCCAAAGAATTTCGCTAGATGTAAACCCCAGTTTTGAGACAAAGTCGAGAAACCGTGTTATTACGAGCCGTTAAACATGATTAACGAGCAGGAAAAAGATGATGACATAAAACAAATCAAATTAGCATTGCAAAACGATACGTTATCGCCTTCACTAGCGAAGAAACATTTGTTACTAGATAACATTTTGTATTACATTTCTTATCCCGATACAGATCCAATTCTCCGTCTTTACATTCCAGAACACTTAAAACAAAATGTACTTTCTGAATATCATAGGTCACTAGGACACATGGGCATAGATAAGACTTATGATGCAATAAGGTCAAAATATTATTGGGTTAATTTTTTCAAGGATGTTACCTCTTACGTTACCACTTGTGTAGTATGTCAAATGCGTAGTAATCAGAAAACTAGGCCATCAGTTCAAGAAACTGATACCCCACCATTCGCTTGGGCTAAGATAGCAGTTGATTTATCAGGTCCATACCCCGTGACACCGTCAGGAAATAAGTACATCATTAGTTTTATCGACCTATATTCAGGATACCCAGAAGCTTTTCCTTGTCCTGATAAATGTGCGCAAACGGTAGCACATCTTATCATAGATGAAATCTTTCCCCGCTATTCTTGTCCTTTAGAGATATTGTCCGATAATGGCTCTGAAAATGTTAATCAAGTAATTAAAGAGACTTTGGCCGAATTGAATATTCATCATGTTACAACATCGTTCTATCATCCTCAAAGTAATGGATTAATTGAGCGCTATCATAGGACATTAGTTGATGTCATGTCGAAGAAATTACAAGTTGAAAAAGTTCCATGGGATGCATTTTTAAATCAAACACTTGCTGCAATTCGTTTTGGTATAAATGAATCTACTAAGTGTTCTCCATTTTATCTGTTATACAATAGAGAGTGTGTTTTACCAATTGACACAATTTTACGACCTAGAAGAAAATATCAAGGTGAAGACCCCCACAAAATTGCACTCGAACAACAACACAAAGCATTCATGCTTGTACACCAAAACAGAAAGAAAGCAAAGCAAAAACGAAACGAATACAAAAACAAAAATGCTACAGACATACAATTTCAGATAGGAGATCCTGTTTACTATAGAAACCAGGCCCGGAAAAATAAATTAGATGTCAAATGGCAGGCGTACTACCGTATAATTGATCAAACATCCCCGGTTACGTTCGTCATAAAAAACCAATTAGATGGGAGTAGTACCAAAGTACACGCCGAACATTTGAGACCAGCTGGTGTAAATTGGGACATACCTGTAGATAAATCAGGGCGCCAATTAAGACCGAGTAATTATGTTGTTCCACCTGTCTCGTCCGACAGCTCGGATAACGAATCATCTTCTGACACGGTAATTTATGTTAAGAATAATAAACTCCTTGAGAGAAGATATCGCAGAGAGCGTTCAGATAGCGATTCTGAATCCGATATACCTTTGGCCGAACTAAGGCAAAGAATTCGTTCACGAAGAAAACGTGAATCTGAGTAGTATTTTCAATGTAAGGAATCCTTCTAGTTTGTAATTTGTTAAAGGATTCAGGTTATAAGTTGCAACTTGAGTGATTAATTGTTAATTGATATTTTGTTGTTCATTTTAGGAAACGAAATGACCAACGCCACCTTTGCATTTAGCATTTTGGCAGTAATTTTAGTTATAAATTATTTTGAGCGACGTTCGTCTGCAGCGCTCGTTGCTGAAGCACTTGTTGTAAGAGACAGTGTTGTCTTTTATAAGACAAACGAAGTGACCACCACTAGAGCAAAATGGCTAGCTACTCTTGTTATTGATTTCCATAGTATTGAAAATTTAATGGAAAGGTTAGCTGAAGATTTTCAATTAGCTGTGACAGCTTTTGAAGTCATTAAGCCGCGTTACATTCAGAAGCGAGAAGGTTATGAACCTTTTGAAAACGCGTTAAATGGTCTTTTTCAAGAAGTCCGATATCTACAGACTTTGGAAAAAGATATAAAAAACGAATTGTCACAACTTGCATTACTTACTCGTAAAACTCGAAACCGTCGAAGTTTATTACCTTTTGTTGGTGACGCTATGTCATGGTTATTTGGAGTTGTGAGTGAGTCAGACATAAGAGAAATACGTAGTCAAGTTTCTTCTTTGGCATTAAATCAAAAACAGATTGTACATGTTGTTGAACAAAGCCTTACAATAATTAACGAATCACGAGTCTTAGTACGCGAAAACAGACAGTCAATTATTGAAATAATCGGAAGCATCCGTGAAATGGACGCGAAGATTACCTATATCACGCATGAGCTAGCCCAAGGAATAAATGAAAACAGACGTTTTATTGAGGCGTATAGCCGCTTTATTTTACTGATTAATGAGATTCGAATATTGATTCAAGATGCGAAAGAGTTTCTCCTAAAGTTAAAATCCGATTTAGACTACCTCTCATTAGGAAAATTGTCAGTACGAATCATCAATCCACTCCGGTTACAAGGATTGCTATTAGATATTCAAAATTCTTTACCCGACCTTATGTCATTGATTAATGATCCGAGAGAAAACATATGGGAATTTTACAAATACCTGAGAACTGAAACTATTTTCGTCGACGGAAAAATAATGGTTATTCTTTCTATACCAGTCATGAGATTAGATCGTAATTATGAAGTATATGAAGCTGTTTCTATTCCGATTCCTTCACCTGTTGCCGTAAATTATGACCCGAAATCAGGCAAAAATGATCTGTTGGCTACATATCAATTAGAAGCCAGAGGTTTCTTAATTGACAAGGCTAGAACTCATTATCATTTGTTATCCGACAAAGAAATTCAGGTATGCGGACGCAAAAATGTTAAGTTTTGTACTATAATTAGTCAAGAATTTCCCGTGAATGTAGCTCGCACGTGTCTTATTAACTTGTTCTTACCCCCAGACAACAACAGACAAAATTCGTGTGTGACCCAGGTATCTCATGAAAGATTACCTATGACTAAACATCTCTTTGATTCCACATGGTTAGTTATTTCAAGGACCGGCTTGAACTTCGCTTTAGTGTGTAATGGCCAACATACTGAAGTACGGACAAGCTCGCCTGTTGACATAATTAAAGTTGAAAATGGATGTGTTGCATCAAATAGTCAATTCTCTTTGTATGAACCCTATATAGTTGGAAAATCAAATATAGACAACGAACAATACATGAATCTGAAAATTACGAATTTCACTGACTCAGTTATTTGGAAACCCTTTAAAGATCAATACCCAAATATGACAAGTATTGACATACCGAAACGATTGACCTCTATGGATGACATGTCCTTGGATAATTTGTTACGTCAATTACGTTTGCTTAATCAAGTCGACGACAATGACGAAGGCTTTAGCCCTTGGTATATTTGCAGCTTACTGCTCTCTCTGGTGTGTACTTCTGTTGTATTATATTATTGCATTAAACGAAAATATAGTCATTTTCTGCCAGATTGTCCATGTAAAAGGTGTGTGAAGAGACAACTGGGCGCAGAACCAACTGTTGTTGAACTCCAAGCTAAGGAGTCGGACAGGATCGAACTGTCCACTGCACCTGTGTTGGATGGAACCTACCGACAGAATCAAGCCACATTGTACCCTTATACCTTAACAGAAAGTTTACGAACATAAAATCAGTAAGTCCACAGGGTTACTCTCAAAGTGCTTTGTGGTGAAGAATGTTTTTTTTATATAACTTTGTTGTTTCACCGTATAACCTGTCCAATTAGGACTCTAATTAGGACTAAAACTGACAGGTGAATGTGTTTGTTACGTGTTGTTACAAATGATATTTTTTCTCACCTATTCCACTTATGTTACCCCAAGGTATTTAAGGTCAGGTTGTTCGGAAATAATGATCACTTTGGAAGATTTTCTCTGAACAATTTCTCTATTCGTTCACCAAACCAAGTGAAAGGAATTAAATAGTAATAATGAATTCTGAATGGGAAGTGTTATCTTTTGAGATGTCTAAAATGGCTGAAGAAATTATAACTACACGACTTCCTCACTTGCCACAACGTTATGTTGGACATTTAGCCACGGAATTAGGATTCCGCTTAGCAACTTATATAGTCCGGCGTAACGAACGAGTGTGGAACATTTTGCCAGGCGACATGGATACGTCGTACACATATGTCGCCATGCGCGACACCGTTGACTTGGAGGAACCCACTGCGACGCCCGGACCACGTAACCAGGCAATGTTGGCGACGCTGCAGCGAGATGAGCAACTCCGACAAGCGAGTCGAGACACAGACTCTCCGGTGTCAGCGTTGGCAAAGGCTGTTTTCAAAAAATAATTGTGTGATACACCTTCTTTTTAGATTAGTGTTAAGACGTGCTGTATTACAGAAACACTTGACACTTTAATCTCAGGAATTGTTTTATATTTACTTGACATTTATCTTATTCTTTACTATTTTAAAACGATAAAAAAACTGTTAGTCATTTAAGAACTTAATTACGAAAATAAATTGTATTGTTAGTTATTATAATTGTTAGACGTCGATTTAACTCTTAGTTTCAGATTGGTTTGCCATATGTTTATATTATCTTGAATCATAATTTTCAACAAGTGGAAAATTTATTACTTGGGGAGGCATGTAACATAGTGGGCCTCGACAGGTGTAAAATCTGCTGAATCTTACTGTGTTACGAGGCTCCGCCTTTAATTACCTTATGTGTTTGTCCGATAGTGAATGAATTACCTGGGTAGTATAAATAACCCCGCACTGCTGCAAGGAAGTAGATATGATTTGATTTAGACTTTGAGACTAGACTAGATTAGCTCGAGATTTGGGATTTGTATTTGTATTCTGTCGGTAGTTGTAAATAAACGATATAGTTAGATTTTTACATCAAATTAACAGTGTTCTTACTCTCACCCCATCTTGTGTTCCTGAACTGCCATATTGCTGTGTCACAATGGTTAAGGAGAAGAATGTTTTCAAAGATATCATTATTCATTCCTAATTAAAATTAGGGATTGCACAGAAAAGGGCTAATTTTCTAATGTAATTTGGTAGAGGGTCAATTGCTGATGTTTGTACAAAATATCAAAGCACTAGGCTTTATGGTTTGGGAAAAAAAGATTTTTTAAAGATTTCCTTCTTTATTCCTTTGTAAAATCAGGGATCGCACAGGAAAAGGGCTAGTTTTTAGAGTACGAAAATTCTTTGAACTATTTTGGTAGAAGGTCAATAGATGATGATTTGTACCAAGTATCAAAGTTCTAGGCCTAATGGTTTGGGAGAAGATTTTTTTAAGATTTCTTTCTTTCATTCTATGTAAACTCAGGGATCGCACATAAAAGGGCTAATTTTCAGAATACGGCAATTCTTTGAACTATTTTGGTAGAGGGTCAATAGTCGATTTGTACCAAATATCAAAGCTCTAGGCCTTATGGTTTTGGAGAAGAAGATTTTTAAAGATTTCCTTCTTTATTTCTATGTAAAATCAGGGATCACAAAGAAAAGGGCTAATTTTCAGAAAACGGTTATTCGTTGAACTATTTTGGTAGAGGGTCTATAAATGATGATTTGTAACAAATATCAAAGCTCTAGGCCTTATGGTTAGGGAGAAGGAGATTTTTAAAGATTTCCTTCTGTATTTCTGTGTAAAATCAGGGCTAATTTTCATAATAAGGTAAATCTTTGAAATATTTTGGTAGAGGGGAAGTAGATGATGAGCAAATATCTCAGCTCTAGGCCTTATGGTTTGGGAGAAGAAGATTTTGTAAGTTTTTTCACTCCGTTACCATGGCAAACCAGAGATTTTCATAGATTTTAATTCTTTGAAGTATTTTGAAAGAGCATGACCTAAGCATCATTTCTGTGAAGTTTTGGTTAGTTTAGTAGGAGACGCTTTTTTGTAATTGTGAACGGACGGATGGTCAGACGGACGGACGGACGATGACCGATCACAATAGCTCCCGCAGAGCACTTCTTGCTCAGGTGAGCTAACTAGGCCATCAGTTCAAGAAACTGATACCCCACCATTCCCTTGGGCTAAGATAGCAGTTGATCTATCAGGTCCATACCCATTGACACCGGCAGGAAATAAGTACATCATTAGTTTCATCGACCTATATTCAGGATATCCAGAAGCTTTTCCTTGTCCTGATAAATGTACGCAAACGGTAGCACATCTTATCTTAGATGAAATCTTCCCCCGCTATTTTTGTCCCTTAGAGATATTGTCCGACAATGGCTCTGAAAATGTTTATCAAGTTATTGAAGAGACTTTGGACGATTTGAATATTCATCATGTTACAACGTCCTTTTATCATCCGCAAAGTAATGGATTAATTGAGCGCTATCAAAGGACATTAGTTGATGTCATGTCAAAGAAATTACAGGTTGAAAAAGTTCCATGGGATACATTTTTAAATCAAACACGTGCTGCAATTCGTTTTGGTATAAACGAATCAACTAAGTGTTCACCATTTTACCTGTTATACAATAGAGAGTGTGTTTTACCAATTGACACAATTTTATGACTTAAAAGACAATGTCAAGATGAAGACCCCCACAAAATTGCACTCGAACAACAACATCAAAACAGAAAGAAAGCAAATCAAAAACGAAACGGTTACAAAAACAAAACTACTACAGACATACAATTTCAGATAGTGAAACAAAACGAGTATTTTGTTACTGTGTATTTCCCCCTTTTTTATGTTGCGCCTATACTGACTATAACCAATACCTGTTTGTATGATATGTTGATGTGAAAGCAACAACATGTGGAATCTATTATTAGACTGACTGCTGTTTCCTAGAACTGACCAGGTCTGTTTGACATATTGAGGCACAGCTGGACAGTTGGGCTTATCTCTGATCATTGTGTAGGAAGCACAGGGCAGTCAGTCTGGGTAGAGAGAGCAACCGCTCCGCATTAACTTTCTTCACAATTCTAAATTAGAACCTTGGCTAAAAAACTAAGTTTTTGTATTAAATAAAGTTGTTGAAGAATTTAATACTTGTGTTACATTGATTTATTTGGTGCCGTGACCAGGATTTTAAAGTTTTAATTTTATTGGATTTTTCTGTGTAATGGCTCAACTTCAAAAAATGGATGACATTATCCAACTTTTGGACGAAATGAAAGTTCTTTTTGAAGAATACAGACAACTTTTAGTTACAAGACAAAGATAAGAGACTGAAAAGAGACCCCCAACAGGGCTTGCCCATATATAAGTGCTATCCACCAATGGGCCATAAAAAATAGACTTTTTATTTAAAGGGCCATAAATCCGTCAAATATAATGGATCATAACCAAAATTGGATTTGCAAATGTCTGAATTATACCGAGTGTTTCTGTGAAATTTGAATCAAATCCGTCCAATAGTTGCTGAGAAATTGGGTGGACACGATTTTTCACCAAGGGCCATAACTCCGTCAAAATCTATGGTCCGTAACCAAAAAAAGAATATGCACATCTTTGCTTGATAAAGATTATATCAGTGAAGTTTGAATCAAATCCGTCCAATGGTTGCCCAGAGATTGAGCGGACATGAAAAAGCTACAGACAGACAGATGGACCAACCTCCGGACCAACCGACCGACCGTTCGACAAGCTGACTCCTATATACCCCCAAACAAAGTTTATGGCGGTTTAAAAAGGCGGATCTTGTGTGTGATGATCACAACGACGGGGACAATTGTGTCGGCTATACCAGGCCATTGCCCCATCGAAGGGAACACGCGCGAACGGAAAACACATTAGACAAAATGATACAACCACCAAGGACTCTGGGAATCCTCCAAACGCTGCAAGGAAACGAAGAGAGGTTGTGACTTTTTACAATATCACAAATTTATGGATGAGTAAAAATGGACATAAACATGGACATTACAGTGGACTCGATCTTATATAAAAGAAGAGACCTTAATTTTGTATTTAATTGTTGGATTTAGATTCTATCATTATTTTGTTTTGTTTTGGTGTGTGTGTTTTTGTTTTTGGTTTTTTTTTTAGATCTAAATCTATTTGAATAATGAAAAAAATGACCTTTTGATTAAACCTGCGACTTCTTAGGTAAGATGAATAAGATGGATTCAGTGTTAAAGTACTCTAGATCATTGTATAGTCATTGATACGCGGATTCCTAGTATTCTTTAACGATATTTTTACAGGCATCAGCAGCATTTATAGAGCAGTTGGTAGCGCGTTGGACTGTCAATCTAGAGGTCCCGGGTTCGATCCCCGACGGCGGCACTCATCCTTTCCGACTGTTTGTCTCTCACCAATGGGTCGATAATCGTAGACCTATGTGGGATAGCTGCTGGAGGCTAGGAAAGGAAATAATGGTAGTACTGGTGTGAGAAATACCAGGATTCCATTGTTAGTTGCTCAAACCTCCACGATATAACTGAAAGATTGTTGAAAGCGGTGTAATACCCATTTAAACAAACAAACAGGCATCAGCGATCAGTATTTGAGAAGGTGCATTGGCGATCACTGGAAATACAAGCCTAAGAGCAAGGTATGAATATTCTGATGATACTGATTGCTTTGAAAAAATCAATTTCTTCATATTTTTTCTTATTTATAAGAATCAAATAATTTTCATCGACTTTACCATGTCATTTGCAACTTCTTTTTATTGGGATGAGTATAAAATATGTTGTTAGGTAATGGATAAAATATAATAAAAGAAAGTAGATCTATAGGAAGACACACTTTGATTAAAATTATAATACGATTCACACTCTACGGTGCAGAAATGAGATGATTGGATACTGGATGACATTCTACCTAACTGTAGGATATGTAACAAAACGAGTATGTAACAAAACGAGTATTTTGTTACTTTACATTTCCCCCTTTTTTTCCATGCTGCAACTATGATGACCATAACTGATACCTGTTTGTATAATATGTTGATGAACAAGCACCAACATGTGGAATCTATTATTAGACTGACTGCTGTTTCCTAGAACTGACCAGGTCTGTTTTACATATTTGGGCACAGCTGGACAGTTGGGCTTATCTCTGATTACTGTGTAGGAAGCACCGGGCAGTCAGTCTTGGTAGAGAGAGCAACCGCTCAACACTAACTTTCTTCGCAAATCTGAATTATTTGGGCTATGTAACTAAGTTTTTGTATTGAATAAAGTTTTTGAAGGATTTAATACTTTGTTACATAGATTTATTTGGTTGCCGTGACCTTGGATTTTAGAGTTTTAATTTTATTGGATTTTCATTGTAATGGCCGAACTTCGAAAAATTGATGAATTTATCCAACTCTTAGATGAAATGAAAGTTCTTGTTGAAGAGTATAGACAACTTTTGATCACGAGACAAAGACAAGAGTCTGAATTTGTAATTCCAACTACGGAAGTGTTGGAAGACGAACAAAGACCGCCATTCCATTTATCTCTAACAGACAGACAGAAGGCAAAAGCAAGACGGGCTTTGCATGATTGCGCAGTGTGCGGGTATCATAATTATTGCAGGATGTAACTTTTTATTCTTGTGAGCTTTGTGAACTTTAATTTTGTATTTAATGACTTTTATTTGTTTTTATGTGTGGATTTCGGGAATATATTGACTTTTACTTGAGGTAAGTCGTTTCTTTGTTTTAAAACCTGGGCTATGTAACTAAGATTTTTTTATTAAATAAAGTTGTTGAAGAATTTATTACTTGTGTTAGATTGATTTATTTGGTGCCGTGAACAGGATTTGTAAGTTTTAATTTTATTGGATTTTTCTGTGTAATGGCTGAACTTCAAAAAATTGATGACATAATCCAACTTTTGGACGAAATGAAAGTTATTTTTGAAGAATGCACACAACTTTTAGTTACAGGACAAAGACAAGAGACTGAATTTGTGATTCCAATTACTGAAGTGTGGGAAGACGGACAAAGGCTGCCGTTCCATTTATCTTTAACGAACAGTCAAAAGGCACAAGCAAGGCGGGCTTTGAATGATTGCTCAGTATGTGGGTACCATAATTGGTGCAGAATGTAAAATAATATTTTTTATTCTTGTAAACTTTAATCTTGTATTTAATGATTTTTTTTGTGAATGTCTGGAAAATATTGACTTTTACTTGAGGTAAGTCGTTTCTTTGTTTAAAAACCTGGGCTATTGTAACAAAACGAGTATTTTGTTACTTTATATTTCCCCCTTTTTTTTTCTATGCTGCAACTAAACTGACCATAACTGATACCTGTTTGTATAATATGTTCATGAGTAAGCACCAACATGTGGAATCTATTATTAGACTGACTGCTGTTTCCTAGAACTGACCAGGTCTGTTTTACATATTTGGGCACAGCTGGACAGTTGGGCTTATCTCTGATTACTGTGTAGGAAGCACCGGGCAGTCAGTCTTGGTAGAGAGAGCAACCGCTCAACACTAACATTCTCCGCAAATCTGAATTATTTGTTAAATCGAACCTGGGCTATGTAACTAAGTTTTTGTATTGAATAAAGTTTTTGAAGGATTTAATACTTTGTTACATAGATTTATTTGGTTGCCGTGACCTTGGATTTTAGAGTTTTAATTTTATTGGATTTTCATTGTAATGGCCGAACTTCGAAAAATTGATGAATTTATCCAACTCTTAGATGAAATGAAAGTTCTTGTTGAAGAGTATAGACAACTTTTGATCACGAGACAAAGACAAGAGTCTGAATTTGTAATTCCAACTACGGAAGTGTTGGAAGACGAACAAAGACCGCCATTCCATTTATCTCTAACAGACAGACAGAAGGCAAAAGCAAGACGGGCTTTGAATGATTGCGCAGTGTGCGGGTATCATAATTATTGCAGGATGTAACTTTTTATTCTTGTGAACTTTGTGAACTTTATTTTTGTATTTAATGACTTTTATTTGTTTTTATGTGTGGATTTCGGGAATATATTGACTTTTACTTGAGGTAAGTCGTTTCTTTGTTTTAAAACCTGGGCTATGTAACTAAGATTTTTTATTAAATAAAGTTGTTGAAGAATTTATTACTTGTGTTACATAGATTTATTTGGTGCCGTGAACAGGATTTGTAAGTTTTAATTTTATTGGATTTTTCTGTGTAATGGCTGAACTTCAAAAAATTGATGACATAATCCAACTTTTGGACGAAATGGAAGTTATTTTGAAGAATGCACACAACTTTTAGTTACAGGACAAAGACAAGAGACTGAATTTGTGATTCCAATTACTGAAGTGTGGGAAGACGGACAAAGGCTGCCGTTCCATTTATCTTTAACGAACAGTCAAAAGGCACAAGCAAGGCGGGCTTTGAATGATTGCTCAGTATGTGGGTACCATAATTGGTGCAGAATGTAACTTAATATTTTTTATTCTTGTAAACTTTAATCTTGTATTTAATGATTTTTTTTGTGAATGTCTGGAAAATATTGACTTTTACTTGAGGTAAGTCGTTTCTTTGTTTAAAAACCTGGGCTATTGTAACAAAACGAGTATTTTGTTACTTTATATTTCCCCCTTTTTTTTCTATGCTGCAACTAAACTGACCATAACTGATACCTGTTTGTATAATATGTTGATGAGTAAGCACCAACATGTGGAATCTATTATTAGACTGACTGCTGTTTCCTAGAACTGACCAGGTCTGTTTTACATATTTGGGCACAGCTGGACAGTTGGGCTTATCTCTGATTACTGTGTAGGAAGCACCGGGCAGTCAGTCTTGGTAGAGAGAGCAACCGCTCAACACTAACTTTCTTCGCAAATCTGAATTATTTGGGCTATGTAACTAAGTTTTTGTATTGAATAAAGTTTTTGAAGGATTTAATACTTTGTTACATAGATTTATTTGGTTGCCGTGACCTCGGGTTTTAGAGTTTTAATTTTATTGGATTTTCATTGTAATGGCCGAACTTCGAAAAATTGATGAATTTATCCAACTCTTAGATGAAATGAAAGTTTTTGTTGAAGAGTATAGACAACTTTTGATCACGAGACAAAGACAAGAGTCTGAATTTGTAATTCCAACTACGGAAGTGTTGGAAGACGAACAAAGACCGCCATTCCATTTATCTCTAACAGACAGACAGAACGCAAAAGCAAGACGGGCTTTGCATGATTGCGCAGTGTGCGGGTATCATAATTATTGCAGGATTTAACTTTTTATTCTTGTGAACTTTGTGAACTTTAATTTTGTATTTAATGACTTTTATTTGTTTTATGTGTGGATTTCGGGAATATATTGACTTTTAATTGAGGTAAGTCGTTTCTTTGATTAACCCGCGCCGAAATAATGGCAGAACAGGCTGAATTATTGGGAATGTTTCGTACTATGGGGGATCAATTGGGGGGCCTATGTACAACAATGGGGGCTCAGGGCATAGCAAAAGTTATTAACCCTTTACCATAATTGATACCTGTTTGTATAATATGTTGATGAGTAAGCACCAACATGTGGAATCTATTATTAGACTGACTGCTGTTTCTTAGAACTGACCAGGTCTGTTTTACATATTTGGGCACAGCTGGACAGTTGGGCTTATCTCTGATTACTGTGTAGGAAGCACCGGGCAGTCAGTCTGGTTAGAGAGAGCAACCACTCAACATTAACTTTCTTCGCAAATCTGAATTATTTGTTAAATCGAACCTGGGCTATGTAACTAAGTTTTTGTATTGAATAAAGTTTTTGAAGGATTTAATACTTTGTTACATACATTTATTTGGTTGCCGTGACCTTGGATTTTAGAGTTTTTATTTTATTGGATTTTCATTGTAATGGCCGAACTTCGAAAAATTGATGAAGTTATCCAACTCTTAGATGAAATGAAAGTTCTTGTTGAAGAGTATAGACAACTTTTGATCACGAGACAAAGACAAGAGTCTGAATTTGTTATTCCAACTACGGAAGTGTGGGAAGACGTACAAAGACCGCCATTCCATTTGTCTTTAACAGACAGACAGAAGACACGAGCGAGGCGGGCTTTGCATGATTGCCCGGTGTGTGGATATCGTAATTGTTGCAGGATGTAACTTTTTATTCTTGTGAACATTGTGAACTTTAATTTTGTATTTAATGACTTTTATTTGTTTTATGTGTGGATTTCGGGAATATATTGACTTTTAATTGAGGTTAGTCGTTTCTTTGTTTAACCCGCACCGAAATAATGGCAGAACAGGCTGAATTATTGGGAATGTTTCGTACTATGGGGGATCAATTGGGGGGCCTATGTACAACAATGGGGGCTCAGGGCATAGCAAAAGTTATTAACCCTTTACCATAACTGATACCTGTTAGTATAATATGTTGATGAGTAAGCACCAACATGTGGAATCTATTATTAGACTGACTGCTGTTTCCTAGAATTGACCAGGTCTGTTTTACATATTTGGGCACAGCTGGACAGTTGGGCTTATCTCTGATTACTGTGTAGGAAGCACCGGGCAGTCAGTCTGAGTAGAGAGAGCAACCGCTCAACATTAACTTTCTTCGCAAATCTGAATTATTTGTTAAATCGAACCTGGGCTATGTAACTAAGTTTTTGTATTGAATAAAGTTTTTGAAGGATTTAATACTTTGTTACATAGATTTATTTGGTTGCCGTGACCTCGGGTTTTAGAGTTTTAATTTTATTGGATTTTCATTGTAATGGCCGAACTTCGAAAAATTGATGAAGTTATCCAACTCTTAGATGAAATGAAAGTTCTTGTTGAAGAGTATAGACAACTTTTGATCACGAGACAAAGACAAGAGTCTGAATTTGTAATTCCAACTATGGAAGTGTGTGAAGACGGACAAAGACCGCCATTCCATTTGTCTTTAACAGACAGACAGAAGACACGAGCGAGGCAGGCTTTGCATGATTGCCCGGTGTGTGGATATCGTAGTAGTTGCAGGATGTAACGTTTTATTCTTGTGAACTTTGTGAACTTTAATTTTGTATTTAATGACTTTTGTTTTATGTGTGGATTTCGGGAATATATTGACTTTTAATTGAGGTTAGTCGTTTCTTTGTTTAACCCGCACCGAAATAATGGCAGAACAGGCTGAATTATTGGGAATGTTTCGTACTATGGGGGATCAATTGGGGGGCCTATGTACAACAATGGGGGCTCAGGGCATAGCAAAAGTTATTAACCCTTTACCAAAACTGATACCTGTTTGTATATGTTGATGAGTAAGCACCAACATGTGGAATCTATTATTAGACTGACTGCTGTTTCCTAGAACTGACCAGGTCTGTTTTACATATTTGGGCACAGCTGGACAGTTGGGCTTATCTCTGATTACTGTGTAGGAAGCACCGGGCAGTCAGTCTGGGTAGAGAGAGCAACCGCTCAACATTAACTTTCTTCGCAAATCTGAATTATTTCAATCGAACCTGGGCTATGTAACTAAGTTTTTGTATTGAATAAGGTTTTTGAAGGATTTAATACTTTCTTACATAGATTTATTTGGTTGCCGTGACCTTGGACTTGAGTTTTAATTTTATTGGATTTTCATTGTAATGGCCGAACTTCGAAAAATTGATGAAGTTATCCAACTCTTAGATGAAATGAAAGTTCTTGTTGAAGAGTAGACAACTTTTGATCACGAGACAAAGACAAGAGTCTGAATTTGTAATTCCAACTACGGAAGTGTGGGGAGACGGACAAAGACCGCCATTCCATTTGTCTTTAACAGATAGACAGAAGACACGAGCGAGGCGGGCTTTGCATGATTGCCCGGGGTGTGGATACCATAATTGTTGCAGGATTTAACGTTGTATTCTTGTGAATTTTGTGAACTTTAATTTTGTATTTAATGACTTTTATTTGTTTTACGTGTGGATTTCGGGAATATATTGACTTTTAATTGAGGTAAGTCGTTTCTTTGTTTAACCCGCACCGAAATAATGGCAGAACAGGCTGAATTATTGGGAATGTTTCGTACTATGGGGGATCAATTGGGGGGCCTATGTACAACAATGGGGGCTCAGGGCATAGCAAAAGTTATTAACCCTTTACCATAACTGATACCTGTTTGTATAATATGTTGATGAGTAAGCACCAACATGTGGAATCTATTATTAGACTGACTGCTGTTTCCTAGAACTGACCAGGTCTGTTTTACATATTTGGGCACAGCTGGACAGTTGGGCTTATCTCTGATTACTGTGGAGGAAGCACCGGGCAGTCAGTCTGGGTAGAGAGAGCAACCGCTCAACATTAACTTTCTTCGCAAATCTGAATTATTTGTTAAATCGAACCTGGGCTATGTAACTAAGTGTTTGTATTGAATAAAGTTTTTGAAGGATTTAATACTTTGTTACATAGATTTATTTGGTTGCCGTGACCTCGGGTTTTAGAGTTTTAATTTTATTGGATTTTCATTGTAATGGCCGAACTTCGAAAAATTGATGAATTTATCCAACTCTTAGATGAAATGAAAGTTTTTGTTGAAGAGTATAGACAACTTTTGATCACGAGACAAAGACAAGAGTCTGAATTTGTAATTCCAACTACGGAAGTGTTGGAAGACGAACAAAGACCGCCATTCCATTTATCTCTAACAGACAGACAGAAGGCAAAAGCAAGACGGGCTTTGCATGATTGCGCAGTGTGCGGGTATCATAATTATTGCAGGATGTAACTTTTTATTCTTGTGAACTTTGTGAACTTTAATTTTGTATTTAATGACTTTTATTTGTTTTATGTGTGGATTTCGGGAATATATTGACTTTTAATTGAGGTAAGTCGTTTCTTTGATTAACCCGCGCCGAAATAATGGCAGAACAGGCTGAATTATTGGGAATGTTTCGTACTATGGGGGATCAATTGGGGGGCCTATGTACAACAATGGGGGCTCAGGGCATAGCAAAAGTTATTAACCCTTTACCATAACTGATACCTGTTTGTATAATATGTTGATGAGTAAGCACCAACATGTGGAATCTATTATTAGACTGACTGCTGTTTCTTAGAACTGACCAGGTCTGTTTTACATATTTGGGCACAGCTGGACAGTTGGGCTTATCTCTGATTACTGTGTAGGAAGCACCGGGCAGTCAGTCTGGTTAGAGAGAGCAACCGCTCAACATTAACTTTCTTCGCAAATCTGAATTATTTGTTAAATCGAACCTGGGCTATGTAACTAAGTTTTTGTATTGAATATAGTTTTTGAAGGATTTAATACTTTGTTACATACATTTATTTGGTTGCCGTGACCTTGGATTTTAGAGTTTTATTTTTATTGGATTTTCATTGTAATGGCCGAACTTCGAAAAATTGATGAATTTATCCAACTCTTAGATGAAATGAAAGTTCTTGTTGAAGAGTATAGACAACTTTTGATCACGAGACAAAGACAAGAGTCTGAATTTGTAATTCCAACTACGGAAGTGTTGGAAGACGAACAAAGACCGCCATTCCATTTATCTCTAACAGACAGACAGAAGGCAAAAGCAAGACGGGCTTTGCATGATTGCGCAGTGTGCGGGTATCATAATTATTGCAGGATGTAACTTTTTATTCTTGTGAACTTTGTGAACTTTAATTTTGTATTTAATGACTTTTATTTGTTTTTATGTGTGGATTTCGGGAATATATTGACTTTTACTTGAGGTAAGTCGTTTCTTTGTTTTAAAACCTGGGCTATGTAACTAAGATTTTTTATTAAATAAAGTTGTTGAAGAATTTAATACTTGTGTTACATAGATTTATTTGGTGCCGTGAACAGGATTTGTAAGTTTTAATTTTATTGGATTATTCTGTGTAATGGCTGAACTTCAAAAAATTGATGACATAATCCAACTTTTGGACGAAATGAAAGTTATTTTTGAAGAATGCACACAACTTTTAGTTACAGGACAAAGACAAGAGACTGAATTTGTGATTCCAATTACTGAAGTGTGGGAAGACGGACAAAGGCTGCCGTTCCATTTATCTTTAACGAACAGTCAAAAGGCACAAGCAAGGCGGGCTTTGAATGATTGCTCAGTATGTGGGTACCATAATTGGTGCAGAATGTAACTTAATATTTTTTATTCTTGTAAACTTTAATCTTGTATTTAATGATTTTTTTGTGAATGTCTGGAAAATATTGACTTTTACTTGAGGTAAGTCGTTTCTTTGTTTAAAAACCTGGGCTATTGTAACAAAACGAGTATTTTGTTACTTTATATTTCCCCCTTTTTTTCTATGCTGCAACTAAACTGACCATAACTGATACCTGTTTGTATAATATGTTGATGAGTAAGCACCAACATGTGGAATCTATTATTAGACTGACTGCTGTTTCCTAGAACTGACCAGGTCTGTTTTACATATTTGGGCACAGCTGGACAGTTGGGCTTATCTCTGATTACTGTGTAGGAAGCACCGGGCAGTCAGTCTTGGTAGAGAGAGCAACCGCTCAACACTAACTTTCTTCGCAAATCTGAATTATTTGTTAAATCGAACCTGGGCTATGTAACTAAGTTTTTGTATTGAATAAAGTTTTTGAAGGATTTAATACTTTGTTACATAGATTTATTTGGTTGCCGTGACCTTGGATTTTAGAGTTTTAATTTTATTGGATTTTCATTGTAATGGCCGAACTTCGAAAAATTGATGAATTTATCCAACTCTTAGATGAAATGAAAGTTCTTGTTGAAGAGTATAGACAACTTTTGATCACGAGACAAAGACAAGAGTCTGAATTTGTAATTCCAACTACGGAAGTGTTGGAAGACGAACAAAGACCGCCATTCCATTTATCTCTAACAGACAGACAGAAGGCAAAAGCAAGACGGGCTTTGCATGATTGCGCAGTGTGCGGGTATCATCATTATTGCAGGATGTAACTTTTTATTCTTGTGAACTTTGTGAACTTTAATTTTGTATTTAATGACTTTTATTTGTTTTTATGTGTGGATTTCGGGAATATATTGACTTTTACTTGAGGTAAGTCGTTTCTTTGTTTTAAAACCTGGGCTATGTAACTAAGATTTTTTATTAAATAAAGTTGTTGAAGAATTTAATACTTGTGTTACATAGATTTATTTGGTGCCGTGAACAGGATTTGTAAGTTTTAATTTTATTGGATTTTTCTGTGTAATGGCTGAACTTCAAAAAATTGATGACATAATCCAACTTTTGGACGAAATGAAAGTTATTTTTGAAGAATGCACACAACTTTTAGTTACAGGACAAAGACAAGAGACTGAATTTGTGATTCCAATTACTGAAGTGTGGGAAGACGGACAAAGGCTGCCGTTCCATTTATCTTTAACGAACAGTCAAAAGGCACAAGCAAGGCGGGCTTTGAATGATTGCTCAGTATGTCGGTACCATAATTGGTGCAGAATGTAACTTAATATTTTTTATTCTTGTAAACTTTAATCTTGTATTTAATGATTTTTTTTGTGAATGTCTGGAAAATATTGACTTTTACTTGAGGTAAGTCGTTTCTTTGTTTAAAAACCTGGGCTATTGTAACAAAACGAGTATTTTGTTACTTTATATTTCCCCCTTTTTTTCTATGCTGCAACTAAACTGACCATAACTGATACCTGTTTGTATAATATGTTGATGAGTAAGCACCAACATGTGGAATCTATTATTAGACTGACTGCTGTTTCCTAGAACTGACCAGGTCTGTTTTACATATTTGTGCACAGGTGGACAGTTGGGCTTATCTCTGATTACTGTGTAGGAAGCACCGGGCAGTCAGTCTTGGTAGAGAGAGCAACCGCTCAACACTAACTTTCTTCGCAAATCTGAATTATTTGGGCTATGTAAATAAGTTTTTGTATTGAATAAAGTTTTTGAAGGATTTAATACTTTGTTACATAGATTTATTTGGTTGCCGTGACCTTGGATTTTAGAGTTTTAATTTTATTGGATTTTCATTGTAATGGCCGAACTTCGAAAAATTGATGAATTTATCCAACTCTTAGATGAAATGAAAGTTCTTGTTGAAGAGTATAGACAACTTTTGATCACGAGACAAAGACAAGAGTCTGAATTTGTAATTCCAACTACGGAAGTGTGGGAAGACGGACAAAGACCGCCATTCCATTTGTCTTTAACAGACAGACAGAAGACACGAGCGAGGCGGGCTTTGCATGATTGCCCGGTGTGTGGATATCATAATAGTTGCAGGATGTAACTTTTTATTCTTGTGAACTTTGTGAACTTTAATTTTGTATTTAATGACTTTTATTTGTTTTATGTGTGGATTTCGGGAATATATTGACTTTTAATTGAGGTAAGTCGTTTCTTTGTTTAACCCGCACCGAAATAATGGCAGAACAGGCTGAATTATTGGGAATGTTTCGTACTATGGGGGATCAATTGGGGGGCCTATGTACAACAATGGGGGCTCAGGGCATAGCAAAAGTTATTAACCCTTTACCATAACTGATACCTGTTTGTATAATATGTTGATGAGTAAGCACCAACATGTGGAATCTATTATTAGACTGACTGCTGTTTCCTAGAACTGACCAGGTCTGTTTTACATATTTGGGCACAGGTGGACAGTTGGGCTTATCTCTGATTACTGTGTAGGAAGCACCGGGCAGTCAGTCTGGGTAGAGAGAGCAACTGCTCAACATTAACTTTCTTCGCAAATCTGAATTATTTGTTAAATCGAACCTAGGCTATGTAACTAAGTTTTTGTATTGAATAAAGTTTTTGAAGGATTTAATACTTTGTTACAGATATAATTTTTAACTCCAGATATGTCCAGTTTTTATAAAAGCACAATTCCCCTTGGCTGGTACATATCATTCGGTAATGTTGTTGCTATAAAAGCTATAATGTTTATGTCATTCTATCTTACAGTTGAATATGACTTTGAACTGTATATATATCTTTAGATTTTTTTTCATAGCACGGTTCCCTTTAATGACTATAATTTGAGTGGTATAAAACATATCATTTTCATGTCATTCTACCACACTGCATTATAGATGACTACCACACTGCATTATAGACGTTATATTAAAACAGACATATTTCTTTAAAACTTTTTTTCTCTTAATTTCTAAAAAGATAGACAAACTGTTAGAAAGGATTTGTTTGAGACCTGAAAGATAAGTGTTATCAGGTAAGGGGTTAGATTGCAAAAATTCGTCTTACTCAGCACATGATAAAAAAAGCATGGTCCAAATTCGGGACAACTTTGGGACAACTGCAGGCTCTACAATACGACTATGATTTCCGTGCCGAGAATAGTCGTTAACATCGTAGACAGGGGCCACGTCGAACATGGCCATCCCCCGCGTAAAAGCTTGATAGTACACTGAAGCGAGTTAGATTTAGGTTTCTTGTGCACTGCATTTCTTCTCAATGAGTTCGATAATAGCTATTATACTTTCAGAGAGATGCTCAGAGTTGTGTTTCTTGTGCACTGCACTTCTCCTCAACGAGATCTATCCACCTAAGAAGTTTCAAGTTAATAGCTATTATACTTTCAGAGATGTGCTCCGGACAAGTTTAGTGACGGAAGGACGGACGGAGACCATTACTATATCCCCTTCGCCGAAACGGCGGGGGATAATAAAGGAGCTACAGCTGATTTCAAGGATTTGCTTACAAACTCATTCCAAAACCACTCCTCCTTTTTACGCCCCTCAAAAAAAAAAAAAATATATAAAACACTTTTGAAAATGAAGAAATTGCTTGATTTATCCATTATGGATTAAACAGGTCCCAACAAATCAACAGGTAGAATCAAGCAATTTCTTAATTAATCACAACGTTTTCTGTATTAAAAGACGACAACATTTCCATCAACTTGAAAATGTCGTCTGCAGCTTCTGTCAATTTGGACCATTCTGAAAATCTGTTATGTGGGAAGGGGTTAGCCAGTGCTAACCAGAATTTGCTTCAACTGTCAAATCTATATAGGACTTATAAAAGTCCCTCAATCACTTTATGTTCGTCTAGGGTAAACAAAATTTGACTCACCACTCCTAGGAATTCCCATAAAGCACATTTGGAAGAAGAGAACGGTTCAGACAGATATAAGATATATCACTAACTATGGAAATAATGTGTAGAATTAGTAAGGTAGAAAGGACATTATAATTTCAGAAAGTTACACAATTGAAAAAGTTTTAAAACTTTCCTATTTCGTTCTATGGGTGACGTATATTTAATAAATTTAATATTGAATAAAATTGGTATGGGAGTAACGTATCTTCAAACGCAATTCAAATGCGTAACAGTAAGGTAGAATGACCGTTTAATGTGACCGTTAAACGGGAAAGGGCTAAATGTCGTAACAACAGATTGAATATTCCGCAGTTTTAAGCTGAAGTTTCGATGTTTAAGTCTCCCTCAAAAGAAGTGGTTAATATAAATTTCTAATGTCAACAGTGTACTTCAATTTTAAATTAATAAAGTCAGACAACATTCTAAAAGTCAGCGGCGATCCCTCAATTGCATAGACTGTCCAGGGTCAAAATGCTCCGGTTTTGTAGATTTGGTCATTCTACCCGACTATAAGTACATTTTCATAATATCACACTGATGACCTTCGCTCTAATTGTTTGTTATATGGAGTTTCCATATGGCCCCTTTTCGCGTGGCAGATCAAGTGTTTTACTCTATTTTTAGATAAAATGGCAGAAAACAAGTTTGGACAAAACACGATGTTTGATGAGATCCAGTGTGACGCTGAAAGAATACGAGATGAGAGAAATTGAACTGGAAGCTAACACAAACAAACCGAAGAAACAGAAAATAAGTGAGGGAGAATCAAAGTGTGACAGTAAAGAGTGTGTGTTAGATATGAGTGGAAAGTTTGCGTTGTATTTATGTTTTGTATGTAATATGTATTTATGTGATGCGTCAGTGAGAGTGCATGATAAACCCACGAATTAATGAGAAAGGAGAGCGAGGAAAGTGAGAGAAAGAGAATGAATGAAAGATTGTTGGAAAGAATGAGGAGAGAAAGAATGTCAGACAAAGTAAGAGAGTTTAATAAAGAAGATATTAAAGTGTGTGGAAGAGTTAACGTGAAACATGAATTGGATAAGGAGGATTGTGCTGTAGCTGGATTATATGGATTGAAGGACAAAAGGTGGGCAGTTTTGGATTCTAATAATTATTGTTTGAAAATATTTAGTTCCGTAATCAACACGTTACAAAGATACGTCCGGTTTGAATCAAAACCTTGGGATTCTACAGAAATGAAACAGAAATTTACCAATCCAGACTCAGCGTACAGCAGTAAATCTGATGTTTCTGGGGCAGCCCGGGTGAGCAGGATAAACACTGTTTGTTAGCGGTAACTTTTCAGTGGATAGAGCAAATCTGGTTTATAGACGTGAATCAAACTTCGGCAACCAAAACTAAAACTATAGAAATGCAGAAAGGATGTTTTTCTATAGATTTTAGTGAAGACCAGATTTTTACCCTCTGTGGGGAAAATGTCTGGATTGAATATCGTGCTTCTGTCGACATTTTGTCTGCGGAGAGAACACCGCTTAAAGATATACAGTTGTACCTCAGACCTTATTTGATTATCTCTGGCCTCGTTGTGTACAAACACAAAATCTATATAACTGATTACCGTAACAACAAAGTATTGTGTATAAATGTGGAGGACGGGAAAACTATTTCTGAACTCTCTATAAGAAGGTCGAGGCCGACAGGGATCTGTGTGGACCCCAGTAATAACATGTTTGTATGTGGATGGTACAACAACAAAGTGTATAAACTGTCTCCAGATTTACGTGGATTTGAACCATTAAATTTGGACACAGAATTCATACAGAAACCAGACATGATTTGTTTAACGGGCGAAAAATGGTTTGTAGGCCATTTTGACTGGTTTCCACCTCCTCTATGTAACAGTGTTACTGTAGTTCAGCTGACATAACGTTTCACCCCACCCACCTGTATCGTTGCATTCATACTAGCTTACATTATTCCATTATGTTACGTTGTCTTAACAACAAGTGGTGTTCATTTGTTACTATTGTTACGAATAATATTGATAAACATTAGACAACCAAAGATCATTCAATGCCACATGATTACATTATTCTTTAAGTACTTAGAACATCGTAAGGTTATCAACTTATTATTGATAAATGCCATACGTTATCTCATATAAAAACACGGCATTTCGTTTAGTTTAAGATGTTAAATTGTAAATTTGTAAACAAAAATTATTAGAAATTTAAAAAAGATAAGGGCAGGTGTAACACGACGAATTCCTAGGACTGTTGTCCTACATCATTCTCGGAAAATGATTATCACATGTAAGGTGGCATGACCTTAACCCTTGTCATGCTGAACCCGGAATATTCCGGATTGGGCAGGAGGTGTACACTAAGATCAGACTGCACTTATGTGCAGACTGATCTTAGTCTACATCCCCCTGCTCATTCTTTTCCTTCCCGAGTTGTTTATGAGGTTGATTTCTAAAAGAAATATCGTTTTTTTGAATAACAAGTTCAATCAGTGCTTTCAGTCCTTTGATTTGACAGCAATTCAGTTAGGTGATTTATACAGCATGACAAAGGTTAATATAAAGTAGAGTGATACTTCATACAACTGACATCATTAGAATGTTGGTCACTATTTAAACCAAGTCACAGAGTGGGCTGAATCTTTGGCACACCCGCGAACTGACAGTTAATTGTAATAAAAATATTGTGAGATCAAGTTGGCAAAAATAATTTTAAAAAAAAGTGTTTTTTTCATTCAGCAAGGTTGAACAAGGGATATAGTTTAGAAATTGAGGAGAAGATTTTCTAAGTAAAAGTTTACAGACGGACGACTGGACGGACGCACGAAGGACACAACGCCATAACAACAGCTCTCTGGCTTTTAGCCAGTGTAGCTAAAATGAATGCATAAGACCTAATTCAGTAGGAGTGGAAGACTATTGAACATTTTCTTATTAAGCCTTTTTCAAATTTTAAGACAACTAGGGAAGTGCCGGTTTTTTTTTAATCTTAAGCCTGTGGGACTTTATTTCTTCAGAATAAATAGATAGCTTTCAGGTTATAATACTTTCAAAATACAAATGGCCATGACCTTATAATGAATCTTTTTTGTCTAACTTGAATAAACTATGCGTGTTCCCCAATTCTGGACCCCTAGTTTCTTTTTTTACCCTAGGGGCAAAATCTTATGTAGCAAAACCAAAACATTCTACATAACACATAAGAGTGTCTGAAGCATTACGGTTTTGGCTGGGCAGTCTAATGAACTTGCTTTATTGAAGGTTTTTTGTTTGTTTTGGTTTGAGTGTCTGTGTGTGTTTTGTTTAATGTTGTTATTTTGTTATAGACCTCTGGAAATAGCGGTATAATGGTAGCAAAATATTGATTGGGGAACCATGTGATTATGCTGTGTATGTAATATGAATGCCCTTTGCACGGCACTTGCATACCGGCTGTGAAAGGGTTGGAAAACTAAAGACTGTTCATATAAATATATCCAAACATCAAAATTGAAACCCGCTTTTTGACACCTACACCAAATACCACTCGAGATTGAACCTTTTATGACCTGTCAATCGGGTGACGCCTGAAAGTTGTCAACCGGCGATCAACCTCATTAGTAAAATCCAGGCATAGAGTTGGCTGCATCTTTGGCATATCCGCAAAATGGCCGTTAGTTTGCCTATTTGAGAGTCTCTGATCATTTCGGCAGAATTTAATTTCGAAATTTATAAACTCTAAATAAATCATCTATAATGAATTTTCAAATGCCATGGCAACCAGAGTTTTTCATGGAATGATATTCTCTTAAAATCTTCTGTAAAACCAAACCCAGTGAGTATAACTGCCTTGTTGCAACTTGATCAGCTTACTGGTTAAGGCGTAGAAGATTTTAAAGAAATTGTGAACTGTAAGATGGACGGACGGACGACGCCCAATGACTGACCAAAATAGCTCACTTCACGCTTTGTGCTCAAGTGAGCTAAAATAGCTTTGTAAAGTGTTTCAGTTTCAAAGGTAATTCCATCTGAAAGTTATGTACGTTTATGTATGATGAATTATTCATTAAAATTGTTTCATAGTAAATAAGTTGTTTATCAAATGCCCGGGATAAAATATAAAAATTGATAAAAAGCTATATGGACTCAAAAATTGTTGCTGTTTATTACGCGATATAAACCGACCACGAGTATGTCTGAAAAGCAACAAAGAAATACTTTTCTTGTTACTTTTTGTATGGATAAACTGTGTACTTTATTTTGTTATTAAATGAATTTCGAAGCAAACAAATTATTGAATGAATAATTAAAATTCTTGAAACAAATCTTTAAACTAAAATAGCAGTCATTTTAAGTTAAGTTTTTTGGATCAAGGCTATTGATGAATATAGTATTGACAAACTTAACCGATAATATGAAGAAACAAGAGGACCATGATTGTCCAAGATTGCTCACCTGAACTGTCTGCTGCTAAAAAAATGCAATTAGAGACAAATAACTATAATCAGTTTCATGAAGATAGAGATAAAACTGTGACTTCTATATTGTAAACAAAGAAATTGTCATTATGGCCCCTTTCCTTGTGTTATCCTATAGAACCTTCCCATAATCTAAAAGGTTCATCTTAATGACCTAACAAGTATCCTGACCAAGTAACGTGACATTTGAGCCAAAAAATGACCTCTAGAGCATTAACATAGAAATTGTCATTAAGGCCCCTTTTCCTGTGTTTTCCAAAAGTACCTTCTTATAATCAATAGGGTTCATCCTTGTGACTATACAATTATTCTGGCCAATTTTCATGAAAATTGAGCCGAAATTATGGTCCCTACGATCAAAAACTGTTTTATTGTTGTTTATTATGTGACAATTATTTGGAAACCATTTAAAGATCAATAGCCGAATACGACAAGTATTGAAATACCGAAACGATTGACCTCTTTGAATGACATGTCCCTGGATAATTTGTTACGTTAGTTACGTTAGTTACGTTTGCTTAATCCAGTCGACGACGAAGACGAAGGCTTTAGCCCGTGGGATATTTGCAGCTTACTGCTCTCTCTGGTGTGTACTTCTGCTGTATTATATTATTGCATTAAACGAAAGTATAGTCATCTTCTGCCAGATTGCTTATGTAAAAGGTGTGTGAAGAGACAACTGGGTGCAGAACCAACTGTGGTTGAACTCCGAGCCAAGGAGTCGGACAGGATTGAACTGTCTAATGCACCTGTTTTGGATGGAACCTATCGACAGAATCAAGCCACATTGTACCCTTGTACCTTAACAGAAAGTTTACGGACATAAATCATTAAGTCCACAGGGTTACTCTCCAAGTTACTCTCCAAGTGATTTTGGTGAAGAATGTGTTTTTATAACCTATCATATTAAAACTAGACTGACAGGTGAATGTGTCTGTTGCGTGTTGTTACAATTTTTTACCACCTATTCCATCTATGATACCCCCAGATGTTTAAGGTCAGGTGGTGCAGAAATAATGATCACTTTGGAATATCGTTTGCCAAACCAAGCGAAAGGAGTTATATTTTAATAATGAATTCCGAATGGGAAGTGTTGTCCTTTGAAATGTCAAAAATGGCTGAGGAAATCATAACTGCGCGAATTGCTCACCTGCCGCAACGTTATGTTGGACATTTGGCTACAGAATTGGGATTCCGTTTGGCAACCTACATAGTCCAGCGTAACGAGCGAGTGTGGAACATTTTGCCAGGCGATATGGATACATCATATACATACGTCGCGATGCGTGACACTATCGACTCTGAAGGACATGCTGAGACGCCCGGGCCACGTACTCAGGCAATGTTAGCTACGTTACAACAGGATTAACAACTTCGACAAGCGCGTCGAGAAGTGGACTCTCAGGTGTCGGCGCTGGCGAAGACCGTTTTAAAAAAAATAATATTGTGACACATTTTTGGATTTAGTTGCTAAGACGTGATGCATTTGTTAAAAATTGTTTCATTGCTTCATTACTGATTTGTACATTTGTAAACGCGGTTATTTTTTTTAAAAGAAAGGGGCAGACGTAACACCATGAATGCCAAGCACTGTAGTTTTAGGGTATTCTCCAGGAAGCGCCATCACGTGTTAAGAGGCGTGACCTTGGAGTATTGTATAACCAGTGTCTTGGAATAAAAGATGCTGATAACCGCCCGTCAGCGGAGAGAGAGCGGGCACGTAGACAGGTAGAACTCTCGGTTGGTTGTAATACAAATAAATATGTCATTAAATGTACACAATTGTAGATAGATAAAACGATGAACAGTACTCAGAGATGTTAATATGGATAAGTCAGAGATTGTAAAATGAATAACCATGACGTGAGATTGAATAATTACAAGAAGAAAATCAGCTAAAAACAACTTATGAGCCTTGGTAAACCCACAAAATTTATAAGGACGAATATTGATATTAAATCCTTCTGTGTTATCCTCAAGATGCACAAAGGTGAAGTGTATCGAAATGGATATTTCCCATTCTTACATGCTTATGACTTAAAAGCGCAAGGTTTCCTGATCGATAAATCGAGAACAACTTATCAATTATTAACACAAGAAGAGCTAAGAACATGTAGTTATAACGATGTTCACTTCTGCTCTTCACAAAGTCCTGTGTTCCCTGTTAGCATGAGCCGAACTTGCCTGATCAACACGTTTATCTCAGACCGAGGAATGCAAATAAGGTTATGTGTCGCAACTGTAACGACAGAAAAGTTACCTTTCGCAAAACAACCTATTTGGAATTTCATGGGTGGTTATGTCCCGTCAAAAATTAAATTTTGCTGTTGTGTGTGATGGACGACTTCAACAGTTACACACTAATCCAATGCGTGATGTGATAAAGGTCAACTCGGGTTGCACTGCTACAAATAAATAAGTACACCTTCTGTTCAGGGTAGGTCAACCACAGTTCATAACAACTAGATCTAGCAATCGAAAATTTCTCTCAAATTGAAGATGTAATTTGGAAACCATTACATCAGTATCCAAATGAAACGAAAATAAGGATCCCTAGAGCATTGACTGTAATTAACGACACGTCCTTGAATAAGTTAATTGCGCAAAGAGACTCAATTGATGAAATTGACTTGATAACGAAGCCACCCTTTTCACCTTGGCTTACATTAGCTTTGTGCTTGTACTGGTAGTATTAGCTGGTGTCATTTCATTTTATGTATATAAAAGAATCAAAATTAGTTGTCTGCCAAATTGTTTGCGTGACATGCAGAATAAACGGCGACGATCGGCGTAATCGACTGAGATCGAGCTTCCAGAGGTGAAGTCAGGTAGAAATGAACTACCAGCCGAGGCGTCTGCTACTGAGGGTACCCCCCCCCCCCAAACCCAGAGAAACTATTAACTTCACCTGTATTGGAAAAACCCTTCCAAGTAGATAAGAGTTCACCAATTATATAGAAACAATGTAACAATTAATTTTTACTGTTTGGCAAAGTTTAAAAACTCAGTAAAACACCGTCAAGTATTCCTAGTAATTTTGGATATTCTCACGTTACGACACAAATAGTATTATCATGAATCCAAACTGGGATGACACTTTAGACGAAGTATCGGAAATAGTCGAAACGACAATACGGGCTCGGATTCCGCTTGCTGACTGATATATTGGACATATAGCGACGGACATAGGGATAAAAATTGCCAACGTTTTGTGCGCCGGTCAATACATTGTGCCATACAGAGTTCATGGAAATGCACCAGCATTGTCTGTTGCACCCACCGTCCCCCTGTTTCTGTAACAATCAATGAGCACTGGTAGAAGTACCGATGGGCATACTACATCGCCTACAAGCACTGGACTGGCCAGTAACGACACTGTACTTTCGCAGCAGGTTCCATGACCGAGGAGGAGTGAAAGTTTGGCGACGTTGATAACGGACTCTCAACGACGGAATAATGACAATTAATTGGATTACAGTGACACTGTCTGATTTAAATTGTGTTTAGCCTTTTAGTTACGATATAGCCTCTAATTTTGAAAACGTCAAATTTTCCTTTTTTCTCAATATTTCCATGTACAATATCACAATTATATTTAAACTGTTTTCACTCCTTTATGTTTTAAGGACCTTTCAAAAAATAAAACGTCTTAATTAAGAGGGATAGGTATGTGAAACAATCAGTCTCTGCGAGCCACCTTTTCTTATGACTCACGCATACCTGTCTAATAACAAGTTCATGAACTATTTACATCAGCAGCGAGCCACCGGCCAGAATGCCAGTATGTAGTCAGGTGACCTTGTACTTTAAGGGATCTACACAAGAGGTATATAAAGCGCCCACGAAGCGGCGGGAGAGACTTCTCTACAACCTTCTGATAAGCAGACAGACATATTTTAGTAGAAGAGGTATTAAAAAATGTAGTTAACCAATTTTGACTTTATTTCATTCCACCCCTTTATGCTGCAGAAGGGCCACATCTTTTTTCTTGTAGGAATAAGTAAAAAATTGTTGCTGCGACAGAAACTCAAAGATCAACAGACAACTATAATATTTTGGCACCCCGCAGTAAGATTGATTGATTGATTGAATGGAGTTTAACGCCACAGTACATTACCCTGCAAGAAGATGTAATCAGAGGAGAAAAGTGTAGCGGCCCGACCGGGATTTGAACCCTTGACCCCCCCTCTTACAGGGCGAGTGCTCTACCAATTGAGCTATCAGCCACGTCCAAGTTTTAAATCTATTTTTGGAATAGATGACCCAACTACAAAGTAATTATCGAAATAAAAATGGGCTTACAAACTGGACAACTTTCAGCCTCGGTTTCCAAAAATGTTCTGTTATTTGGAAACATTTTGTATTATATATCAAATATAAAATTTTGATCCTATACTACGTATTTATGTGCCACAACATTTGAAAAAAAACAACTTGTTTTAGTAAAATATCATGAAGAAAATAAGCATATGGGATGTGATAAAACTTTTGAGTCAAAACGTATTTCTGGTCTCAACTTTACAAGGACATTAAAGCCATTAATTAATACCAAACTAGAAATATGCAGAAAATCAAACCACCTCTATAGGATACTAAAATACCCCAATATGCATTTGCAAATATTTGTCTGGATCTTTCTGGTCATTAACAAACCATTTTGTCTGAATGAGTATATAATTTCTTTTATCGAAATTTACAGTTGATGGCCTGAAAGTTTGGCTGTACTAGATAAGAGCGAAACTATAATTGCTTACCTAAGAATTTATTGATTGAATGGGGTTTAACGCCTCTTTTCACAGTATTTCAGTCATATCGCGGAGGCTGGAGCACCTAAAATGGATTCCTGGTATTTCTTACACCAGTACTACCACTACATCCTTTCCTATCCTCCAGCTGCTATACCACTTAGGTTCGATTATCAACCCATTGGTGAGAGACAAATGTACGAAAGGATATGTGCCACCGCCGGGGATCGAACCAATGACATACCATGATTGAAAATTTGGTGTTTGATGCGCTACCAACTGCGCTATGACGGCGACTACCTAATAATTGACTTAATATTTCCGCGTTATGGCAGTTTTCTTATGCATATGAGCGATAATGGCTCAGACCAGATAATTAATACTGTATTTGAAATATTACGTTACTTAAGTATATACCATGTCACAACAAGTTATTATCATCCACAAGGAAATAGTAAAGTCTAACGTTTTCATAGAACTTCATATGACGCTCTGTCTAAAAGACAATTTGAATACTTTGTATTTACAATTAAATCAAACACTAGCGGCCATTCGTTAGCTCTACACCGAAATTTACAACTTTCTATTTACTGCACAATAGGGATGTAGCAGTGTCGTTGGAAACTGTCCTTAAACCTAAGCGAACGTATTCAGGAGAGGGGCCATTTCAAATCGCTTTACAAAATCAAAATAAGTATTTTGTGCGGGTCCATATATACATGAAAAAAGCTAATTGTTTGATTGATTGATTGTTTGAATGGGGTTTAACGCCACTTGTAACGGTATTTTAGTCATATCGCGGCGGCTGGAGCACCTAACAATGGATTACTGGTATGTCTCACACCAATACTACCACTATATCCTTTTCCAGCCACCAGCATTGTCTCTGTTTCCCACAATGTTTTTACCCTTTGTGATAAAAATTTCACTATTTTAGCCATATTTGTCATCTGCAGTAACTCTCAATTTGGATATGTTTATAATTTTGTCATCTGGTGGTAGGTTAAAGAAGACAATAAGTGCAGAAAGCTTCTTTATAAAATATGTTAAACTTACCCTTGGACTAAAATTTGTTGCAGAGTATGTCACAGCATGGTGCAGAAAGAACAACAAAGGAACCCTAAAGGATACAGACATCAATGACGCCGTGACTGAGCAGATAAGTTATGCAAGAAAGCTACACAGGAAAAAGTGACATTTTTCAAAAAATGAAATTCTTAATTGATGATAAGCATATCAAACTGCATGATGCATTCACTTATCTAAAACTGTGTCATCCTGTGAGGAGAAATGATGTGAAATCGCAAAAAAATCTATTCTTCACTTAACCCATCACCACACAATCCCTACTGTTGACGACCTTGAAAAAGAAGCCTTACGAAAACATTGCGGGAAAAGGAGAAAATGCTGGTTGATAGCAATTTGTCCTTTTCTCACAATCTTTTGTACCCTTCACAAAACAAATTTCAAACTTTGTCATTGTTTTGGTTTTTTGTCATCTGTAAATGTTTTCAATTTGGACAAGCCAAAAATTTTGTCGTTTAGTAGCGAGTTAAATGTAAATTTATTTCACAACTCTCGGTACACCTATACAATCAGGGTTCGACACTTACGTTATCCTGGGTTCCGAAGGATCCCAAATTATTTGAAGGAATCGCAAAGTTTGAGGATTGTTTATAATATGATAAACCCAAGCTTAACAAGAAACGTCCTTTACATGCTGTGTCCTTAAAGAATATTTGGAAAACCAGTCTAACTTTCTGCATGGTGGTCGGTTATACGAAGGGTTATGCGGATTTAGACATGCTGTCACCCAGAAGGCCGGACAGTCTCGCAACCATGAGACAAGACGAAGAACGCGCATCGTCACACGGAGAGAATGATGACGACGAGTGTTGGGACGATCAATGTGAGCCGTGTCAGCAGGACACCAGCATGCAATGAGTGACTTTGACTTGAGACAGCGCGTAATGTTATGTTTTGATAAATGTTTAATTTAAGGACATAAATTAATTTTGAGGTAGGGTTATATTAATACCTCATGGTTAGGTTTCAAATAAGTTCAATTGCGATTGTTAGGGGTTTATTATGATTAAGTTTAGGGTTTTACATTGCTTTTGTTCAGGTTCTATTTTGCAAGTTAGGCTTCCAATAAGTTCCATTTCAATGAATATTAACTATGTTATTCCATGTGTGGACATCACTCCTCTGTTGATATAGTATAGTCAAGATTCTAGTTAATTAGTAAGTGATGTGGATTACAACCGGACAGCCATACAACGTTTTAAATGATTGTTTTATTGAGGTGTTTTATCATGTTTTATTACAGATTAATGTTGTTAATTTGTAAATATGGTTTACAAATTTCCAAAAGAAAGGGGCGGATGTAACGTGATGAGTGCAAGCACTGTAGTTGTACTCTCGGGAAATATCACATGTCGTGAAACGTGACTTTGCCACGTCCCAAGGGGCATGCCCTGAGAGTGTTGTATAGCCGGTGACTGAGTATAAAAGAGGCTGATTACCGCCGCTGGAGAGAGATTGGAGAGACCAGGGAGAGAGATAGCGTGAGCAGGCATTAGACAGGTTACTCGGTCGGACTGTACATTTGTAAATAAAATCCAATGGTGTAGCTGATAATGGACTTTGTTGTTGTTTACTGTTTTACTACCTCCTTCGCTCTCGCCGCCGCTGTACTACATATTTAGACAATATGAAAACACCTTATTTGACCAATTGTTTTCTTATAATTTAGTGGATGAAGCCACACAGAGTTGAGCATGTTTTCTTGCTTCTCTTATTTTATTTTGTAAGCTACATTTTAATCACTGAATTATATTTCAGGGACAAGTTTGACCTTATTCTTTGTACCAGCAACTCTACTATAATATCTGGCAGTTTAACAGTGAAAATGTCCCTAGTGCTGTGTGAACTTTTTTTCCAATCTAGGCTCCTGGACATCGTTAAAATTTACCAATATCAAATTATTTACAAATGGTTGCAGAAATTCTAGGTAGCTATTTTGAAGTGTAGTGTTAGTAATCCAACATATTAACATTGAATAAATGACCTCTAACACCACAACTTTCAAGCTTGAATTAGATGGTACTTAGCTTTGGCTATTGTAAACTGTATATAAAACTATGCATTATTATTGAGCTCTTTGATGCATTCAGAGAAAAATAATTAATAGGAATTTACAGATAGGTGTTTATAGAAATGCAGGATACCATTTAAGATCAGATTGCCTACCCTACAGTTTGATCATAATCTATGTTTGCTGTTTGAGTAAGGAGGATGTGGTCCTGAAAAACTAGTGATTAACTACTTGATAAGGAATGTATTTTTCAGAAAAAGTATTCTCTAGTCTTTTTTTACCAAATATTTAGCTTGTGCTAGCTGGATTTTCTAAGGCGGGATTTTAGCATGGTACTTTAGATTTCTAAGCCTAATAGAAGAAATTCCGCCTAAGCTAAGCAGAAATCCGCCTTGCTAAGGCGTTATTTTTCATCAGCTATGTAGTAAATTTCCACCTAAGCCTTTTTTCCAGGTAATATAGGAGGGTTTTCTGTAAGACGGATTTTTTTCCCTTAGAGTAAGGCTGTTTCCGCCTTCCTTAGGGATATTTTAGATGGAAATTCAAGTGTTTTTTTTCTTCTTATATTTAGAAGGTAGTAATCACGAGATGAAAACATACACTAATTTATACGGAAACTTGAAATTGGAAAATTGAATAAAACTCTGGAGAAGAGTCTTGTTGTCATGGATGGTATTTTCTTATTTCATCTCTGACGTAGATTGCTCACCACGTTTAAGACTCTATTTGCCAGAACATTTGAATCATGACCTGTTTTTCAAAGAATTTCATCAATTTAACACTTAGGTATTGACAAGGTATATGGTACTTTGAAACGAAAGTTTTATTTCCCGAATTTATATAAATAGATAGCTGAATTTACTGAAAGATGCCTTACTTGCCAAGAACGCAATGTTAAATCAATTAGGCCACCAATGGGAGAAATGGATATACCTATGTTCCCAGTCGCAGTCGATCTTATTGGACCTTTACCTCGAACACTCTCGAATAATGCTTATATATTGCATTTCAATGTTAAACCAGTTGACGGAAGATGTGTTTTGCTATTGCAGACAAAAGTGCGGACACTGTATGTTCAATTTTGATAAATGAAGTTATTCCTCAGCATAGCACAATATTATGTCTTTTAAGTGATAATTTGCAACTCTAAATTACGTGAAACTTAATATGCTTTAAATATCAAAAATATCACGATTCTTTTCATTCGCCTCCGGCAAAAAGAAGTTGTGAAAGAAATCACCTCACTCTCATTAATGTGCTAAGAAAGCAAATTGAAGGTCACCCCGAAACATGGGATCTTTTTTTCGACAAAATGACAAGTGCTTTTAACTTTTCTGTAAATGAATCCTCAAAATCTTCTCCATTCTTTCTTCAGTGTGAAAGAGACTATATTTTAGCAGTAGACAATATAGACAATGCAGACAATCTGTAAAACGGCAAAGAATTGCATAAATAAGCCTTGGAAAAGCAACATGAATCATTTTTGCTTGCTCACAAACATTTACGTGAAGCAAAAAATGCGCAGCGCAAAATACTTTAATTATAATGCTTTTGATATCGATTTTAAAATAGGTGATCCGTTTTACGTAAAACAACATATTAGAAAATCAAAGTTAGATCGACAATGGCAAGGTTACTACAGAATAATTAAAGAGAAAAGTCTGCTGATTTTTGTTATACGAAATCAGTTGGATGTAAAAATCAAAGAAACGCATGCTAGACATTTGAGATCCGCCAAATTTGACGACTGGAAAATCACTAAAGCTGCAAAGGGCAGACAATTACGATAGGCGCGCTATGTTATTTCCCCTTCTTCAACAGACACCGAATCAGAAAATGAATCAGAAAATGAAAATAAATCTCTCTCAAAATTAGTTAAAATGCAGAAGCAGGACAGATCTGGGTCATCAAGCAAAGAGGACATTCCTTACTATATTAAAAAATCGACTAAAAGAAAACGTAGAATTAAGCGTGAGGACGGAGATCGCGAAGTTAGCAGTAATAGTAATAGTAGCTATAGTGATAGTAGCAGAAATGATAAGCCAGGATCTAAATTCTCAGGTTTGAAAACGCATTTAGAAGATAAAATGGAAAGTAACTCAGATACAGAAGACTATTTTTCAACAAATGAATTTGATTTAAATTCTGAAAATACCATGCATTATTTTAGCTCAAAAACACCAGGTGAGCACTGTCCGTACATTCTACATGGGCATGATCGTCGAATCTGGAACTATATAAACAAGCGCCCATAGCCACCTCGAAGAGAATTACTGTACAGTTCCACCTGAATTTAACATGCTTCTGTAGAAAATAGACTTGAAATGAATTGTAGGTTTAGAACACAACGCGACACGAGTTATTTAATTTTACCATTATCGTCACATAATGGGCCGGATAATTTATTTTTGTACCTTGACCAGAATATGGATATGAAAATGAATGTACCAATTAGGAGAGAAAAAGCATACGTCTATTCGGTAATAGTAGTGGTTATAACATTCCAGAGTAAGATAACCTTGACATTGTACTCAATTAGTTGTGTTACCAGCATGATAAACTCTAACAGGTGGACTCCCTTATCGAACACTCATGATAAATATCGGATAACCACTCTGTGAGACTAGCAGTTAATTGCTGGAGTATCTGGACTCGGTAGTCACAGTTATTATGTATAAGCAACTGAACGTATGGAACATGACTCGATGTGATCTTGTTGGAACGTTGGTGATGTGGGTTGCATCAGGTATACCATACAGGCTACAGACATATGATAATTGTCTGATTAGCAGACAATACTGGAAATTAGTGACTGTACCTTATCATAATCTTGGCTTGCACAAGTGGATGTTACTGGCTACCAAACGGCATAATCAAAGAGTTCCTCAAATATTTCAAGTAACTCTCATTAGCCATTGTTTACCTCAGTCTACAGATCAGTAGACAAAATAAATAAATAAATATGGAATTTGATTGGGGACAAATGATACACGCTGTGTCGCGAGTGGCGGAAAAAAGACTGCCAACGGAAGATTTATTTCCAGGGGGCCTAGCCCACGTCTCGGATGCGTTCGCAAGATGCCTTAAGGACTCTACAAGGCTATCGGCGCCGGCCTTTACGACGATCGCCACCCGAATTGTGACTATATGGAATTTTGGACTTGCCATCGGAATAATATTTACCTGGAATTTCGACTTGAAATCGATCAGCCCGACTCCAACTAACGTACATCCTATTACCACCCGAAGTTTACGATGATATACGACTAACGGCTACAATCGACCTACGAACCGAGTACACCGAAATTATGACATGGTGTTTACTTTTATTGAATTTAATGTTGCATTTAGTGACTTTCATAGTTGTGTAATTTTATGTAGAGACTTATATCGATTCAACTTATATTGACTCTTAGTCATAAGTTCATTGTTGATCTAATTGTTATTTTAATCTTTGTAATGGTTGGGCTCTTCAATAGAACCTATTAAAGAGCCGGTAGGTTGAAAGGAATGTAATGAAAAAGGGTGGCTGCTTACAAATTTACGGCTATACTGTTATAATTATTATAATTCCTGGAGCTATGCCATGCAATATTCTAGGTGAAAAAACATCAGGTGAGCACTGTCCGTACATTCTACATGGACAAGATCGTCCAATCTGGGACTATATAAACCAGCGCCCACAGCCACCTCGAGGAGAATCACTTTAGAGTTCCACCAGGACAATTGAATTCAACATGTAGAAAATAGACTTGAAATAAAATGTAAGATTTAGGACACAATGCGAGTTATTTAATTTTACCATTATCGTCACATCTTTTTCTTTTAAGCTAAAGGTACGCGTGGCTGAAAGATACATTAAATATTATAATTTAAGATCGCGATTATTCAGTTATGAAGACGTACTATGGTCCTTTGCCGCACATACCGACACGACCGAAAGCAATTACAGTCAACGCTCACACAGAACTTTCAGTGAGCCCTGAATTAAAACCTCTGCAATGAAACCAGAATCGCTTCAAGACTAACTGGCCAGTAAACGGTATTCGACATTCCAAACAGAATATATTACTAAATAAATTAGAGAAGAAATCAACTCAACCCAAATACTGAGACATGATTAATCCCTCAAGGAACGAAGAGAACTATTTAATCTTAGTTAACATAAAGATACAGAAAAGTAAAGGAATATATTTTCTAACGACGTAATTTTTGTGTTACCCTACATGTACACAAAGATAAATGGTTTATGATATTGTTAATTGAAATATCAGAATTATTCATAAGGATGTGCTGTGGATAAAGGCAGCAACACCACGAAAGAGACAATATAGTCATTATTCATACAGAACCTCCTCAGACCTTGAAGTTTCTTCTAAACACCACTTCACTAACAAGAGGGCGCTCACCTGATATAAAGGCTCTTTTTCCTTCAACAGTCTAATTTCATATTAAGGTTAGGATTATGAAGCAAGTGGGCCACAATTACATATAAAGACTATAACCTGGGGATCAAAAAGTCTAAATTACGAATTCCAAAGCTTAAGTGCTGATTTGAAAGAAGGAAAAAACTTCTTCCATGGGTTATAATTTCAGAAATAAGAAAGATTTGTTTGTTTGAATGGGGTTTTACGCCGCTTGTAACAATCTTTCAGTCATATTGCGGCGGCTGGAGCACCTAACAATGGATTCCTGGTATTTCTCACACCAGTACTACCATTACATCCTTTCCTAGCCTCCAGCTGCTATCCCACATAGGTCTACGATTATCGACCCATTGGTGAGAGACAAATAGTCGGAAAGGATGAGTGCCGCCGTCGGGAATCGAACCTGGGACCTTTAGATTGACAGTCCGACGCGCTACCAACTGCGCTATGACGGCGGCTGAAATAAGAAAAAAGACTGTGAACTGATGCTTCACGCCTATACCCCCCCCCCCCCCTGGGTCCGCCCCTGGGACCCGAGGATCATGATTCTAGCTATTTTGTAAGAGATCAATATACTGGTGCTTCATGCAAAATATCAAACCTCTATGCCTTCTGGGTCAGGAGTAGAAGATTCTTAAAGATTATTTTGAAATTTCACTTTTGTTGCCATGGCAACCAGAGTTTTTAACGGATTTCAATTCTTTTAGCTATCGATGAAGGGGATCACCTAAGAAACATTTCTGCAAAATTTGGTTCAAATTGGCCCAGTGGTTTTGGAGGAGATGTCATTTAAAAAATCATTCTTTATTTCTATATAACCCCCCGCCCCCTGGGGATCCGCCCCTGGGGACCTGATGATCATGATCGGAGCTGTTTTGAAGGAGGTCAATATACCGATGCTTCATGCAAAATATCAAGTCTCTACACCTTCTGGGTCAAGAGGAGAAGATTTTTAAAGATTATTTTAAAATTTCACTTTTGTTGCCATGGCAACAAGAGTTTTTTATGGATTTCAATTCTTTTAGCTATTTTTGAAGGGGACCACCTCAGCAACATTTCTGCCAAATTTGGTTCAAATCGGCCCAGTGGTTTGAGAGGAGATGTCATTTAAAAAATTGTTCTTTATTTCTATATAAACCCAACCCCCCTGGGGCTCCGCCCCTGGGACCCGAGGATCATGATTTTAGCTATTTTGAAAGAGGTCAATATACTGATGCTACATGCAAAATATCAAGGCTCTACGCCTTCTGGGTCAGGAGGAGAAGATTTTTAAAGATTATTTTAAAATTTCACTTTTGTTGCCATGGCAACCAGAGTTTTTAACGGATTCAATTCTTTTAGCTATTTTTGAAGGGGACCACCTCAGCAACATTTCTGTCAAATCTGGTTCAAATCGGCTCAGTGGTCTGAGAGGAGATGTCATTTAAAAAATCGTTCTTTATTTCTTCATAAACCCCCGCCCCCTGGGGCTCTCCCCCTGGGGACCAGAGGATCATGATTTTAGCTATTTTGAAAGAGGTCAATACACTGATGCTTCATGCAAAATATCAAGGCTCTAAGCCTTCTGGGTCAGGAGGAGAAGATTTTTAAAGATTATTTTAAAATTGCACTTTTGTTGCCAAGGCAACCAGAGTTTTTAACAGATTCAATTCTTTTAGCTATTTTTGAAGGGGACCACCTCAGCAACATTTCTGCCAAATTTGGTTCAAATTGGCCCAGTGGTTTAGGAGGAGATGTCGTTTAAAGAAATTGTTGACGGATGACACACGATGGATGCCGGACAAAAGGGGGATCACAATAGCTCACTTGAGCACTACGTGCTCAGGTGAGCTAAAAACACAATCGTATCAGGACTACCTTGTCATTAGACGACATCGGCTAGTTGAAACAAAATACGATCCTAAAATTAAACTAGTCCCTCTGTTTGCACAATGAACTTGTGCAATTCAAATTATAATAATAAAGAGTGTTTTCATAAGATGAATAGGGTTAGAAAACAAGAGGGCCGTTGGCCCTGGGGCGCTCACCTGAGATAAAGGCTCTTTTTCTTTCAACAGTCTTATTTCATGTTAAGGTTAGGATTATGAAACAAGTGGGCCACAATTTCATATAAAGACTATGAACCTGGGGATCAAAAAGTCTAAATTACAAATTCCAAGGCTTAAGTGCTGATTTGAAAGAAGGAAAGAACTTTTTCCATGGGTTATAATTTCAGAAATAAGAAAGAAGTCTGTGAACTGATGCTTCATGCCTATACACCCCCCCCCCTGGGGCTCTGCCCCTGGGGACCCGAGGATCATGATTTTAGCCATTTCAAAAGAGGTCAAAATACTGATGCTTCATGCAAAATATCAAGGCTCTATGCCTTCTGGGTCAGGAGGAGAAGATTTTTAAAGATTATTTTTAAAATTTCACTTTTGTTGCCATGGCAACCAGAGTTTTTAACGGATTTCAATTCTTTTAGCTATTTTTAAAGGGGACCACCTAAGGTACATTTCTGCCAAATTTGGTTCAAATGGGCCCAGTGGTTTGGGAGGAGATGTCATTTAAAAAATCATTCTTTATTTCCATATAAACCTCACCCACCTGGGGCTCCGCCCCTGGGGACCCGAGGATCATGATTTTAGCTATTTTGAAAGAGGTCAATATACTGATGCTTCATGCAAAATATCAAGGCTCTGTGCCTTCTGGGTCAGGAGGAGAAGATTTTTAAAGATTATTTTAAAATTTCACTTTTGTTGCCATAGCAACCAGAGTTTTTAACGGATTTCTATTCTTTTAGCTTTTTTTGAACGGGACCACCTAAGGAACATTTCTGCCAAATTTGGTTCAAATTGGCCCAGTGGTTTGGGAGGAGATGTCATTTAAAAAATCGTTCTTTATTTCTATATAAACCCCACCCCCCTGGGGCTCAGCCCCTGGGGACCCAAGGATCATGATTTTAGCTATTTTGAAAGAGGTCAATATACTGATGCTACATGCAAAATATCAAGGCTCTACGCCTTCTGGGTCAGGAGGAGAAGATTTTTAAAGATTTTTTAAAAATTTCACTTTTGTTGCCATGGCAACCAGAGTTTTTAACGGATTTCAATTCTTTTAGGTATTTTTGAAGGGGACCACCTAAGAAACACTTCTGCCAAATAAGGTTCAAATTGGCCCAGTGGTTTGGGAGGAGATGTTGTTTAAAGAAATTGTTGACGGACGACGCACGACACACGACGCACGACGGCCGGACAAAAGGGGATCACAATAGCTCACTTGAGCACTACGTGCTCAGGTGAGCTAAAAAGGTGACGATTTCAAAAAAAATTTGCGCTCCAGAAGCTAACCCAGCCCTTTGACTAGGAGTCCTCCGCTCTACCTCTAGGTTTTGGCCGCGGCCCCCGCTTAAATGAAGTAGGAAAGAAATTGTCATTAAAGCCCCTTTTCCTGTGTTAATCAATAGAACCATCCCATAATCAACAGGGCTCCTCCTTATGACCTAACAATTATTCTGGCCAAGTTTCATTAAGATTGAGCTAAAATGTGGCATCTAGAGTGTAAACAAAGATATTGTCGTTAAGGCCCCTATTCCTGTGTTTTCCAATAGAACCTTCCCATATTCAATAGGGTTCATCCTTGCAAATGTTATTATTAAACTGCCCAATTTTAATGAAGATTGAGCCAATATTGTTGCCTCTAGAGTGTAATCAACGAAATTGTCATTAAAGTCTCTTTTCTAGTGTTTTCGAAAAGAACCTTCCCATAATAGATAGGGTTCATCGTTAAGACTGTGATATAAACAATATTCTAGCCAAGTTTCGTGATGATCGAGTCAAAACTGTGGCCTCTAGAGTGTAAACACTTTAGTTGTTGAAGCCGCAAGCTGCACACCCCACGACGCACGACAGACATTCAATGATCACAAAAGCTCACCATGAGCACGTAGTGCTCAGGAGAGCTAAACACAGAAAGTAAATCGATGTTGCCTGAATTTATGATTTGATTGCTAAATTATTTGATTGACGATCGCGCTGTTCAACTATTTTACATGTATAACTTACATACAAATCATCGATTACCCTTTCGTCCTACTCCCCGAGTCAGTCATAGTAGTTGTCTGCAACTTCTTTTTCAAATCAGCGTTGATGTTTACGGTGATGATTACGGAGAAGCCAGTGGATAAGGATTGATCTGTTTCTACAGCACCTACAGCTACAGTCCAATAGTTTTATCACAATGCATAGCACTACCATCACATATATGTATGTTTATCGTACATTCAGTTTTCTGACTTACGCACTCAACAGAATGGTCCCTTCTCTAATTTTATGAAGTCCACAGGATAGAGCTTCTATTTTTACTCCTGGTATGTCGAGAGTTATCTCTGTATTGTAAATCAATCTTAATGAGCTAAAGAAAGATTCCATGTAGCTCATGCCGTTCGACACAAACTAAGACCAAAGAATTAGAACTGTTTCTAGTAGTGCAGTTTTCACTATGTAGGAAACGAGGTTTGATGTCCGTAAATAGGAGCAAATCTATTCCCAAACAACATAGGAAACATTTCTCGATACTACAATGTTTTGGTAAGAGACCAAGTCAATATTCTATAACGCATTTGTTTTATGTTCCAATTTTCAAAATCAAAATCTGTCTTTTAAGATCTTTCAAGCTGGTTTCGGTCTCTTTTTTTTTTCCAAAAAATATTTTGAGCGATTGTGGTGAATGACTATGATTGAAAGTCATTTGTGTCAATAAACGCGACAGGCAAAATCATATCATTGCTCTATTTTACTGAGAGTAAATAGAAAAAAAATACACTCATGTTGGTATGTTCTGAAAAAAGCAACATGGCATGTGTTAACTAGTCTGTGTCTAGTGAAAAAAAGAGACATTTTCAGTTGAAGATATCTACACTCTGGACACAGATATGGACATGTTGTCATAGGTTTCTCGCTATGTACACATTCTTGACACGTATGGTATATATTCCGAGGGTTTTTAACAATGTCCGCATTCTTGACATATATTTTATTTTTCCCGAAAGTTTTCAAAAATGTTCGCGTTCTGGACATATATGGTACACTTCCAGAGTGTTTTCAACAATGTACACGTTCTGGACACATATAGTAAATTTCCCCGAGAGTTTTCAAAAATGTACACATTCTGGACATATATGGTATATTTCCCGAGAGTTTTCAACTATGTACACATTCTGGAGACATATTTCATATTTCCCGAAGTTATTCAACAATGAACGCATTCTGGACACGTACTGTATATTTCCCGAGGTTTTTCAATAATGTTCACATTCTGGACACAAATATTATATTTCCCGAAGTTTTTCAAGAATGTATACATTCTGGACACAATTGGTATATTTTCTGAGGGTTTTCATTAATGTGCATATTCTTGATATATACTATATATTTCCCGAGAGTTTTCAACAATGTACATATTCTGCACACTAATGGTAAATTTCCCGAAGGTGTTCACATTCTTGACACATATGGTAAATTTTCCGAGGGTTAATAACAATTTATAGATTCTGGACACATATGGTAAATTTCCGGAGGGTTTTTAAACAATGTACACATTCGGGACATATATAGTATATTTTCCGAGGGTTTTTAACAATGTAAACATTCTGGACATATTTGGTATATTTTCCGAGGGCTTTCAGCAATGTACACGTTCTTGGCTCCAAGAACACACTATCCAAAGGTTTTCAATCATCTACACGCGGGACATATTTTCAAAGACATCAACTCAGTTTCTCTTCCAACGCATGCTTGAAGAATATTTATTCTACACGTCCTGCAACAGAATGGCGAACGCTGTATTACTCCATTCCAACACAATCCTCATCACGCGTCTAAAGAAGAAAAAAACACTTAGGAAAACATTAAAGAAAATGAAGAAATTTTTTGCATCAAGAAATTTCTTCACTATCCATTATGTTTTCTTTCGAAAAAGACAAAGGAAATGAATTTTTTACCAACTTCGAAAACAGTGGGAGAAATGAAGAAATTACTTGCATCAATAATTTTCTTCATTGTCCACGATGTGTCAATCGAAAAAGACGAAGAATATTAAAATTTCATCCACTTGAAAAATTGTCATCTGCAGCTTCTTTCAAATTGGACCATTCTAAAATGTTACTGTGTGGGAATGGGGTGAACCATATGATGCTGAAAAAAAATAATTTTCAATATTGCATGCAAATTAAAGGACTGAAAGCTCTGGCAGTACTATTTTTCGAATCATGACTTGTTTTTAATAAGATTTTTTACAAACCATTCTGATTTAAAAGGACAAACAGGCGGCTGAAGCTAGGATAAGACTGTACTTATGTGATGGTCTATACCTTCTTCCAAACAGGAATATTCAGCATGACAAGGGTTAAGTGTGAATCAAAGTACTTAAAGCACTGTAACCTAGCAAAGCAGAGTTTTGTTAAGTAATCTTTTTTGCCAAAGGTTATCATGGTAAGTAAACGAGGTTAAAGTAACCCAGGAGTTAACCCATTTCAACATGACAAAATCTTAGACTGGTTCAAATTGATAGAAGTTGCAGACGATAATTTCAAGTTGGTTGAATTTAGGAAATCTTTCCCTTTGTGGGTAGAAAACATTGTGGACAATGAAGAAATTGCTTGTTACAAGCAGTTTCTTTATTGTCCACAATGTTTTCAAAACCTTTTTTCTTGAGATGCTTAAAAAGCGGAATTGATTGGGAATGGGTTAGATAGCATACATTTTGAAAGCTATCTACAATTGAATAGAGTTTGCAATATTGCTTAAATACACAAGAACTACTTTTCTGGTGTATAAATTCAATGGATTTAGTGGTAAAGCCTTCAGTGGCAGTTTACATTCCGTGAACTTTGAGAAGACCTCAAAATTTTGTCTGCTAACTTAAGCTATCAAAGCTGACGCTTTGCTAGCTAAAAACACAAATCAAAATACACGTAAGTATATGAGACAAAACAATTAAGAGATTGATGACCCCACTTTTTAACCTTTGACAAGACAATTCCGACTACAATATAAAGGGAATTTTATGTTACGGTAGAGATACAACATATCATTTTTGCTTTGAGCTGTTGAGGAAATTTTGATATTTCATGATCAGATGGAAGGTTCATCATATGCCTTTTTTTCTTTTTTATTAACCCATTCGAACTCAGTAGAATTTTAGACCGGTCCAAATTGAAAGGAGCTGCAGACAACAATTTCAAGTTGATTGAATTTTAAATTTTTTCGTCATTTTGGATAGAAAACATTGTGGATAATGAAGAAATTGCTTGATACAAGCAATTTCTTTATTTTCCACAATGTTTTCCAAAGCCTTTTCATTGAGGGGCGTAAAAAGGAGGGATTGAGTGGGAATGGGCTTACGTTTATTAATATAACAAGGTCACCAACAGAATGAAAATGACCGCATCTCAGATTGCCTTTTATCTGATATGTTTTTTTTGTTTCTTTTTGGGTTTTTTTCCTGACTTGTCCAATTTTGTCTGTGGCGAATGTATATATTTTAACCCTTGTCATGCTGTATAAATTACCTTACTGAATTGCTGTCAAATCAAAGGACTGAAAGCACTGATACAACTTGTTGTTCAAAAATCAATATTTCTTTTGGAAATCAACCTCATAAATAACTCAGGAAAGAAAAGTATGAGCAGGAGGTGTAGACTAAGATCAGCCTGCACATAAGTGCAGTCTGATCTTAGTCTACATCTCCTGCCAAAACCGGAATATTCCGGGTTCAGCATGACAAGGGTTAAGATAATTTCAAAGGTATGTAATAACAAACAATATAGGTTTACAAAAATATAAAATGGCCAGGGGGTAAAGCAAATAACAAATCCTTGGTTGGCTTCCTAAACGGTGTAACTATTGCTTGGATTAATAAAAAGAAAAACAAGGAAAAAAACAAGAGGACCATGATGGTCCTAAATCGCTCACCTGAGGCATCTCCAAATTACAGTACTTTTTAGTATAAAAAAGACACAACTTGAGCAAAATAAATAAAAGATATATAAGATTTTGGGCTTTGTACAAAACAATCCAGTAATGCTTTACAATAATAATGAATGCCTTTGGCTTTACAGTTTAATCCATTACCAAACTATCCCAGAATTTGTCACCCTCAGGGAAAACAGGTTTGAAAAATACATAGTGAGAAAGGACCCGGAGTGTCAAGCAATTTATCCATTTCTCACAGTGTTTTCTACCTGAAATTCTTTGTATTTAGATTTCAATCAAACTCTAATTACTGTCTGCAACTTCAATGGGTGTAATTTTAGCAACCTTGGTAGAGAACAATCTGGATGTACTATAAATCAAAATATGAATGCATTACAACTTATACGTGAGGAGTGGAAAATATTTGAACATGCTCTTATTGAGCGTTTTTCATATCCTTGGATGCCTTGGGAAGGGCCATGTTTGTCAAAAGGATATAAACATGGTAGATAACCATAATGTTATCCTTTGTTTTTAATGTAAATGCACTGGAACCTTTATTTAAGAAGAAGAATTCTTTCAATGCAATTTACGCAATTTTCAACCCCAAAAACAGAGACATTTTTTATCCTAAGAGCATATTTTCCTGTTACGTAGTACAAAATTATTTAGTCATGCTACATACCAAATATATATGCCCTTCACCTTATTTTTTAGAAGGAGAAGACTTTTGATGTTGCTCTAATTGGGCGTTTTCAAAAATTTTTGACCTCTGGGGCAGTGCCATGTTTTATCCCAGGGCTAAAATTTTAGCTAACATGGTAGGGACCCATCTGGATATTCTATATACAAAATATGAATGCCTTAGACTTTTTAGATTGGGAGGAAAAGACTATTGAACATGGTGTAATTGAGCATTTTTACTAACTTTGGACACCCAGGGAAGGGGTGTTTACTAACCTACAAGCATAATTTGATCAAAACAGATAGATAACAGCCAGGCTATGCTACACTCAAAATGTAAATGCCCTCCTCCTTAAAATGAAGATTTTTTTTTTTAACATATTCAAATTTTGCGTTTTTCCAAATTTTGGACCCCTAGTGCAGAGCTTTTTTTGACCTGAAGAAGACAACTTTTAGTGATATGGTACAAAACCATCTAGTTATGCCCCATACCAAATATGAATATCCTAGACCTCATAGTTTAAGAGGAGAAGTCTATTGAAATTGCTCTAATTAAGCATTTTTCCAAACTTCGGACCTCAGGGGCGGGGCAATTTTTGACCCCAGAGATTAAATATTTAAAAAAAACTTGGTTGAGAACAATATGATTAAGCTCTATATAAAGTATAAATGCCTTTGGCCTTGTAGTCTATTAAAAAAAAGACAACAAAGATTTTCTAAAATTTCCCATTTTCATATGCTGCAGTTACAAGAATTCACGGAATTAAATTCTTTTAACAACTTTTGAAGAGTTTCACCTAAAAAACATCCCTGCAAAGTTTAAGATTGATTGGCCCACTTGTTGAGGAGGAAAAATTTTTAAAGATTTTACAGATTTACTAAAGATTCCCATTTTCACATGCCGCGGCAACCAGAGTTTTAGACAGAATTAAATTCTTTTAACAACTTTTGTAGAACTTCACCCAAGGAACATCCCTGCAAAGTTTCAGCTTGATTGGCCTACTGGTTTAGGAGGAGAAGATTTTTAAAGATTTTTACAGATTTACTTAAGATTCCCATTTTCACATGCCGCGGCAACCAAAGTTTTAGATGGAATTAAATTCTTTTAACAACTTTTGTAGAACTTCACCCAAGGAACATCTCTGCAAAAGTTCAGCTTGATTGGCCCACTGGTTTAGGAGGAGAAGATTTTTAAAGATTTTTACAGATTTACTAAAGATTCCCATTTTCACATGCCGCGGCAACCAGAGTTTTTGAAGGAATTAAATTCTTTTAACAACTTTTGTAGAACTTCACCCAAGGAACATCCCTGCAAAGTTTCAGCTTGATTGGCCTACTGGTTTAGGAGGAGAAGATTTTTTAAGATTTTTACAGATTTACTTAAGATTCCCATTTTCACATGCCGCGGCAACCAGAGTTTTTGACGGAATTAAATTCTTTTAACAACTTTTGTAGAACTTCACCCAAAGATCATCTCTGCAAAGTTTCAGCTTGATTGGCCTACTGGTTTAGGAGGAGAAGATTTTTAAAGATTTTTACAGATTTACTAAAGATTCCCATTTTCACATGCCGCGGCAACCAGAGTTTTTGACAGAATTAAATTCTTTTAACAACTTTTGTAGAACTTCACCCAAGGAACATCCCTGCAAAGTTTCAGCTTGATTGGCCTACTGGTTTAGGAGGAGAAGATTTTTAAAGAAATTGTGGACGGACGGACAGACGGACAGACGGACAGACGGACAGACGGACAGACGGACGGACGGACGACGGACAACGACCGATCACAATAGCTCACCTTGCACTTTGTGCTCAGGTGAGCTAAAAACAAGAGGCCCATGAGGGCCTGAGACGCTCTACTGGTTATCAAGTTTTCCGTTGAAGAAATCTGATATTTAAGGAAGTTAATTGCCTAAAGAAGAATGCATAAAGGATAAAAAGAGACTTTATGCCCTTTATGACTTTGAGCAACAATCCTCAAGGCCCCTTTACCCGTGTTTCATGAAAGATCCACTCCATTTCCCAAAGGAAGTTTTATCCTGCAATCATCCTGTGAAATTCTCATCGGCATCTGACAATAATTGTGGGCTTTATCACATAAACAGGATTGTTTTGAATGAAAATCCGTAAGGTCCCTTTTCCTGTGTTTTCTTGTGGATTAATTTCATTCCAAAAGACACTTTTCGTACAATCCTACAATTGTCTTGTGAAATTTTAAAGACAATCTGATAATGATTTTGAACTTAATCGCATACACAAGAATATTTTGAATGAGAATCTGTAAGTCCCCTTTTCCTTTGTTTCAAATGCCACAATTATTCCTTACAGCTTTAAAGAGAATCCTATAAAACTTTTGACTTTATTGTGTTAACAGAGATATTAAAATTAAGTTCTCATAAGGCCCCTTTTCCCGTGATTTTTTTACGGTTGGTTTTATTTTTCTGTGAAAGTTTAAAGTGAACCCGATGAAATATGGGGACTTCATCATGTTTACTAGAATATTAAAAAAAATAAAAAATCATATGGACCCTTTTTACATGATACTTGATGGATTTTACCCAGTTTTGAAAAGAATCAGCATGACAAGGGTTACAATTGTACAATCATTCTGTGAAATTTTGAAGTGAATCCAGTGAAAGCAAGGGACATCATTGTGTTAACTAGAATATATAAGAAAGTTTTTTCATAAGGTCCTTTTTCATGTGACGCTTGCCATAATCAGATCCACTGTCAAAATCAACAATTGTAATGATGGTACAATCAATCTGTGGAATCTGTGGAAATCATTGTGTTAATGAGTTTTAAGTGAAATCTTCATAGGGCGCCTTTTCTCATGATACTTTACAGAACAAACCAAATTTCAAAAGGAACAATTCTAATGAAGGTACAATCATTCTGTAAAGTTAAAGGGAAACAATGAAAACAGTGAACTAAATTAAGTCAAGAATTTTTGGTAATAAAATTTTCATAAGGTACCTTTTCTCGTGAAACTTAACAAATCAGACCCAATGTACAAAGGAACAATCCTAATGATAGATAGTTTGAAGAAAATGATAAAGACCGAGGACTTTATTGTGATAATGATGTTTTTGTAATAAAATTTTCATAAGGTCCCTTTTCCAATCAGACCCAATTTACAACGGAACAATCCAAATGATGGCACAATCATTCTATTAAACTTCGTAGAGATTCTGATAAAGACTTTGGACATTCTTGTGTTAATGAGGATTTGGTAATAATTTTTTATACAGCCCCTTTTCCTATGATACTACACAGATCAGGCCCAATTGGGAAAGAAACAATCCTAATGATGGTACAAACATTCTGTAATTTAAGTTTGAACAGAACCGATAAAAACTGCGGAACCTTATCTTGAAGTAAAGATCTTAAAATAAAATTTTCATAAGGCTCTTTTTCCTGTGATACTTGAAAGATCAGGTTTCATGCAAGCATCAACAATTGTGTACAATGATTCTGTGAAGGTTTGAAGAAAATCCAATGAAAGCCTTGGACTTGGTTACAAGGATTATAGATAAAATTCTCAAATTTTCCCATGATTCTAGACGGATCAGGCCCAATGTGAAAGAAACAATCCTCATGATGGTGCAAGTATTCTGTGAAAGTTTGATCAGAATCCAATGAAAACTGAGGACTTTATTGTGGTACAAGGATTTTAAAATTAAATTTCATAAGGATCTGTGATACTTGACAAATCAGGTCTAATGTCAACATCAACAATCATTATTAGTGAAATATTATACAGTGAATGTTTGAAGAATATCTGATGAAAGCTTTGGACTTGGTAACAAGGATTTCTGAAGAAATTTTCATGAGATCCCTTTCCCTGTATTTCTTTACAGTTCAAACCCTGTTATGTAAAGAATGATCGTCATGACCATACAATCATTGTGTGAAAGTTTCAACAAAATCTTATCAAAGCTGTTCACTTCATTCTAGAGGTGTAACGATAGATCAATAGGTTGATGTATTGTGATAGTGACAGTCACCATATCGATGTATCGATTGCAATTCCCTGACATCGATAACTATCGCAATTGTTTGTTCAAATACCGATAGTTTCGATAGTAAATATTCAAAGCTTGCTTACACAGAAATTCAATGTTTTCTTGGTCTCTTGGGTTAAAAAAGAGAGAGAGAGAGAAAGAGAGAGATAGAGGGAGAACAAGTTTTCTGTGAAACTTATCCTACTATCATGTGATAGGCACGTTTGATTTTTGTTTCTTCCGTACTCCTTTTTTGTTTAGGAATTGATTTTTAACTTTCGATTTACGAAGTGAAAAGGTTCTCAAAAATCAAAAAGCACTTTCAGTTAAGACTTGTTATCAATGTTTTACGAATTCTCAGCGCTAGAATTGTCGGAAAAAATAAAACTAATACAATCATAAATGATATTCGATTAATTACGATAATTGAGATTGTGAAAAATAAAGGCGGAAAGTCACATGTTTGGGACTATTTTGGCTTCGTAAAGGAAGGCAAAAACATTGATAATGTAGACTATGCTATCTATACAGATCAACATAGAAAATAAACAAAGTAACATATACTGATAGTATCGTGATATATCGCTGACGATAGTGATAGTATCACGATAAAATACTATTATAGTAAAACTATTGCGATAGTGATTTTCTTAGTCCCTAGTCAGCCCTATAATAAAATGTTAACAGGTATTTTCTTTTATTAAATTTCATATAACCCCTTATCCCATGTTACTTGATGGATCTGAACCAATTCAAAAGGGAACTATACTTAAAAAAAGTATAATTATTCTGTTTGAGTCTGAAGACAGCCCTATGAAATCTGTGGACTTTGAAGCATTAATTAAGATTTTTTTAATTAAATTTTCCTACAGCCCCTTTTCCTATGTTTCTTGATGGATAAGACCAAATTTGAAAGGAACAATCCTTATGATGGTACAATCATTCTGTGAAAGTTTGATGCCAATTAGGTGATATCTGGGGCCATGACGTGTTAACTAAGATTTTTTTATCAAAATTTCATAAGGCTCCTTTTCCCATGATACTTGATGGATCAAACCCACTTCCAAAAGGAACAATCCATTTAATGTAATAATATTTTGAGAATGTTTGAAGAGAATTTGTTGAAAACTGTAGACTCTATTGTGTAAACGAGGATTTTTTTTAAATCAATTTTTCATAAGGCCCCCCTTTTCCAATGGTACTTGACGGGTCATACCCAATTTCGAAAGGAACGTTCCTTATGATGGTACGATCATTCTGTGAAAGTTTGTAGAGAATCTACTGAAAACTGTTGACTCTAGAGTGTTAACGAAGATCTTTTAATTTAATTTTCCTTTCCTGTGTTTCTTAATAGATCTGACCCTATTTCAAAAGGAAAGATCCTTATGATGGTACAATCATTCTATGAAAGTTTGAAGAGAATCGGATGAAAACTGTTGATCCTAGAGTATTAATGTTGATTTTTTATTGGATTTTCAAAAGGCCCCTTTTCCTGTGTTTCTTGACAGATCATACTCAATTTCAAAAGGAACAATCCTTATGATTGTACAATCAGTCTGTGAAAGTTTGAAGAGAATCCGATAGAAACTGTTGACCCTAGAGTATTAATGTGGATTTTTTTATTGGATTTTCAAAAGGCCCCTTTTCTTGTGTTTCTTGACAGATCATACTCAATTTCAAAAGAGACAATCCTTATGATAGTACAGTCAGTCTGTGAAAGTTTGAAGAGAATCCGATAGAAACTGTGGACTCCAGAGTATTAATGATTCCGAAAATTCTATGAAAGTTTGAAGAGAATCTCATGAAAACTGTTGACCCTGGAGTATTAATGTGGATTTTTTTATTGGATTTTCAAAAGGCCCCTTTTCCTGTGTTTCTTGACAGATCATACTCAATTTTGAAAGGAACAATCCTTATGAAAGTTTGAAGAGAATCAAATGAGTGGACTCTAGAGTGTAAATGAGGACCTTTTAATTAAATTTTCATAAGACCTTTTTTTCAATAATTCTTGACAGATTTGAGCCAATTTCAAAAGGAACGATCCTCATGATGGTACAAATATTCTGAGAAAGTTTGAAGGTAATCCGATGAAAACTTTGGACTCTAGAATGTTAACAAAGAAAAGTAAATGGACAGAATACGGACGGACGGACGGGAAAGAGACATCGCAATAGGCCATTAGAGCTGAAAACGTTTTTTTTACATCCGAGTACAACATTCACTTCTGTTCTAAATGAATAATTTGTTCATTAAAGCAATTCTTTTGAAGGCGGCAATCTGACCATTTAGAACATTTAGTATTTTAAAGTTTTTGTTTTTGTTGTTGTTCATTTTTTCCTTATGTATAAAATGTGTTCCAATGAGAGATTACAATAGAAGGGAAAAATTACATTAGACATAACGTACAAGAATTTGAGCTTGAATCAAAATAGGAAGATAAATCGATTGATTGATTGATTGAATTTTAACAGAGTTCATGAAATAAATTGAGATAAAATGTTAATTTTGGTCTGGCTTACAAACAGTATGTGAAAAGAAATTTAAATATTAGGTGGTCAAAACAAGAATTATTAAGTAAAGGATTGCAATACCAATTTTCCGTGCATGTTCGCCTAATTTCAATGGATCCGGTATGGAAATCAAACTTAACATCCTTGTTGAGTGTGCATAATGTCGCAACTAAACTACAGCTTGAATAAAGCTGTAGTAACGACATTTTGCTCAACCTATACCGGTATGTTACTTGTGATTGCGGACGCATACACAGACATAAGCAGCTCAAAGTTCAAAGTGTTTTATGAAAAAATTGGAAAACTGACTAGAAAACTTAAAATCCAATTCGACTTCGCCGATATAGATGCACAAGTTATAGTGAGTGTTCAAAGGTATTATACCTGTATAGAAAAATAATGACCTTTGATCACTCACTATAAATTGTATATCTATACTGGATTTTAATTACATCCTTTATATATAATTTATATTTATCAAAAAACAAGGGACGGTAGTCTTGTACATTACAGAATGGGTTGTCTTTCTTAGATATTTTAATTTTGACAGGGGGAACTGAAGAAATAAGCTGTAAAACTCGATTCAAGTTAACCCTTTCACGTTTTTCAAAATTTCAGACTAGTCAAAATTTAAAGATGTTGCAGATGACAATGTAAAATCATTACAATTTGAAATGAAATCATCCTATGTGGTAGAAAATATTGAGGGAAAAGGAGAAATTGATTGTAACAAGCAATTTCTCCTTTTTCCACAATGTTTCCTCAAATGTAAAATAACAACGGAATAAAATCTAGGATTTTTACAGGAAAAGGCTAATTAGAAAGTGCTTACAAACAACAGCTCCTTTTCAAACAACATTTTCTACCATATTGAAGTTATTTTTTAATCTGACCCCTTTTAAGTGATTGTCAGTAACTATTTTCAAAATTAGTTATGAGTAATTTTTTGTTGTCATGAGACATTACCTCTTAGGCTCTTGACATTTTGATCCCGAAATTATTCTGCCTTGGCAAGAGATGAAGACAAAGGACAGCCTGCACATATGTGCAGTCTGAAATAAGTCTATAAAACTTGTTTTTGCCTATCAAGGCAGAATTGGTTTGTCAACATTAATCTTCAAAAGAACCTCCAGTACTTTCAGCCCTTTGACTTTAATGCAATTCTGATAAGAATTATATTCAGCATGACAAAGTTTAAAATATCAAGATAAATAAGATTATATGAACTTTTTTTTTCTAAGCAGCCATATCTCCCTGCAAGAGAGATGTAATTTCTTCATTTTCAACAATTTTTTCTATCCATACACCATCAACTTCTTTGAATTTTGCCAGTCTAACATGGTGTGGTCTGGTAAGTAGTTTAACCCAGACGGCAAAATTTTGGACTGGTCCAAATCAAAGATGTTGCAGACGGCAATTTAAATATTATGAAATTTTAGACCTTTTCAACTTTCTTGGTAGAAAATATTGTGGAAAATGAAGAAATTGCTTGTGACAAGCAATTCCTTCATTTTCCCTAATGTTTTCAAAAGCTTTTTACTTGGGGGCGTCTAAAAGCGTCTCTGAGTGGGAATGGGTTAATGCATCTGTGCCTTTCGTCACGTTTCCCTGTCCTTTAACCCTTTCCTGGTTAATCCCTGTGATCTTATAATTGAGAAAACATTGTGGAAAAGAAGAAATTGCTTGTAACAAGCAATTTCTTCTTTTTCCACAATATTTTCTACTCTACTAAATGGTTATTTTTCAAATAAAAATTAACTTTAAATTTTAGTCTGCAAAACCTTTGAATTTGGACAGGTCTAAAATATTGAAAAACTGGAAAGGGTTAAGTTGTTTACTAGTTTACTCTCTCTTTGAAATGTCCTTTTCAGCCTCTTTCAATCTGGACCACTCTAAAAGTTATATTGTCTTGATGGATTGCTGGCAATGACAACTGACCTCCGACAGGAAGTTCTATTTAGAAATAAAACGGCACCATTTTGAAGATTTATGCATCATTGCTTTATCTCCCGTAATAACTTACCGGTTTTGGAGAATTTCTCATATGAGAAAGGTTGTGGTAGCAACGATAAATAAACGAACATACAGGCAGTATTTACCTTTTGACCTTGTAACGTGACAGGTGTGACCCAGGTTTTATCTGGTTCCCGGGAGAGCGGCATGTCGATCGATTTGCCCAATAAAACCTGCCCGATGCTTTGAACATTGTGTATCTGTAAAGAATGAGACAAAAATTTTGATGATGTCCGATTAAAACCTGGTAACTACAGCTTGGCTGTAGTCTCCAGTTTTTAATCTTACACAGACGATTATATGAGATAGATCTTCTAGTGAAAGTAATACAATGTATAGACAGTATACAGTATGAAATCAACAAGCGAGATTGGTCTTAATTATATACCTACAGTATATAATTACAGAATACAACTACACCTCCTTACGTCCACCCCGGTAATACGGGCACCCCGCTATTACGACCGATTTTTTACAGAAGGAAATTTTTTTTTCTTTTTTCAATGGGCACTAACCCCTCTAAAACGGGCACCCTGCTATTCAGAATTATGACAACTAAATTCAGTGCCAACTATAGCTGATACACTATTTTGAACCCAACTTAAACGACCAGTAACTTAACACATTGAGACCGACCACATGAATTTCACACTTGATAAGAGCGACACTAATTGGGTACGAATACATTGTAAATACATTATCGGATTTTTGATTATGTGATATCGAACCCTTATTATAATAGGTGTTATGATTAAAGTGGCCGATCACTTTTAGAAATTATAGCTCATATCATTTTTAATTGTTATTTGAATATGTCACAGGTTTTGACTCGAGTAAGGGAAAACGGATCCGAGAAGTTACGATTAGTTTGTTTACGGCGTTCCGGACTCTTAATTAGCAATCAAATTTTGATATCAAATTTTGATTTCAATGTAATTGATGCTTGGTATTCGAATTATAGAAGATATGATATCGACAGTTTGACATGTTGAACCTGTACTTACGAATAAATAATCTGAGGTCGGACTTCTGAATCAGATGAATCAAATGGAGAATAGCGAAAGTAGAACTTATCAAAGATCGTAAATTTGAAAAATGACAAAAGATTCCGCTGTAATACAAGTTCTTATAGTTTCATTTTTGTATGTATAGTATCAATATATTCAAATATCGAAAATAAACTTAACATGAATTACTTGACAACAAACGACCAAACCTGAGTATTATGACCATCCCGCTATTACAACCACTTTCAGAAAGTATCGCAAGTGGTCGTATTAAAGAGGTTTTACTGTATAAATATATCAAGTAAATATATGCATTCAACACATACAAACTTTGGATATGTAAGTAAAGAATCGAGTCAAATACAGTTCAATATACAGGGATGTGGAAATACGGATTTTCTTACTTGTCCATGGACAAGTAAAATGTGATTTTCTACTTCTCCAGGATCAAAATAGACTTGCCCATGAAAAGATGAAGAACATAAATTTTGAGAAAATATTATTTTTAAAGAAGAAAATGCTGGAACTCAGCATTTTCTTCATTAAAAACAATATTTTCTAGTCTTAGATACAAACATTAAGCTCATAAATCTCTTCAATCTATTTAGTACCATTCCAAGATTTGCCCTGATATTTACTTGTCCACGGACAAGTAGCCTCAAAAAATGTACTTGCCCGTAGGTAGAAAGGCCCGCGTCGGACAAGTCGGGCATGGGAATTCCACACCCCTGATATACACACGATGAAATAATAAATAGTTACCTATATCCTTATACCTGCCAATCTCATCACGTTTATTCGCACTATTCAGAATGAGAATGACGACACCATAGACTGCATTATATGGATCCGTATTTGACACTATCAGATACGGATTTTTTCTGACGTGTCCTATATTGACTGTGTGGAATGTTTATTCGCACTATTGACGACACAATAGACTGCGTTATATGATCCGTATTTGACACTATCAGATACGTATTTTTTCTGACGTGTCCGATTTTAACTGTGTGGAATGTATACATATTTGGTAGAAATATTTATAGGTATAATAAATATAAAAATATTCGATGAAAATATATTTTACAACAATCAATATATAATAAAAGATGCACCGCTATCGTTACACAATATTTAATATGCATTAGTTTTAGATTAGAACGTTGTTCCATTTCAATAAATGTTCAATGTCCAATACGGAGACTAACACAGGCCTATATTTTTCAGATGCCTGCTCCCCCACCCGGCCCCTCTCAATAAAAAATACATCACAGCAAAGGCGTTTATTTTGTGATATTAAAAATGCCTGTAATTCAATTTCATAACTACAGCTCAAGCAACCACCCCTGTTAAGCAACCACTTTAGTTAAGCAACCAGTACCAAAATTCCCTTCCAAATCAAATCAATATTTCATAATTTTACCTTTTTGCTATTTGAATTAAATCTCAATGAGACGATTCTAATGTGTTCCATCAAGATTGGGTAAAGTCAGAATCCTGCAATAATTTATGTATGCAGTCGAACAGATCCCTCATACTACATAATTATAAGCCTCAAATAAGTGATTAAAGCGACCATTCTCCTAAACAACTTCATTTTGAGTGGTTGCTTAAATTAAGATGAATTGTTCTATTTAATGGTATATTAGGCGCTACATAACCTTCATTCATATGAAATGGATGTTTTTACATCTCATTCCAATGAACAGAAATAAGTGCTACCCAACACTTTGCATGATAGTTTCGGCACATGATCGATCTATTCTAATCTAGTCGGTACATATTTTTGTCCTCAGAATATGATTTTTTTGTTGTATGTTTTTATAGTTGCAACCCAAGTGATTGATTGATAGAATGGGTTTAATGCCGCTTTTTACAGTATTTCAGTCATATCGCGGCGGCTGGAGCACCTAACAATGGATTCCTGGTATTTCTCACACCAGTACTACCACTAAGTCCTTTCCTACTCTCCAGCTGCCTCCCATTGGTGAGAATAAGTGCCACCGCCGGGGATGGAACCCATGATATCCAATGATTGAATATAAGGAATCTGACGCGCTACCGACGTCGCTATGACGGCAGCTGGCGCATCCCATGAGAATTCCTAAATTGACACTAAACACACGGGGGCACATGCACTTGATCTATAAGCAGCAATACTTTTTACCCCTTTTCGTTGAACAACTGAACAATCGATAGCCATGGCCAACTCGTTCTGTTAGCCCCTTCCATTGCCTCCTACACAGGGGTTGACACTAACTTTGCTTCTTTGGGATCCCAAGGGAATTCATACCTATTACTTCAGGTTTCTGCCAGATAATCAGGGATCCCTCCTTGATAAGTATTAACCCATTCACAAGCAATCCTGCCCTTCCAAACCATAACGAGAAAAAAGTCTTGGAAAACATTTTGGAAAATGAAGAAATTGCTTGTTATGTTACAAGCAATTTCTTCATTATCCACAATTTTTTTTACCAAAACAAGCAAGAAATATTGAAGGGTCCTGACGGAATCCCTAGCCTGAGATTGTTGGGGTTCCTTCCAATTTTGAGAGACATTGTGAGTGTCTACCCCTGCTACAGGAAGTTGCACTTCAATATCAAACGGCGTCATCATCAGTTTGCCAAATGTTTGACCAGTAACAGATGATAACAAGATGTGTTTGTGAAACACTATACCCCCGAAACAGGAATTCTTTAGAAACCGGTGATTTTTATTGTTTTTTGTTGTCTTTCTTTTAGGGAAAAGGGTTAAAATTTTGACCATGACCTTGATGAAATGACCTTCCCCAGTTGTGCCCTAATGAGACCTATCTACATATTAAATATTAGCTATTTTAACTTAATAAGGGTTGAAGTGATCGGAAAATGTTTTATATAGTTGGCAGATTAAGTTTTGCAGACAGACAGACAGAAGGACTGACAGACAGACAAACAGGCGATTACTGGTAAAGCAATATGCCCCTGATCTATCGACGAGAGGGCGTAAAAAGTATAATTGTTGGTTTGAGGCCTTAACTACTGCTTAGTCGCAAAACAAACAAAAGTGTGTCAAGTAGATGACAGACAATTTCGGAGTCCATAGACAACTTCCAGTCTGAATGAAAGATTTCATTGGCCGACTGACTTTATGATCGACATCAGAAATTGGCAATTTGTGAATCTAACAACATTCAAGCGTTTGTCAACCGAATTTTTGGCAAGACCATATTCCAAATGGCCAATCATTGCGCATTTAATCTCGGCATTTCAACTTTACACGTTTTTCAAAGTTTTTTTTCTTTGTACTCGTATTCTGTATCGATGAATACATGTAGGTTCCCAATAAGTCGTGCCCCTAAGATTTGGTGGCTAAAATTTTATTTTACAAATTATTCAACATCTTGATTTTTTCATCAAAAAAGAGAGAAATGTGTAAACTTTCAATTGGCATTTGAACGCTGCTGCATATAGTCAAATTTCTAATTTTAATCACACCTTTTCTGGTTCAACTGTCGGCCATCTTGAAAAATGCCGTGTTCTCTTAAGGTCGTGCCCTCTGATTGGCTATCTAAATTAATCTCCTGGTTTCCCAAATTACTCAAATCCATAAATCGCATGTTTGTCACGTGATCAATGATACATCTGCGCATGACCTGGCAGCCATTTTGAGACAAATACAATGATGGAAAAGCTAAAATTTCCAGTTTTCAATCTGATAATTTTTAAACAAAAAGAAATTTGGGTATAATAAAATTCCATTTATGCACATAGTCAATAATAAAAAATGACCTGTAGGCCAAGGTCTAAACAATTTAGGTCAATTTTTGTTTGACTCCATATTTCCGTGAAAGCTTTAGGATTTTTTTTTTGCAACCGAACAAAATCACAAGCAAGCCTCAATAAAATAGAAAATTGTGAGAAATTAAAGAAGCACGACCTAATGAGAAAGTACCTCTCAATGAGAAGAAGCCTGAGTAAATCTAAGATTCAATGTGGTTCAAGTATATAATCATACGCTTAGCTTACCCCGCCGCTGTATGACTGAAATACTGTTAAAAGTGGCGTTAAACTCCATTCAATCAATATTAGGCTTTGCTTACCAACTCATCGATACAAACAAATAAAACATCATTTTGTTGTTTGTGTAGGTTTCTTTTTTTGGGGGGGGGGGTTGATGCCAGCTTTGTCGATGAGGCCATAAGATAATCTTTATTCAAATTGTTTGATTGATCTGGGTTTAACGCCACTTTAAACAGTTTTTCAGTGATATCGCGACAGCTGGAGTACGGTAAAAAATCCATTGCGTACTTCTTTAATGAAATGTGTTTATTTTCACATATCCTCTTTGTTTGGTGCACAGTCGATAGAGTATATTTGGTGGAGAAATATGTTGAAAATAAAGAAAAACGACCACTTACTGCTTAGATTTATCAATCCTATCCGTTCTCATACATATAATTTCGTTTATAACGCAGCTTACCGTGTTTGCCCTTCAAACAACTCTGTGTAATGAATCACGTTGTTAACGGTTATATTTAGTGTTTTATCACAACGAGGCTAACCCTTTTCGCATCTATACACCCCCTTAATTCCATTCCCACACAGGGACGCTTTTTGTGACATCCCAAGAAAAATAAAACCTCGGAAAACATTGTGAAAAATAAAGACAGTGCTTGTTTCATAATGCACATTGTTTTCTACCCCCCAAAAATACAAAAGATTTTAAAATATAATCAACTTTTGAAATATAATCAAATTTGTCGTCTGCAACACCTTTGAATTTGGGAAAGTCTAAAATTTTATCGTCTGGTAATGGATATAAGATTTATTGATTAAATGGGATTTACCGCCTCTTTTAACAGTATTTCAGTCATATTGCGGTGGCTGGAGCACCTAACAATGGACTTCTGGTATGCGTCACACCAGTAGTACCACCACATTCTTTCCTAGCCTCCAGCTGCTATCCAACTTAGGTTTACGATTATCAACCCATTGGTGAGAGACAAATGTTGCAAAAGAATATGTGCCGCAGCCGGGATCGAACCCATGACACCCCATTATTGAAGATTGCACTAATGCACTATCGACTGCGCTATGACGACGACAAAAAAGACATAAAAATTCTTTAAAACCAAATTTTGCCACAAAATAACGCATCTAAGTCGCGGCTGATCCCTAAACTATTTATCTGAATTATTCCAGTTATGAAACCTAAAAACAGAAATCTTGATTTTTCAACCCATTGCCAGCCGGTGACATTATGTCAATATTAAGCCTAACTTATATAAATGTAACCAACAAATTATTATTTTTTCGAATGTTCAACAGTTTTATTTTCCTTCCACGCTGATATTATGGTCGAGGTAGATATCGTTTCCGACCAATGGGTAGATAATCGTAAACCGAAGTGGGATGAGCAGCTGTTGACTGGGTTACTGCCCCTAGATCTATCGGGTCTCTCACAGACTACTAGCTTAGAGCAGCTGGAGCCTCAGAAAGGATGTAGTGGAAGTATTGGTGTGAGAAATACATGTTTATGTGCTCCAGGCTCAGCGATATGCCTGCAATAATAGTGGCGTTTAACCCCACTCAACAATGTTTGCTTAACAGCGACGAAAAAGGGTAAGTGTAGTTATTAATTACAGGAAAAGCGTTTCTATGGTTACCATAACAAAACGATATACATTTCCAGACCAGGTATCCTGAAAAATTATCACGAGAGCAGCGTGTTGTGAAGATTGAACACAAAGAAAATAAAGCATCTCACTAATGACCACAACTTGGATCTACATGTTTATACAACATTAGCAGGGACGGTCATTTGAAGGAGAAAAACAAGGAATTCTGTTCGGCTTAACAAATAACAATTGCAGTCCAAAGTCAAACATTCCCTTTAGCTGATCCTTAGTAAATAATTTGTCTTAACCCTTGTCATGCTGAACCCGGAATATTCCTTTCTGGGCAGGGGGTACAGATAAAGATCAGACTGCACATATGGGTGCAGTTTGAACTTGGTCTACACCACCTGCTTGTCTCTTTTAAACCAGAATTATTTATAAAATTAGTCTTCAAATGAAATGTTGACCTGTAGATAATTAATTCTTCCAGTGATTTCTGTCATTTGAATTTAGTGCAATTTTAAACGGGATTTTATTCAACATGACAAGGGTTGATAACTCAAACTAATGTTGCTGATAACCTGTGTGTCATGGATCTGTATAAACCGCTGTCCTAATTTGGGGGCAAGAATCTCGGGAAGCATGATATAGTAAATTGTTGGACTATGAAGTGTCAATTTAACATTCGCTGGCCCCGCCCACTCATTCCGTTGGCCCCGCCCACTTACTTCGTTGGCCCCAACCACTGACTCATACAGGAAGTTCCATTTAAAAAAAGAACGACTTTACTTTGCATGTACATCTACAAAATAGTAGAATAGAGGTTGGCGACTAAAACGTCGTAACTACAGCTTGAAAAGGTTGTAGTTACGACGTTTAAGTCGCCAAACCGACAAAAATGTTTTGCATAAAAAATGAGGACCAATGTTGGAGCCCAAAGTCAAACTTCCAGTCTCAATGAATGAATTCATTGGTTGACTGTATATTTGATTGACAGTCGCGATTAGTCAATTACGGAGAGGCTGTGTGGACTGCGCAAGCTGTCAAGGGTCTAGACTGTTTTTTTCTTGAAGAAAAAATGTGAATCTATAAAAGTTGTTCCTATACTAAAGTGCCAGAGATTGTCGATTTTTTTGTCGTTTGAATGTTATTTAACGCCACTTTTACAGTATTTCAATCATATTTCGGCGACTTGAGCATTTAGGCATGGATTCCTGGTATTTCTCACACCAGTATTACCACTACATCCTGTCCGAGCTTCGAGCTGCTCATTCCATTTAGTTTTACAACTATCCGCCCATTGGTGGGAGACAAATGTCGGAAAGGATACTTACCGGGACCGGAGATCGAACCCTGGACCTAACGATTGAGAGTCCGGTGCGCTGGCTGCGACTCTGAGAGGGCTAGCGAAAGAGGTGTTGGGGGATCTTTTTGGTTTCGCAAGAAACCCCCTGTTGCTGGAACCTAACTGAATCGATACCGTTTATAATTGACTTATTAGTTTCGTTTATAAAAAGTTAAAGAGCGTTCTTATTCAGTGTAATGGACCGACAAATTATTCATACCTCCATGAACAGAAATTTGAACATGCAGGTAGTTTTTATGCTTGCGCTCAAAAAAGTTCCATAAAAATGTATTAAACTTGTATTTTTATCTAATTATAGAAATAAAAAAAATATTTTGTTTTCATGGAGATATGAAAAAAAATGAAATAACTTATGCATGAATCCTCTTCGCATACGTATTCATACAGTCTGATAAGTTTTTCGTTTCATAAAACAAGAGCCGTCAGAGACAGATACTGTAACACAAGTATTAAATTCTTCAACAGCTTTATTTGTTACATAGGCCAGGTTCGATTTAATAAATAATTTAGATTTGTGAAGAAAGTTAATGTTGAGCGGTTGCTCTCTCTACCCAGACTGACTGCCCGGTGCTTCCTACACAATAATCAGAGATAAGCCCAACTGTCCAGCTGTGCCGAAATATGTAAAACAGACCTGGTCAGTTCTAGGAAACAGCAGTCAGTCTAGTAATAGATTCCACATGTTGATGCTTACACATCAACATATTATACAAACAGGTATTAGTTATAGTCAGGATAGTCGCAGCATAAAAAAGGGGTAAAATATACAGTAACAAAATACTCGCTTTGTTACAATACTGCTCCCCTAATATGGCCCTGTCACAAAAAGTATCAAATACAAAGGGAAAAAAAGTTCGGACGGATGGACACAGATGCGGGCATATGCTCGCTATATTCCACACATGCTAATTTTTAACCGTACATCCTTGAGCTGTGACGTTTTAGAGCTATTTGAATATTTGTTTCAAATGGCACACCTACTCATGATAGCCACCAGTTCGAAATTCATCTATAATCGAAGGATCTATGCTCTGGATATGCTAAATTTCCCACCCTTGACATTGAGCTGTGACCTTGACCTTGAAGGTACCTGAAGATTTGTTTCAAATTGCACATTTACGGATGATGGAGATCGTCTGTGTCAACTTATTGTGAATTCGATCTAAAGTTTTAAAAGTTATCCTTAATTTTAATTTCGATCTTGGGATGTGACGATGACCTTGGAGCTATCTGAAAATTTGTTGAGTTGAGATATCGGGTCAGGGACGGAAAAGGAAGGACGGACGGACAGACAAAGCGGCGGGTATATGTTCGCCCTTCGGGAAGCATAAAAATATTCTCTTCGTCTCTTATATTCAAGTTTTGGGCCCGATTTTATAAAACTTTTATCGCATTCAGTTGAGAATTTACTCAAAAAGAGTACGAAAAATGTTTTACAATCTCGGGCCCTGGTCTGTTTTTCGAATATGTAGTGTTAACATAAAATCTCGGGCCCTGGTCTGTTTTTCGAATATGTAGTGTTAACTTACAATCTCGGGCCCTGGTCTGTTTTTCGAATATATAGTGTTAACTTACAACCTCGGGCCCTGGTCTGTTTTTTTTCGAATATGTAGTGTTAACTTACAATCTCGGACCCTGTTCTGTTTTCGAATATAAAGTGTTAACTTAAAATCTCGGGCCCTGGTCTGTTTTTTTCGAATATGTAGTGTTAACTTACAATCTCGGACCCTGTTCTGTTTTCGAATATAAAGTGTTAACTTAAAATCTCGGGCCCTGGTCTGTTTTTCAAACATGCAGGTGTTTACGCGTAATTCCCGTATGGTCACTGTTTTAATCCATTACTGACCAGAGGTCCAAGTTTTAAACTGGTCCAGTTCGACGATGTCGGAGATGAAACATGATTTTAGTATGAAGATTTTTTAAGAACCTCTGTCTTAGGGATAGAAAACTTTGTGGAAAATGAAGAAATTGCTTGTGACAAGCAATTTCTACATTTTCCACAATGTTTTCATTTTTGTTTAGGGAAGAAGAAAAGTGGGATCATATTGGGATCGGTTAAACAAATATTTAATTAAATTTTCTGAATATTATTAGCAGTTCGTGACCTTACATTTGTTCAACCCTTACCTATTCAATCTATTTTACAATATTTTCTACCCTTCTGACTCGTTATTTTTCAAATTATACCAGCTTTACATTTTTCTCTGTAAGATCTTTGAATTTAGACAGGTCTAAAATTTTGCAAAATTGGGAAGTGTTAAACAAGAAAAGCCATAGCGCGTCCAGGCTTTGATACAACTTTTGTCATTTTAAAATGCGAATTGGACGAAAATAGGTTCTTCCTTAGGCTGGAAACCGTCAGATGAACTTAAAGTGCATTATAAACTTCTGTTTTACGTGATAGTCTTGGTTATGCGAAGATCCATAAGGGGGATGCGGCAGGGGGGTCATGAGTACCGTAGTCACAATACACGCCCCAGCTAGCCAAGACAAAAAATCATTGAGCCTTCCTTTTTCTGTGACACATCCTTATAAGGGGAAGCCCTGACAATATGCACAAGGTCAGGTTACGAGAAATATTCTATGATAATTTCTTTCAAATCCGCCCATGAGTTTAGGAGTTGTATTAACAGGAAGTTTGACGGACGGACGGACGGACGTTGAAACGAATGATTGATGGATTGACTGATTGGGGTTAAACGCCATTTTAAAAGTATTACAGTCATATCGCGGAGGCTGGAGCACCTATCAATGGATTCCCTGGTAATTCTCACACCAGTACTACCACTACATCCTTTCCTAGCCTCCAGCTGCTATTCCACTTAGGTTTACGATTATCCACCCATTGGTGAGAGACAATCGAGAGACGAACGAACAAACGTAGAAAATAATACGACCATCTTTAGTGGCTTTTAAAAAACACATCTTTTGGGGTTATTTTTTTTAAAGATGAAGAGAGAATTTTTGTTTTCATGGAGGTATGAACCGACAAAAAAAATCGCACTATATGTATACGCGAAGTGGATTCATACAAAAGTGTGATTAATTTTTTCTGTTCATACCTCCATGAAAACAAAATAATATTCTCTTCATTTCTTCTGACTTAATATTATCGATCGAAAAGAGCAAATTTTTTTCATATTTATATTTTTTGAAATGAACTATTTTGTGGGAGGCATACAAAATAGCTGCGTGCTCAAACTTTAAGAATTTTTTTTTTCGACCAAATTAGAACGCCACGAAAAATTAAATCCTTGTGTGATGTTGGTAAGATGTAAGAACAAGAAGTTATGTTGTAACAAAATGGATAATATGTTATTATATATTTCCCTTTCTTACATGCCGCTCTTATTCCACTATAACTTATACCTGCATGTATAACATGCTGGTGTATAAAGAGCATCATGTAGAATCTACTCAGTACTATTACATGATTAGACTGATTCTACGAACTGACCACTGTTTCTGAGAATTACCGCTCTCTGTCCATTTTTTAGCATACCTAGTCAGTCCTAGCTATCTTATATTGTATCATGCAGTAACGCCGCACATTCAGTCTGGGCAGAGAGCGCAGGCAGCAAATTAATATTCTTTTTACTCGCTGAAATAGATTTTGTGAATCGAACCTGGGCTATGTAACCGAGCTTTTTCGTGAATAAAATATTGGAACTTTAGAAGACTTTGTTACATTAGGAGCATTGCATAAACCGTACAAAATTCTGTCGAATATGAAGTTTTATACTTCACAAGGTATGAAAGGTATGTCACTTGTTAACAATCGAAAACCTTTCTCTATTCACAAACGACACACTTTTAGACTCTTATCAAAATTCAAAGAGGTAGCAGACGTCAAAACAAAGTTGGTTTAAATTGAAGAATAAAGATCACACGAAGTGGATGGAAAAGATAACGAGAAAAATATTTTTTTCTTGTTACAATAACTTTTCTCAAAATGTTTTCCAGCGCTATATTTCTTTGACATGTAAAGAATGTGGGAATGTGTGATAATCGGTTAAAATCTCAATATTGGCGACTGTATCGTTTCAACCAATTATCGTCTATTGGTTCCGTGTTAAGCGTTCTCGGTGTACAAGCTGTAAAACTATGACGTTTAACCTGAATGAGGGACATACTCGGGTTATCTCTCTTGAATGCTCACCAGAAATTCATTGGTCCCTATCAGTGTTTTATTTTGACTTTATCCTAGGTTTCTTTGCACTGTCTGGTTTTAAGATCAGCTGTATAATGCAAATTTTAGAGCTGGAAAATTCGTTTCACATTGAAAATACATTTCTATGTTATTTCTGAACCATAAACTAACACCATCGAGAGATTTTTATTTATTATAAAACTAGAAAATGCAAATAAAAAATCGCAATTTCCCCATACTGAACAAGGATAAAAAAAAGGAAATGAAGTGAAAGGACCAACACCTCTGATTTAATGCTCACAAGACAAAGGGAAAAGATAACACAGGAATGTCCCTCATTATGGGAGTGTAGACCCAAGCAGGCCTTTGTCACTTGACAGAATATCGCCGCTGGATTATACTTGGGACTTGAAAAAATTGGTGTATGTTTACGCTTCTGGAAATTGCATAAACAATTGACTTTAAGTCCCCTTTTCAAAGAAACTGGTTTATTGATTGATTGGGGTTTAACGCGACTTTTAACAGTATTTCAGTCTTATCGTGGCGACTGGAGCACCTAACAATGGATTCCTGATATTTCTCACACCAGTACTACCATTACATCCTTTCCTAGCCTCCAGCTGCTATCCCACGTAGGTTTACGATTATCCACCCATTGGTGAAAGACAAATGTCTGGAAGGATATGTGCCGCCGCCGAGGATCGAGCCCATGACATCCCATGTTTGAAGATTAGGAGTCTGACGCGCTAACGACTGCGCTATGACGATGGCTCCAGAATTAAGTGATCCACTGTTCTCCCTTTATCTTAACAAAAATGGTGCACCAATCGAAAAGTTGATTGATTGAGTGGGGTACCACTACGTCCTTTCCCTGCCCCCAGCTGCTATACCACTAAGGCTTACGATTATCCACACATTGGTGAGGGACAAATGTCGGAAGGGATATGTGTCGCCGCCGGCCATTCGAAAACGGAGACATTGTGAGGATGAAATGTAAAGTCACTTGAAAAATGACTGATTGATTGGTTGAATGGGGTCTCTATTAGCAATATTTCAGTTATACCGTGGCGACTGGAGCACCTAACAATGGATACCTGGTGTCTCACACTATTACTACCACGACACCATTTCCAAGCCTCGATCCAGTTGCTCATCTCACTTAGGTTTACGATTATCAACCCTTTGTTGCGAGACAAATGTCGGAAAGAATATTCGAGGCGACCGGGGATCGAAAACGGAACACCATTGTTTTAGGGAAAAGGGCTAAATTTTGACATTGACCTTGAAGAAATGACCTTCCCCAGTTGCGCCTTATTGAGACCTATCTACATACCAAATATTAGCATTGTCACTTAATTAGGGATGAAGTTATAGGAACATGTTTAGTTGGCAGGTTAAGTTTTTGAGTAACGTTTTGGGGAAAGGGGTTAAAATTTTGACCTTGACCTTGATGAAATGACATTCCCCAGTTGTGCCTTGTTGAGACCTATCTACATACCAAATATTAGCATTGTAACTTAATTAGGGTTGAAGTTATAGGAAAATTGGCAGGTTAACTTTTGCAGACAGACAGACAGACGGACAGACAAATATACGGACAGACGGACACCGGTAAAACAATATGCCCCCGATCTATCGATGCGGGGGCATAAAAAATTGTAAACTTTGAATTGTCGTCTGCAACAACTTTTAGTTTAGATCAGTATAAAAATTTATCGTTTGGGAATGGGTTAAGAAGGTTTCCCTGCATATTGTCTCACCACAGTTCACAATTATATGGAAGATAAGCTGCGGAATTGGCATGTTAGGTCATTTGACCTTAAACTGTGACTTTGAAAAAGGTCACAGAATCTTGCGCACTGCGAGCTGCCTAATCTAGTTGCAAAAGCATGTAAATTTATCTTCAAATCCATCCATAGATATGAAAGGTATGTACCACACGAGGGGAATTTGGTCATTTGACATTGAACTGTGATTTTGACCTTGAAGGTCGATCACCAAATTTTTCACTCTAAACACCGCAACATCAGGTTACATATTGATATTAATTAATTTCCAAATCAACCCATAAACATTGAGGCAAGGACAAGATGAATTTGGCTTGCAGAATGCGGCTATTCCTATAATCTCCCTCCCGCTCAGCGACGAGCGATTAAAAACCTAACAAGAGCTAAACGCGTCGACCCAACTCAGCCTACCTGCGACGTCAGCACAATCTACCAAGGTTCGATACTTTTGTAGACCCATTATCATCCCTTTTCGCGACTTTGGTCTTAAATGTATGCCATTCAACAAAATGTACCTTTAACTTAGTCTAAAACCCGTTAAAATCGTTAACACTTTACAGCTCGGCACACATTTTGATTAAAATGAATTATTTTACACTTATACTTACGTATTATAACACAGGACCGTGAAAATAAATGCTTTCGAAAGCGTGAAATATTGAAATATGAGCACCTGCGTGACATTTCCAACCATTATACATGTGCGCCAAGTAAAGACTCAGATCAGCCTGTGCATCCGCACAGTCTGATCAGAGTCTTCACTCTGCGCTCTGTCGATAGATACTGACCCAAAGCTTCTTTAATCAATAAGCGATTGTTCTAATTGCCCCGAAAGGCTGTCCAGGGTGCTAAATGTGTGCGAGTCACGCACATGCGAAATGGCTGGAAATGTCACGCATAGGCTCATATGCTTAACCTGACCAGAACGCGCCTTAGTAACTTATTTCAGATCATCAACCTACAATAAATGGATCGCCTCTGTCAATCGAAAATTGTTTGACCGATAAAATCATCCCTTAATACCGGAAGTGAACTTTGGACTCCGACATTGATCGACATTTATTACTAACCATAGATTTTAAATAAAAGACGGCGCCGTTTAATATTAGAGTACGGATCAAATCAAGACTGAACGCGTAACGAGAAATGAAATTCCATGGCTATCAAACTACTGGTACTCCCTATCAATTAATTTTCGTCGATGGGCGTGCAAAATGTCGTAACTACAGCTTGAATGCACGCCCAAACCACAAATTGACCACAAGACATCTAAACATGTCCACCTGTTAAAACGATTGTTTGTTTGTTTGTTTGAATGGGGTTTTACGCCGCTTTCAACAATCTTTCAGTTATATCGCGGCGGCTGGAGCACCTTACAATGGAATCCTGGTATTTCTCACACCAGTACTACCATTACATCCTTTCCTAGCCTCTAGCTGCTATCCCACATAGGTCTACGATTATCGACCCATTGGTGAGAGACAAATAGTCGGAAATGCTGTAAAAACGATGTTGTGCAAATATTTGCAAGAAGTCAATAAGGAAAGATACATTTGGTTTGGAAGAATGGCCAATACAGGGCAAATTGAGAGATTACCCATACTCCGAGTTGTAATTAAAGATGTTGTAAAGCGACAATAATATGGTACTTGCTTGAAAATAAGAAAGAAAAAAAAAGTTGTAAACCTTTCCCATTGAAACTTATAATTTTAGTTGTAATCAAAGATTTATTCAAAGTAAATTCCTAACTGAGTTGAAAAAAAAAAATGATTTAAAATCACGGGCACTGATTTAAGAAATGTGGTGTCCGTTGTCCTTTGATTTATCACCCCGGCGCGGGCACTAATGTATCCAAAAGGAGGCAGAAACGGGTAGGATTAATCTAATTGGAAGAACTTGTTTTTTCAATCGATGTAAAATATTTAGGCCTTAACCGACTCCCACACAATGACGCTTTTTTACGCCAAACAAGAAAAACCTTTATGTTAACAGTGTGAAAAATGAAGAAATTGCTTGAGCCAACAGTTTCTTCATTTTCCACCACGTGTTTTATCACATTGTCTAAATGAAATAACCAGAAAGTTGAAAAAGTCTAAAAGTTCATGAACATTGAATTGTTGTCTTCAACTAATTACAATTTGGAACAGTCTAAAATTTTGACCGTCTGGTAAAGGGCTATAGTGAGAAAAGAGAGCTAAGATATTTGACCCTTGTCAGACTACGCCTCCCCGGATCGATATTTATCGATCTTACAATATATCCCCTTTCCACGTGACGGTATGCAATTAATCCATTCCAACACTAGAACATTTAAGACTGGTCCAAATTGAAAGGAGTTGAAGATGACAATTTCAAGTTGATTGAATTTCAAAAATATTTGTCTTTTTGGGGAAGAAAACATTAAGGATAATGAAGAAATTGCTTGTGACAAGCAATTTCTTCATTTTCCTCAATGTTTTCTAAAACTTTTTGCTTTAGGGGCGTCAGAAAGTCTCATTATGGGGGAATGAGTTAAGATAAAGGATCAAAACTATTTCAGTCACTGATAGTGAATCGGAAATCCTCATTAGCTGTTCCTGACCTCGCATTGTTTGAACAACAAAAACCATACAACTTCACTGGCTAACGTGTGGATTACACGTTACTGCCTCGATGACCGAGTGGTATAGGTGCTTGACTCGTGATCTGAAGGTCACGAGTTCGAGCCCCACTGTCATCGGGGTGGGTTCATGGGCAAGACACTTAATAGCCAACACCAGTCTATCTAGTTGTAACATTGGGTAGCAATGGGGTTAAACCACTGCCTCTCTTTCGGGGACGTGAAAAATTCTGATTTGTGTGTTCGAGAGCGACTCTATAAGCTTAAAGCTTTCGTTACAATCGAACTAAAATAAATTAGTATAAACTAAATTTACACAAGAAAGGGTGATCCGTCAGTGTCCTTTAGCCAATCACCAAACGACAAAATTTTAGAGTGGTCCAAATTGAAAGAAGTTGCAGACCACACTTTTAAAATGCTTCTAAAGTGTTAACTTATGGCAACAAAAGGATGGAAAGAAATGTGATAAAGGGAGAAATTTCTAACAATTTCTCCTTTTCTCACAATGTTCTATTCTTCAGTGCCGTAAAAATGCGTAATTGTGTGGGATTTGGTCAGCTTTTAGACTAACCAGTCCTTGTTTAGACGATGAATGTATTGATATCTTCGACGGCGGCGGCACATATCCTTTCCGACATTTGTCTCTCACAAATAGGTGGATAATCGTAAACTTAAATGGGATAGCAGCTGGTTGATTGATTGAATGGAGTTTAACGCCATTTTAAAAGTATTTCAGTCATATCGTGGCGGCTGGAGCACCTAACAATGGATTCCTGGTATTTCTCACACCAGTACTACCACTACATCCTTTCCTAGCCTCCAGCTGCTATCCCACTTAGGTTTACGATTATCCACCTATTGGTGAGAGACAAATGTCGGAAAGAATTTGTACCGCCGCCGGGGATCGAACTCATGACATCCTGTGGTTGAAAATCAGGAGTCTGACGCGCTACCGATTGCGCTATGACGGCGGCTCGGGGATAGCAACTAGAGACTAGGAACTGATGTAGCGGTAGTGCTGGTGTGAGAAATACCAGGAATCCATTGTTAGGTGCTCCATCCTCCGCAATATGACTGAAATAGTTTTACAAGTGGCATTAAAACCCATTCAATCAACCAATCAATCATTGATATCTCTATGTTTCTTACTGCTGCAAGGAACGTAATTCGAGTCCAAGGTTTGAACTGATGAATCGCGGGTGTCAATCAAATAATCGATTGACCGATTAAATCCTCAATTAAAAAACGGAAGTTAGCTCTAATCTCCGACATTTGCCGATACTTACTTGAAGTATGTTTATTTGTTTGGCGACTAACTGTCGTTACTACAGCTTATGCAAGCTGTAAGTACTATGTTTAGGTCAAAGACAAACGCTTTTAACTATTTCCTGCACAATTCCTTGTTTTACGTCCATGTGACATGATTATACTTGAGAAAACATTGTCGGAAACGATGATATTGCTTGTATAAGAAATTTCTTTTTTCCTACAATATTTTCTAACCCGTAGGTTGGTAACTTTTCGAATTACATTCAGTTTTTATTGTCGTCTGCAATTATTTTTTCCCAAACTGGGCCACTCTAAAATTGCGAAAAACAGGAAAGGCCTAATATTTTATTAGACAACAGTTTGTAACCATTAGGGTTTGTAGAATAACTCAGTTTATTATCAAGGTTGAACTTGTAGACGGAGCTCAGTGGACGATCTATCGGCCTTGATAGAAGACGGTTACATTGCTTTGACTTTAATCCATTCCCACACGATGACGCTTATAAACGCCCCCCATGTGAAAGCAATGGAAAACCTTGTGGAAAATGAAGAAATTGCTTGTAACAACGTTTTCTACCCCAAAAGACAAATATTTTAAAGACTTTGTCGACTTAAAATCGTCTTCTAACACTTCTTTGAATTTGGGCTGATTTAAAATTTTCCAGTTTGGGAATGGGTTAAAAAGCGTGACTCTGCTTATCTAGATTTTGAGTTTCTGTTTGATATCTTATCATATCGGTTGCTTCCACAATCAATGGACTGAAAGTCCTGAGAGCAATTTTTCTGGCATAGTAATAATCGCGCTCAATACCAATGTCTATATGCCAGCATGTATCATATAATGATAAGATTGGTGGATGGGGATTAACGCAACTTTTATCAGTATTCTAGTCATATCGCGGCGGCTGGAGCACCTAACAATAGATTCCAGGCATTTCTCACACCAGACCTACCACTACTTCCCTTCCTAGCCTCTAGCTGCGATCCCATTTAGACTTACGAGTATCAACTTATAAAAATTTACAAACAAACTTTGAAAAGGGTCACATAAGGAATATTTTTGCTATGTTTTGTCAAAATTGACAAAGTAGTTTATGAGAAGACTTTTAAAGAATTAGCCAATGATTGCCAATCCCACATTTTTTTGCAAATCAAGAGTTCAGAAACAATTTTGATAAGGATCACACAAGGAACATTTCTGCGCCTATTGGTTAAGGAGGAGGCGATTTTTAAAGAATTAGTTCATGATGTCGCCCAGTCGGAAAAGCCCGGCTCTGCTACTCCCACATTTTTCTATAAATCAAAATTCGACGAATACATTTTTAAAGCCAAGTTTGATCTTAATTGACCAAGTGATTAAGCATGAGAAGTTGTTTTGTTGTTGTTGTTTTTAAAGAATTGTTCCGTGATTCTCCATGAAGTCTGATAAGCCTAATCCTGCAATGCCCAAAGGGGTCCCCAAAGGCACATTCCTACCAAGTTGAGGCCAAGTATCTTAGGAGGAGAAGATTTTTAAAGTATTAATCAATGATTTTACGAAGTCTTATAAGCCTGACCCTGCCGCGGCCACATTTTTTGCAAATCAAAATTATAAGAACATGTTTTTAAAATAAATTTCAAAAGGGACACCGAAGGAACATTCCTGTAAAGTTCGGCCCAAAAAGACCCAGCAGTTTAGGAGGAGATGTTTACAGAAAATGTTGACGTCGCAGGAGAGATATTTAGTGATCCACGTTCTGCTCGGGTGAGCTAAAAAGGAAAATAAAATAGGAACTTATACTCGATTCAATTTTAATTGAGCAGTTCATTATCATTACAATGGAAGTAGTAAATGACCGTTTCAAAGATATAGTTCTAATTCGAGAGGTGAAAGAGTGTTTGATTCGTATACATGTATATGTGCTTGTACCGCGAATATAACTGGACAGCAACAATATATACTACGTTATCCGTTGTAGCACGCGGAGAGTAAATTCAGACAGCCTTACCTGGTTAAAACTAACAGAAAATATTCAGAGTTTGTTTACCGGCTTGTGATCGCATAACCAATTCCCTCACAGCAAACTTTTAGACGGGTCAAAGTTGACGGAAGCTGCTGACGAAAATTTCAAGCTAATGGAATTTTAAATATTTTCGACTTTTTTGGATAGAAAACATTCTGGATAGCTAAGGAAATGCTTCTAAATACTTTATACACTCATTTTTTTTTTTTCATTTTCCTCTTTTTTGTTTAAAGCTTTATTCTAAGAGGCGTAAAAAGGAGGGAATGAATCAACTCCGCTGACATAGATTTTATCTTGAACGCAAGTAAATTATTTCTCTCATTTAGGCAATTCATTGGACAATTTACCATATATATATATGTACATCTTAAGCCGAAGTTTACATTGATTGACTTGATTGAATTGATTGAATAGGATTTAACGCCGCTTTTAATAGTATTTCAGTCATATCGCGGCGGCTGGAGCACCTAACAATGGATTCCTGGTATTTCTCAACTCAGTACTACAACTACATCATTTCCTAGCCTCCAGCTGCTATCCCACTTAGGGTTATGATTATCCAACCATTGGTGAGAGACAAATGTCGGAAAGAATATATGCCGCCGCCGGGGATCGAACCCATGACATCCCATGATTGAAGATTAGGAGTCTTACGCGCTACCGACTGCTCTATGACGGCGGCTACCCGAAGTTAAAAACCCCTTCCCTTATCATTCACGACTAAAAGCATGCACATGTTATGAGCATTCTGCAAATAAGTTATTTTCTTAATCAGCTATGAAACAATATGGTGGCGATCGCGTAGATTTTAAATTCAATTATGTATATTATTGGCATGCGCAGACATTTGTAAACTTATTTCCGTTTGATTGATTTGAAATACCGGTTTTGAATATTCAAGACCGCTAAAAACGAGGATATCTGACTGCGGCGACAAATGCTTTAGCAACACTTCTAGTTTATACCCCCCAAAAAGGGGGTGGGTGGGAGGTAAGTAAATCGATGACGAATATTGGTATAACAGGTTTTATTGATGTATAAATTTAATCATTAACAAATCAATAAACACAAAGTACATTCTAAAAATTCCTACAGAATCCCCCATTTTATGCGCTGAAGAAAATCTTTGTGAGAAAAGGAGAAATTGTTTGTAGCAGGCAATTTCTCCTTTTCTACCAATGTTTTATTCCTTGTGTGGCAGTTAGTTTTAAATTCAATTGCACTTTGAAATGTCGTCTGCAACTTCTTTCAATTTGGACCAGTCTAAAAGTGTGTTGTTTGGTTATAGGTTAAGATAAACAGATAACATAAACAAAACTAAACATACCTTTAGATAAGAGAAAATATGTAAAAATCCGAATTGCAAAAAGAAATATAATTGTGGTGTGGTATTAATCAAAAGAAGCTTAATTGATAGTTTTAGGTTCAATGCCACTTTTAACAGTATTTCAGTCAAGCCGCGGGCGGCTGGAGCACCTAACAATGGATTCCTGGTGCTTCTCACACCAGTACTATATGTACCACTACATCCTTCCCTAGCCTCCAGCTGCTAGGAGCCTGGTGCGCTACCGACTACGCTATGACGGCGGCAAGCAAAGGAGGAAACATTTCAAATTTAGACTAAATTGAAAAGAACTGTCAGATACCGCACAAAACATTGTGCGATAAGCAAAAACATGCTTCTCATGCGTGTTGTTTTCCTTTTCCCATAAAGTAACAAAAAAGTAAAATGGTTGGTACGCGACCTAAACGTCGCAAATACAGCTTGAACAAGTTGTAAGTACGAGGTTTAAGTGACTTAACCAACGGGGATACTTCGCATCGGCCAGTGACGGATCTCAAAATTCACTTCCGGTTTGAATGCATTATTTGATTGGTCGACTGATTCTTTGATTGACATCCGTAATTGGTCAGTTGTGCTTTAACAAGCAAATTCTGTTTATAAAATGTATATTTCTATTTCGGTCTTGTTACTGTATTATTCAACTATATATAGCGTAAGTACAAAGGCTTGTAATGAAAAAGACTCATATGAATTTCAGTATTCAATATAAAAAGTACATAAAAATTATAAATGAAGAATTCTGAATGAAGTAGCCAACATAAGAACAACATAATACATTTCTTCAAAGAAGAATGAAGTTTATGACAAAGAGGGACAAGATGAACCTAGACGCTCACATGAAAGTAGTTGTGTGTCAAAATAATACCAGGCCGCATTTTGAAATACATGGACCACAATTTTGAATAGACGCAATGAGGCGAGACTCAACACGATTGATCGACGGAAACAAACGAAGCCAATCGGACGGTTTCGTTCGCATGTCGTTTAAGCCCGTGTTTACTCGTTAGTATTCGATTATGGCCGTTAAGAGCAGCAATAAAGATATATTAGGAGAAACCAATTCGATTTTAACCCATTCCCAGACGTCAAAATTTTAGACTGGTCCAAATTGAGAGGAGTTGCAGACGACAATTTAAAGTTTATGGAATTTCAGATTTTTTCCACCTACTTAGTAGGAAACATTGTGGAAAATGAAGAAATTGCTTGTAACAAGCAATTTCCTCATTTTGCACAATGTTTTCCCAAATGTTGTTCTTTAGGGGCGTCCAAAAGCGTCACTGTGTGGGAATGGGTTAAGGCGTTTAAGATGATCGTTTTGTTAGAACTGCATATGTCTTTTTGTACGAGATTTGACTGCTAGACAAACAGTTAATTGTGTATTGGGAGATGTTAAGATTTTCTACTGTGTCTCTAAAAACTCAAATATGGTGCTCCCGGTTAGAGGCAAACATATGACCAAAGAATTATCACATGTATAACCATGTACCACCGCTCTATGAGGCTCTACATACCTAATAAAATAGGATGCTCCCTTTAGGAAAGAAACTTATAAAAGTGTTCCTTCATTAAATCTACACTAGGATGCTCTACATACCTGATAAAATAGGATGCCCCCTTTACGGAAGAAACATCTAAAAGTGATCCTTCATTAAATCTACACTAGGAGGCTCTACATACCTAATAAAATAGGATGCTCCCTTTAGGGAAGAAACTTCAAAAAGTGTTCCTTCATTAAATCTACACTAGGAGGCTCTACATACCTAATAAAATAGGATGCTCCCTTTAGGGAAGAAACTTCTAAAAGTGTTTCTTCATTAAATCTACACTAGGAGGCTCTACATACCTAATAAAATAGGATGCTCCCTTTAGGGAAGAAACTTCTAAAAGTGTTCCTTCATTAAATCCAAGTTCAATACGACGGGGCATCATATTAAATTTGATTTGTTTTGTTTGAATGGGGTTTAACGCCGCTTTCAACAATCTTTCAGTTATATCGCGGCGACTGGAGCACCTAACAAGGGAATCCAGGTATTTCTCACACCAGTTCTACCATTTCATCCTTTCCTAGCCTCCAGCTGCTATCCCACATAGGACTACGATTATCGACCCATTGGTGAGAGACAATTAGTCGGAAAGGATGAGTGCCGCCGTCGGGGATCGAACCCGGGACCTCTAGATTGACAGTCCGACGCGCTACCAACTGCTCTATGACGGCGGCTCTATTAAATTTGATACAGGTTTCCTAAAAGATGATACACGCCAAATTCCAATGCTCTAGGCTCTCTGTTTTCAGAGAATAGGATTTTCAAGTTTTCTTTGTATCAATGTAAATAGGGGTGCGCCTGGGCGGGACCAAAATATAACTCAAGGGTATCATTTGCACAATCTTCAAAAATGCACTCTACGAGGTGATGCATACAAATTTCGATGCTCTCGATGTTCTGGTTTCAGAGAAGAGGGTTTTTTAAGATTTCTTTCTTTGTTTCAATGTTAAATAAGGTGCCCCCGGGCGGGGCCTAAATGTGACTCAAGGGGTATCATTTAAACTCACATAATAGATGTCCGGAGGGTAGTGGTGTATACGGATTATCAAATTACTCGGTTAGATGTTTCAGAGAAGACTTTTTAAATATATTTCATAGCTTTCATCCTTTTTATCACCAATGCAACCAGAGTTAAGGGTGAATTTCAATCATTTGAAATATTGTGACAAAGCTTCGCTTAAGGATCTTTCCTGTTAAGGAGTAGATGATGTCTACAGAAAATGTTTACAGACGCACGACGGCGACAACGGACGCCAGACATAGGGTGATCATCATTGCTCACCTTGAGCACTTCGTGTTCAAGTGAGCTATCGATCAACAGACATCAAGGTGCCAGGACATCATGCCCATGTAACAGCTTTTTTCGGAAAGTAACCTTGTCCTTGACGGACGACCTTGACCTTATAACAAACCAATACCTGCCAATGGAAGGAGCCTTTGTCACAAATATGAGACACATAACTTGAAGAATAGTTTGATAACACCAAAAATGCTAAGATTTTGTGTTAACATTGATAAGTGACCTGGAAATTAATGGTTGACTATGACTTTATGACATACTTATGCCTATTAATGCAAAAACGCTTGTATCAATTATGAGCTATGTATCTTGAACAGTGATTGAATAAGAGCAGATTGTTAAGTTTTGCGAAAAGTTTTCTAAATTCGTGACCTTAATAAGTGACATTGACCTTGCTGGATAAGCCTGATCTAACATGCAAATGATTCTTTTTAATTCATGATTTTTTTTAAGATATGAGCCATGTATCTTGAACAGTGTCTGAAAACAGCAAAAAGGTCAAGTATAGAAATTAAATTTACTGCTCGTAGTCGAACAGATAGACGGACATCGGCAAAACAATGTGCTATCGGTCTTATCGATGCGGGGGCATAAACATTTTGCTGTAAAATATTACTTCTTACAGTTTCAATTTTCCATCATGAGGTAGATCATTTCCTTCTGAAGAACGGCTTCTTAGACAAGAGCCGGATTTTCAGTTTATCAAAGCAGGGGGGTGGGGGGGGGGGGCTTCAAAAGAAGAAGATTAAACAAATCCCTCATTCAACCAACGTGGTTCATTGTGAAAAAGGAAGACATTTTAAATTATTTTTGTGCCGTTCGTAGGCAAAAATTATTTTCTTTTTTAAAGATACAACTACTAACTGTATTTATTTTGAAAAAATAGATTAAAACAGAAAATGGCAGAACAGTAACAAATCTCTGTCCTAACGAAGTCAATCAATGAAATCTAGACATTGTCGCAAATCGGGCTAATACTCCCAACAGCGCTTGTCCATATACAAGTACTATCCACCATAGGGCCGTAACGAAAAATGGACATTTTAATTAAAGGGCCACAACTCCGCCACAAATCAATGGACCATAACCAAAACAGCATATGCACATGTCTGACTTATACCAAGTGTTTAAGTGGAATTTGACTCAAATCCGTCGAATGGTTGCTGAGAAATTGAGCGGACACGATTTTTCACTAAAGGGCCTTAACTCCGTCAAAAATCAATGGACCATAACCAAAATAGAATATGCACATCTCTGCTTGATACTGATTATATCAGTGAAGTTTGAATTAAATCCGTTTCATGGTTGCACAAAAATTGGGTGGACAAGAAAAACATACAGACGGAGGTTAGGACGGTCCGCCCGACCGACAAGCTGACTCCTTTATACCCCCCAAACATAGTTTTTGGGGGTTTAATAAACAAATATGTTACAAAACCGCCAATTCCTCGGTAGCAATTCAAGGGTTGCAAACGCGATTAATAATACCTTTTTAACATTAGACATTTTGAGGGCAACCCTCGGGAATTTGATCATTGGATAAACAGACCGAAAAGCACGCGTTTCTGTACGATTGCTCAGACGCAAACAATTACAGTAAAACCCCTCTAATACGACCACCTGCGGTTCTTTCTGAAAATGGTCGTAATAGCGGGGTGGTCGTAATATTGAGGTTTGGTTGATTGGTCGTTTGTTGTCAAGTCATTCATGTTTATTTTATTTTTGTTATTTGAATATATTAATACTATACATACAAAAATGAAACTATAAGAACATGTATTACAGCGGAATCTTATGTCATTTTCAAATTTACGATCTTCGATAAGTTTCTCTATGCTCTATTTGGATCTGATTCAGAAGTCCGACCTCAGATTATTTATTCGTAAGTACAGGTTCAAAGTGTCAAACTGTCGATATCATATCTTCTATAATGCAAATACTAAGCACCAGTTACGATGAAATCAAAATTTAATTGCTAATTAATTGTTCGGAACGCTGTAAACAAACTAATCGTAACTTCTCGGATACGTTTTCACTTTCGAATTTATTACTCGAGTCAAAACCTGTGACACATTCAAGTAACAATTGAAAATAAAACAAACTATAATTTCTAAAAGTGATCGGCCACTTTAATCATAATACCTATTATAATAAAAGTTCGATATCACATAATCAAAAATCCGATAATGTATTTACAATGTATTCTGACCCAATAAGTGTCGCCCTTGTCAAGTGTAAAATTTCGGGTGGTCGGTCTCAATGTGTGAAAATACTGGTCGTTTTAGTGGGGTTCAAAATAGTGTATCAGCTATAGTTGGTACTGTATATAGTGGTCGTAATTCGGAATAGGGGTGCCCGTTTTAGAGGGGTTCGCGACCATTGAAATAAAGAACAAAAAAATCCGTTCTGTAAAAGTTTGGTCGTAATAGCGGGGTGCCCGTATTTCCGAGGTGGTCGTAAGGAGGGGTTTTACTGTAGTTGCTTACCAAACCTACATGGGTTTAGTATTTGATGATAAAGACACGATCGAATTTGAAGGAGAATCGAGAATTGTCATCAATTGTTGACAAGCCGAAGGCATTTGAACAACTCATGCAAATTAAGGAGAAAAGATGTCCAATTTTACGTGGAGCGGTTATTGAACTAGCCTGTACGCGCGTTCCCTGCCAGGAGCCCCGCGATTGAAGAAATAATTGAGTCGCGTTTTTTTATGTGAGTTATCTTTTTAATTGCTCAAAACTTAAGCATACAGCTTGAACAAGGAAGCGAAAAGCTATCATTCCTGACGACGAACTCTGTGAAAATTGAGACGAATCCGATCGAAAGAACGTGATGTTCGTGTATATATATTACTACAAAGAGAGACTCAGGCGGACACTTAGGACACGGCAAAGAACAACGAGTTCAAGATGAAAAGAGTACCCGATCCCGGACTCACAAATAAATAGTAGAGATACATAGCGAGAAAAATGGGCAAAAAAATTACCTGTATAAATATAATTATAACTTTGTAAGTATAACTAGTACTTGTATTGATTGATTGACTGCATGGGGTTTAACGCCTCTTTTAACAGTATTTCCGTCATATCGTGGCGGCTTGAGCACCTTACAATGGACTCCTGGTATTCCTCACACAAGGTCTACCATTACAGGCGATATTCTTCCATACCCTTTTTCAAAAAAAATTGGTTGGATCTTTCTAGACCATGTCCTACTACCATGTCCGGCAATAGATACTTGTATCGAATGGTATTCGAGATTGCAAGAAGCATTTCCAATTCCAGACAAGAAAAGTGAGACAATTGCACATTTGTTTAAGGAAGAAAATTTTTCCAAGATATACGTCTTATTTGCAAATTGTTACAGATAACGGTACCGAATTTGTAAATGAAACCGTGAAAAAATCTTCAAAAGTCTCAATATATATCCTGTAACTACATCTTTTTATCATCGACAAAGCAATGCCAACATTGAGCGATTCAATCGTACATTATATGGTGTTCTGGTGATCAGATTTTCAAACCTGGCTCTTGCTGCAATTTTGTTTCATATAAGTGAGTCAGCACGTCCCCCCTTATTTCTTACTTTATAATACGGAATTGACAATTAAACGTGACCTCGACATAAGTACCATGGTGAAAATACTCACCAAATTAAAACCACATTTTTCGTCATTTAACATTGCAAAACTCTACAATTACATGTCAATGCTAAGAATATATATATCTATCCTATTATAAATTAATGCAAATTATTAATTTCTTTACAACAGGTTATTCAAAAGGGGGAAGGTACAATTATTGTCAACAGACGACCAACTGGTGAAGAAGGAACCCATGAATATTTATCCTGTCATCACTGAAAAGGTTTTCTTCATGAAAAAATCCTCTGGAGTCAATTTTCAAATAGCCAAACTAAACCTGAATTGACTAATCACACACGTGGAAATAGTGTTAGGGAAGCTAAGAGCATGCTTGCTCCATTCATGCAGAAGCAGGATGAGCAAATGACAAACTTAGGTGGTGTAATAGACAAAATGAAAGAAACAAAAGACAATCCAGGACTGAAAAACATTTGTCATGAAGATTAGTTGATAAGAGAGTTTGGATTATATCAGCTAGCTAGACCTTGACCACCAAATGAGCAAAGACCAAAGGATCAAGTCAATGTTCGTACAAAGATGAGCTCCTCTCTAGACAATTTTGTGTTTAGTCAACCTTTGAAATCCAGCTAATTTTGCTAAAGTTGTATGCAGTGAAGGGATTATATCAGGGGGCATGTTCTTTACAACATGCCAATGCTCTGGGGTATTACATTAAACAAGTGAGCCTTTTGAAAGCTAGCCTTGGGCTTCAGCAACAAGATTCAAGGAAGGAGAAGGAGCCAAATAACTTCACTGAATTACTCATAGCTCAATGGAATGGAAAGGTGTCTGCTGTAGCAAATAGGAGTAAACGGCTTAAGGCATTTAACAAAAGAACTGAAATGCAATCAACTGAAAACTTATTTATGTATATAGACATCCTTGTTAGTGAAACAAAGTCTCAAGTAGTAAACTTCAAACCAACTTATGCTGAATATGTTTACTTTACCAACTTACTTATAAGCCGCATTGTCCTCTTCAACAAGAGCCACAGAAGTCAGCGAGCTTACTGTCATAGATTTTAGAAGCAGAATAAAAGGAGATGACATGGATGCCAATACACAAATCTATGATTCACAAGAAACGAGTGAAAAAAATTGATGAATAGGTAATAATGTTCACATTTTTTATCACTCAAGTACTTCGTGCCAATGATGATGGTAAACATTAAGATCAACTATCCCTTATCTCAAAGTGACTTAAAATGTACCTTATAAACTTCAACGGGATTTGCACCACTGGCTAAAATGGTTCAGAGGTTCAATATGCACACTCCAATGAATTACAGTTATCATTTTTGCTATTGTTAATCTTAGCATTTCTGTGCAAAACCTTTACATTTTACAATATCTTAAAGAGATGTAAATGGATTTTTAGCTAGCAAAGCGTAGCTAAAAGACACAATTATGAGGTCGTTTCAGAGCTCGGACATTTGTCTTCCACTGATGGGTGTGTAATCGTTAGCCTGCGTGGGATGAGCAGTTTAGGGCTCGGTGCACTGCACTTCCTTTTGATAAGATCTGTCTACCCATGAAGTTTCATGATCATAGCTTGAATACTTTAAGAGATCTGCTTCGGACAAGATCCAAATATAAAAAAAACAAAGGGAATATAACTAAAAAATTAAGCCAGGTAGAGTAATGGTTTGAATGAGCTGCACCTCCCCTTGCTAGGATCTATCTACCAATGAAGTTTAATTATCATAGCTCATATACTTTTAGAGATATGCTCCGGACAAGATCTAAGTATGAAAAACAACAAAGGGCATTAACTCAAAAAATAAGCCAGGAAGAGTTATGGTTCTTGTGCGCTGCCCTTTCTCTTGATGAGATCTATCTACCCATGAAGTTTCATGATCATAGCTTATATACTTTAAGAGATATGCTCCGAACAAGATCCAAGAATGAAAAAAAACAAAGGGCAATAACTCAAAAAATAAGCCAGGTAAAGTTATAGCTTTTATATCCTGCACTTTCCTTTAATGAAATCTATCCAACCATGAAGTTTCGTAATCATAGCCTATATACGTTTAGAGATATGCTTCGGACAAGATCCAAGTATGAAAAACAACAGAGGGCTAAGCCATGTAGAGTTATGGTTCATGTGCACTGCACTTCCCCTTGATGAGATCTATCTACCCATGAAGTTTCATGATCATAGCTTATATACTTTTAGATATATATACGGGACAAAAAGTGCACGCCGCCCGCCGGGCGGACGCCACGGGCGACTCAATAATACGTCCCGTTTTTCAACGGGCGTATAAAAATTAGCTCCGCTCATTGAAGCCATGCATTTATTCCAATTTACTTTTTAAAGGAATCGGATAAAGGGTCAGCCTAGGATCGTGTCTTTGAAATTTGGATGAAATCCATCTATTAGTTTATCAGTAGAAGATTTTCAAAGCTTTCACCATATTTGAAAATTAGCCCCTTCATTAGAGCCATACTTTTCATCAGATCAAAATTCTTTGAAGGAATCTGATAAAGGGACACCCGATGATCATTTCTGTGACATTTTGCTGAAATCCATCCGTTGGTTTCTCAGAAGATTTTTTTTAAAGGTTTTACCATACACAGAAATTAGCCACGCGCATTAAAGCCATACATTAATTCTGAAATAATCTGATAGATAGTCACCCAAGGATCAATTTTGTGAAATTTGGTTGAAATCTGTTCAGTACTTTCTGAGGAGAATATTTTTGAAGGAATAGCTTACGTATGAACGACGGACACACGATGGACACCACCCCATGACACTAGCTCTCTGGCTTTCAGCAAGTGGAGCTAAAAACTAAACGATTTTTGCTATAAGCTTTGTATAATGGGTAAAAGGTCGGGATCACCATTGTAACAATATTCATTGTTACTCGCTTTTTTGATGCCTCGAATAAATTGAAATATATATGGCGGAATACAATTTCTTGTGGCTCGTCGGTACATGTTTACATGACTAGTCTGGAGGCCCTTCTTCTAGATGACAAGTATGTATGTATGTATTGTATGCATTGTCAAATCCGCTACAGCAGAACCTCAGAGTTGACTACTAGTAGCATGTCACGTCTATTAATCCATCAAAGATCACTTGTCAAATTATTATATAGCCAAAGAACCGATTGCATCGTTTTAACGATGGCCAGTTTTTTTATCACTATACTCAAACGTCTATCAAGTCAGCAGCGGTTTGGTAAATAAACCAGGCAGACTCTAGATCAAAAAAGTTTTGAATTAAGTCTGTAACTGGTAACATCTCTTATGACTCTATTTTGGCTCCGGCACTCCAGACTTTCCGTCCGTCTGGTTGCCTGTTTAAATCGTTTACCTAGAACTGTTTCGTGTTATTCTTGGACATTTCTTGTTAGATAAAAAGACTTGAAAGTGAACCTGGGTAGTTGTTAAATAATTCCTAAACGGCCGTGTAACATACCTGTTTATTTTGGTGAAAGTGACCAGGGATCTAACAACTTGGTGGATTTGAGACGATAGCTAGCCAACTAACTAGGTAAATGCATTTTTGTTAAGCTTATCAAATCAAATTCCAGGGGTTAATAACAACATAGATGCCTTAAGCTCGGCTTTAATAGTACCTACAATCTTGGGGGATTCCAAAAAATTCCAACAATGAATTAAATCAATAAAAAAAACAAGCAATGTTAAACCGCCTTAATGATGACGGAATTAGATCTCTCTATCCAGTCGCGAAGCAGTCTCAGACTTTATACAAAAGTTTAACGTGAACAACGTGAGCGAAAACGTCCAAAGTCATGCCAAAAGGCTTCATACGTTAGGAAGAGACAGTTTCCCCGTAGGAACTGATGGGTTAACATTAGCAAGACATAGGGTTTTCTATTAGTGGTCTGAGGAAGGATTCCTTAAGAATAAAACTTATGTGCGACACCCCAACCTCTTTCAAAACAGCCGTTTCAACAGCTTTACAAGAACAAATTTTACAGCGTAGGTTTAATTTACGTTCAGGTCAGCCATCATCATTTACTCAAATGACTCCTCACGTTGATGCTGGAACCAGCCGACATGAAAGCCGCAGCCCATCAACCCACAGCCAGGAAGAGCCGTCTGATGAGAAGTACATTGCCCAGCCACTTGGGAGGCAGTCCTTAGAGCCTGTCGTAGACAGTCATCAGACTCCTCACGTTGATGCTGGAACCAGCCGCCATGATAGCAGCAGCCCATCGACCCACAGTCAGGAAGAGCTGTCTGATGAGAAGTACATTGCCCAGCCACTTGGGAGGCAGTCCTTAGAGCCTGCCGTAGACAGTCATCAGACTCCTCACGTTGATGCTGGAACAAGCCGCCATGAAAGCCGCAGCCCATCGACTCACAGCCAGGAAGAGCTGTCTGATGAGAAATATTCACAAGGCAATCATGGGGAGAATTCTCATACTCAACTCGGAATTCCTATGGAGGTAGATCACATTAGACCTCGGGGTAGAAGGGGTCATAATTACTCTCGTTATATGTTTTACTTGTCTTTTACACATGTCTTAAAATTGAATAATATCGTATAACAATACACCGTTTCTATGCTCTGTATGTAGTTCATTGCAAAAAAAACAAACAAATACTTAGGGACAGATTGATTGATTGAATGGGGTTAAACGCCACATTTACCAGTATTAAAGTCATATCGCGGCGGCTGGAGCACCTAACAATGGATTCACGGTTTATCTCATACCAGTACTATGTAGTGAAATTAAGTTAATTTCACTTTTTCTTTATGTCTCCTTTTGCTTGAACATATCTTGCCTCGGTGCAAAAAGGTTGCCTACTGACAAGTAGATACGTATTTTGGGGGATGAATCATTAGCATGCATCGAGTTAATGAGAATTTGTATGTATTTCTGATGTATTTTATATGTATTTCTGATGTATTTTATTGTTCTAGTTGTGTATATAAGCCCGAGCAATTGAGGACTTGTATTTTTGGCTACTTGTCCACGACGTGTTTTTTGGCTTCCATTATACATTTTACTGGCTAAATTCGCCTTTGTTATCCCTTTATTCCTTCGAGACTACACCACAGACGTTATTTTGGATACCGTTGCCAAGGACCTGAAGTACTACATCTACCACGCAGGAAGCAGTAAAGGTTAGTGAGCTTACTTAAACTCATATTTCAATTCTTTCAACCTTGTCGGGCGAAGAATTTTTTTTAATGGTACAGAAATTAACTGATCAAATAGGCAATTTAGGTTTAACCGGTTTATCAGATGTCGTAACAATTTTTGATGGCGATCATTCAAAATTTCAAAATTGAATAGAATAAATTGAAAAAATTACTCTTTTACATGATCTCTCCCCACCGAATTAAAAACTGTTAGCATACCGTTTTAGTAAGGGGCCCGTGACCGATTTCCTCGCTCCGAATATAAAAGAAAACCCTACCGCTACGTGGGAACAAATTAAGGCAGAACTTAATAGGAGATTTGGCGATATAACCGACCAATACGTACATTTCGCGGAACGCGTTAGGCAATACCGTTCAGAAAACATTCAAAATTTTGCAGAGAGGCTTATCGGTTTGGGACATAAGGCGTAGGATGGGTTTTCGACTCATAATGACTTAATAGACCATCAGCTCATTGGTTTTTTTATTGATGGTCTTTTAGATTTCAATATCAAACAAAAACTTATTGGGGAAAGTCCTACTACGTATCAGCAGGCAGTAACAATTGCAATCGCCGAACAAAAATTCAAGCTCAAATGTAAACTACGGACAGATCCAAGTAATGATCGCCCAACACATTTTCGACGGATGACAGACAAACTGAACCTATAAATGTCAGTCACTTAAGCAGACGACGTTTTTGTACTTTCTGAAAGAGACGCGAACATGCCATTGCCGATTGTCGTAAACGCCAATCAAGTATCAATGCAATAAGGGATGAAATTGACAGACAAACTGACAGACAATCTCGACAATTACCCGAATGACAGACACAACAGCAAACGCACGATCAATTCACGCACTCACATTCACAACATTCTCCAATTCGCGATAATAATAATCAGCTTAAGAGACCGGTAAGGGATAAATCCACTGTTGTTCGTTGGCTTTGTCAAAAATTAGGACACTACAGTTTAGAATGACGTGAATGCGTTAATTTGAAACAAAATTTCAATCGGGTAAACAATATTCCAAACAAGAGGCCCATGAGGGCCTGAGACGCTCTACTGGTTATCAAGTTTTACGTGAAAAGAGATATGATATTTAAGGAAGTTAATTGCTCAAAGAAGAATGCATAAAGAAAAAAAGGGCTTTATCCCCTTTATCATTTAAAGCAACAATCCTCAAGGCCCCTTTTCCCATATTTCATGACGGATCCACTCCATTTCCAAAAGAAAGTTACCTTATGACTCTACAATCATTCTGTGAATATTTCATCAGAATCTGCCAATAATTGAGGACTTTATCACATAAACAGGATTGTTTTGAATGAAAATCAATAAGGCCTCTTTTCGTGTGTTTTCTGATGGATCAATTTCAATCCAAAAGGAACTTTCCTTACAACCCGACAATTGTCCTGTGAAATTTAAAAGACAATTTGATAATGATCATGATCTTCATCACATACGCAAGAATGTTTTGAATGATAATTTGTAAGGCCCCTTTTCCTGTGTTTCGAATGCCACAATTATTCCATGCATCTTTGCAGAGAATCAAATAAAACTGTTTACTTTATTGTGTTAACAAAGATATTAAATTCAAGTTCTCATAAGGCCCCTTTTCCCGTGATATTTTACTGTTGGTTTTATCATTCTGTGAAAGTTAAAAGTGAATCCGATGAAATATTGGGAATTCATTATGTTTACTAGAATATTTAAAAAAAAATCATATGGCCCCTTTTGACATGACAATTGATGGATTGTACCCAGTTCTGAAAGAACCATTTAAGTATTTGTACAATCATTCTGTGAAATTTTGAAGTGAAGCCGGTGAAATCAAGGGACATCATTGTGTTAACCAGAATATTTAAGAGAGTTTTTCATAAGGCCCCTTTTTATGTGACCCTTGCAATAGTCAGATCCACTGTCAAAATCAACAATTGGAATGATGGTGCAATCAATCTGTTTAATCTGTGGAATTTATTGTGTTAATGAGTTTATAGTGAAATCTTCAGAGGGCCCCTTTTCTCATGATACTTTACAGAACAAACCAAATTTCAAAAGGAACAATTCCAATGAAGGTAGATTCATTCTTTAAAGTTAATGAGAATCAATAAAAACAGTGGACTGAATTGTGTAAAGAATTTTTGTAACAAAATTTTCATAAGGCCCCTTTTTCCGTGAAACTTACCAAATCAGACCCAATTTACAAAGGAACAATCTTAATGATGGTTTGAAGAAAATGATAAAGACTGAGGACTTTATTGTAATAATGATGTTTTGTGATGAAATTTTTAAAAGGTCCCTTTTCCTTTGTCACTTAACCAATCAGACCTAATTTACAAAGGAACAATCCAAATGATGGTACAATCATTCTATTAAAGTTTGAAGAGATTCTGATAAAGACTGAGGGCATTGTTGTGTTTATGAGGATTTAGTAATGATTTTTGTGATGAAATTTTTAAAAGGTCCCTTTTCTTGTGTCACTTAACCAATCAGACCAAATTTACAAAGGAACAATCCAAATGATGGTACAATCATTCTATTAAAGTTTGAAGAGATTCTGATAAAGACTGAGGGCATTGTTGTGTTTATGAGGATTTAGTAATGATTTTTGTGATGAAATTTTTATAAGGTCCCTTTTCCTTTGTCACTTAACCAATCAGACCTAATTTACAAGGAACAATCCAAATGATGGTACAATCATTCTATTAAAGTTTGAAGAGATTCTGATAAAGATTGGGGACATTGTTGTGTTTATGAGAGTAGTAGTTAGGGTAGCATTTCAATCCCAATTTTTTGGATACATAAATGCGTCGATACGAATTGAAAGTTCGATGTAAAAACGCGTTAACTATACGGTTGTTTACCTGTAACATACGATCTTTATAGTTCTATGACGTTAGTCTTATGTAACAATATTGATTGTAACAATATTGATTATTAAGGGTTAGCCGTATTTCTATATTCTCCACTTTTAACTTAATTTAGATTAAGTACTTCCCAGTCTTATTTAATCAGGTCGCGCTTATTTTGAACTTTATTGCTTAAAGCGTTATACACCTGTCAATTGCGGGATAGTTTTCCTAGAGAACTTCCTTTAGTTGTCGGTATATAAAGCAGATGATTTTTAACCAAGTCAGTGTACAACTCACATTCGTCTTAACTGTTTGGCTTCGTAAATACACTCCAGACACTCGTCTGCTTAACTTATTCACTAAATTTATAATACTGTTGTGTTCTCTTTTACTGAAATAAAAGACTTTGTTGCTCTTACATTGAACCTGGGTGTTTTGTTGTTTACTTTGGAACTCTGTTACACTTACTTGACTGGCGATTCCATATCCCGAGGGTAATTCATTTAAATTTCATACTGATATCTTGGTTAAAAATTTGCGTTCGATGCAAAAGTCGATTAACAAAGAGCGATGCGGCATTTTGACACGTATATAAGTAATTGCATTTTAATTGACTTTTAATGTATTCACAACGGTAAATTAAACTTGATTGCTCTGGATTGGATGGTAAGAAAAACTGTCAACAAATGTGTAATGTTTATATTACTTGCAATGCCTAAGGTAGCTTTATTCGAAATCTCAGAAAAGATCTTTATTAGTCGATGACAGATGCAGTGTTTTACTTTTACCCTTTAAAAGTTAAGTTCTAAATTTGAAACTTGAATTTGAAAGAGATAGACTAATAGAACATTACCCTGAGAATAGTTCATTGCGTATAATAGAATCATCATCTTTTTTTTTTTTTGGCTTATTGTTAAACTGTTAAAAATGCGGAAAATTATCGAGTCATACATTTGATTTCAAAGTCACTATACAATGCGCTAAATTGTACCGTTTATCTCACACACATACAGACAGACTCGAATATACAGACTCAAAGAGATAGACCTCTTTATACAGACAAACACACACACAATCACACACACAGTTGCGTACGCGCGAATTCAGTCGTAAAATAGAGATGAAAATAGAATGAATTTGGGCGGATATACCGAAATTTGTGAAAAGATTTGTTTGTTTGTTTGTTTGTTTGAATGGGGTTTTACGCCGCTTTCAACAATCTTTCAGTTATATCACGGCGGCTGGAGCACCTAACAATGGAATCCTGGTATTTCTCACACCAGTACTACCATTACATCCTTTCCTAGCCTCCAGCTGCTATCCCACATAGGTCTACGATTATCGACCCATAGGTGAGAGACAAATAGTCGTAAAGGATGAGTGCCGCCGTCGGGAATCGAACCCGGGACCTCTAGATTGACAGTCCGACGCGCTATCAACTGCGCTATGACGTTGTGAAAAGAAAAGGGTTGATTAAAATATTTGGCGTTGTAGATTTTTATCAAAAATTGTCATTTTGTTATCTTTGATCTTCTAGAAACTGGTAATTATGAAAATTCAAGATTGGATGTGATAAAAGGAGTATAAATAGAGCGGCGATTTTTCTGTACTTTATCCGTTTTTTGGGTAAACTACTTCATCAACTCGATACACGTCATCTACGACCTCAGCGAATCAACTTTCCAAGTAAGTTATATTATTATATTTTAATATTTATTATATTTATTGGGTACTGATTATAAATCTTTTTTCCACAATAAACAGATGATTTGATTGTTGATTTTACGTTAAATATATTTGCTACATTTTCATATTATCACAAATTTTCCCCCGCATTAAACAGACGATTTGACTGTTGATTTTATGTTGATTATATTATTACTTTTACGTTAAGTGTGAATATTTATATAAATTATAACACTAGACCGAGATAAAGACTTTGCAACATTATTATAATTATTTTTTTATCTTATTTTTGTTAACATTTTACTGAATTTATCATGTCTGTGTTTCAGAACAATTTCCAGAAGAATAGCATCATCGTTTTCATAGATAAATTGTCTGGATTCGGAGAGAAAGAGAGAGAGAGAGTGAGAGAGAACAGACACTTAGATCCAAAGGTAAGCGCTTATTCAACTTGTCTTCATATTAAAACAAACTGTTAGAAAATGCGATATATTGTTAGATGACCCAATAGTTTCGATGTGGTCAAAATCATGTTAAAATTGGCGTTTAATTAATTTATTAATCAGTTAGTATTACGATTTTATTTTTCTCGATAATTTATTGTAATTCGTGTTAATGAATGTTAATAATAATAATAGTAATGAAAAATAATTATACATATAATAATAACAACCTGTAGTTCAGTAGAAGAAGCATTCAAAATGAATAAAATCATAAAACGCGCGTTTGTGCATGTGTATGTATTAAAACTATATCTTTTTAATGGTTCTTATTTTCAGAGCCTCGAATTTATAACAGTTAGAAAGAGAACTTCGCTACAGAGGTTTGAAATTTAGAATCAAAAGGTTAGTTATGGCGACTTTGAAATTCATAGCCTCAAAAGAACTAATGAAGAACTTGTTTTCGCTATATTTTCGCGGTAAGGAATTACAAATTAGGACTGTACTATCGCGCTTACCAAGTGATTTGATTGATAGGCTCCACGACGGCGTATTCACCTCATTAGAGGATGAATCCGTTATGGAAGTGTTATTTTTTTCTTTTTTCTTTACAGATATATTACGACATTCGTGGATTGATGATTGAATGGAGTTCAACGCCACTTTTAACAGTATTTCAGTCATATCGCGGCGGATGGAGCACCTAACAGTGGATTCCTGGTATTTCTCACACCAGTACTATCACTACATCCTTTCCTAGCCTCCAGCTGCTATCCCACTTAGGTTTACGATTATCCACCCATTGGTGAGAGACAATTGTCGGAAAAAATATTTGCCGCCGCCGGGGATCGAACCCATGACACCCATGATTGAAGATTAGGAGTCTGGCGCCACCGACTGCGCTATCCCATGTTATAAGACATTGTTTGACTATTTTTGATAGAAGAGAGTGGCGACTGTTATTGAGGGGAGTTGTGAGAGATTTGTATTTTTTTTTTTCCTTTTTTTTATAGAAAATGACTAAACGATCTGCTGAGGCTAACTCTACTTACAACGCCTTTCTCCAGGACAAACGATGTAGGCTGGACGAGTTCGAGGAGAATGGAACAATTCAGGATAATGTGGAATTTTTGAGGGCGGACATTTCTTTGGATATAAGTCTCGCATTAGCGTTTGATGATTGATTGATTGATTGATTGATTGGGGTTTAACGCCGCTTTTAACAGTATTTCAGTCATATCGCGGCGGCTGGAGCACATAACAATGGATTCCTGGTATTTCTCACACCAGTACTACCACTACATCCTTCCCTATCCTCCAGCTGCTATCTCACTTAGGTTTACGATTATCCACCCATTGGAAATTGTCGGAAAGAATATTTGCCGCCGCCAGGGATCGAATGATTGAAGATTAGGAGTCTAGCGCGCTACCGACTGCACTATGGCGGCGGCTAGCGTTTGATGAACTTTTTGATTAATTCAATGTAAGAATAAGTAAAAAAAACCTTAAATGATGTTAAGTCAATAAATCTAAACGATTTCGAAAGGTACGCGAAAAATTGTCAAGCGTTCGTAGGCATATTTCTCACCTAGAAAAGCGTAACAATTCAAGGCTGATAGACATACCCTTTGAGATGAAGGATGAGAAAAAAAAGGATGACCTCTCTGTCGTGTTATTCGCGAAAGAGAACTCATTCAAACGTGGCGATATTCAGATAGATATACGAAAGTGCGCAAAGAAAAACGAGTCATTCATTTACACAAGGCAGGGCGTGAGAATGACTAAGAAAGAGTCAGAGACGCTCTCGCTTCATCTCAAAGAGGGTGTCGAAAGAGTTGATACGCATTCTAAAATTACAATGCAACTGGTTCACATAATTACAACATGTTTGTATAAAGAAGAAATCGAAAAAAATGAGAAAGGAAGTTTGCAATGGATGTCAAATTGAACACCCATCCCAAGACCAACACATGGGACCGGATGGGTGTCTACGAGACTGGGAAGAAATAGTAAACAGCTCTTGGGAGCTTTTACTATCTCTTGACGTAGCCTCGTCTGTAAAAACAATCGGCGATGGAGTGTCGAACCTCATTCCAAATTATCATAGATTTTGTGGATCTGAATCTCTAAATAAAGAGATGGACTACGACGAAATTAAGAACTATTTAGTTAATTTTCAAACCTTTAAAGAATTAGAAATGTTTCAAGTGGTGCTGAATGCAATGGAAGAAATTGTGTAAATTGTGCGGGGAAAATCTATTCGACTGTTCGTTTTGATTTAAGGTTGTTGTTGTTGCTGTTGTTGTTGTTGTGATGATGACAATAATGGTGTTGTTATTGTTAATGTTGTTGTTTTGACAATACTGTTTTCAGACAATACTTTGATATATTCAAAATTGATTAATATCAACGTTGTAAAACCATAAATTATTCTTTATGTCTTAGATAACGAAATGTGTCAATTTCTCCGTAAAAGGAGAAATAAAATGTATAATCTTAATTCTGTTTTGTATAATTATTTTTTTTCTCCATTATTTATCTTGCCCCAAAGCTTCCCTTAATTGCGAGCGTTAAGGCGAATGAACTTTAAATCCTTACTACACCTTTTACCTATTTTAACTCGGAAACATTCTAGAAAATGAGGAAATTGACTAGTTTTAAGACATTTCTTTATTTTCATCAATGCTTCCTTTTGAGAAAAAAATAGTCGTTTGAAATATCTTTTTTCATTTGGAAAGAAGAAGTTTCAGACGATATTTGTAGTGAAGGATTCACGTATTACCCCGGTTTTAGCTTTGAAAACATTCTAGGAAAAGAAGAAACTGTTATGATATATAATTCTTTTTATTTTTATTTATTTATTTATTTATTTTTTTCACAATGTTTCCTTCCCTAAAACAAGATAATAGTAGATTAGTCGTTTGGAACTTAAACATAAGAAATGATCCAATAATTGTCAATTTTGCAAATAAGTGTACTAAGATTTAAGGGTAATCGATTTCGCTTTGCGTCAACTGTTTGTTCACGCCGCCTATCTCACTCGCCTCCTATCACGCGTTCTCCCAACGAACGCTTTGTCAATGGATTGCGTTACACATTTAATCCCCAACCGAAGACTGGCCTAAATAGCGATAGATAAAACTCAATTCGCTTTAGGGACTCTGTAGAATTCGTTCGAAATTTCTGAAAGTAAAATGTACAGATCCGTGCTTTTGCTAGTTATTATATTCGTCTATACACATGGATTTAATATTAACACTCATACGTGTGACTATGACGTTAAAAAAGCAACGTTGCTTTGTAATTATTACGGAGACGGGGTGTACTCTCCCGACAGACTTTTGGAATCAGTGAAAGCTTTGCGCTTTGAGATCTTTGGGCCCGGACAGATTGCGGTCACGGAGAACATGATGCCGGACTTAGCATTTATTTCCATTGATTCTATAAGAGGAAATTGTGACGACATTGCCGTCTTTGATGCAGTCACCGTGACGGTGAATGGCAAGATTTGTTATTCAGTGAGTAACTATACACTAGTGCTTTTAAAATCCATTATTAACACTTAAATCTGATTATTTCGCATCGATTGGGAAATGAGTAGTTACAAAATAGATTTATCCTTCTCGACTTTGCTTCCAGTTGTAAATACACCAGTACTCGTCCTCTAAATACGTATGCATATAGAAGAATCAAGGTCGACACTCTTTCCCGGGAATTGAACTTTGGACCACTGCTGCCCCTACCTATCAATTATAGCCACCATCACTTCGTTTTTATTATTATTCAATGTAAAATCTCTGCAGCACATCGAAAGGTCAAATAAGCACCATGTTAAGCCTAAAAGCAGCATTTTGTTCAAGACGCAGACACGTTTTCTAACGTTTAGAAATTTTACGCTTACACTCAAACGTTCGTAAACGTATTGTATTTCGAACTAGGGGATATTATCAGTTTGAATACGGGGTTGACTTTCATCATGCAATCGGGCCACTAGGGACTGGGCTCAGCCAATACGACTTATTCTAACACATTGCTATTACCCCGGAAATATTTACTGAACATTAAATTAACCTCCTCGTCAAAAAAATTCTCTTACCCCTCCCTCCTTGGTATTAGGCTAATTTTTGGTAGTTGTACCACAGGCTAAAGCTGTAGACGTCGCTGTAAGTAATATTCTACTTTACTAGGGATGAAAACCGACAAGAACTTGCTATGCTTTTTATCAATAGTAGAGTAGAATATTTAAGTGCGACATTCCAAGCAATTGTTAAATGCGATGCTTACAAAAGCCCCATTCCTTTATTTTATAAGGCAACAACACAGCCCACACCAGAAATGGCTTCAACACGAGGGGTACTAGAAACATCAACAACAACAACAGGTACGGCCGACCTTCTAACATCTCCGATTGTTTTTTTATAATAAATAAGTTGACAGAACACGTATCATGAAACAATTGCCTGTTGCTTTATTATGATAAGACGACTTACAAGTCTTTAAGAATATGGATTCTTTTCACCGAACTATTATTTATTTATCTATTTATTTTTTTTTTTATTTTCATACATGTGATTGCCATTTTTCTTTTCTCATTCTTTCTCTTTCTATTTTTCTCTCTATTTTTTAGTGACGAATATTGTGCTACTAACAATTCTTAGAAATAGGCTGAGATCAGCACGTATACTAAAAAAGACATTAGCTGAAAGAGTTCAGTCAGGAAGACGCGTTAGAATGGCCGATTTACAGGTGTAAATTGTATTTTCAGCGAAGGGGTCGTTATACAGATCGTTTTGTTTGTTCGTCTTAATGTGAAGAACAAACAAGATGTAAAAATCAAGACGCATACCTACAACTTACGTCCTCGACCAGGCAGAAATTGACCCCGGCTGCACCTGATATATGTTAGATATTACGATGTTACAAGTGTTTTCTTTTTCTTTATGTAAATATTGTTTATATACTTTTTTTAATCGTCAAAGAGAAAAGGGGACTATCTAAAAATTAAATTTATTCGAAAAAAAAAGAATGGATTGAATGGAAGTTAACAGAAAATCGCTTTTACTATTGAATATGGCGTTAGTATGAGAGATCCTTTCTAAACGCCCCGTTACTAGCCTCGTAAATTATTAAGTCGGTTTAGTCAGTAAAAGTTCGAAACATTTTCTCTTTCAAGATAGTTTCCTTTTCGCTTAAATGTTTTTTTTTTTACATTTGTGACCCATCAAGCAGAAACTAGTCAGACTGGGGATATTTGATGATCGAAACTTTTCGCATTTAACCGTTTCATTTGAAATGTAAACTAGCACAGACGATGATTTTGAGTGGAAAGTGGACAATTTCACTGACCGAGATTACTTTCAATGAAACTGTAAACCCTTCAGATATAAATGCATTGTATATTAATTGCGATTTAATAACAGACTCGGTCATAGTCGGAACACACCATCCGCTGTTACGAAGGGTTGTTTTACCGAGAAAGAGTAATAATATTTTTACTTCGTTATACTACATACTCGAATAAAATCTGAAATTAACGAAATCTAGTTCGAAATAAAGAACGAAAGAGGAAATTTAGCGGAAAATCTGCGGGAACCTGTTACATTAGTGATACACTTAGAGAAAAGTCTTTTTATTTTTTAAGTAAAAGTTTTCATGATGGAGGCGAATAATCTCTACCAAATCACGAGAAGTGGCTTAAATTTTACGAAACCGTTCAAACTGCTCAACATCCATTACATATACAGGGTTCAAAAAGCTGGAGAAATCAACCGAACGGCGCTCTGATAAATACTTCAAAACGTTATATAGTGCCTATATCTGAACAAATGACTTAACAAAACACTCGCAGTAAGTCTCCAGAGATAACGCTCGTCTCTCCTGTGCAACAAACTGTTTTGCAAGCAGAAGGTGAAATAGAAAGAAACATGAAGCGGAAGACTATTTATCGCCGTAAAAAGGGGTAGTCCCGTTCACGTCAACGCGCTAAAAAAAAGACCGCAAAAAAAAGCAAAACTCTTATCTAAACCTAAACAGAAGACAAAAAAGCAATCAACGATTAAGGACGTATAGGAATTCCTTTGTGTAAAATAGATATGGCTACTATCAACACGGAATTTTTTAGCGAGGCTCAACCGAGAGAACTTTCGTTATTTAATTTACAACCAACCCAAACTGCTGTGGAAAAAATTTATTACCAACAAATTCTACCAATAAATCAAATTTCGGATACAGCCCCAATTCAGTTTGTTGTTACTGGCAATAATGGAATGGAATTCATTGACACCAGAAACAGTTACATGAGTTTAAAAGTGAAAATTACACATGCCAACGGTAATATTCTACAAGCAAACGAGTTAGTTGGGCCTGTTAATTTATTGGGCCAAGCGCTTTTTGAACAGGTTGATGTCACTTTACAAGGAAAACACATAACCGCAGCAACCGGACACTATGGTTATAAAGCAATGATTTCGTCTTTATCAAATTATGGCGAGAACGCGAAGGAATCACAGTTAACTCTGCAAATGTTTTATAAAGACACACCGGGTTTCGTCGACGACAATGACATCAAAACGGGAAAAAATGAAGGATTGAAGCAACGATCTAACTTCTTTAATACAAGCAGAATTGTACACATGATTGCACCAATATGTCACGATATATTTCAACTTGATAGATATTTGCTTAATCAAGTTGCGCTCCAGTTGAAGTTTTATCGATCAGAACCAGACTTTTATCTAATCACCGACAATCTTTCTCCAGCCTATAAAGTTATTATAGAGGAAATGAGTTTAAATATATGTAAAATTCAAATAAATCCGGCAGTTATTTACGCTCAAAGCAAAGCTCTCGAGAAAACAAATGCGAAGTACCCATACGTGAAAACAGAAGTTCGGTTAATTTCTATCGTACAAGGACAGTTGAACTTCACTGCTGACAAAATCTGTCAAGGTATCCGTCCAAAAAGACTTGTTATCGGTTTTGTGAAGGCGAAATCTGCATCTGGCGACTTTTCGACGTCCCCGTGGAATTTTGATACATTTAATTTAACAGATATAAACGTTTTTATTGACGGTATTCCTGCTCAGGGAAGTTCTATTCGGGTTAAATACGACTCTCCAAATCACATTGATTGCGCGGAGGCATACTTTTGGATGTTAAAAAATAGTAGGAAATGGTTATCTGACGAAGGCAACCAACTCGATTTTACAGATATCGCAAAAGGATACGCGTTATATATTTTTGATCTAGAACCAACATTTCAAGACAGAGGATATTTAACCCTACTTAAACAAGGAATTGTGGAAATAAGTGCCAATTTTTCACAATCTTTGCCTGAACCCGTGTGCTGTGTTATTTACACTGAAGGCTTGGGATATTTCGATATTTCACAATCGCGCGACGTCATTGTATATCAATAATGTTTATATCGTTATTGTTGTAGTTATTAGTTTTGTTGTTGTTGTTTTTAAATGTGTGGCTTTAATATATTTGTTGTTTTGTTATTTTGATTTTAATATATCATAAATTATAATGTCTTGGTATGATAAAGAGTCGTTGATCAAATTCCAATCGCCTTCGACAATTTCATTGATATCTTCATCGCAAGGGGGAAAAACAACTTTTGTATACATTTTTTTTTAAAAATTCTTTCGGTATGTTTAACGAGGGTTTTCACAAAATTTTATACTGCTTTGGTAGCTCATGGCAAACATTATTCGAAGAAATGAGTAAAAATATTTCTAACATTTCTTTTAAAGAAGGTCTTCCAAATAACGATGACTCATTTAATCTCACTAGCACAGGAAAACATTCGTGTTTGGTTTTAGATGATTTAGGAACGATGATAGAATTTAGTAAAAATATAGAAACTCTGTGGACCGTGGAAAACCACCACAGAAACATTACTATAATTTGTATGCTACACAACCGATTTCAAAAATCCCCGATAAAAAAAATTAACGGACTTACTCTATTTCTGTACAATTATGCCCATCAAAGGAATCCTGCGATTCAAATGTTTTGGCACAATTAAAGCAAATTAATGCCATCACGCATAAAACGATAAAATCACTGAGGCCACATACTCATAAAACCAACGCACAATTCCAAGCCGCGATATACAAAAATGAAACCAGAAGCTTAAATGTTGCAATTGTTTTCAACCGTAAAGTCTTAGTGATCATAGATAATCATTTCGAACGGTACATTATAGCAATTTTGTCATCAAATTAAGATGACATACCCTCTAGCTGTAGAATGTACCGTAAAGACTAAATGATTAGATAACAACCTAGTCTAGTTCATTTACGCAAATTTTTCACCAAGATATCAGTATGAAATTTAAATGAATTACCCTCGGGATATGGAATCGCCAGTCAAGTAAGACGAACGCCATAATCCCCATAAAACTATAAAGATCGTATTTTACAGGTAAACAACCGTATAGTTAACGCGTTTTTACACCGAACTTTTAATTCGTATCGACGCATTTATGTATCCAAAAAATTGGGATTGAAATGCTACCCTATCTTCTACTTGTTGACTCCAGAGTGTAAAAGTAGATTTTCTTAAAAGATTTTTCGATTAAATTTTCATAAGGCCCCTTTTCCCGTGTTTCCTTATGGATCTCACCACATTCCAAAAGGAACAATCATTATGATGGTACAATCATTCTGTGAAAGTTTAAATACAATATGATGAAAACTGTGGACTCTAGAGTGTTAACGAGGATTTTTTAAATAAATTTTCATAAGGCCCCTTTTCACGTGCTTCTTGACAGATCAGACCCATTTTCGAAAGGAACGATCCTTATGATGGTACTATCATTGTGAGAAATTTTGAAGAGAATCCGATGAAAACTGTGGACTCTAACGCGTAAACGAGGATTTTTAATTGAATTTTTAATTGAATTTTCATAAGGCCCCTTTTCCCATGTTTCTTGACGGATTATTCCCAATTACGAAAGGAACAATCCTTATGAAGGGAAAATCATTCTGTGAGAGGTTGAAGAGAATCCGATGAAATCTGTGGACTCTATCGCGTAAACGAGGATTTTTTAAATAAGTTTTAATAAGGCCCCTTTTCCCATGTTTCTTTACGGATCTGACCCAATTTCGAAAGGAACGATCCTTATGTTAGTACAATCATTCTGTGAAAGTTTGAAATGAATCTGATGTATACTCCAGACTCTAGAGTGTTAACGAGGATTTTTTAAATAAATTTTCATAAGGCCACTTTTCCCGTGTTTCTAGACGCATCATACCCATTTTCGAAAGGAACGATCCTTATGATGGTACAATCATTCTGTGAAAGTTTGAAATGAATCTGATGAAAACTGTGGACTCTATCGCGTAAACGAGGATTTTTAATGGAATTTTTAATTAAATATTCATAAAGCCCCTTCCCCATGTTTCATGACGGATCTGACCCAATTTCGAAAGGAACGATCCTTATGTTGGTACAATCATTCTGTGAAAGTTTGAATTGAATCTGTTGTAAACTGTGGATTCTATTGCGTAAACGAGGATTTTTTAAATAAATTTTCATAAGGCCCCTTTTCACGTGCTTCTTGACAGATCAGACCCATTTTCGAAAGGAACGATCCTTATGATGGTACAATCATTGTGAGAAATTTTGAAGAGAATCCGATGAAAACTGTGGACTCTAACGCGTAAACGAGGATTTTTAATTGAATTTTTAATTGAATTTTCATAAGGCCCCTTTTCCCATGTTTCTTGACGGATTATTCCCAATTACGAAAGGAACAATCCTTATGAAGGGAAAATCATTCTGTGAGAGGTTGAAGAGAATCCGACGAAATCTGTGGACTCTATCGCGTAAACGAGGATTTTTTAAATAAGTTTTAATAAGGCCCCTTTTCCCATGTTTCTTTACGGATCTGACCCAATTTCGAAAGGAACGATCCTTATGTTAGTACAATCATTCTGTGAAAGTTTGAAATGAATCTGATGTATACTCCAGACTCTAGAGTGTTAACGAGGATTTTTTTAAATAAATTTTCATAAGGCCACTTTTCCCGTGTTTCTAGACGCATCATACCCATTTTCGAAAGGAACGATCCTTATGATGGTACAATCATTCTGATAAAGTTTGAAGAGAATCCGATGAAAACTGTGGACTCTATCGCGTAAACGAGGATTTTTAATGGAATTTTTAATTAAATATTCATAAAGCCCCTTCCCCATGTTTCATGACGGATCTGACCCAATTTCGAAAGGAACGATCCTTATGTTGGTACAATCATTCTGTGAAAGTTTGAATTGAATCTGTTGTAAACTGTGGATTCTATTGCGTAAACGAGGATTTTTTAATTAAATTTTCATAAGGCCCCTTTTCCCATTTTCTTGACGGATCACACCAAATTTCGAAAGGAACGATCCTTATGATGGTACAATCATTCTGAGGAAGTTTGAAGAGAATCCGATGAAAACTGTGGAATTTATCGCGTAAAAGAGGATTTTTAATTGGATTTTTAATTAAATTTTCATAAGGTCCCTTTTCCCGTGTTTCATGACGGATCATTCCCATTTTCGAAAGGAACGATCCTTATGATGGTACAATCATTCTGTGAAAGTTTGAAGAGAATCCGATGAAAACTGTGGAATTTATCGCGTAAAACGAGGATTTTTTAATTAAGTTGCAATTAGCCCCTTTTCCCATGTTTCTTGACGGATCTGACCCAATTTCGAAAGGAACGATCCTTATGATGGTACAATCATTCTGTGAAAGTTTGAAGGGAATTCGATGAAAACTGTGGACTCTTTCGCGTAAACAAGGAAAAGTTTAACGGACGGACGGACGCACGGACGCCGGACGGGAAAGCCATCGCTTTAGCTCTAGTGGCCTTCGGCCAGTAGAGCTAAAAACGCAATTCCTCTGATAGGAAAGGAAAGAGTGAAGTATAGTTATGTATGATTCACCAAACCCGATGCTGAACTGCCTGAAGGACGAAAACTGTTGGCTACTACTACCGCACCAATCTCTCGCCTTATCATGGTATTAGGCGTGAATATTCGACGCCTACGTCGACGCCATCAAGACGTACGGATGTGACCCTGATGCGTCGCAAAATTTGTTACGCATCCTCAGCTACAGGAATATAGGGGATGTTGTCATTGCTCATTTTTTTGGAGAAACCGACGCCGTGTTTTAAACGTTTCCTGAACCAGGCTCTCCGATTGCTTGATGAAGGGGGTGATCTTCACAATATTCAGTGTCCTTTACGCCACACCAAATGTCCAGGCGTCTTGAGGAACCACTAGAATTTACGGTGCATTTCTTATTGGATAACGGTTTCCAGACTGTGTCCTGATAAGTACATTAGTAATTTCTCCAGCAAAGACGGAAAATTCAATTGGATTTATTAATACTAGTTACAACGTTACATGAAGTTCCATTATAACTTATTAACACTAGTTACGGCGTTTTAGATTCATTTGTTTCAAATTACATGTGTTCGAGATCGTTAAATGTTATCATTTACTCTAATCTATTTCCATTTCTTCTGTACATGTTCATGTACAATACATGATTTCATTAGAAAATGTTTAATTTTCTAATATATGTCAATTACTGATGTTAAACTAGTACGCCGCGATATGACTTAAATATTTAAACAACATTCAAGCAAACTGAAAAATCGTTGAAAAACGGCGTTCAAACACTTTCAAACAAACAAAACAATACATATTCATTATTTATTCTAACAATTTCGTACATGTTACAAATTTTTTAATGTTTCAATCTCAACGTTTTAAGTCATGTTTTTAGTTACAACGTTTTAGTACGTGTTACATTTTCTTTATTTCACGCGTTAAATTACAGTTAGGACGGGAATTAGCTACTTGTTTTGTCACAAGGCCAATAAGCGAGCAAGATCGGTCTGTTATCTTTCGATTCAGACCAAGTCACCATCATGAGTATGTAAGTGTGATAGACCATGGAAAGACTTTGTAAGCTATTCATTTCTCAAATTGAGTCAATTACATAAGCAAATCTACTTTCTATTCTCTTGTGTAGTATTCCCACAGAATTCTTTGCTCGAACATTTCCGCACTGTATACTGTTTAAATTTCTCTTTAAAAAAAAACTAGACATTGTCGCAAAGCGAACTTATACCCCCAAACAGCGCTTGTCCATATATTAGAGCTATCAACCATAGGGTCATAACAAAAAAATGAGCTTTTAGTTAAAGGGCCATAAATCCGTCAAAAATAAATGGACCATAATCAAAATAGGATACGCACATGTCTGACTTATACCGATTGTTTGTTTGAAATTTGAATCAATTCCGTCCAATGGTTACTGAGAAATTGAGAGGACTCGATTTTTCACCAAAGGGCCATAACTCCGTCAAAAATCAATGGACCCTAACCAAAATGCACATCTTTGATTGATACTGATTATATCACTGAAGTTTGAATCAAATCCGTCCAATGGTTGCCCAGAAATTGAGCGGACATGAAAAAGCTACAGACAAACGGACAGACAGTGGGACCAACCGACCGACGGACGGACCAACAAGCTGACTCCTGTATACCCCCAAACAAAGTTTAGGGGGTATAAAAATGAATGGCCCCGAAATATGTAATATTTTGTTGTTATCTGATTGTGTATTGGATATTTCGCTGTGTTTATGATTTATATGCGCGTGTATTTTATTTGTTTGCGAACGTTTTAATTATTTACTTTTTCTACATGTTTTATCACATATATCTATTTCCATGACTATTTTTTATCAAGAATATTTAAAAACTTGTCTAAAATAAACTAACCTTTTTTTATATATTTCCTGAAGTTATTCAAATAATATTTCGGTATATAAAATGTCTGTTACCCAAAATACGTATCATTGTTTTAAAACTTCTTCTCGGAGGGATATATACATATGTTCAAAAAGAAACCGTACGTCACGTCTTATCCTGTTTGTACTGTGTACATTCAGGCTACAAACGTTGTATGATTTCTCAACCGTATGTTCTCTAATTTTATAATTCGTCGCCAAATTTGAGCAACAATTATTACTTGCTCGAGGTCAATATTACTTCCCGTGTTAATTGCTCTTAATTAAATTCCTAATTGATTTCAATCAATGTCATATTTTAATAATCTGATTATCCATAAGTACATAGCTTCCGTGTTAACCCGAGACCTCTTTCCTTAATCAATTTTTAAGGAAAGGGCGTGTAGTGAAATTAAGTTAATTTCACTTTTTCTTTATGTCTCCTTTTGCTTTAACTCATTTTGTCTCGGTGCAAAAATGTTACCTACTGACAAGTAGATACGTATTTTGGGGGATAAGAATTGTATTGTACATGTATGTATTTCTAATGTATTTTATTGTTCTGGTTGTGTATATAAGCCCGAGCAATTTATACATCGAGGACTTGTATTTTTGGCTACGTTTCTTGTCCACGACGTCTGTCTGTCTGTCTAAATTGTTGACTTAAATTCGATTCAAGTTATTCTTGGACTTTTCTTTGTTAAAAGACTCGTTCTAGTGAACCTGTGTAGTTGTTAGACTATATGGCCGTGCTACACACTTGTTTATTTTGGTGAGCGTGACCAGAGATCTACCAACTTGGTGGATTTGAAAAACAATGCAGCGACCAACCAGCCAACTAACTAGGATCGTGTTGCGGAAACAGAGTACTACAGAACTATGGTTCATACCGTAAGTTGTCAGCTCTTTTTTTTGGTATTTTATGTAAATGTTTGGTAGTAAAAACTCTTCTCTTTTTTTTTTTTTAGTAGGATCAGTCCTTATTTTAATTTTATATTTGGAAATTATTCTTAGTCTAAAATATAGTCATATTTTATTTTTGTTACACTCTATTATTTTCCGATCTTTGGTTTTGATTTCTTTAAAAAAAGGTAAATACAATTTTGCAGAGGATCTTTCGGGTGAAGTTAATTCCAAGAATGCTGTAATGAAGTTTGCACAGTATATACAAGTAATCTTGTCTTGCGGTATAAATTCATGGAAGGCAGAAGACCTCTGGTCTCCCCTCCTACAGTTTGACGTGAAGATGACCCTTGTAAATTATCTAATTGCTAAATACGAGGCGTCGTTAACGGTCCCAGCAATGAGTGCCTTAGACCTTGTTAATCAACGTAAAGGAAATCGGACGTCATTAGTCGACTTTTCTCCAACTCTTGCACTGGAATTAGAATTCTTACTGTATCATATGCTTGAGCATGGGTTCAAAACTATATAAATTATGCAATCAATCACGTTTTTTGTAAAAATAGGCTAAATAATTGATCTAACATAAATAATGGAATTAAAAATTACGGGGCGTCGTTAACGGTCCCGGCAATTTGTGCCTTAGACCTTATTAATCAATGTAAAGGAAATTGGATGGCATTTGTCGACCTTTCTCCAATTCTTGCACTTGAATTAGATTTTATACTGAATTATATGCATGAACATGGGTTCAAAACTATTTGAATAATGCCATCAATCACAACTTTTGTAAAAAGATGTGTTTGTGAAACACCATGTCCCCGAAACAGGAATTCTTTAGAAACAGGTGATTTTTATTGTTTTTTGTCTTTGTTGTAGGGAGAAGGGTTAAAAGTTTGACCTTGACCTTGATGACATGACCTTCCCCAGTTGGGTCTCGTTGAGACATATCTACATACCAAATATTAGCAATGTAACTTAATTAGTTATTAAGTTATAGGAAAATGTTTAGTTGGCAGGTTAAGTTTTTTGAGCAACGTTTTAGGGAAAAGGGTTAAAATTTTGACAATGACCTTGATTAAATGACCTTCCCATGTTGCACTTTGTTGAGACCTATCTACATACCTAGTATTAGCATTGTAACTTAATTAGGGATGAAGTTATAAGAAAATGTTTAGTTGGCAGGTAAAGTTTGGCAGACAGACAGACGGACAGACATACAGACAGACGGACACCGGTAAAACAAAATGCCCCGGATCTATTGATGCAGGGGCATAAAAATAGGCTAAATAATTGATCTTACAGAAATAATGGAGTGAAAATAATAAATATAATAAAATTTAAGTTAATTCAAATTAAATGATTTAAACAAATTATGAAGCTTTTATAAGATTTTCTTTATTAAAATGTTGATAATAATAATATTGACTATTTAATTAATGTATTTCAAACTCTTCTTACCACAATAAGCGGGTTAACACATTAAATTTCGGGGGATTGTAGAATGTTATAAACTGTTGGCTTGGATATTCTCCTTAGCAATATCCTACAAAATCCACACTATCTATATTTCTTGTATAATGTTTTAAACTGTTGCTAATTTTTTCTAATGTTAACTTGGAATATACCGAAGCGGATGTGCAAATAATATTCCTTATATATAATACTTAAAAGTGAATTCATCATCTTTTTTTTTTTCTTTTATTTATTTATTTTTTTGATAAACTTATTCTTAAATTTGAAGTCATCATTTTTTTCACCAAACTCAATGTTAATGATCTTTAGGAAAAAAAAGAACAGAAAACAAAGCAAAAAAAAAACAACCCTAAAATGTTTATTTACAAATAATCTAATGTGTGTGTGTGTGTGTAAATGAGTTTGTTTTTTTGAATGGGGTTTTACGCCGCTTTCAACAATCATTCAGTTATATCGCGGCGGCTGGAGCACATAACAATGGATTCCTGGTATTTCTCACACCAGTACCACCATCACATCCTTTCCTAGCCTCCAGCTGCTATCCCACATAGGTCTACGTTTATCGAAAGGATGAGTGTGTAACAATATACATTGTTACTCATTTTTATGATGCTGCGACTAAATAGACATATATAAGGTGGGCTGCAATTCAGTGGTCCATGTTTAACATGACTTGACTGAAGGCCCTTCTTGTAGATAGTCAGTATATATGTTTGCATTGTATGCATTGCCTAATCCGCTAGGATTTAACAGCAGAGCCTCAGAGTTGTTTACAAATATCAAGTCACGTCTAGTAATCCATCAAAGGTCACTTGTCAAATTTATTATATGGCCAAAGAAGCGATTATATCGATTTTAACGATCACCAGTTTTTACCAAACAGGCGATTGCATCGATTTAATGATCGCCAGTTTTGACGACTCCATACTAAAACGTCAATCAAGCCAGCAGAGGTTTGGTATATATACCAGGCCGTTTTCTAGACCAAAACAGTGTTGATCCGAGTCTGTAACTGGTAACATCTCCTGTGGCTCTATTTTGGCTCCTGCACTCCAGACTTGCCATCCGTCTGTCTGTCTGTCTAAATTATTGACTTAAGTTCCTTTTATGCTATTCTTGGACATTTCTTTGTTATATTAAAAGACTCGTGTTAGTGAACCAGGGTAGTTGTTTGATCATTCTTATATGGCCGTGTTACAAGTGCCGCCGTCGGGGATCGAACCCGGGACCTCTAGATTTACAGACCGACGCGCTACCAACTGCGCAACTGCGCTATGACGGCGGCTTGGTGAGAGAGAGAGTTAGTGTTAGGTCAATGTTGCTTTTCGAACAATATGTCTGGTCTTTCAGAAGATGAACATATTGTTTTATTGATTAATGTATATAATATATATTCATCTTTACTCTGGTTTCTCTTGGACATTATATGTAGAGGAAAATGTCTGTTGCAAATATTAAACGAGTCCATATGCCGAGGAGATGAACAGGAAACAAATGGCGTTATTAAGAATAAGGTGTTAGTTGCTACCACGCAATTTTGTGTTCAACTAGTTATGAAATTTTCACCAGTGACTATGTAGTTTGTACATAACTGTGCTTTGTTTTTATGTGTGAATGTGACTGAAATATTGTATTAAGATTGTAAAAACATAATTGTCTCGATGAAGACGAAGGTTTATAGGATTCTGATGAAGGGTGCACAATAATATGTTAGGTGGCGTGACATTGAATTGATACCACTAGACCTAGCAGAAGAATTGTATTTGTAAACCATTCTTTCTATCGATTTTTTCTCTTCTTTCTTTCAGACTTTGACTGTATTTCTTACTCTTTTGCTACTCTCTTTCATGAACCATACGAACTTGTTGTTTTGATTTTGTATTGTTTTTTACATTGAATTCTTATGTATGAAAACTGTTTTGGCAGAAGATTGGTTTTGTAGGGCGGTAGTCTGCAGATATATAGAGTTGTGCAATTGACCGGTGTCAACCATGCTGGACTCTGAATGATCTGAGTTCAGTAGATTGGTTGGTTGAATGGGGTTTAACGCCGCTTTTAACAGTATTTCAGTCATATCGCGGCGGCTGGAGCACCTAACAATGGATTCCTGGTATTTCTCACACCAGTACTACCACTACATCCTTTCCTAGCCTCCAGTTGCTATCCCACTTAGGTGTACGATTATCTACCCATTGGTGAGAGACAATTGTCGGAAAGAATATTTGCCGCCGCCGGGGATCAAACCCATGACACCCATGACTGAGTTCAGTAGAAGCTAACCATTAGCCGTATCTGTGCCAATGCTGTCGTGATCGCCACAAGTAATGAATACTCGCTATGATGTAAATATATTGATATCATATAATCAATGTAATCGTAGTAAAAAGTGTTGGTGTTGTACAAAGGATATTAAGTCTGAGATAATCTAAAGTTATCTGTAAAGGTGAAGAATTTTCTTGGACATTTCTTTGTCGTATTAAAAGACTCGTACAAGTAAACCAGGGTAGTTGTTTGGTTATTCCTATACGGCCGAGTTACACCAACCAATGCTTTCAACAGAGTTCAAATAGTTGAGTAATTATCAAAAGTGGGCAACCTAGGGTGAATTTCTGTCAAAACATGGTTACAATTGGGCAGAGTTCTAATCCATGACTATTTAATTCTATTCATGTCCAATAACCCAGTGGCTCTTAAATATTAGCAATTTGAAAGAGGTCATTTTTTAGAGGCTTCAAGCAAAAAGAAAGATTCTTCAACTTCTTGTTCAGGAGATTTTTTTTGGGGGGGGATGTTGTTTTTGTTGTGTTGTTTTTGTTTGTTTGTTTATTTGTTTGTTTTTCTTTTCATTTTTACTCTTGTTGTCAGAACCAGGGTTTTCAACTGATTTAATTTCTATGGTTGAAATTGGCCAAGTGGTTTGAGGGGAGATGTCCTTCATTATTTCCTCTAAGCCCGATCCCCTGGGGCTGCGTCCCTGAGGACCCGAGGTTGATATTTTCAGCAAGTCTGAAAGAGGTCAATGTACTTATGCTTCAAATATCAGGACTCTAAGCCTTCTTGGTCAGGCGGAGATAATCGAACGATTCTGCCAAATGTGGTTGAAATTGGACCAGCAGTTTTGGTGGAGATATCGTTTTAAAAACCCTTCTTTATTTCTGTATTAGTCAAACCAACCCCTGGGGCTCCGCCCCTGTATACCCGAGGGTGATGAATTCAGCGATTCTGAGAGGCTTATATACTGATGCTTAATGCAAATTATCAAGGCGCCACGCCTTCTGGGTCAGGGGGAAATAATTTTTAAAGATTTTATTAACATTTCATTCTTGTTGCCATGGCAACAGGAGTTTTCAACGAATATCAATTATTTTAGCAATTTTTAAGCGCACCATCCGAAGTACATTTCTGCCAAATTTGGTTGACATTGGCCTAGCGATTTGAGAGGTGATGTCGATTTAATATTGTTGACATACAACGCAAGACTCACGACGGACAGAAGGCGATCGAAATACCTCACCATAAGCACTTTTTGCTCAGGTTTAGCTTAAAACATTGTAAAGGACCGTAAAACGCAGGCGGTACCTTCACTTGAACCGGAATGAGAATGCAAACAACGACCTCCATTTAGAATCTTTTTTCCGCATTAGTTTGACGAACAATATAAAAAGAGAGTAGCTCGTGCCCTTGAGAGTTGCCAAATTTGCTGGCGATTTGGCTGATGCGGCGGACGGTAATAACATTTTCAGTGTGTGCAATAGGAAGCGAGAAAATTTTCTACAGATAAACGTTGAAAAATATTAGTGTTTTGCTAATATTTCTTATCTAGTGGCTATTGCAATAGTGACGTATTGGTTATGAATTCAACAATAGAGTTATCCTTAAGGGACAGATCATACAATAGTGTAGCAGATACATCGATGTACCTGAAAATGAAGGAAGTCTATGCAGATCTTATGCGAATGTGGAAGGGTGAGCTTTAGGATATAAAATACTGCGAGTGGGATTTTTTTTAGTTCAGATCTTGGAAACATGACTGGTCAAATCCAGCCAGATTTGGGGGTATTTCTACATTTTTTTTCAGAGCAACTCGCGGGTTTTTAAGAGGTATTTCAGGCTCAAGGGGTATCACAAATTGTTCTGATAGTAAGGGGATGGTAGCAAGATTTTCAAGATTACAGCAATGGACCGGTATGCGTCATTGGCTCGAATTCTGGAAGATCAAAAATGCTTAACTGCTTTACAGACTTCAGCCGAAATGGTAGCCGACTTTTTACAAAGACATTTGCAACCGCGTCCCACCTTCAAATGGAAAAATTTATAATTTGAATAAAGTTCGCGTTCGTGATTGAATCCATGTATGCACTTACCCTTCTTTCTAGGGTAAGACAGAGTCCTAGAGAAAACGTGAAAGTCTTCACTGAACGTTTTATAATCTTGCCATGCAAGCGTTTGGGGGAACAAGAAGATGCGGTTATGGAACAACAATTAATCGGAACTTGCATTGATTGGATAAGAGAAAATGCAGTCAAGATACTGGTCATGCGAGGAAATCCGAAAACTTTTTAGATGCTGTGGAAGCCGCCACTTTTGAACAAACTTTACACTGTTGCATTGAATCACTTCCGTGTCATAGCATTGATTTTAAAGAAGAAAAATATATTCGAAAATTTTGTAATACGATTATAAATCTTCAAACGAAATTCAAATTGATTAGTAAAAGCAGGTCTAAAACATGGGCTTCAGCTACGAGAGAAACTATTCAGGTCGCCGTGGTATTTTGTGTCAACGAGGTCCGCTCGGGTTGATACATCTGAATTCGTCATGAAGCTAGACAATTTGTTTGTTTGAATGGGGTTTTACGCCGCTTTCAACAATCTTTCAGTCATATCGCGGTGGCTGGAGCACCTAAGAATGGAATCGTGGTATTTCTCACACCAGTACTACCATTACATCCTTTCCTAGCCTCCAGCTGCTATCCCACATAGGTCTACGATTATCGACCCATTGGTGAGAGACAAATAGTCGGAAAGGATGACAGCTGCCGTCGGGAATCGAACCCGGGACCTTTAGATTGACAGTCCGACGCGCTACCAACTGCGCTATGACGGAAGCTAGACGAGCAATAGGATTTCATTAATTGCCGGTACGGGGAGAAGTATTACTTTGGACTACTTTTCATTATTTGCGCAAAATTAAATTCATTCAGTTAACGATCGGAACCCAATTACTAAATACTTTGCCAACTAATAAACCGCTTGATCCTCTTCCAATATTAGATGAGATCAAAGCTATCGAAAAAATGAAACTAATTCATCGCCTAAGATCCTCGACAGCTTTAGATCTTTCGCTTTTTCAAAAGTACAGCACAGAGGGAATTCTATGATAATTGCTTTTATTATACTTTTGATAATCTTGGCTCTCCTTAGTAAGTATCAAAGAAAATTGGTTGGTATTTTGACAAAATATGTCCAAGGCTCCCAAAATAATCCTACAACGTCTCCGGAGTTACCTTACAGTGAAGAGGACATGGAATCGTGACATCTAACGGAGGGAACCGCGCCTTCTCCGGAAGAGACGAAGTTAAAAGAAACAGGGGTGACCATTTGTTTTCGAGAGTTAACTTTTTTCTGGTGAAAATGAACATAGCGGTTGGATGTGGTTAATATACAATGAGTATATAACAATATACCCATGGTCATAGAGGGTTGGTATAACTCAAAAGTCTTTTTTTAGCTTACAAATAGTGACTAAGAATTTGAAACCCAGGCCATGTTCAGACAGAAACATTTCTGAACAGAAATCGTATGATACGTGTATGTGACTCGTAGAATACGATGATTTTAGCGAGTAAAGAGGTTACAGTGGCGGGAAAAAGACATCATCACTTCAATTTTATTTGGAGGATCATGCAAGACAATGGTATGTAACAATAACTGCTTCCAATATTGTTAATTTTGTTGAATCGAAGGTTGGATTTATTATTATTTTGATCGGCACTTCAAGAGAATAAACACACTAAAACTGTACATGTTAGCTAAATTCTGATGTATTGTTTCCTTGTGTGACCAAAGCAGGTCACACTTATTTCACTTTTTATAGCTTAAAGCGCTATCTGCCTGTCATTTAGGGATACATTCCTGGAGAACTTTCTACAGTTAACGGTATATAAATCGAACAAAGTTCAATATGCCTGATCTCGACTACGGAAACATCTCACGTTAAAACTATTTGGACTTATACACTCCAGACGTCCCATCGTTAAACTCCCTTACTAGTACCATTGTTCTTGTGCATATAAATATTGTTTCGTTTCCTTAACCTGTGTGTTATTTGTTTGGATCTATGTTACAGGTGTTTGTCCATTCCAGAGGCAACCAGATCAGATTTCGCCGTACTAACTTGAACATTCAAAACAAGAGCCATGTCGGACATGGCCATCCTCCGCCGTAAAAGCTTGATAATAAACTGAAGCCAGTTAGATTTAGGCTTCTTGTGCACTGCATTTCTTCTCAATGAGTTTGATAATAGCTATAATACTTTCAGAGATATGCTCAGATTAAAATCTAAGTCTTTAAAACAAAGGCTTCTTGTGCAATGCATTTCTTCTCAATGCGTTTGATAATAGCTCTAATACTTTCAGAGGTATGCTCAGAATAAAATCTAAGTCCAAAAACAACAAAGGGCAATAACTCATGAATTATGCAAGCAAGAGTTGTAGTTCTTTGCCTATAGTGCAAACAAATTCTTTATAGTTTTATCGTAATTAAGAAGTGTCCAACGATCCAATCTTTTCTTGAAACAATTGACTGATATAAATTACACGTGTCTTGATCCTATCTTGAACTGTCATTACGTCTTGCCACGCAAGTAACTGTCAAATCACCTGTCATTGCGCTCTGCCACGATGAAACACAATTACACAATGCATGGACTTCCATAGATTTACAAGATACAGTTTCCACATTTACAGTTTCCAGTAAATTATATTTTCTATATTCAGTCGAAATCTATTTACTCTCATTATTGATGTGTATGTTGAATTATTTTATGTTTACTTAGACACCGTAGAAAAGTATGGATATTCCTCAGATTCAGCAGCAAACCTGGCTTATGTTTTAAGCCACAGAGATGCAGGAGATGCTGTTATATCCTATCTATTATACCAATACCAACACAATGAGATTTCTCAAACCTTGAGTGAATGAGGCTCTCAAATTGATGGATGAAGACAGTGATCTTCAGCGGAGCCTATGCCAGGACCACCTTTGGATTCCTCTATATTTCGCTGTATATTACCTCCTGGATAACGGATTTAAAACAGCATCATGATAGTGCTCCACCACAGTGTGGGACGCGGTTATCAACAAGGCTTCGAATTTTTGCTTCGAATTATGGATAGTGATCTTATTAAAACAAGGACTTTCTCATCAGGACATTCTCATCAACAAATTTCAAAAAGTGAAAATTCATTTTAGATCTCTAGTTAAAATTTCAATGTTTTGTGTTATATTCAATGTTTTGTGTTATAATTATTCAACGATCGCAAGTTCTTTGTTTCCAAGTACGTGTATTTACATTACTTGAATGTTACACTGAACATTACTTGAATGTTGTACTTTTATTGACTAAATTTCAAGGTTACAATTTCAATATTTTCTAAATGTTTCAACATAAAATGCTAGTACAATGATCTCATTCAAGTTGATTGTAAAGATATGTTAGCTATTTTTTTCCGTTGAGTACCTTTGCAATTAAATCAATATTTCTATAGGAAGATTGTTCTTACCGAATTATTAGTTGCGTATTATTTGTTATAAGTTGCCAGTTCACTTTGTACATTTATTTGCATTTTTTTCTATTTTGACTATGCATATGATTTATTTGTGCATGTGTTAATTGTTTGCTTTCTAAACATAAAAAAACGCTCTATTTCGACAAATTTTGTCTGCTAAGAAAAAGTTATATTCATTTTAATGAAGAAAATTAAAATTCACTAACCTTTTTTTTTGTTAAAATCTCAAAATAATATTTTTCTAAGATTTAATTCTAATTATATATATGACTGTTTTTCTAACATACGCATCGTTGCCTTAACCCATTCCCACACAATCCCTCCTTTTCACGCCCCTCAAGAAAAAGGCTTTAGAAAACATGGTGGAAATGAAGAAATTGCTTGTATCAAGCAATTTCTTCATTTTTCACCATGTTTTCTATTCCAAAGGACGAAAAAATTTAAAATTCCATCAACTTTAAATTGTCGTCTGCAGCTTCTTTCAATTTGGACTGGTCTAAAATTCCATTGTGTTGGAATGGGTTAAGCTTCCTCTCAGAAAGAATGTACATGCATCCTATTTGTACCATGTACATTCAGGCTATGAACTGCGTATGTTTTCTCAATCGTATGTTCTCTTATTTTATAATCCGTCGCTTAATTGGAGTAGCAATTATTACTCGAGGATTAAATTACTTCCTCGTTTAAATTACTCTAAATTATATCCCTAATTTAATCTAATCATTGTCAAATTTCTATAATCTGATTATCATTTCCGTGCTAACCCGAGTACTTTTGCCAAAATTATTTATAAGGAAAGGGCGTATAGTGAAATTAGATTATTTCAATTGGGATCCATCAGGCATCGCCCAGGTGAATCGTTCCACGATAACAGAGCCGATTCCAAGAGACTGCAATTGGAGGACGAATGCCTGAGCTGTGGTTGGTTTTCTTCTTTATTGAAGGTTTGTCCCCTTCAACAAGGAGAATCTTTAAGCCCAAGGCCTTGACAACCCTTGATGCCGTGAGACGGGCAGCACTATGTGCCAAATAATCAGAAAAGGACATAGAAGTGAATATGGTCCGAACAAGGCCAACCGACCTGAGGTTTGATCAATTGATCGTCCTCCTCCAGCAACAGGTGATGTCAAGTCAGCCAGAACCGGAACACCGACAAGGGAACCAGAAAGGTAGGAATTTGATTCCAAAAATTCGGGTGAAAGGGGACATAAATGCTACTATTGTAGATACCAGGGCCCTTATGAAAGAAATTGTCCCAACTTTAAACATTTATCCCGCAAATTAATAGGGCCCGAGGATAGTCATGAAGCATAGGAAATAGGCCTCTTCATAAACAGACGTTTGAGGACAGGTATGGTTCTTCAAATTCAAAACTATCCTCAGACCCAAAAGTTAAGTTTCAGACTAAAAAATTAAGCAAGGAGAAGAATTATTTTATGACTTCCTATAATGATAATGATCAACCTACTTAAACTTAAAGAACAAGATGTGTTTGTGAAACACCATGCCCCCGTAACAGGAATTCTTTAGAAATTGGTGATTTTTATTGGTTTTTTTCTTTGTTTTAGGGAAAAGGGTTAAAATTTGACCTTGACCTTGATGAAATGACCTTTCCAAGTTGCGCCTTGGTGAGACCTATCTACATACCAAATATTAAGATTGTTACTTAATTAGGGGATATAGTTATAGGATATGTTAAGTTGGCAGGTCAAGTTTTTGAGTAATATTTTAGGGAAAAGGGTTAAAATTTTACCTTGACCTTAATGAAATGACCTTCCCCAGTTTTGCCTTGGTGAGACCTATCTACATACCAAATACTAGCATTGTAACTTAATCAGAGTTGAAGTTATAGGAAGATATTTAGTTAAGTTTTAGTTAAGTTTTAGTTAAGAGGTTTAAGTTTAAGTTTAGTTAAGAGGTTAAGTTTTGCAGACAGAAATACAGACGGACGGACAGACGGAAAGACAGACACCGGTAATACATTATGCCCCGATCTATTGATGCGGGGGCATAAAAATCTGAAATGTAAGGATTCAACAACCTTTCTTCTTGAATTTTCTCCCCAACTAAGGATATCATTTTTGAAAACTTGGTAGAGAACCATTTGATTATGCTACATAAGAAATATAAATGCCCTTGGCATGGCAGTTTAACAAAATGTTTACAACAGACTTTAAAAAAAAATTTAAATGCCAGACCAAGTAGACCTTTTCATAGAGTGAAATTCTGTTAAAACTTTTGTAGGAACACCCCTGCAAAGTTTCAGGATAATTGGTCAATTTTTTTTGGAGGAGAAGATTTTAAAGAAATTGTGGACAAACAGATAGACGGTCAGACAAACGGGTGGACAGTGGACAATGACTGATCACAATTTTGTGCTCAGGTGAGATAAAAATTAATGTACATGAGGCCAACAAGCTTAGGGGACATGTCTAGCTAAAGAAAAGATATAGTACCGACATGGTCAACATGTAATTACCCAATTAATATACAAGAAAAACTTTTAGACTGGTCCAAATTGAAAGAAGTTGCAGACGACAACTTAAAGGCTATGATATTTTAGATTTTCCAACTTTTTGGGTAAAAATTATTGTGAAAATGAAGAAATTGCTGGTGAAAGCAATTTCCTCATTTGACACAATTTTATTCCATTTCTTTTCCTTGTTGGGTGTCGAAAAGCAACAAAGTGTGGGAATGGGTTAATGAGTAAGCCTAAGGGTCAGTGTAAAACCGTCCTAAATTACTACATTGATACAGGTCATTTACAGAAGTTTTTCACTTACCACATTTAACTATAAATCATAACTTAGACAAATAAATCTACAAACCATCTGGACTTGTTGAAAGTACTGAAACATCTCATGTTGAAAGTACTGAAACACCTCCAACTTCTATGATTGTCCAATCAATGACTGTAAAGTGGAGTTTGACTCTTCAAAGAATTATCATCACTCTTAAAAACCAGTTTTCATTGTTAGATTCACAATCCTTCATTCATCGTGCACATATATTATCTTTTCCAGACCGACGGTTTAGGTGATGCAGGATAAAAATCCCTGTATAACTTAGGATGGAGCAATGTGTCCGACATTCTGCCTAAATTCCTACATAAAGAACACTGATCCATACAAAATAATCTGATACATTTTGCCTCCCATCGTTGTATTCATGATGACATGATGACTAGTATTCATTGCAAGATTCAAAATCCTTCTAGATCTACAGAAACACATCTTCTCTCTTTTTGTCAAATTGGATTGGGCAATGAGTCTAAAATAAAATCTCCACATCAAATCTCCACATGAATAAAGATGGTCTAAGTGTCAAAGATGAAATGGATTGGGTAAGATGTCAAACAATCTACCCACATTCTTACATATGATAGAAAAATCTGGAAATTTTTTGCCTCTTTGTTCATTATTTCATTCATATTATTTCTAGCATCTGATGAGTCAAAGTATAGCATAAGGTTCAACAATTTATAGCTGATGAATTAAAGTATAACTTAAATATGTTACATCAAGACTAGAAGGTTGTCTTATCCTGTAGACTAATACTGTAGCATATATCAATACTGTCCACATTCTATGAGAATAACCACATTAAATCCACAGAGTTTATCAATAACAAACCAAAGAACATCAATGACAATTTGAATAAAAAGCATTCAATTCATTTCAATTATCGTCAATGCTCATTCACCATCACTCCGACTGTTCTCCTTCTATTGATTTGGTTTCCTCAAAAGTGATTGTGTCATTTATTTCCGAAGTATTATTATACTTTCCTGTACAACTCATTCTCATGTGCTTCTTCAAGTTGGAAGATGTCCTAAATGTTTTATCACACTTATCACATGAATATGGCTTTATATTTAAATGGATGCGTCTATGATTATTTAAATCACCTGATTGGTAAAATTTTTTATCGCAGAACTCACAAGAATACGGCCGGAAATTTTGATGTGTAAGTAAATGCCTTTTCAAGTACCGTTTGTTTAAGTACGTATTTGTACAAAATGGGCATTTGATCCTTTCTGGGACCTCAATAGTTGCATCAGAACTACCGTTAAAAGTTGTTTTGACTGCTTTAGTTTTCTTTATATGAGTTTTCATATGTTGCCCAATCTCGTAGAATCCCTTCCCACATATGTCACATATATCCTTTATCCCAGTGTGCGTACTTTGATGACGCCGGAGGTGACTCACATGTTTAAAACCTTTCTTACATACCGTACAAACAAAAGGCGTCTCACCTGAATGAACCCTGCTATGCTTTCGTAAATGTGCTTTATAGTCAAACCCTTTCCCACACTCTGGACAAGGATAACGTTTCTTTATAGCATTTTCATCGCTTACCAATTCCATCTCTTCATAACCCATTTCGTCTAGAGGTTCTCCTTTGATAGCAACCAATTCCATGACTTCTAAATGTTCTTTAATGATTCCTGAAGAGTCTTCTTCCTCTCCTGAAGACGTGTCTATGATTCCAGAAGAGGTATCCACAATCACTGAAGACTCTAACTTAACTTGTAAAGATATATCCATTACGCCAGATGGTACCTTGGTTCCTGAGGATGTGTCAAACGCCACTGATAACTCCATCTTGTTTGTTTGAATGGGGTTTACGCCACTTTGAACATTATTTCAGTTATATTGCAGAGGCTGGAGTAGACCCCATCTTGACTCCCAAAGATGTGCCTATGTCTTCAAGGTCCTGTGGTTTCTTTCTTGATTTCTTAGGTCTTTTTCCTTGATTCCTAAGACCACAGCCATCGCTCCTGAAGTAAGGAAAGCAAAAAATAGAGGATAATTATTTGTTTCAATGTAAGATCAGTATATTTAGCCAGCAAAGCGTTAGCTTTGATAGCTTAAGTTAACAAACAAAATTTGAGGTCTTCTCAGCGTTCATTGAGTGCAAACTGCCACTGGAGGCTTAACAACTAAATCCATTGAATGCCACTTTTAACAGTATTTCAGTCATATCTCAGCAGCTGGATTCCTGTTATTTCTCACACCAGTACTACCACTAAATCCTTTCTGAGCCTCCAGCTGCTCATCCTACATAGGTTTACAATTATCCACCCATTGGTGGGAGACTAATGTTGGACAGAATATTCACAAAGACTCCTAGGTGCTATCACTGCACTAAGGCCGTGGCCACGAAAGACTTATCAAGCTTACATTATAAACATATGATCCTAACGTTTCACTGGTATAAAAAGAGAAACAAAATATGATCTTTTTGAAATCAAAATCTTTCAAAGCTCATGATTTTGCATGATTGACATGATGACGTCATAATAAATTTGGTACAGCTAAGATAACATTCAGTAGCACATGTATGAAATAACCAAAAACTAGGCTAAATGTACCAAATCAATTGACAATGAGGGACATTCTTGGGTTATCTCTCTTGAAAACTCTCAAGAAATGAATTGGTCCCTATCAGTGTTTTACTTGGACTTTATCTTGGTTTCTTTGCATTGTCTGCTTTTAAGGTCAGCTGTATAATGCAAACATAGTGCTGGAAATTTTGTCTTAAAAATACATTTCTGAACCATAAACTAACACCATCAAGAGATTTGTATTTATAATCCAAATTGAAAACGTAAATAAAAAATCGCAACTTCCCCATGATAATGAACAAGGCTGAAAACAAAGGTAATAATGTGAAAGGACCAATGTACTATTTGGCACACCTCTGACTTGACCCTTTCTCGTTCAACGACGGGATTTTAGGTTTCTTGTGATTTTATACTCGAGAAAACTCGAGAAAACATTGTGGAAAAAGAAGAAATTGCTTGTAACAAGCAATTTCTCCTTTTTCCACAATATTTTCTACCACATTGGATGGTTTCATTTCAAATGGCTTCCAGTTTTCATTGTCGTCTGCAACCTCTTTCAATTTGGACTAGTCCAAAATTTCCAAAAACAGGAAAGGGTTAATGGTAAGACAACAAGGAAAAATATGTTTATCCATTACCAAAAGGCAAAATTTTAGACTTGTCAAAACTGAAAGGGCAGTTGCAAACGATGATTTTAAGTTGATGAAATTTTAGGTTTTCTAGGTGGAAAACATGGTGTTGCAAGCAATTTCTTCATTTTCCACAATGTTTTCCCTGTTGCTTTGATAAGGGGCGTCCAATAACCCTTTTTGACATTTTAAGAGAGATATGGTAATGAAAAACTTTGTCAGAAAGGAGAAACTCCTTATATCATTTCCTTTCTACCTCATTTTGTACTTATTTTCCAATTGCAATTTCTTACAATTTGGACCATTCTAGATTTTGTCACATGGTAATAGGTTAAAGGTTATGGTATCAGATAGCACTTTTCCTACTTTACCCTTTCCTGTTTTTCCAAATTTTAGACTGGTCCAAATTGAAAGAGGTTGCAGGTGACAATGAAAATCAAATGCAATTTGAAAAGAAACCAACCTATGTGGTAGAAAATATTGTGGGAAAAGGAGAAATTGCTTGTTACAAGTAATTTCTCCTTTTTCCACAATATTTTCTCAAGTATAAAATCACAGCAACGTAAAAGCCCGGGTTTGAACAGGAAAGGGTTAACCCTTTCCTGTTCAATCCCTGGTTTTTATGTCCCTGTGATTATATGATTGAGAAAACATTGAAAAAGAAGAAACTGGTTGTAAAATGTAATTTCTTCTTTTTCCACCATATTTTCTACCATGCCGATTGGATTTTTTTTTCAAATTAACCCTTTCCTGTACAAACCTGGGGTTTTATGTCCTTGTGTTTTTATACTTGAGAAAACATTCTGGAAAAATAAGAAATTGCTTGTAACAAGCAATTTCTCCTTTTCCAACAATATTTTCTAACACATAGGATGGTTTCAATTCAAATTGCATCCCATTTTCATTGTCGTCTGCAACCTCTTTAAATTTGGATCAATCTAAAACAGGAAAGGGTTAAATCCCATTCAAATTTTTGTCTGCAAAACCTTTCAATTTTGACAGGTCTAATATTTTGCAAAACAGGAAAGGATTAATCTTCTCTTTATCATGTTAACTCATTCCTTCACAGGAAAGACATTAGAAAACATTGTGGAAAATGAAGAAATAACTTGTGAGGAGTAATTTCTTCATTATCCACAATGTTTTCTACCCAAAACCTAAAACCCAAAATTTTATCAGTTTAAATTTGTTGTTTGCAACTTCTTTGATTTCGGACCTGTTTAAATTCTGTCATATGATAATGGGTTAAGAACATGACTTTTTGTATAGAAGAACTAGTCAAATGAAAGCCATAGTGCAGTTGGAAGTGCGTCAGATTCTCAATCATGAGGTTCAGGGTCCAGTAATCACAGCATATGTTTTTTCCTACATTTCTCTCCCAGCAATCGGTAGATAATTGTAAACCTATGTAGAATGAGCAGCTGGAGGCTCCGGAATGATGTACAGTCGAATCTGTGTACAGCAGCCACTCAAGGGAGAGGGCCAAATTGGCTGCTGTTCAAAGATTGGCTGCTGTTCACAGTATCCATAGGGCGGCCATTTTGCCATACCATATTTGGTTAGCTCATTAACAGAACACAAAACTTTAGACTACTCCAAATTCTAAGAAGTTCTCAGCTTCCATTTTAAGTGTCTTTTAAAAAAAGAAAAGGCAATTTGTACCATTTAAGATAGGAAATATTGTGACAGAAGTGAAAATATCCATTTGATAAACCATTTGTAACACAAATCATCAATGTTTTCTATTTAGACATTCTTTTTGATACGCTTTGAAGAAGGATCACCATTTTCATATTCCTCGAAAATTTCTCGTTTACATTTTGCTACATTTTGAACCTACATACGACCTACACCAAACTCTCTAACAATAATCCTAGAAGAACGTCCAGATTCAAGCATGCGAACAACTTTCATACAATCCACTAGAAAGAGGAACCTACGTTTAGAGAGCGACATTATAGCAAGAATTGACAGCAATAGCAAGTTTTCATCCATTTTAAAGACCCCAAGAAATCAGTTTGCTACATGTGTAAACAACCTGTAATTCTCAAGTTCATCTTATTTAAAAGAGACTCAAAAAATTCCTTTAAACAATAATTATCACTCAAATCGACTAAATGAATATCAATTGCTAATTACATGTCGATTAATCAACTACATAGGATTAAGTCGATAATATTGGCTGTTTATATCTTGTACATTACGATAAGGCGACTTCGGCAGTTACTATAGTAGTGATTATCGATTTTTTCAAACACGACTAATTAAGTCGCGTATTTTGTAAGATGACCGTTGTTTAGGTGCGATTTACTGTTGACAATAGACCAATTAAGGTGACCGCTGGCCGCATTTCAGGAGATCACACTATTCACAGTGCAAATAAAGAGGGAATTTGAACGAGGGGAACTCGAGTAGCCGCTGTCGACAGATTGGCCGCTGTGCATAGTTGGCCGCTAACACAGATTTGACTGTAGTTGTAGTACTGGTTTTGTTTGTTTGATTGGGTTTTATGCCACTTTCAACAATCTTTCAGTCATATCGCGGCGGCTGGAGCACCTAACAATGGAATCCTGGTATTTCTCACACCAGTACTACCATTACATCCTTTCCTAGCCTCCAGCTGCTATCCCACATAGGTCTACGATTATCGACCCATTGTTGAGAGACAAATAGTCGGAAAGGATGAGTGCCGCCGTCAGGGATCGAAACCCGGGACCTCAAGATTGACACTCCCTCGCGCTACCAACTGCGCTTTGACGGCGGCTCGGTAGTGCTGGTGTGAGAAATACCAGCAATCTATGGATAGGACCTCCAGCCACTGCAATATGACTCAAATACTGTTAACGAGAGCACCATGATGGTCCTGTATTGCTCACCTGAATATGATGGCTCATGGCTTTATAATATATACAAAATATAAAAAGGATGAGATCTACTTATATCTGTTTTTGAGAAGATTTTTCTAAACATTTTCTTCTTTTATCCTATACAAATCAAAGATCCTACAAAATAGGGCTTATTTTTCAGAGCATAGTCATTCTTTGAAGTATTTTGGTAGAGGGTAAATGAGCAGACATGTTTCCAATTGTCAAAGCTGTAGAATTTTGGAGAAGAAATTTTAAATTTTCCTTTATTCCTTGATAAATCTGAGATTGCACAACAGGGCTAATTTTCAGTCTTCTCTATTCAGGGATTGCACAGAAAAGGGCTTATTTTAATAGCATGGTGTTTTCTTTAAAGTATATTTGGTAATGGGTCAATAGTTATTGATACATACAAAATATCAAAGCTCTAGTAGACCTAATAGTTTGAGATAAGAAAATTTTCAAAGATTTCATTCTTTATTCCTATGTAAAATCAGGGATCACACGGAAAAGGGCTAATTTTCAGAGCAGGATAATTCTTTGAAGTATTTTGGTAGAGGGTCATCAGGTGATGATATATACCAAATATCACAGATCTAGGCCTTGTGGTTTTGGAGTAGATTTTTTAATAAATGTTTATGGACGGACAGACGGAAGCCGGACATTTACTGATCACAATAACTCATCTGTAGAATGTTGAGAGCAGCACAGTTTAACTCTTTTATCATTTAACTGCTTGGGTGAATTATAAACTGGAACTTGTCACAATTTGTGACTTAATACCCCCACCAGTGCTTTCAGTGTAATGAGAGCTTTATTAACAATACAAGGACATAGCTACTGACTATACTTCACTAGAAAGGAGGAGTTTGCGACACAAAATTGGTAGTATAATTAGCTGTATATGTCTACAGAGCATAAATGAGCCCATGCGTGACATTTCCAACAATTACACATGAGCACCAAGTAAAGACTCAGATCAGCCTGTGCATCCGCACAGTCTGATCAGAATCTTCACTCTGCGCTCTGTAGATAGATACTGACCCAAAGCTTCTTTAAACAATCAGCGAATATTCTAATTGTCCCGAATGCCTGTCCAGTGTGCTCAATGTGTGCGAGTCAAGCACATGCGAAATGGTTGGATGTGTCTACAAAGCATAAATAATGTTTAAGTTAAAAGGGAGATAATTCTTCATTCGTTGAATAAGGACTTAAAAATTACGTCTTGCAAAACTTCAACAAGTGGTTAATCAACAAGTGGTTTCAATGGTATTGAAGCAAAACTGAAGGAGGAGTTTGCAACACAAAATAGGTAGTATTTGTACACAGACCGACAGACAGACAGACAGACATGCTGATTCCAGTATACCCCTTAAAAAACATTTTTTGCGGCGGTTTGAATATTTAGCTACTGTACTTTTGTTTTTGTGTGTGTGTGTGTTTTGTCCAATCTGACACACTGGCACTTATAAATGTCCCTCAGTATGAAAGCCTTGGAAAACATCGTGGTAAATTGAAGAAATTGCTTGTAACTGGGACTCTCTTTTAACCTTTTCCAATACCAATAAACTTTTAAACGCCCCTCAATATAGAAGCTTTGGAAAACATTGTTGAAAATGATTTGTTTGTTTGTATTGGGTTTAACGCCTTTTTAAACATTTTTTCAGTCATACCGTGGCGGCTGGAGCACCTAACAATGGATTCCTGGTTTTGGCAGGAGGTTCAGACAGAGATCAGCCTGCACATAGGTGCAGTCTGATCTTGCTCTACATCTTCTGGTTATACTTTTCCACCCAGAGTTGGTTATAAAATTGATTTCTAAATGAAATATTGATTTTTCAACAACAAGTTCTATCAGTGCTTTCAGCAGTTTGACTTTACAGCAACTCAGTAATTTATACAGCATGACAAGGGTTAAACCATTCCCACACAGTGACTCTTTAGGACGCCCTGAAAAAACACTTAGTAAAACATGTCCTAAATGAAGAAATTACAAGCAATTTCTTCACTTCATACAATGTTTTCTACCCTACAGACAGTTGAATAAATCTAAAATTCATAAACCTTTAAATGTCATCTGTAACTCCTTTTGATTTGGACCAGTCTAAAATTTTGCCGTCTGGGTATGGTTTTAAGATATCATTTACTTAGCAGTGCTCCAGCTAGGCCATTTTACAAGGGCGCCCCGCCCTGCCCTAAAATAGCTGCGATATCGTAGCCCTCTTTCTGATAATCTGCTGGCGAGGGCTACGACTCCCACCTTCTTTGCGCTTTGTTGCAAGACCTAATATTGTATGTTTTGTGATAAGCGACTCTCTATGGATGAATTCCTAACATATGTTAATATTATGGACAAATTCTAACAAAATAATAAAAATATCAATTGTATCAATCGTTTAATACCGGTTTCTTTTGAGTTTATAAAATATTTCCTAAGTTTGGCGGCCATGACATTTAGCTGGTCATGTGATCTATCATTACGTCACATTGTTTACTATTGTCATGCTGTCAAAACAGGTGCTCGTAAAAAATCATAGTATCCGTTTTTACCTATCATTGATAAAATTTTATGTTCAAAGATACTGAATCTTCAATATCTTTATTTTTCCTATCAAATTCAATTAACACTTTGATTACTTTCATACAACTTTTTTCTTATTTTCTATAAGAACTGTTCTGTTTTCGAAAAATACTATGTGTTCCAAATATGGTGACCTTAATTCTCATTTGCTGTCATTTTGGCGGGAAACCTGAGATCTCAAGAGATCTCGCTGTCAAACACCAAAAATGGCTGACATTTGATTCAAAATGGCCGAAAAACTTTGAGTTTTCGATGGTGCAGCATATTAAGTCTTAAATGCATAAAATATCCGACTGTTTTTAGTTTTACATTTATTTACATGGATAGATAAATGGTTAAGGTCAATTTTGGTATTAAACTTGTGTTTGTACTATTTACACAACTTACAATAATCAACCCCAAAGTGCCCGGAGTGAATCACTCCGGGCACTGCAACAAAGAGCGAAGAAGGGGGGTGTCGTAGCCCTCGCCAGCAGATTATCAGAAAGAGGGCTACGATATCGCAGCTAGCCCTAAAAGTGCGGCGCCCTGCCTTTTTTTCAAATGCCCTGCCCAAATAAAAGACCCTAAACTCCTCCAATACTCTAGAAATTACCGACTATCCTTTAAATGTCGCATGAATTCGATTGATACCTAAAGTTCGACGTGATTACCGAAGCGTTAATCCAGCATACACATTATGACCTGTAGAAGTGGGGGGCGCGGCTTATATCAGCAAGTCAACCAATCACAAAGTGCGATTCGTTATCGAGGGAGCAGTTTCCGATAATGTTTACATGACGATTAGCACTTGCCCGTAAATCGATGTGACAGTTGTAAACAAACACCAAAAACTGTTTAAATGCTTGCGTATGGTTGTACGCAATATAGCGTGGATGATGATTGAGTTTGACACCCTTCATTAAGAAATTTCAAATTTGTTGTAAGGTTCGAATAGATATAGTTTTCGTCCTTCTACCACGATTTAATCTTCCCCTGCTGCATCTTCGGAAATTGGGTCAATTTGAGATCTATAGATAATTCTTTTTACACTCGTTCGAAATCTTTTTTTTTAATCAATATTGAAAATTAATGCAAGAAAACTAACAGACAATAAGATCAATTATTAAGATCGCGCCGCTTTGTTGTCATTTGTCGGTTTCTTTAAACGGAGAATGAGAAGTGGAAACAATACGACTCAAGTTTTTTTTATCACGGTTTGTCATTCTTTAAAATAATTACCTCCGTAATGCACATTCCAGACAATTTTTTTTTACTGAAGGAACTTCAATTATTCATTTTATTTCAACAAGCAAACACGTACATTTTCAAACATTTACATTTTCATAATGCCTACCAGAGAGCATCAGTGTAATAGTTAACAGTAAAACTTGAAGTGATTCAATCTGAAGTGTTAGTTTATCAGCATAAATTTCTCTATCAAAAGATCATTTGTTTTTGACTGTCAAATTTCATGTTATGTTTTTATTCTTTTGAAATATTGTGTGAAAAGAAGGCAATCCTGAACCCTCAGAAAAGTCACCACAACATTTTTATTCTAAAACATGTATCAGTAATTAACCAGAAAAGTGTTTGTATTAAAAAATAAAATGAAAATAATGAATAAATAAATGATATAAATGGTGTAAATAAAAAGTCACTCTTATTGAAAACCAAAATACTATTTTAACTAAAACAATCCACCAGAGCCCATCTTTAAGCTCTATAAATTCAATTTTTTCTTGGAGGTGGTCCCCAAAACCCCCCCAGTGGGAGGGGTCGCCCCCTCCCACACCCTCCCCACCTTGCCGCTTCGCAACTTGAAGTGCCCTTTCAGGGCAATAGCACCCTGCCCTTTTTAAATCCCAGCTGGAGCACTGCTTAGACTTGTCCTCTGCAACTTCTTTGAAAATGGGCTGGTCTAAAATTTTGTTGTTTGGTAATTGGTTGATTAACCAGTTGCTGGCCCCACCTACTTACTAAATTGGCCATGTCCACTGACTCCAACAGGAAGCCCTGCTTCAATTTTAAAAGGCGTTCTTTTGCAAAATTTATGGTGAGTAGCATGCAACAAAAAGTAGAATGGTTCATTCACGACCTAAACGTTGTAACCTCAGCTTAACCGATTCCAACACAGCAAAATTTTAGACTTTTAGACATCATTGTTAAGTCATTAGGAGTTATGTTCTAAGGCTGGTCTTTAATTCTGTAAACATCAGTCCAAAACTGTTGTACGCTTTATTACAAATAACAACACTTAACGTAGTTTTGCGCCAACCTTTTCATGTGATATGATTTAGAACTTTGGCTATTTCGCTTGTAAATTGTAACCTTCAGTTGACTTTGGGTCATATGCAAATGAGGTCATTTGATGTCTACAGCCAAATTCCTTGATATCTAAAAATAACCTGAAATTCTGCTGATTCTTTCCTATATAACCACAAAAAGCCACTTTTGGCCTATTAGACAACCACCAAGACAATACCTGACTCAAGTCAAAGTATTAAATGCTTGTTCGAGACTATTTTTTGGCACTTTGTAATTTTTTCTTATCTAGGTTTCAGAAACATCAATACCTCCCTTTAAATATAGTATTTTATCATTGAATCTTTTAAATGAATCATACTTTTATTACTTTCTTTTCTTAAACTTATGTTTCCCAATTCTTCTGAAAACTGTGCAAAAATTTCCCCAAAACAAGCAGGCTAAGGCCACTTCCTAATTTCTAGAAAAAAAGCCCTGATGTCTGCTACTTCTACAGATTTGGACCTGTCACCAGTCTAAAATTCATGTCATCTGGTGAACAGTGGTCATCAACATTGATTCCTCCACACAGAGGTCGACACTAACAGTGTCCTGGGATCCCTGAAAAATGGAAGGGACCCTAGCAATCTCAGGCTAGGGATTCCATCAGGATCCTTCAAAATATTTCCAGTACAAAAGATCTTAATGTATCAACTAATGCTCCTGATTTTTCTTTTTTGCTTCTTTTTGTAGAAAACATTGTGGGTAATGAAGAAATTCCTTGTAACAAGCAATTTATTCATTTCCACAGTGTTTTTTTAAGCTTTTTTTTCTAGTTGGGCTTAGAAGAGCAGAGGTGCGTTCTTTTCGTCGAGATGAAAAATCCCACTTAATAAGATTTTTGAGACATTTTAAAGAACGATTTTTGTTATCTTTAGTGAAAATATTTGACAATGTGGAGGCTACTTGTTTTAAGCCAATAATGAGTATGCTTAAATTCCTCATTAAGAATTCTTAAGATTCTTATTTAGCCGCTTAAAAATCTTAATCTAAAGAACACTTTATCTTAAAATTCTAAAAAGAATCTTAAGAATCTTGACGAAAAGATCGCACCTCGGGATGGGTGTGAATGAGTTTATGTATATCAGAGGGATCCCTGATTATCTGGAGGAGCCCCTGAAGTAATAGGTAGGGATTCCTGTGGGATCCCATTGAAGCAGTTAGTATCGAGCCCTGCCACATAATCAAGGATCCCTAATTACCAACCTATGAAATTCTAGACTGATCCAAATTGAAAGAAGTTGCAGACTACAATTTCAAATTGTTAAAATTTCTAAAATCTTTCTCTCCCCTGGTAGAAGATAATATGGAAAATGCAAAAAAAAAATGCATGTAACAAGCAAAACTCTTCTTTTCCCACAATATTTTCAACCATGTTGTTTGGTTATTTTTCAAATTGAACTCACTTTTAGCTATCATCTGCAACTTAACCCATTCCAACTCAATCCCTCCTTTTTATTCCCCTTAAGAAAAAAGCTTTGGAAAACATTGTGGAAAATTAAGAAATTGCTTGTATCAAGCAATTTCTTCATTATACACGATGTTTTATATCCAAAAAGACGAAAAAAATTCAAAATTCCATCAACTTTAAATTGTTGTCTGCAGCTTCTTTCAATTTGGACCAGCCTAAAAATTTGCTGTGTTGGAATGGGTTAATTCTTTCAAATTGGACAAGTCTAATTGTATGAAAAACAGGAAAAGGGGCAGCAACACGAGGACTGTTGCACTTGAGAAATTTAAAGGATCCTAGAATGGAATCTAGGCTGGAATCGCTGCGATTCCCTTCCAATTCTCTGGCATCCTCAGAATCCCGGGACACTGCTACTACACATTATCTTGTTTTTACGCCTATCCAAAAGGCTTAAGAAAGGGGCTTCGGAAACATTGTTGAAAACGAAGAATATGCGTTTATCAAGTAACCTCTTCATGATTTACCCCAAAAGACGAAAAAGATTAAAATTCCATCCCCTTTGATATTGCCGTCTGCAGGTTCTTTCATTTTGGCCTGTTGATATTTTGTTGTGTTGTAAATGGGGTAAACTATCCCATTATGGACAACAATTACGCGAGTCAGCATTGACGGTTGAACGCAAAGCTGTCGGAAAAAAATCTATTCAAAATGCTGCGATTTAGAAACATTTACTCACGCATATTCACCGAATTTCTTCACTTGGCCAAGTAACAACAATATGGCGAAACTGTCGAACATCCACGAATCAGGGTCTCTTCCATCCAGCCACGTCGACTTCCTTGTCTGAAATGTCTCCAGTCCAGTTGTCCAAATTTTGACCTTTTTGACAACTTCGCCTGAGGCAGAGTGCACTATGTATGCATGAGCTATATTTAGTAACGACTATTGGTTTTCCTTCATGAAAACGAGGCTAAACAGGAAATCCTGTAATGTGATAACCCTATGCCCGAAATGATTGCTGTTGATATGACCGCGGCATTGTTCAAGCTCTGTGTGTTTTGGTGCATGCCGTTTATGAATTCACAATTTCAAATGATAAACCCTTGTTTGATCCAAACATCGTTAATGTTACGGCTTCATCAAAGTTGTATAGTTTGCTCGGCAACCGTGGACCTGACCCAAATCAATTTCAACTGAGAGTTAGAAGTTACTTCAAATTTGTAACTTTCAGCCTAATGAGCTGGCATAAGCCGGTGTATAAATACTCGACTGTTTTATGCCTGGATATGTCTGTCTGTCTAAAGTTATACGTATGGACTGCGCCGTTGTTCCGCAACAGCAATCGTTTCGGGCATAGGGTTAGGCCAGGGCGTGTTACATTAAAACCCGTAACTACAACTTATTTTGTTACATGTTACGGGCCACATTTTTTTTCAAAATAATAACGTCTTATACCACAACGGAACTTGCTGTAGGAGCCAGTGGGCAGGGCCAATGGAGATAGTGGTGGGGACCAGCGTTGATATCCGTCAATTATCAAAACTAATCCAAGTGTGATTAGGTTTATCGTTTCATACCTCCATGAAAAAATATATATCTCCATTTCTTATAATTTAATGAAATTGAGCGAAAAACTGAAAAAAATAATGTTTTTTACAATTTCTTATATATTTTTGGCACAAACATACAAAATACCTGTCGTTCAAAGAGGTATTAATTATTATTTTCGGGCAATCAGAACGCTCGTCTTGTATAGACGAAAGTTAGAATTGAATCATAGATTTGTGAAGATTTTAGATCCTAGCATTTTTCGAACTATACTGTTGAAGGTAAAATGTTACCGCGTATTTTTCTTTTTACCTCCCCCCTTTTTTTCGTAGAATTTTTCGTCATTGTTTTTAAGAGTTTACTTATTTTCTAATAACCATTTTTTTCCTGATTGAAATCTTTGCTCTTATCTTTTTATATCCTCTGAAAACAGTCAATAAATTGTGATTAGGTTTTTCGTTTCATACCTCTATGAAAAAACAAAAAAAACGATAATCTTCATTTCCTATAATTTAGTGACATTGAGCGAAAAACTGAAAAAAAAGGTTTTACAAATTTTTGGCGCAAGCATACAAAATAGCTGCGTGCTAAAATGTCGTTCATAGAGGTTTGAACTTTTATTTTCGGGCAATCAGAACGCTCGTCTTTGATAGACGAAACTAAAAATCGAATTATAGATTTGTGAAGATTTTAGATCCTAGCATCTTTCGAACTATACTGTTGAAGGTAAAATGTTACTGCGTGTTTTTCTTTTAACCCACTTTTTGTCTGTTTTCTCGTTGTTGTTTTAAAGAGTTTACTTATTTTCGACGACGGCGGCACTCATCCTTTCCGACTATTTGTCCCTCACCAATGGGTCGATAATCGTAGACCTATGTGGGATAGCAGCTGGAGGCTAGGAAGGGATGTAATGGTAGTACTGTCGTGAGAAATACCAGGATTCCATTGTTAGGTGCTCCAGCCGCCGCGATATAACTGAAAGATTGTTGAAAGCGGCGTAAAACCCCATTCAAACAAAAAAACAAACTTATTTTCGAAAGTCAATAATCACGTGTTTCTTTTTCTGATTAATATCTTTGCTCTTTATCTTTGTATATCCTCTGATAACAGTCAATAAATTGTCAAGGACCTGTTTTCGACCCCCCTATATCAATCAATCTTTGTTTTTATTTGTTGCCAGAGGCCTCTAAAAAACTGAAAACCATTTTAGATTATGCCATCTTTCGAATTGTTTTGTTGAGGATAAAATGTTACTGCGTTTTTGTTTTCGTTTTTTTTTTTTTTTTTCTGTTTCCCCTTTAAGATTTTACCCAGAATCATGGCCATTTTTCCCGACTGATATCTTTAGCTCTTCATCATTTCTATCCTCTGAAAATAGTCAATAAATTGTCAAATTCCTATATCAATCATACACTGTTTTTATTTGTTACCAGAGGCCTTTGAAAAACTGACAGCGTCATTAATCACGAGAGTTTCTTACTAGAAAGACACATAGGAAGACAAATAGGGAATATTATTTCATACTTGCGACACAGATCCTTGCACTATGTCTGCATCAGAGGAAAATATTGTCAGAAAGGAAAAGACTTCTCTTACACCATTTTGTATTTTCTTATTTTTTAGCAAAAAATGGTCCCGCCCCTGAGGTCAGAAGCTTTAAAAATTGGTTAATTAGATCAAGTTCAAAAGACTTCTCTTCGTAAACTATGTGGCCTAGGACAATCATATTTGGTATGTAGCATTACTAGATAGTTTTGTACTATTTCATTTAAAATTGCGCTTATAGGGTAAAAAAACGAGTCTGCAAAAGGTGACTAAAATAGGGAAAAGCGCAAAATTTGAGTGAGTTAAAAATATCTTCACTTTAAGGCCAAGGGCATTTATATTTGGAATGCAACATAGCCTGGCTGTTATCTATTAATTTTGGTTAAATTATGCTTTCAGAGTAAAAACGCCCATTCCCGGGGTGTCCAAAGTTTGTATAAGTGTTCAATTAGACCATGTCCAACAGTCTTCTCCTCCTAATCTACAAAGTCACTAAGGGATTCATTTTTGGTAGATAACTAACCAGATGGTTCTCTTTAACGATTGCTAAAACTCGACATTGTGGGAAAGCGGACTAATACCCCCAACAGCGCTTGTCCATATACAAGTGCTATCCGCCAAAGGACCGTAACAAAAAATGGACTTTTTAATTAATGGGTCATAACTCGGTCACAAATCGAAGGACCATAACCAAAATAAGATATGCACATGTCTGATTTATACCAAGTGTTTCTGTGAAATTTGAATCAAATCCGTCAAATGGTTCCTGAGAAATTGAGCGGACGCGATTTTTCACCAAAGGGCCATAACTCCGTCAAAAATAAATGGACCGTAACCAAACTAGAATATGCTCATCTCTGCTTAAAACTGATTATATCAGCTAAAAGTTTGAATAAAATCCGTCCAATGGTTGCCCAGAAATTGAGCGGACACGAAAAAGCTACAGACAGACGGACGGACCGACCGACGGACGGACCGACCGACAAGCTGACTCATATATACCCCCCCAAACATAGGGGTTTTCTTTGGGGGGGGTATAATTATAGCTCATTTGAAAAAAAAATATTCTTCATACGAATAGGGCTTAGAGCATTTAGCATAACGTTATTGTTATCTACCGTGTTTCTTAAAGTTATACCGCTTTACACAAAAATGGCCCTTCCCAAGGCACCCAAAATTTTGGAAAAAAGCTTAATAAGAGCATGTCGAAATATCTTCCTCTCCCAATGTATAATTTGTAATGCAGCCGCCGTCATAGCGCAATTGGTAGCGCGTCGGATCAATCAAGAGGTCCCGGGTTTGATCCCTGACGGCGGCAATCGTCCTTTTTGACTATAAGTCTCCCACCAATGGGTCGATAATCGTAGACCTATGTGGGATAGCAGCTGGAGGCTAGGAGAGGATGTGATGGCAGTACTGGTGTGAGAAATACCAAGAATCCATTGTTAGGTACTCCAGCCGCCGCGATATAACTGAAAGATTGTTAAAAGCGGCGTAAAACCCCATTCAAACAAACAAACAAATAAGTTGTAATGCATTCAAACTTGGTTTATAGTACATCCAGATTGTTCTCCATCAAGATTCCTAAAATAGTACCCATCGGGTCAAAATGGCCCTGCCTAAGAGGTCCGAAGTTTTGGTAAAATGCTCAATGAGAACAATTTCAAAGTCTTCTCCTCTTAACACTGGTCCACATCAAAAGACGCTGCAGACGATAATTACAGTTTGATTGATATTTAAATACAATATGTTTTTAGGGTAAAATAAAACATTGTGAGAAATTGCTTGTAACTAATAAGTTCTCCCTTTCACAAAATGTTTGTTTATACCTATTTTCCCCGAGGGCATTAAAACGTGGGATACTTTGGTAAAGGAATAAATTATAAAGTCATAGGAATCATATTTATTGTATAGCATTACTCAATAGTTGTGTACTATGCCCAAATATTTGTTTTATTTATTTGGCTCAAGCCGTATCACTTTTATACAAAAAAGTACTGTAATTTGCAGATGCTTCAGGTGAGCTATTAAAGACCATCATGGTCCTCTTGTTTTATTTTTGTGTTTTGAGTGTAGTTTTACTTTCTCTCTTTGTTTCTTGCAGTGAATTTTTTTCGAGAAATAGTCAGGCAAAAAGAAACTACTGACCAGTTTATATCCTACTGCTTGTGGTCATGAGACTGTCTGCTAGTGTATTAACCCTTGTCATGCTGAACCCAGAATATTCCGGTTTGGCAGGAGGTGTTGACCAAGATCAGCCTGCACATAAGTGCAGTATGATCTTAGTCTACACCTCCTACTTTTACTTTTCTTGCCAGAGTTGTTTATGAAATTGATTCCTAAAAGAAATATTGATTTTTGAACAAGTTCTGGCAACATTTTCAGCCCTTTGATTTTACAGCAATTCAGTAATGTAATTTATACAGCATGACAAGGGTTAATGGCAGGTCAAATACCCTAACCCTAAATCCAGGGAGGGTGTTAATTACTATAATGGGTTGATAATTTCATTCCACCAGGACCCTAAAATTTGGCCGCAAAATCGAGATAGGAATAACAACCTAGGACTGTGTATTGAATTCGAGCCGCGTAGGAAAATTTAGACATTCGGTTTCGTGAAATATCAATTTTCAGCGAGAGCCATTCAAGGATTTGAATCACTACTGCATCATAGATTTCCATTCATTATATACCAATGAATTATGGCTATAAAATATAATCAAAGGATTGAAAGTCCAGAGAGCGTTTTTTTTCTGGCGTACCATTAACCGCTTAATAATGTCTACATACCAACATGTATAGTCATAATGGGTCAGTAAAGGCATACAGTCACAAAATGTATTTGTACCTTTTTAGATAGCAAAGCGTCAGCTTTGATAGCTTAAGTTACAGACAACATTTTGAGGTCTTGTCAAAGTTCAATGAATGCAAACTGCCACTGGAGGCTTAAACTGGATTAAATCCATTGAATGTCTACGCCAAAAAAGTAGTTCTTGTGTATACTCGAGCATATTGTGTTCAAAATGACCGGCCACATGAATTAACTGTATTCAAATTGTAGAGAAAACCTTCAAAAGCATGCTACACAACCTATTCCCATTCAATACCGCATTTTAAGAATTCACCCCAAAAGGCTTTTGAAAACATTGTGGACACTGAAGAAATTGCTTGTAACAAGCAATTTCTTCAGTGTCCACAATTTTTTTTTATCCTACAAAAGGCAAAGAAGATTACATAACAAAACAGCTTTGCTAGCTTACAGTACTTTCGGTACGTTGAATTTTTATAATTTAACATAAATTCCCTGCATAACTTATCACCAATGTGCAAGAAAGAATCACAAGCAGTGTAGCTCATATCACAAAATGTAGTTTGTACCTTTTTTATAAGTGAACATAGATTTCCTGCATAACTTATCACCAATGTGCAAGAAAGATCCATAAGCAGTGTAGCTCAAATACAAAATGTAGTTTTTACCTTTTTTTTATAAGTGAACATAGATTTCCTGCATATTGATTTATTGATTGATTAGGGTTTAACGCCGCTTTTAACAGTATTTCAGTCATATCGCTGCGGCTGGAGCACCTAACAATGGGTTCCTGGTATTTCTAACACCATTTCTACCATTACATCCTAGCCTCCAGCTGATATCCCACGTGGGTTTATGATTATCCACCCATAACGAATCACCAATGTGCAACAAAGAAACATAAGCATTGGGGCTCAAATAAGAGATGAAACCGCAGCAACAGAGCATTGAAACAGTACCACCAACGTAATTCGAGTAAAATTGAATAATAAGGTTACCACCGTTTATAGTGTAGGTTCGAAGATACACGTTTATTCAAAATAACAAATAAACACATTAAGTAATACTTGTTATATAACAAGAAGTAGAAGGTTTTGCTCCACAATAACAACGACGAGAACAATGCAAGACAACACGAAAAAGAAGACCATCAAAAATCTGAATTTGAAACATCAAAATGTCATGAATTGACGTTCTACGCCGACTTTTGAAGAAAAAAGACTCCCTTGATGAACATTTTACTGTTTAAGCCGATATCGCTATTTTGCTTTACTCACTATATTTTCTTTAATATTATTTCATGAGTGCGTGAAAATTTTTGGTTTGTTGGTAATGAGTTAAAACTTAAATGTTCAGTGGAAAAGAAAATCGAAAGTAACAGTCGATTCTTTTTAGCGTTGAGCATATCATAATTATTACAAATGAAGTATTACATGCCCGTTTCAAAGAGGAGAGGTAAAAAGGTATTTTATTCGGAGGAAAATTGCGTATGCGATTAAATCACGAATATAACAGGGTGGTAACCAATACATACTATGGCGCACTAAATGGGTCAAAAGATCGCTTTAGGGAGTACACGCTGAAACAAACGCGTGCACGAATAAATGATACAGGTGCACTCAAAAAATTTAGGCGTGTGTGCATAATTACTGAAGGTTTGAAGGGTACAAAATGTGCGCGTAAGTTTAAATTACAAGTGCACGCGCAATGTGAAGTAGTTTACCTTTAACGCGTGCACGCTCATATTTTGAAAGTGCACGCGTGAAATATCGCGTGTATTTTAAAAATATAAGCGCGCACGCTTAAATTAAACAGGTTTAACTATATTATTTACGCGTGCTCGCGTTCTTTGTGCTAAGACGACATAAACGGGACTTTTGACCCACACGGTACACGCTTAGATTAAACGAGTGTACCTATATTATTTACGCGTGCACGCGTTCTTTTGCTACGACGACTTAAACGGGACTTTTGACCCATACGGTACACCATATTGAGTGGTGTAAATTCGCTCATCCTTTCCAGGTGTAAACCAACAGTCATGATTAGAAGTAATCGCTTTAATCCACTGACCACTGACCTGGATTCTATCTAAAAACGCGAATAAATTCTTTCTCTCATTTAGACAGTTCATGAAGCAATTTGTCATGAACATATTAAGCCGAACTTTCAAACCACTTTCCTTGAGATTCAGAACTCAAAGGAGACTGTGACAATTCAGCAAGTTAGCGATGAGACACGATGGAGGCGATCACGTAGATTTTCACTTCAAGTTTATAAGCATGCGTAGAAATGCGCTGGAATGTGTGAAAAGTTTGTTTCCGGTTGATCGATTTGAAATACCGCTTTTTAATTTCACAACCGCTAAATAGAAGCCAACGGAATATGTCTAAAATCAACCTTTTTATCGTCATATAACGGTAATCTGGGAGTGACGTCATTTAATCGAGGAGATGACGTCATTTAACCTCAATACATGTAGTATACGGATTTTTTCTGTCGGGTCCGATTATCTTCGTTTCTTAAATATGCCTTCTGCATATAGTCCGGTATCAGCATTACAGAGGTTATTTAAGAGATGAAGAGAATATTTTTTTTTGTTGTTGTTTTCATTGAGGTATGAACCGGAAAAACTAATCACACTGTATGAAAACACGAAGCGGATTCATACAGAAGTGCGATTAGTTTTTCGGTAAACAAAAATATTTCTTCCTTTCTTATAATTTTAATAGCATCGAGCGGAAAAAAAATAATAAAACTTTTACAAGTTTTAATTTAAGGATAACGCTTTATGAAATCTATTTTTTATTCTCTGTAAAAAAGAACAAACACAATTTACGATATGTCAGATAAAAAAAAACAACTTTCATTTATATGTAATCCGTTATCCAGGAGACGTTACTGCATAACTTTTGAAAACTATAACGTTTTGATGATGACGATACGTTTACGTATGATCCGTTATCCGAAAAAAAAATAAATAAATAAAAAAAAAAATAGAATAAAAAAAAACCTGCCTTACTTTATAACGTTTGAATTGCTTTTATGACGCCACATTTGTCTAATTATTGCTATGGTCCTCAGGGGGAAAAAAACTTTGGAAAATATTTTTAAAAATGACAAAACTTACGAGTAACGTTTTCACTCAAAAACTACAGACTTTAAAAAAATCACCAAATAAACATTGTCGTTTGCAACCCTTTTAGATTTGGACCAGTCTAGACCTTTGTCGTCTAGTAATGGGTTAATATATAAAAACGTTTTTCAATTTTTTTTCTTGAATCATAAAAAAGTTTTTGTTGTTGCTGTTGTAGTCATTTAAGTAGATTTTCCCAGATAACGGATCACAGTTATTATATGTTTGTATGTTTTTTAACCGACAAAATTTTCAGAGAGAGAGGGACAGGTACAGAAATATCGTATTTTATAGTCCGTGCAAGGATTTTGTGGATTTTCGCTGTTGTCACACCTAAAACCATTGGCCACATCACAGTGAACAACGTGTCCGGAGAGCTGTGCCGATACGCCGTACTTAGTAGTGCATTCGATGCGAGCTAGCCGGCCACCTGGACAGAAAGTGTGTCTCTCAGTTTGTGTGATATTTTCCTGATCTCCCCTGCCGGAGGCGTCGTCCCGGTTGAACCAAGGAGTCCATCGGGTTACACACTGTGGCTTGGGTGTTGTGGGTGGCGGTGTTGGCACTGTATGAAAATGAGATTGTCATCGGTGGGGGGAACCAGAACCTCGTTTCTCCGGCTTGAATAAGGTGGAGTCACGAGGTTATGGTTCCCCCCACCATCGATTTATTTGTAAGTTTGCTAAATGATGGTTTACGAGGGGTGCATTCAGGAGTAAATCAAAACAAACCAAAAAAAAATGATAATAACAGCCAGCGCTTGAAATCCTCGATTGACCTACGTGTCTGATCGAGGCAGGTAACCATAGCTTTAATAGTACTAAGCGTTAAGTTATCAAGAACCCAGACCAGAATCGCTTTCAAAATGACAAACGCTAACGAGCGTTTCGCTATTGAAATCCGCTTCACTCTAAAGTAAACGTGCTGTATTGGATACCTTTTTTTATACTTTGAGTGTTTAGTTATTCTGATGCATAATTTGGCTATAAAAGTTGTAAAGAATACATTGACTACACCCCCCGGATTTAAGTAAGCCCAAAACGTCGTCTTATTTTGAACAAAAAACCTCATTCAAAGAAATCAACATGATTACTAATTGAGCCCATATACATATCCGTGGATTTTTTTTCTTGCAGATGGTATCCGCCGAGTAGCTTGTGTACAGACCGAAGATCGAGTAAAATGGTTTTCTACACAAACTACGAGTCAAGAAACGGCGTGTAAAAAGAAAGACTGTTGTAGTTTATACCAGAAATAAGCAAAAATTATAATTTCTACCCATTACATTTTTTTTAAACTAAACGTAAATATGGCAATTAAATGAATGGCTGATAAATATTTAAACCAGTGAAACCCTTCCTAGATATAGTAAATTCTTTAGCCGCCGCCATAGCGCACTAGACTCCTAATCTTCAATCATGGGATGTCATGGGCTCGATCCCCGGCGGCGGCACATATCCATTCCAACATTTGTCTCTAACTAATTATTGGCTAATCGGAAACCAAAGTGGGATAACAGCTGGAGGCTAGGATAGGATGTAGTGGTAGGACTGGTGTGCGAAATACCAGGAATCCATTGTTAGGTGCTCCAGCCTCCGCGATATCACCGAACTACTGTTAAAATGGCGTTAAACCCCATTTAACGTCAACAGATCCATGACAGATCTTCGGTTCACTTGAAAATCAACCTACATGGGGTAAAAATGTGTCTTCACTCTGTGTTAGTTATCAGTTCATCCGTGTTAAATTAAAACCGCGTTAAAACTTCTTTGGATAAAAAATTCTGTACAAACTCAAAACAAATCTAAAAATAGACTGAAGTTACTAAAATCATTACACAAATCCAAAAATAGATTGACATTAACTGAAATGTGTAAACCCGCAGATTATATTGATTTAAACTTTATCCCGAATAGGTACTGATAAGTTTAAACAAATACGGATTATAGGTACACCAGTCTAGTATCTCATGGCTAACCGCAACCATTCATTGTGATGGACTATCATCACTAGTTTAATTTTCATCGTGATGCCTGACCATCACAATCTTATATTAAAATTAAACTATAAGAATATGTGTTTGTGAATGAGTTTTTTTTTTCTTTTGGCGTTTGACCTTGATATGTGACTTTGACCTTATCACATGACCTTGACTTTGACACATGGAGATGTGTATTATGGAGATGTATCATCATCCAAAAAATGAGCATTGTATCTTGAATAGGCTGGTAATATTTGGCAATGTAAAGTTTTTTGGTTAAGTTTTGCAGACAGACAACCAGACAGACCGAAAGACGGACAACGGTAAAACAATATGCTCTGATCTTTCAATGCGGGGCATAAAATAGCCACAGGAGAAGGGTGGCTAACCGTCACTGGTAGGAAGAAATTGTGACGGTTAATCACCATAAATATTGGGATTCTGAAAGTTTTAGAGACTTTGTAAAAGCGTGATAGGCTTAAGAAAAAACGTAATGGCTTGGAACATCACGGCGATACGTCCAGGTATACTCTGGCTATGACTTGAGCGCATGCATGGCAGTTCCAACGATTACATATGTGCGCAAAGTAAAGACTCAGATCAGCCTGTGCAAACGCACAGTCTGATCAGAGTCTTCACTCTGCGCTCTGTAGATAGATACTGACCCAAAGATTCTTTAAACACTCAGCGAATATTCTAATTGCCCATCATGGCTGTCCAGGGTGCTCAATGTGTGCGAGTCACGAACATGAGAAATGGTTGGATATGTCACTCATAGGCTCAATTACATACCGCTTTTATTTAGAGGAGAATGTATTAATTGAAATTCAAAGCATTTTCCAAACACTTTATAAGGGAATGTGATTCATCTTTTCAGCCGATAAATCATGTCTTGTAATGAAATAAGGCAGTTTTCATACGCTTTACGTTGGCGTGAAAAGAAACGTGATCGGGGTTTTGACTGGAGATAAAACCCATTATATGGAAAAATAACATTTTGGCAATTTATGGTCACAATAGGAGGTGACGGTTAGCTATCAGATAGGCCCACTGATGTTTACAATGCTGATACGAATCTTTATCCGTCGCATTGTGTCGGGTGCTGAACTAAAACCTTTTTTTCCTCAGACTGTTTAATGGTATATTAATAAAATGTATTATTATTGTTTTTGTATCGACAAATTTGTGTGCCATATAGAACATAGTTCAACACCGTTCGGTCAGGCAATACGAATAAAAACTCACCACTAGTTGATTTTCTCCCCCTGTTACAGTAATCTGACTCGCAGCATTCCACGTTGCAGGTATTACCTAACCTAAAATGGATCATAAACATTACAGTAAAACTTGTTTTAAGCGACCACTCGCCGCCGTCATAGCGCAGTCGGTAGCGCATCAGACTCCTAATCTTCAATAATGGGAGGTCATGGGTTCGATACCCGGCGGCGACACATATTTTTTCCGACATTTGTCTCTCATCAATTGGTGGATAATTGTGAACCCAAGTGGAATATCAGCTGGAGGCTAGGAAAGGATGTAGTGGTAGTACTGGTGTGAGAAATACCAGGAATCCATTGCTAGGTTCTCCAGCCGCCGCGATATGACTGAAATACTGTTAAAAGCGGCGTTAAACCCCATTTAATCAGTTCTTGCTATTTGTTGTGTAGAAGGAATGAAAGCTTCTGGGTTTACAGTTAAACCTGTATAAAGCGACCACTCAATGGACTGCCAAAATGTGGTCGATTGAGAGAATTGTTGCTTTATACACGCTTGTAACTGTTGATGAAATATGGATTCACAATTTCAAACCTGAGTGAAAACAAGGGACACAACTAGGATCACCGCCTTGAAAAAAGGCCAAGGGACATAATCGACAGGGAAGGTGGTGGCAACAGTTTTCTTGGACGCAAAATTTGATTTGAATGGGGCTTTACGCCGCTTTCAACAAACTTTCAGTTATATCGCGACGGCTGGAGCACCTAACAATGGATTCCTGGTATTTCTCACACCAGTACCACCATCACATCCTTTCCTAGCCTCCAGTTGCTATCCCATATAGGTCTACTATTATCGACCCATTGGTGGGAGACAAATAGTCGGAAAGGATGAGTGCCGCCGTTGGACGCAAAAGGTATGCTGCCAGTGAATTATATTGAAAAAAGGAAACACTATACACTATAACTGAAAGGTTATTATGTTGGCCTCTGGAAGTAGTTTTGGTAGAAAATCAAGGAGAAAGAGCATTCTTTTATCAGGACAATGCTCTGGCACGTACGCCCAATGTTGCCTTGGATGTAGTTTCAAACTGGTAAATTGACATAATTAAACACCCTCTGTCCATTTAGTATTCCCCAAGATGAAAAAAAATGATTTATGATGATGACATCAAATGAGCTGTTGACGCATTTTTTCGGGGACCCATGATTCTACCTTCTACAGCAGCCATGCCGCGGCCATAGCGCAGTTTGTAGCGCGTCGGACTGTCAATCTTGAGGTCCCGGGTTCGATTCCCGACGGCGGCACTCATCCTTTCCGACTATTTGTCTCTCACCAATGGGTCGATAATCGTACACCTATGTGGGATAGCAGCTTGAGGCTAGGAAAGGATGTAATGGTAGTACTGGCGTGAGAAATACCAGGAATCCATTGTTAGGTGCTCCAGCCGCCGCGATATGACTGAAAGATTGTTAAAAGCGGCGTAAAACCCCATTCAAACAAACAAATCTACAGCAGCCGCCATTTTTGCACTTGTGATGACCCAAACAAGGTGTTACGGGGCCAAAGATGCTAGCTTCTACAGGAAAGGTATCCAAATGCTTCAATACCGTTTTAAAAAGAGTGTAATTGTAAGGTGACTATTTTGAAAAGAAAATGTGAATATTAAGGTAAACTTGCTTCTCCCTCCCTTATGCCAGGGACCTTTCAATCAACCCCCATAGTTGAATAAACGAATCCTAACACCCATTTGACTCCTTTAAAATGACGATACATGTTAGTAAACACAAGCGAGCTTTATGTTAAAAACCGCATTTAAAAGAAAATTATCGACACATTGAAATTTGTAAATCTAGATTGTTTGTTTCAGTGTTAGATCGATGCATCTTTCATTGAATGAACAACAAAAGTTATTTTATCACGAGTGGCGGAAGATAGGGCGTCACTTCCCACATGAATTATATGGCGACCTGATGACGTCATCTGTTTCTTTTGTCCCGCGTTACTGACGGAAAGCATTAAAGAATATTGATTCATTAATGAAAAGACAACAGTGATTAGTGAAAAATCTTTTCATCCGCCAAATTTTTAAATTACACCGGAAGTGCAATGTTGATCTTCGACTATGCATTATAGTCTTATATATAGGCGAATGTGTATTTTCAAGATAAATGCAACGTATGTTCAATAAGATATGGCTGAAGACCGGAGAGATTTTCAAAATAACGAAATTCGCTACTTTCAAAATGTAAATATAAATAATGGCCTAAAAATACAGCCTGCAGTACGAACATTTTGCAATATTTTTTTTCTAAAAAGCTTTCTGATATTGGCCTGATATCGTTCGCCGACATTGGTCGCATATGGAATCCCGATGGCAGCCAAATCTCCGATATCGGACATTTTTCGACTGTCATATTGGAAATATTGATATAGATACTGTATCGGCTGCCATATCGATTGATTGATTGATTGATTAGGGTTTAACGCCGTTTTAAACAGTATTTCAGTCATATCGCGGCGGCTGGAGCACCTAACAATGGATTCCTGGTATTTCTCACACCAGTACTACCACAACATCCTTTCCTAGCCCCCAGCTGCTATCCCACATAGGTCTACTATTATCGACCCATTGTTGAGAGACAAATAGTCAGAAAGGATGAGTGCCGCCGTCGGGGATCGAACCCGGGACCTCTAGATTGACAGTCCGACGCGCTACCATCTGCGCTGTGACGGCGGCTCTGCCATATCGAACCAATACAGAAATTGACATCAACGCCATATCGGACTGATATACATATTAGTATCGGTCCAATATCGGCTGGTATATCGGGCTGATATACATATTGAAATCGGTCCAAGATCGGCTTGTCATATTGGATCAATTTTTATATTGACATCGGTTTTTAATTGACTGCCATATCGGGTCGATATACATAATGGTATCGGACCAATATCGGCTGCCATATCGTATTGACATTCTCATTATATAATATGTATGCTAGCTATAGTTACCATTGCTGCTTGCAAACAGGAAACCTGAGTGTGTACAAACGGCCCTCTCTCTTTGACATGTCTGAAATGACAAAAACATTAATGTGAGCCCTCAGGCGAAAACACATTGGATACAGCAGAAGTCAACCAAAGATCGCTTATGTACAAAATCGTATAGTAGGGTAAAATGGTAATTCTAAATACAGAAAATCGTCGTAATGGAAAATAATTTTGGAGCTGGTCAGGTTACATGTTCATCGCAGTCTGAACAGAGTCGATATTTTTCACACTTTATAGCAGCTCTCTTTTCTCATGTCATATCTTAATTGTCGCAAAACCAATAAGTATGATTGACATGAACGTTGGAGATCAACATGCTCCTCTTGTCTAATTAAATAAGGAAATATATGTTAAAGTTGTTACTTTAAACCATGTATACCTGAAGTGTAAACATACGTAAGTGTGATTATGTTTTCATTTGGTACCTCCATGAAAACAAACAAAAATGTCTCTTCTTTTTTCTTAAAATAATGCCATTGAGCAAAACCAGCAAATATTTTACATTTTTAATGAACTATTTAGTGCGCATGCATACAAAATAGCTTTGTTCACGGAGGTATGAATAATATTTTTCGGCGATTGAAATGCCTCGTTTTTGAAAGCTAAAACAATCAAATTATTAACTTAACGTTCAACAAACGTCAGATGAACGTCACTGACCCATTATAATTCATTCTGTCACCTTCCGTAATTACTGCCTAAAAAGGGGGGTACGATAAACTTGTTGATATCAGGTCACATGATCACGTGATTAGCTTTATCATGTCACTTGAACACATGTCTGAACGGAACTATTTCTTTTACAGTGGAATGAGTACTTTAAATGTTTAATTTTTAAACATTTTTTTTAAAATCTTAAGCTAAAAGATATGTCCCTTTAAAAACTTTATATCCACCCTCAATTTTCATTGGTCATATCATAAATCGGTGACAAAGAGATGACGTGATACATGACGCATGCGTTTTTTATTTCATTGAAGCCTACACACAACTTCAGAAAGCTGGACTTTATTTAGAGGATTAAGCATGGATATTATTTGAGTGAGAAGACTTTTAGAAATCACGACTATGCATCTAACCTCAAGCTTTGTCCATCCTGTGATATTCTATAAGGATGGCGTTGACTTTGGGTTTGGTGTTTGCTGCATAACAACGAACTCGTCAGAAAATCTTAAACACTTTGGTTGAGTGATCGACAAGATTATAAATCTAGGCAAATCGTATTCGATAATGAAGGTTGGTCTATGTTATTTAATATTTAAATCATAGGTGTTCTTGTTAATTCGTTCTTATACGGGACTAAAAAATAAATTTAGCGAGTTCTTTCACAACTCGACCCCGTACCCTCAACCTAGTAGGGTCAAATCACCATATTCGTCGAAGAGAGCTTAACCTACATTTACTTATAGTAGATATCTTTGGTCGAATTCATTTTTTTTAGAAATGGTACAGGATAAATAGAAAAGATTGATGGTGTCTTGTTATGAAACTGAAATACTGTTAAAAGCGGCGTTAAACCCCATTCAATCAATCAATGGTTATGAAAAGTTAATCGGGCTTGGCTTCGGGATTTATAGGGTTCGCCCTCGGTTTACCAGATAAATTCCTACGCCTTGCTAGATAAACATATGAAGGCACCAACTATCTTTTATCTATATCCCATCGATCAGACGTACAGGAGGCAGATACATGTAAGCACTGACGCATCGCTGACCACGCTAATTGTCCTTCAAAACAGCAGATCGACTTAGATATCAAACAAAGTTGATTTGATTATATTGCCAAGGAAATATACCCGAATGAGGTTTTGTATTTTAATTCGGCGAACTATCAGAAATGCTTGACTTAAATGTCGGGGTCAGCTATCGCTTTCGATCTGCATGAATGATTTAATTGGTCAACCAATTATTTGATTGACATTGGGTTCCGTCACTTAACCTAGATATTTCATTGCCCCAACATTAGTAGATGAAGGGCAGATTTGAATGCTTAGAAAACAACAACAACAACAAAAATATCTTCTTACCGTTTTTCGTTCACACCCTGACATATATCCACGGTTTGGAGCTTGAACCGTCCTCATTATGCAAACCTACAATTGGAAGATATTCAGTATAGTTTTGTCCACGGGTTATATCCCATAAGTGTATATCTCGTTTCCGTCTCAACATTACACACACTCTTTGAAATACCTGGTAACACGACGAATTCCTTGTTAGACGCGTCGCGCATCGGAAATGAAAATCACTTGTAATTATTGTAAACGAAGACGAAAATTGAATTACATGAAACGGGATACACGCCAAGAACTTAACTGGCGAGAATGTCTTAATCTTACGATAAAGGCAAGATCTAAGAGCAGCGTAGATGGGATAGGTTCACCAGTCTAACCGAGGGCTCGTAATAGAAGAAAATAACTAGTCTAGCTACCAGACTCTTCGTAAACGGAATTAAATCTTTCAAGGGATGGACAAGCATGCCAGTTAAATCCATTGGCTTTAAATCAATAGATGGTATGAAGATGGACTTAGGAGAAAGACAAAAGTTAACCAGTAATAATAATGATAGTAATGAAATAAAACAAAACAAACAAAAAAAAAAAAAAACAGCCTAGACAGTCAATCTGGGCATTTGTGTTACTCGATAATCGCACAAAGAAGCTTTGAAGCGGAATCTATATTTAGAGCACATAGTGAAGACTCTGATCAGACTGTGCGGATGGCTTTGAATGTTCCGTCAAGGCTGATAATCGTTTGAATGGGGTTTAACGTCGGTTTCAACGGTATTTCAGTTCTTTCTCGGTGACTGGAGCACCTACCCAGGGATTCCTGGCATTGCCCACACCACTTCTAACACCGAGCCTCCAGCTGCTCATTCCAATTAGGTTTATGACTATCCACCATTTGGTAGGAGATAAGTGTCGGAAAGGATGTTTGCCGTGGCGGGGGCTCGAACCCTGGATTGATAGTCCGACGCGCTACCAACAGTGCTATGACGGGGCCCCTAATATATCATACAAGACAGTAGAGGCGCCGAGTTCGATTTTCGGAAGCGGCAATCAATCTAAGATCTTTCATTGGCCCAGATAATACGCGCTGGTACTGGTATATTCTCCAGGAAGAAGAATCGAGAGGATTTAATCTAAGTTGGAAGAACTTGTTTCCCAATCGATGTAAAAATAAAAAGGTTTAAACAAATACAGTAGAAGGGGTGTCAATAGATAAATTACTCGTTTATGATTTTCGTCAGTGGACCCGTGATCTCTACTCTTGATACGCGAAGGATTCTGCAATAATGTAAGCAAGTGACCGATCAAGGAATAAACCTACAATTAAAATTATTTATTCACCCCGGACCTGAGCTTTTCAACTAAAACATCAGCAGCCACTTTTGTTAACCTTTATTGTTAGCTTGGCGACTTAAATGTCGTAACTACAGCTTATTCAAACCGTAGTTACGACGTTTAGGTCACCAACCAACCATTTTTCTTTTTGCTACATGCTACTGACCATAAATTTTGCAAAATAAATTTCGAAGCGGAACTTTCTGTCGGAGTTAATGGGCGGGGCCTAGGGAATCAGGGGGCGGGGCCAGCGATTGGTCGATTGAATAAATTTGCCATTTATTCAAAATAAGATAAAAGTGTAGTAAAATGCTCATAAGCAACAACTTTTTGATCGTTTCTAAAGTGGTCGCTCTATACAAGTGACCGTACATCTCCTCTGCCACATTGTGTATAATGGCTACAACTGCTTGGGGTCTTCTGGTGAGAGCAGCTCATACATATAGGTCCTCGTGGTCCCGGAGCAGGGGCTGAAAGAAAGAAGTGAGTAATAACAGTGTTTTTTAAGCAATGAGTGCAGAATTGATGTGACGGACCGCCACTGTCAATTCAAACCGATTGAGCAATCAAACCATTCTGTATGTTTGATAAAATGTGGTTTAACTCCACTTTTAACAGTATTTTGTTATATCTAGGAGGCTGGGGCACCTCACCATGGATTACTGACAATTCGCACACTAATGATGCAACATCATCCTTTTTGAGCCACCAACTACTCATAACCACTATTATCCTACAATTGTTGAGAGACAAATGTAAGAAAGAATATTCGCCGCAACCGGGGATCGAACCGGGAACCCCATGTTTTGAAGTCATACGCTCTGCTAACTGCGCCATAGCTGCGACCAATTCCGTGAGACTGGAAAGGAACCGGAATCTCCGATATTATGTGTATTTTTTTTGTTGGTTTGGCGACTCAAATGTCGTAACTACAGCTTGAATAAGCTGTAGTTACGACATTTAACTCGCCAACCAACGATTTCATTTTTATCTTTAGTCCTTGATCATATAATTGACAAACTAGCTTTGTTTGATACTTCAGGGGCCGCCGTCATAGCGCAGTTGGTAGCGCGTCGGACTGTCAATCTAGAGGTCCCGGGTTCGATTCCCGACGGCGGCACTCATCCTTTCCGACTATTTGTCTCTCACCAATGGGTCGATAATCGTAGACCTATGTGGGATAGCAGCTGGAGGCTAGGAAAGGATGTAATGGTAGTACTGGTGTGAGAAATACCAGGATTCCATTGTTAGGTGCTCCAGCCGCCGCGATATAACTGAAAGATTGTTCAAAGCGGCGTAAAACCCCATTCAACTTGATACTTCAGTCGAACTGTCATGCCGAAGATCAGTAGCCGGAACCAGTGCCCAGTCGATTAACATCCCTTGCCAGATTATAACATAAAGCTATATCATGTAAAAATTGATTTGCATGTTCACTGTCCTGACCATTCTACCCTTGCAATGCTGAATAAAATCCTGTTCAAAATTGCATTAAATTCAAAGGGGTGACAGTACTGAATGTTCTAGTTTTTTGTAATCAAATTATAGACATTTTTTTTATAAAAAGTGGTAAACAGGTGATGTAGACTAAGATCAGACTGCACTTATGTGCAGTCTGATCTTTGTCTATACCTCCTGCCAAAGCAGGAATAATCCGGGTTCAGCAAGACAAGGGTTAATAAAATGCACAAAGAGGTACTGCCAAGGCTTTGGAGTTAGTTTTTACTAATTTATCTCAGTTTGATTGTGACGAAAGCTTACACAGTCGCTCTCGTATAAAAATCCAGATGCTTTCAATTCTCGGAAAGAGAGGGGAGCAGTGCCACTGATTCCAAGGGTAGATTGGGTCTGGCTGTAAAATGTCTAGCCCAAGAACACATGCTGATGACGTTTGGGCTTGAACCCGTTACCAATAGATCACTGTTCAAATTCTTTTACCACTATGCTATTCCTTTAGTTTCATATCAATGGATTTTGAAAATTAACGCCGTTTGATATCTAAGTCGGAGGTCAGTGGGCGTGGCCAGCGATTTGTCAATTGACCAATCGCGGCTGCTAATCAAAGAACTCGTACAGTTTTCATTTAGATTATAATTCCTACACTGGTCGACTTTAAAGTGAAGAAAGTGAAGGAATAATTCTTGTTGGTTGGGCGACTTTAACGTCGTGACTACAGCTTTTTAAAGCTGTAGTTACGACGTTTAGGTCGCCTTACCAACCATTTTATTTGTTGTTTACATGCTACTTGTAATAAATATTGAAAAATAACATGGTTTGATATCAAAGGGAGCTTCCTGTTGGATATAAGTGGGCGTGTACAGCGATCATTGGGCTTGGCCAGCGGTAAGTGGGTGTGTTCAGCGATCAGTGGGCGTGGCCAGCGATCCGTCAATTACAAATACCTGTATATCCACACCCCTCTTGATTACAGCCAGTTTGATTGCAACATTCTCTACAAAACGGGTCCGGTAGATTACGCTTTTTGTTTGCAGCCGGACACATCTGAAAACAATAACAACAACAACAAAAAAATGTTTGTGTCCATCAAGCGAAATTGATTTTATTCTGGAATTTTGCATTACAAATTTGGATAAAGGAAATCGAATTCAGCAAAGGTCAATCATTGCAAAGAAGAGGTGAAAAAAAATCCGTTGAATGCAAAGTCTTTCAACAGAGGTCCACACCAACCCGGGATCCCAAGGATACCAAAAATTGGAAGGGACCCCAGCAATGTCAGTCTAGGGATCCAGTCAGTATCCTTCAATAGATCTTAAAGTATCAACTAATGCTCCTGATATTTTGTTTGCTTGTTTTTGTAGAAAACATTGTGGATAATGAAGCAATAACAAGCAATTTCTTCATTTTGCACAATGTTTTCAGAAGCTTTTTTTTTCAAGTTGGGTTTAGAAGGGCCGGATTTAGTGTGAATGAGTTAATGACTATCAAGGAGGGATTCCTAATTATCTGGAGGAAACCCTGATGTAATAGGAAGGGATCCCTTTGGGATCCCAATGAAGCAAAGTTAGTGTCGACCCCTGTTCAAAGTCCGTTTTTTCTGAGAACGATCGAGAATAAACCCATTACCAGACGGCAAAATTTAAGACTGGTCCAAATTGAGAAAAGTTGCAGAAGACAATTAAAAGTTTATGAAATTTTGGATTTTTCTACTTTCCGGGTAGAAATCATTGTAGAAAATGAAGAAATTGCTTGTAACAAGCAATTTCTTCATTTTTCACAACTTTTTCTCAATCATTTTCGTGAGGGGCGTCTAAAAGCGTCACTGTGTGGAAATCGGTAAAGATAAAAGAAAAAGAAAAACACTTTTATTTTAGAACTGTTGACAATTCTAACGATAAATCTTCTCATACTTATGGAATCCTGATAAGGCTACGCGCTCAAAATTTTGTTCATTTGGGTATGAATACTTCTTTTCGACCAATCACAACGATCGTTTTTGATCGAATAAACTCAAAAAGTATTATATGTGTGACAATTAATGACTCAGATAAGCGCAAGTTTGGACACAGCTTTATCTGAATCTTTGCACACTGTAGATGTGAAACTGTAAAAGATGAAGAGAATAATTTTTGTTTTCACGGAGGTATGGACCGAAAAAACTAATCACACTGTATGAACTCGCGAAGCTGATTCATACATTGTGTGATAAGGTTTTTCGGTTCATACCTCCGTGAAAACAGAAAGTATTCTCCTCATGTCTTACAATATAATAGCATCCACCGAAAAAAGCAAAACTTTACAAATTTGATACTTTTTTTATATGGGACTATTTTGTTCGGAAGCATACAAAATAGCTACGTGCTCAAAACTTTGTTCATAGGGGTATGAATATTTCTTTTCGACCAACCAGAACGCTCGATTTTGATCGAATAAACTCAAAAATAAATTACATGTGTGACAATGAATGACTCAGATTAGCGCAAGTTTGGACACAGCTTTATCTGAACCTTTGCACACTGTAGATGTGAAACTGTTAAAAATGAAGAGAATATTTTTTGTTTTCACGGAGGTATGGACCGATAAACATAATCACACTCTATGAACTCACGAACTGGATTCATACATTGTGTGATTAGGTTTTTTTCAGTTCATACCTCCGTGAAAACAGAAAGTATTCTCCTCATGTCTTACAATATAATAGCATCCACCGAAAAAAGCAAAACTTTACAAATTTGATACTTTTTTTATATGGGACTATTTTGTTCGGAAGCATACAAAATAGCTACGTGCTCAAAACTTTGTTCATAGGGGTATGACTATTTCTTTTCGACCAATCAGAACTCTCGATTTTGATCGAATAAACTCAAAAATAAATTATATGTGTGACATTGAATGACTCAGATTAGCGCAAGTTGGACCCAGGTTTATCTGAATCTTTGCACACTGTAGATGTGAAACTGTTAAGAGAATAATTTTTGTTTTCAAGGAGGTATGGACCGATAAACATAATCACACTGTATGAACTCGCGAAGCTGATTCATACATTGTGTGATTAGGTTTTTCGGTTCATACCTCCGTGAAAACAGAAAATATTCTCCTCATGTCGTACAATATAATAGCATCCACCGAAAAAAGCAAAACTTTACAACTTTGATACTTTTTTATATGGGACTATTTTGTTCGGAAGCATACAAAATAGCTACGTGCTCAAAAATTTGTTCAAAGGGGTATGAATTTTTCTTTTCGACCAATCACAACGATCGTTTTTGATAGAATAAACTCAAAAATAAATTATACGTGTGACAATGAATGACTCAGATTAGCGCAAGATTGGACACAGCTTTATCTGAAGCTTTGCACACTGTAGAAGTGAAACTGTTGGAAAATGACGGATCGCTGGCCCCGCCCCCAGGGCACCGACACAACTTTCCTTATCGGTATTTAAACAACGCTGTTTTACAAAATTTATTGTCAGTAACATGTGACAAAAAATAGAAAAAAATAGAAAATGGTGAATTGAATTAGCTGTAGTTAAAAAGATTAACTGATTCCCACATATAGACGCTTTTTGACACCCCTCAAGAAAAGGGATTGGGAAAACATTGTGTAAAATGAAGAAATTGCTTGTAACAAGCAATTTCTTCATGTAACACAATGTTTTCTACTCAGCAAGTTAAAAAAATCTAAAATTTCATAGACTTGAGGTTGACGTCTGCAACTCCTTTCAAATTGGACCAGTCTAAATCTTGCCGTCTGGTAATGAGTTAAGTCGTCTAGCCAAAAAATGCTCAACAGAAATGTCTATGAACATCGGAGTTCAAAGTTCATTTCCGGTATAGATATATTATTTGATTGGTCGATTGATTCTTTGATTGACAGCTGCGATCCGGCAAATTTATAAGAAAGTAATTAAGTAAGTAATTATGTAAGTGAGTAAGTAAGTAAGTAAGTCAGTAGGTAAGTAAGTAAGTAAGTAAATAAGTATGTAAGTAAGTAAGTGAGAAAGTAAGTAAGTAAGTAAGTAAGTAAGTAAGTAAGTAAGTAAGTAAGTAAGTAAGTAAGTAAGTCAGTAGGTAAGTAAGTAAGTAAGTAAATAAGAATGTAAGTAAGTAGGTAAGTAAGTAAGTAAGTAAGTAGGTAAGTAAGTAAGTAAGTAAGTAAGTAAGTAGGTAAGTAATTAAGTAGGTAAGTAAGTATGTAAGTAGGTAAGTAGGTAAGTAAGTAAGTAGGTAAGTAGGTAAGTAAGTAAGTAAGTAAGTAAGTATTTAAGTAAGTAAGTAAGTATGTAAGTAAGTAAGTAAGTAAGTAAGTCAGTAGGTAAGTAAGTAAGAACGTAAATAAGTATGTAAGTAAGTAAGTGAGAAAGTAAGTAAGTAAGTAAGTAAGTCAGTCAGTAGGTAAGTAAGTAAGTAAGTAAATAAGTATGTAAGTAAGTAGGTAAGTAAGTAAGTAAGTAGGTAAGTAATAAAGTAGGTAAGTTAGTAGGTAAGTAGGTAAGTAGGTAAGTAAGTAAGTAGGTAAGTAGGTAAGTAAGTAAGTAAGTAAGTAAGTATGTAAGTAAGTAAGTAAGTATGTAAGTAAGTAAGTAAGTAGGTAAGTAAGTAAGTAATTAAGTAAGTAAGTATGTAAGTAAGTAGGTAAGTAGGTAAGTAGGTAAGTAGGTAAGTAAGTAAGTAAGTAAGTAAGTAAGTAAGTAAGTAAGTATGTAAGTAAGTAAGATAGTAAGTCAGTAGGTAAGTAGGTAAGTAGGTAAGTAAGTAAGTAAGTAAGTAAGTTAGTAGGCAAGTATGTAAGTAAGTAAGTTAGTAAGTAGGTAAGTAGGTAAGTAAGTAAGTAAGTAAGTATGTAAGTATGTAAGTAAGTAAGTAAGTATGTATGTAAGTATGTAAGTAGGTAAGTAGGTAAGTAGGTAAGTAGGTAAGTAAGTAAGTAAGTAAGTATGTAAGTATGTAAGTATGTAAGTAAGTAAGTATGTAAGTAAGTTAGTAAGTATGTAAGTATGTAAGTAAGTAAGTAAGTAAGTAGGTAAGTATGTAAGTAGGTAAGTAGGTAAGTAGTAAATAAGTAGGTAAGTAGGTAAGTAAGTAAGTAGGTAAGTATGTAAGTATGTAAGTAAGTAAGTAAGTAAGTATGTAAGTATGTAAGTATGTAAGTAAGTAAGTTAGTAAGTAGGTAAGTAAGTAAGTAAGTATGTAAGTATGTAAGTAGGTAAGTAGGTAAGTAGGTAAGTAGGTAATTAAGTAAGTAAGTAAGTATGTAAGTATGTAAGTAAGTAAGTATGTAAGTATGTAAGTAAGTAAGTATGTAAGTATGTAAGTAAGTAAGTAAGTAAGTATGTAAGTATGTAAGTAAGTAAGTAAGTAAGTATGTAAGTATGTAAGTAAGTAGGTAAGTAAGTAAGTAGGTAAGTAGGTAAGTAAGTAAGTAAGTAAGTAAGTAAGTAATTCTTTTATTATAGTGACATGTGTATAATGAAATGTAGTACAAAGAGTAAAATAGATATATGAACACCCGGCCCCATGGGCCCATATGTCTCTTTCAAACATTAGAATTACAAATGTAATTGAAAAAAATATGTGGTAGGGGATAGCTGATTTCATTATTGACAGAGCGAGGCTTTTGTTTTATAACATTCTGCATCAGTATCTTTTGAATGACCATTTATGATTAAGCCCGTCGACGATCAAGCCACGCCCCCAAAACGGGAGCCGAGATTTAACCGCCGTCAAGCCATTGATACCTTTTTTTTGTATAAAAAAGCATGGATCTAACTTACGTTAATGTCCCGACAGCCGAGGTTGTATTTCAGACTTCCCATTGTACTGATGAACGAATCGATGAAACATTCCTAGAAAAAGACAAATAAATAAATAAATAAACACACACACAAAAAAAAAAAATAAAATAACATACAAGTGCATTTTTAGTTAACTTTAGTTACGGATCGCCGTAATAGCGCAGTCGGTAGCGCGTCAGACTCCTAATCTTCAATCATGGGATGTCTGAGGTTTGATTCCCGGCGGCGGAACATATTCTTTCCGACATTTGTCTCTCACCAATGGGTGGATAATCGTAAACCTAAGTGGGATAGCAGCTGGAGGCTAGGAAAGGATGTAGTGGTAGTACTGGTGTGAGAATTACCAGGAATCCATTGTTAGGTGCTCCAGCCGCCGCGATATGACTGAAAAAGCTGTTAAAAGCGGCGTTAAACCCCATTCAATTAATCAATCAACTTTGGATACGACGTTTAGGTCGCCAACCAACTATTTTACAATTCGCTCAATCATGATCATCCATGTTTGAGGGAAAAAACGATTTTTTTACAATGGTTGGATCCGAAAACGTGCCAAAAGAACAGTCTAAACGGAAGTTTATCTTGCGTATACTTCTTTTTTACGGTCGGTGTGTGTGTGTGTGGGGGGGGGTGTGCGGGAGATGATGATGTACCCATGAGTCTCTTAGACTGGTCCTAATTAAAAGAGGTTTGAAACGAAAAACACTGCGCTTGAAATTGAATAAAAAGGTCATATGAGGAAGGAAACATTGTGAGAAAGGAGAAATTGCTTGTTACAAGCAATTTCTCCTTTTATCACAAAGTTTTCAATAACCTTTACTCCTTTGGCGCGAACGGATGCGGAATTGTGTGGTAACGAGATACTGTACTATTGTTTCTTTCCCGCAATCTTACTTTTCAACAAATAAGAATTCAACAACAACAAAAACAAACAAAACAAACAAAAACAACAAAAAACAAAACAAATAAAAACATAAGCTTACGTCATATTCCCCACACTGTTGGAGGGTTGTACAAGATTCAGGCGAATCCACGTCCCTACAGGATAAACACAGTGGTCCCTCTAGAAAAGAGAAATAGAGAATAATAGGTTAGTGTCTTAGATAGATCAAGTTTATCGGGCGAGGCGTAGGAATTTATTAGGTGAGCCGAAGGCGAGCCTAATAAATTCCGAAGCCGAGCCCGATAAACTTGATCCATCTAAGACGCTAACCTATTATTCTATTTTTTCCTTACCAGACGAAATTTGAGACTGGTCCAAACTGACCAAAAGCGGCTGTCAAACAAGGAATTAACCGAGCAGTCGAATAAATCATTCAGTCCGCAAAGGCCGCCATTTTGTTAAGCTTTTTGTCGGTTTTGCGCCTTAAACATCGTAACTACAGCTCATTCAAGCCGTAGTTTCTTTTTTTTAGCTCACAAGAGCACGAAGTGCTCATGGTGAGGTATTTTGATCGTCCTCTGCCCGGCGTCCATCGATCGTCGTTCGTCGTCCGTCGTGTGTCAACAAGTTTAAAACGAAATCTCCTCGCAAACCGCTGGGCGGATTTCAAATAAATTTGGCAGGAATGTTCCTTGGGTGGTGCCCTTAAAAATTGCTAAAAGAATTGAAATCAGCTTAAAACTTTGGTTGCCATGGCAACCAAACTGAAATTTTAATAAAATCTTTAAAAAATGAACTCCTCCAGACCAAGAAGGCGTAGAGGATTGAAATTTGGCATGAAGCATCGGTACATTGACCTCTTTCAGAATTGCTAAAAATCACCACTCTCCGATCTCCAGGGGCGGAGCCCCAGGGCTGGAGGGGTGGGGCTTATATAGAAATAAAGAAGGATTTTTAAAATGACATCTCCTAAACCATTGGGCGAATATCAACCAAATTTGGCAGAAATGTTCCTTAGATGATGCCCTTTAAAAGGTGCTAAGAGAATTGAAATCCGTTAAAAAACCCTGGTTGTCATGGTAACAAAACTGAAATTTTAAATAATCTTTAAATATTATCTCCTCCTGACCCAGATTTGGCAAGAAGCAACCGTACATTGACCTCTTTCAGAATAAAACAAAGGAATAGTGCAAAATAATCGAAGCGGGACTTCCATTTGGGGTCAGTTGGCGTGGCTAAAGAACTAAGTGGCTAAAGAACTAAGTGGCTAAAGAACTAAGTGGGCGGGGCAAGCGATTGGTCAATTGAAAGGGAAATAGCGTACGTTGCAAGTCATCGTGGACTTTCAGTCGTAAAAAACGATCTGTGTTCCATTTTGGTATATAATGCATAAAGATAATTGTTTGTTAAAAGACGCATGACAAATATCGACCATTTAATCCGCTGGCTTCTGGTTTGGAGACAACCGGGTTCAATAAAGAGATGAAGAGAATATTTTTTGTTTTCATGGAGGTATGAACCGAAAAACCTAATCACACTGTATGAATACGCGAAGCGGATTCATACATTGTGTGATTAGGTTTTTCGGTTCATACCTCCATGAAAACAAAATATATTCTCTTCATTTCTTATAATTTGATAGCATCGAGCGAAAAATGCAACAACTTAACAAATTTTGATACCTTTTTGTAGTGAACTATTTTGTGCGGAAGCATTCAAAATGACTGCGTACTCAAAATTTTGTTCATGGAGGTATGAATTAAATTTTTCGACCAATCAGATCGCTCGTTTTTGATAGACGAAACTAACAATTAAATTATATCAGAATAATTCAAGGATTTATTCAAGGGAAAAAAGGATACCCTACTTCGTTCCTTTCCAAAGATATGTTTAATTCTACAATAAATTTCTCTTTAACCAGTTAACGGACAACAAAAAATTAGACTTGCCAAAATTGAAAGAAGTTTCAGGCGATTTCGAGCAGATAAAATTTCAAAATGTTTCTGTCTTTCTGGGTAGAAAACAATATGTAGAATGCAGAAATTGCTTGTAACAAATAATTTCTACATTTTTTATATTTTATTCGTGGACCGTTCAATTTGAAAGCGACAAAAAGCGGGCTTGTGACATAATGGGCTAACCTTGATATTTTCTCTGTCGTAATGCCACAGAATCATACAAACACATGGAATCTTAGGAATTTGTCTTGAAAGGTGACATATTCAGTTCAATTATCCGCAAATATTTAAAACAATTATTTTAGTTCTAATGTTTTTTAACTCAAAACTTAACCCATTCCCACACAACAAAATTTTAGATTGGTCCAAATTGAAAGAAGGTGAAGATGACAAATTCAAGTTGGTGAATTTGTAACTTTTTTTTGTCCTTTTTTGAATGGAAAACATTGTGGATAACGAAGAAATTACTTGATATAAGCGATTTCTTCATTTTCCACTAAGTTTTTTCAAAGTTTTTTTTTTTCTTGATGAGTGTAAAATGGAGGGATTGAGTTGGAATAGGTTAAAACATTACACTCGCAAATAAAATTCTTTATATAGCTTACCCGTTCTTGTCCCAATGGCCAACATCAACAGGAAAAAAACGTTAGTACACGGAAACATATAGCCTTGCCCTAGTTTGAAAATGATATTTAGCATGAGATAGATGATTTGTTTGTTTGAATGGGGTTTTACGCCGCTTTCAACAATCTTTCAGTTATATCGCGGCGGCTGGAGCACCTAACAATGGATTCCTGGTATTTCTCACACCAGTACTACCATCACATCCTTTCCTATAGCCTCCAGCTGCTATCCCACATAGGTCTACGATTATCGACCCATTGGTGAGAGACAAATAGTCGGAAAGGATGAGTGCCGCCGTCGGGAATCGAACCCGGGACCTCTAGATTGAAAGTCCGACGCGCTACCAACTGCGCTATGACGGCGGCTATGAGATAGATGAATGTGGTGAATTGAATGAACGATCATAAAATCCGCCATTTTTTGTTATACTGCTTTGTTGTTTAGCCACTTAAACGTCGTAATTACAGCTTATTCAAGCTGTAATTACGACGTTTAGGTTGCCAACTAACCATTTTCATTTTGGTACCCGCTACTGACAATATCTTTTTTGAAAATAGCGAATAAACCCCTTGTTTACGGGTAAAACACGAGCCGCGTTATGTTTATAATTTCATGTCTTTGGTTTGCCACTAAAATGTTTAAATCAAAGTACTGAAAGTACTCTAAGCTAGCAAAGCATGGTTGAATTTAGAAAACGTTTCCTTGTTGGGTAGAAAACATTATGGACATTGAAGAAATTGCTTGTACAAGCAATTTCTTCATTTCCACAATATTTTCCATAGCCTTTTTCCCAAAGCGGAATTGATAGGGGATGGGTTACATAGCGAGCTTTTGAGAGAGTTCAATACAATTTGAATAGACTTTGCAATATTCCTGAAATACATGAGAACTACTTTTAATGGCGTAGGCATTTAATGGATTTAGTGGTTAAGCCTCCAATGACAGTTTGCACTCGTTGAACTTTGAGACGGCCTCAAAATATCGTCTGTTATCTTAAGCTATCAAAGCTGTCGCTTTGCTAGCTAAAAATGCAAAGATTTTACCAAAAAACTTTTTTTATTGACTCATCGATGGAATGGGGGGGTTAACGTTGCTTTCAATAGTATATAAAGTTTTATCGCGGCGGCTGGCGCACTTAACCATGGCTCCCTCACATCTCTCATCCCAACCATGATATTCTATCTATGATATTTTTAGCTAGCAAAGCGTTAGCTTTGATAGCTTAAGTTAACAGACAAAACTTTGAGCTTGTCTCAAAGTTCAGCGAGTGCAAACTGCCATTGGAGGCTTAACCACTAAATCCATTAAATGCCTACGCAATGGAAAGTAGTTCTTATGTATTTCAGGAATATTGTAAAGTCTGCATGCAATGTATTTTTAGCTCACTTGAGCATATCGTGTTTAAAATGACTGTGACCAGAGTCTTCAAAGAGGTTGCAGACGACAATTTCAAATAGTTGAAAATTCTGAAATATATATCTCTAGGTAGAAAACGATGTGGAAAATGAAGAAATTGCTTGTAACAAGCAATTTCTTCATTTTCCACATTGTTTTCAACAACTATTTTCTTGAGCGGTGTAAAAAACAGGGATTGTGTGGAAATGGGTTAATTCCTTGGTTGCTTTAACTTCGGTTCTTTATCATGACAAAGAATATTACTGAACAATACAATGCTTTGCTGGCTTACAGTACTTCTCAGTACTTTGATTTTCTTTAGAGGAACAACTTTTTGTGCATGAGTATAAAAGAATTCCTTAGAAAAATTCATAGACGCATGAAACAATATTTTCAACTGATCGAAATGCAGTAATTTGGTAAACGCAACAATGGAAGAGTTTTGAAAATTAATATCAACGGAGAGAACAAAAACTTTAAGGAGCAATTAATTCCACTCTGTATTTTCGTCTGCAAAAAAATGAACGTAAACTTGGAAAAGTTTGCAAAACAAGAAAGGACTTAAAGGAAAATTGGTCGATTTATAACAAAACGACTTACCGGTCATATTTCGTCTTTCAAAAGGTATCTTCTCGTTAAAGACTTTTTTCTAGTTTCTACAAAATTTCATTCAAACTCGCGTATTTATACGCGGTAAAGTTATCAGATCCTGTAGACGGAGCTTCCTTCTTCCTGGTCGCGATCTTTGATATCCCTGGGTCAAAGATTTATCGTTTGGTTTAAAATAAAAGGTGCATTCAGAGAGCTCTCTTTTTGATACATTTCGAGGTCATGAAAACATGGGCTTCCTTAGGCTCGATCATTTTCGAATATGAGACCAAATCGAAACGATTCGAGGCTTTGTGCCTTTGGATACCATTCAAAGTTTTTTTGGGGGAAAAGCATAAAAACGATTTGAACTAAACAGTTTCTTCTTTCAGGACTCTTTTCCTTTTATGGAAGATGCATATTTTTCATGTAACGTGAACGTGTCTTCTTTTTCTTTCTGTTTGAAATCGTTTTAGAGATCTTATTCGCTTATGTATTGACCCATTCCCACATAATTACCCTTTGAAACGCCCTCAAAATGAAAGCCTTGGAAAACATTGTAGAGAATGAATCAATTTCTCTACTCTCTACGATGTTTTATAACCTAAAAGACAAAATTTGATATTTCATCAAAGTTGCCGTGTGTAAGTTCTTTGAATTTAGTCTAACATATTATCGTGTGGGAATGGGTTTATCTTGAAATAAAAATACTTAATATATCAATGCATATACCAAAGGTATCAAATAATCAAAATATTTTAACAGATTTAAATCATGTCTTTAGCAATTTAAATGAAAACTTTGCTCTGGTTACATGATGACTAAATGCTTTTAAAATGATATCAAACGGGAAATTTTCGCTAGTATTTGATCATTCTGAACGGAACCATGTAGAAGAGCTCTAACTGCATTGCCCAGCCAACATTCACTGCCTTTAGGGTCAAATATGGACCACAAGTTGTGAATAGAAAACATTTAACCCATTCCCAAACAATGACGATTTTAGACGCCCACAAGGAAAACATTTTGGAAGAAGCAATTTCTTCATTTTCCACGATGTTTTCTATCTGGAAAGTAGAAAAAAATTCTTGAATTTCTAGGACCGTAAATTAACGTCTGCAGCTCCTTTGAAATAGGACCGACTATTTGTCTCTCACCAATGGGTCGATAATCGTAGACCTAAATGGGATAACAGATGCAATGGTAATACAGGTGTGAGAAATACCAGGATTCCATTGTTAGGTGCTCCAGCCGCCGCGATATAACCGAAAGATTGTTGAAAGAGGCGTAAAACCCCATTCAAACAAACAAACAATTGAAATAGGACCAGTCTAAAATTTTACATCTGTAATGAGTTAAAAGGAAAATGACGTACAATATATTGTTAAATGATCAATATATATCATGCAAATAATATTGTATTATGATTCGAATTCTATTTAAGCTTGCCATGGCTCAGGGTGACTTTCAAGGTTCATTTATCAGATGGACAATTTTGTCATCAAGAAGAAATTGGCCCATCTTGTCTAGAGTGATAAAATTACCCATATTATCTGTAAAGACAAAAATGATCCATCCTGTCTGTTAAGACAAAAATGATCCGTCCTGTCTGTAAAGATAAAACAATCCGTCTTATCTGTAAAGATAAAAAGATCAACAATATCTGTAAAAACAAAAAAAGATCCATCTAATCTGTTAAGACAAAATGATCCATCTTATCTGTAAAGATAAAAAAAATCCATCTGATCTGTGAAGATGAAAATGATTCATGTTATCTGTAAAGGCTTTTAAATGATCCTTCTTATCTGTAAAGACAAAATGATCCATCTTGTCTGTAAAGACAAAAATGATCCTTCTTATCTGTAAAGACAAAATGATCCATCTTGTCTGTAAAGACAAAAATGATCCATCTTATCTGTAAAGGCAAAAATGATCCTTCTTATCTGTAAAGACAAAATGATCCATCTTGTCTGTAAAGACAAAAATGATCCACGTTATCTGTAAAAAAAAACTGATCCATGTAATCTGTAAAGATAGTAATGATCCATGTTATCTGTAAAGACAAAAATGATCCATCTTATCTGTTAAGATATAAATGATCCATCCTGTCCGTAAAGACAAAAATGGTCCATGTTATCTGTAAAGACAAAAGTTATCCATATTTTTTGCAATTACAAAAATGATCCATGTTATCTCCAAAGATAATAATGATCCATGATATCTGTAAAAACAAAAATAATCCATGTTATCTGTAAAGATAAAAATGATCCATCTAGTCTGTAAAGACAAAAATGATCCATCTTGTCTGTAAAGAAAAAGATGATCCACGTTATCTGTAAAGACAAAAATAATCCATCTTATCTGTAAAGATAATTATGATCAATCTTATCTGTTTAGATTAAAATGATCCTTCTTATATGTAAAGACAAATATTATCCATCTTGTCTGTAAAGATAAAACTGATCCATCTTGTCTGTAAAGACATAAATGATCCATGTTATCTGTAAAGACAAAAATGATCCATCCTATCTGTTAAGATAAATTGATCCATTTTGTCTGTAAAGACAAAACTGATCCATGTTATCTTTAAAGACAAAAATTGTCTATGTTATCTGTAAAGGCAAAATGATCCATCTTATCTGTAAATATGAAAATGATCCATAATAATTACAAAGACATAATGGTCCTTCTTAACTGCAAAAACATAATGACCCATCTTGTCTGCAGAAACTTAATAATGCATCTTGCCTTCATAGACAAATATTATCCATTTTGTATGCAAAGACAAATATGATACATCTTGTCTTCAAAGACAAAAAATTATACATCTTGTCTGCAGACGCACTATGATCCACTTTGTCCGCAAATCTAAAATGATTCGCTTTTTATGCAAAGACAAAAGTGATCCGTCTTACCCACATAAACAAAATGGTCCACCTGATCCATGGCCCTTGATAATACAGCCACCTTTGCGAGAGAGCCACCTTAAATATACCTCGTTTTGACTGTCTTGCACTGGTTTGACTATAAAATGCAGCCATGAAAGTAAATGATCGGGCTGTGTGTATCATCAAGCTGATGGCAGACTTTGCCGTCTGCTTAAGTAGGAATAAAACATGTATAAATAAGAGAAGTGTTATATTAATAAAAACTTGCTTTAACCACGAAAAGAGTTAGTAATTGTTTCTAATCCTTGGAAAGTTGTCCAAAGCAATAAGTCACTCTCACTTGAGGATTTCTTAAACTGCCTTTTCGTATGCATTATGTAGGCCGTCGCATAAAAAGGGGATCAAATGGGATGTTTCAAACTGCTCAACTTTAGAAATTTTGGCAATTACTTTAATTCTTTCTTACATGACGATCTTTTCATATGAACCCATTTCACACAATGACGCTTTTTGACGCGCCTGCAGGATAAACAATTGGGAAAACATTGTGTCAAAATGAAGAAATTGCTTGTTACAAGCAATTTCTTCATTTTTCACAGTGTTTTTTGTCCAGAAAATTGAAACAAAACAAAACAGATAAAAAAACACAAACTTAAAATTGTCGTCTTCAGCTTCTTTAAATTTGGACCAGTGCAGAATTTTGTCGTCTGGTAATAGATTAAGAAATTATATAAATAACATAATTTGAGCACATATCTAATTATATTTGTAATTTGTAAAGAACAGAAATTCAGCAAACACTTCACCTGAATTTAATTAAAATCAACCCAACTTCACACTCCAAACAAAATTGGTGTAAATACAAGCAAAGTGTTTTATTTGAAGAGGACATCGCGGTAAATGGAAAAATGCTTGTAACGAGCAAATTTTCCTTTTACCACTAAACTTTCTGCGATTTAATCTCACACAATAGTACAAACACTTTCGGGTAATAAGAAAAAGTTATTTGAAAATGACAGAAATCCAGCAGAGGTCAACAACTTATTTATGTTTTGAAGTATGCGTGGATGGCCTTACATATACAATAACATATTTTACAGGTAAACTTTTTTTACTTTGTCAAAATGCCCCCTCTCCGCCTTACATAAACAAAACAGATTTTACAGGTAAACTTGTTTTACTTTTTCAAAATGTCCCATCTTTCACGTGACGGTTCACAATTAAAAAAGGCAGGTTCGATAAAGCATAAGATGAAAGGAAAGGTCCTGTCAGGTAACTAGGAAGGACTAGTTCCTTGTGCAGATAAAGGTCAAACCTTTGACACTTCATCGAAAATTATACACAGCACTTGATTGATTGATTAATTGATTAATTGAATGGGGTTTAACGCCACTTTTAACAGTATTCCAGTCATATCGCGGTGGCTGGAGCACCTAACAACAGATTCCTGGTATTTCTCACACCAGTACTACAATTACATCTTTTCCTAGCCTCCAGCTGATATCCCACTAAGTTTTACGATTACCCACCCTTTGGTAAGAGACAATTGTCTCACGGCACTTGAACCGAGTGAAGAAAGATGTAGGATATATAATAAAACAAGAGCACCTCATGCGGATGGCAACGCTCGGCTATGGAAGCGCTTAATTATGGTTAAAAGTCGAAATAGAAAAAAAGGAGTATAATTCGTTCTATAATGCATTCACTTATCCCCCTTGTCGATAAGGATTACTCTTATGATGGTGAACACATATTCCAATTTTCAAGAGAATATGTTAAGTAATACCAGAGATATTTCAAAATGTCAATGTTAATGGAGGACGCAGGCGCAGACAACGATATTGCGATTGTTAGAAAATTCTCGAGTTTTCACCGAAAATCGCCGAGCTAAAATGTATATTTTCACTCGGTCACCCTTCCATTCCAACAAATGAAGTTACTAAAATATTTATCTCTCTGTGTACAAAACGATGTGGAAAATGAAGAAATTTCAACATTGTTTATCACATCTGTTTTCTAAAGGGGCGTAAAAAGGAGATATTTTGTTGGAATAGGTTAACTCTTTGGTTACTGTATCCTCGTTTCTTTATCATGATAACGTACAACAAAGAAGATTACTGAACAAAACAATGCTTTTCTAGCTTACAGAACTTTTCAGTACTTTGATTTCAACGGTGTTTTTTGTTATTTTATTTGGGTTCTGCTTGGATACGTCTTGAAGTTAAGTCACCCAAATTTAAAGAAATGATTTTAATTTCAAAATCATCTTTTCCCTTTGATGAAGAAATAACAACACAACCTGGTATTTTGAAGTTTTAGGGGACAGTATCAAAGGAAATAACAGAATGAAACCGAGAAATGTGTTTTTCTACTCTGTGCGAAGTAATTTTGAGATGAATAGTATCTGCTTTCTTTTGTTACCATTTTAATTGAAAAATAATTGGCATAAGCCGTATACTTAATACGAAAACTCAATTGGCGGACGACTGGCCACGCCTACGCCCATTGACTCCTCTAGCCACGCCCACTGACTCCGCTAGCCACACCTACTGACTCCGCTGGCCACGCCCACTGACTCCGCTGGCAAAGCCCACTGGCCAGGCCAGGAAGTTCCACTTCGATTGTAAACGTCGATGTTTTCCAGTTTTAGGCCGAAAAAATAACATTGTTGGTTGGCGATCTAAGCGCCGTAACTGTAGCTTAAATAAGTCGCCAATTAAAAATAGTTACTTCACGTGAATGTATTCCAATGTAGGAGTTCAAAGTTTACTTTCGGTCTTTATATATCAGTTGATTGGTCGATATGATTTATAATTGCCAGACGCGATCGGTCTGTGGGATTGGAAATTCGACCGAGATATTTAATAGAGGATAATCAACTGGTTATTCAAGATATAAAAAAAAATATTTCACGGGGATGCGTTGTTAGGCGTTGAAAAAACGAGTGCGTAGCACGAGTTTTTTTTTAACGCATAACAACGCATCCGAGAGAAATATTTTTTTCATGTCTGGAATAACAATTGATTATTCTATTTATAATATACCTTATTATTTTATGTTTTATTAAAATATCGAAACCAATCTTTTTGATAGACTCTTTATAATGTCACTTGGTTGGAAAAAAAGTAGCTCCTAAGTTACAGCAGAGAGTGAAACTGAAAAGTGTTATCATCACTCCAGTGACGTTATCAAAATTTACTACACTGAGAAATCCCAAGATTTCACAGCAAGGTATATAATAAACTGCGTTATTTTGCAAAATTTGTTGCCAGTTACATTTTACAAAACTCGAAATTTGTTACTTGGCGAACTTTAATAAGCTTTAGTTACGACTTTTAATTCGCCAGACCAACACATATGTTTAACATATATCACAGTCGGCCAATGTCGGAGTACAAAGTCCAGATGAAGAATTTTATAGGTTAATCGATTGTTTAATTGAAAACGCAGATCCGTCTGTTCTGAGAATTCTCATTGAGTGATTAGCAGTATGTTCTAAGACAAATCAAGGTTCGAAACTTATACCAGTCCTCGGACAAGTGTAGAGCCGCCGTCATAGCGCAGTCGGTAGTGCGTCAGACTCCTAATCTTCAATCATGAGGTGTCATGTTTTCGATCCCCGGTGGCGGCACATATTCTTTCCGACATTTGTCTCTCACCAAAGAGTGGATAATCCCAAACCTAAGTAGGCTAGCAGCTGGAGGCTAGGAAAGGATGTTGTGGTAGTACTGGCGTTATGAATACCAAGAATCCATTGAGGAGCTCCAGCCGCTGTGATATGATTGAAATACTGTTATAGCGGCGTTAAACCTCATTCAATCAATCAATCGGACAAGTTATAAGGAGATGGTGGCTGTTGTTCCTTACCTTCAGATCCTTTGAGCCTACGGGTTTTCTTGATGAATACGAATCAAATGCATATCTCATCCTTAGTTCTTTTCCCTAGAAAACATTGGTTTTCGTGATTGCCTTTTAATCATTCAAACATTGCGGAGAGAAAATGGAAAGTTTTAATGATTGAATTGGGTGTAAAACCACTTATAATGGTACTCAGGTCTTATTGTGACGGCTGGAACACCTTACAATGAATTCTTTATTTCTCACACCAGTACTACCACAACATCATTTCCTAGCCTCAAGCTGCTATCCCATTTAGGTTCACGATTATCCGCCTATTGTTTGGAGACAAATGTCGGAAAAGATCTTTGCCGTGGCCGGGGATCGAACCCGGGACTCTTTGACTAGGAGTTCTATGCCATACCACTGCATCATGACGACGAACAAGAATTACTATTGTTTAATTAGTCTATAGTAAAACCATCGAGTCAAAAATATAGACAAACTGCTTCAATCCATTACCAGACGGTTAAATTTAAGACTGGTCCAAATGAAAAGAGTTGCAAACCACAATAAAAGTGTATGAAATTTACAAGCGTTTATTAGTGTGTATGTTCGAATAGGTTTAACGCCCCTTTAAACAGTATTTCAGTCAAAACGCGGCTGCTGGAGCACCTAGCCATAGACTCCTGTTTTCTCACGCCACAATCTTCTACCACTATATCCTTTCCGAGCTTCAAGTTGCTCACCTTACTCATCTTTACAATTATCTACACATTGGTTAGAGACAGGTCTCGAGACCTGGTTCTCGTGATCGAGAGTCCGACGGGCTACAAACTGCGCTACGGCCTAGGCCTAGGATTATTGTCAGAAATGAACATGGATTTCGAGTAACTTGAATCACAGTGGAGGGACTTGTAATCCCTGACGGATCGCGTTATCAAGTAAAGAATCAATCGACCAATCAAATGCTTTATTTAGACCAGAAGAAAACTCCAGCATCGGTCGAACATTTATTTGAAACATTTATGTTTGGTTGGCGATCCAAACGTTATAACTACAGCTTTTTAAAGCTGTAGTTACGACGTTTAGGTAGCCAACCAACCACGAAGTGGAACTACCTGTTGGAGGCTAGCGAACGTGGCCAGCGATCTCACATTTTCAAGATAGTTCCGTTTCCAATAAATGTGCGATTAATTGATTGAATGGGTTTAACGCCACTTCTAACAATATTTCAGTCATATCGCGGCGGCTGGAGCACCTAATTATGGATTTCTGGTATTTCTCACACTAGTACTACTACTACATCCTTTCCTAGCCTCCAGCTGCTATCCCACTTAGGTTTACGATTATCCACCGATTGGTGAGAGACAAATGTCGGAAAGAATATGTGCCGCCGCCGGGGTCCAATAAATGAACAAACCCTGCCAATAGAAATAACCCATTCCCACACAATGATACTTTTTGACGCCCCTCCCCCCAAAAAAGCAATCGGGAAAAAATGTGTAAAATGAAGAAATCTCTTGCTACAAGCAATGTCTTCATTGTACACAATATTTTCTACCCAGAAAGTTGGACAAATCATAAATTTCACAGACTTTCAATTGCCGTCTGCAACTACTTTCGAAGAAGACCAGTCTAAAATTTCGACGTGTGGTAATGGGATATTATGTGAGTTGCCTTGAGATACAAAATCTTTTTCACAAGTCATTCATTTTAGAGATGAAGATAATGTTTTTGAATTTCATGGAGGTATGAACCGAAAAACCTAATCACACTGTATGAATACGCGACCTATTTCTTATAATTTAATAGTATCGAGCGAAAAAACAAAATCTTTTCATACCTTTTCGTATGAGACTATTTTGTGCGGAAGCATACAAAATCGCTGCTTGCTCAAAATTTTGTTCATGGAGTTATGAATATTTTTTTTCGTCCAATCAGAACGCTCGTTTTTGATAGACGAAACTAAAAACTAAATTATACACCGATTAAAACATCTACGGTGCCGACTTTTTGTCCGTTTTAGATGACAAGCTTTAATAGATTCGGTATTTTGTGAACCCGATGTTCATATCCTTTGTGTATTTGTACCAAGACTTTTCAACAATGCGCTATTTTGCAATCGGCACGACGACGGGAAACTTCGGGTGACGTCATAAGATATCGGTTCGCCAAAAATTACTGTATTGACGTAATTACTACGTCATTTTACTATTTTCCGCTAGCAAATCAAAAGTTGCGAATTCCCATTTTCCTAAATGGTATATTTTTTAAGAGATGAAGAGAATATTTTTTGTTTTCATGGAAGCGGATTCATACATTGTGTGATCAGGTTTTTCGGTTCATACCTCCATGAAAACAAAAAATATTATCTTCATTTCTTATAATTTAATAGCATCAAGCGAAAAATGCAACAACTTAACAAATTTTGATACCTTTTTGTAGTGAACTATTTTGTGCGGAAGCATTCAAAATGGCTGCGTACTCAAAATTTTGTTCATCGAGGTACGAATTGAATTTTTCGACCAATCAGAACGCTCGTTTTTGATAGACGAAGCTAACAATTAAATTATTGGTACATGACCTTAAATCGGTCATTTTCTTGTCATTGATTGGTTTATTATTTCCCTTGGATATATAACGCCATTAGTAAAAAGACTTTTTACCTGCAATCATGACGTTATGTTCAAAGTGAGAATGCGTTTCTATAGAAATATACTCAAAGTCATTAAACTAGTCTTATATCATCCGGCGTGTATTATCAGACAGCGGGACAAAAATTGTGTGTGTGTGTGTGTATTTCTGTTTATTTATCGTCGCTACCGTAGCATATGCCCATGAGCGACGCCCCAAGAAAACGGTTAGTTGTTACGGCGGATAGTGCAAGGATACAGGACGAAACTGCTGAGAGCTCCGCCTGGTTCTTTAACGTTGATAGCATCGTCACATGGGGCCTCGGTTTAACGTCTCACCAGAAAGACAATTAGTGGTGTTAGTTGATATGGTCAGCCAGGGCTCGAACCCTTGATGTTGAAATTTGAAGTCAAGTGCTTTACCAAATCTTAATTACATTAAGAGGTTGTTTTTTTTAGCGTAAATAAGATAGAAGACATTGTGAAACATTGTGAGAAAAGAAAAAAAATAAGTAACTCTCCAATTCCCTAAAATTTGACCGTAAAATTATCGCTCCAGGGGTCACAAGGAACAACGAGTGACAATGGGTCTAAGAAAACTTGTGTTTAACTCTTTTTACCAAACAAATAAACAAGAATTTACAAACAATTATCGAAGCTGTTCCAAGTTGGCCTTGGTCCATTTTGAAACATCACCACGGTTTTCTATCGTTTTTCCTCAGGGAATCTTGTTTGGATCTGCGAAATAGATGAAGTTAATTAACGTTTAAAAGGGCTCTTAGGCATATTATGGGTGTTTGAAAGAAGGGTATTTGGCTTATTTTGAAATGAAAATGACTGTTCACAATATAACAGAAAAGATGTAAAAATATTTCGCACTAAATAAGTCGATGACGTACAACATGATAGATTTTGCCCGCTCGTTAGAGAAAATTAAAGAGTCTTGTGAAAAAAGGGAGCTGACCGGGCCTTAGCGCAGATGGTAGCGTATCGGACCCTCGATTAGGTCCAGGGTTCGATTCTCGGTCGCGGTAAATATACACCCAGTGGATGGGAAATCGTAAAACCTAACTGGGATAATCAGCTGGAGGCTCTGAGAATATGTAGTGGTAGTACTGGTGTGAGAAATACCAGAAATCTACGGTTAGGTGCTCCAGCCTCCTGGATATGACTGAAATACTGTTAAAAGTAGCGTTAACCCCTATTTAAACAACAAGGAATAGTAAGACAATACACTTCTTACCGCAGAGTTTACAAGACATCGGGCAGTATTCCTCGTCATTTGAGGGCAGCATACAGATGGATTTCAGGAAATAATCAAACTGGCACAGTGGGATATAGTCTCTGCATTTTGAAACTAAAATGGAATAAAGTTATAAATTCGTCATTCGGCGAGCAAGATATCGTAACTACAGCTTGAATAAAGCTGTAGTTACGATATTCAAGTTGTAGTTACGATATTCAAGCTGTAGTTACGATATTCAAGCTGTAGTTACGATATTCAAGCTGTAGTTACGATATTCAAGCTGTAGTTACGACATCTTGCTCGCCCAATGACGGATAATTTTGTTTTGCATGTTTAAAAAGATAGTATTGATTTGACCCGTTACAACTCAATCCCTCCTTTTTACGCCCCTCAAGGAAAAAGCTGTTGAAAACATTGTGGAAAATGAAGAAATAGCTTGTATCAAGCAATTTCTTCATTATCCACAATGTTTTCTACCCAAAATGACGAAAAAAATCATAATTCTATCAACTTGAAATTGTCGTCTGCAGCTTCTTTCAATTTGGACCAGTCTTAAATTCCACTGTGTTGGAATGGGTTAAGGGTTATCAGTCATTCTAAATGTCAAAAGACGGAATGTTTAAAAGACGAATGTCAAGAGTTAATTGCAAAACTGTCCTAACTGTCGATGAAATGTATAGATACTTAGAATAGTCTCAAGACTACCCCCTTTCCAATTCGTATTTTGTGATAAATGGATTTCAAGACGGAAATTCCCTCTAGTTCTTGTGTGTGTGTGGGGGGGGTGCGTGTGTGTGTGTGTGTGACTTTGGGTTTGGCTGATTAAATTTTCTCGTCTCTACAAAGATTCTTACCCATTCCCTGTATTTGAGAGGTTTGAAGTTATTTGACTTGATAAGATAAATTTAACCAACTCCCACACAATCCCTCCTTTTTACGCCCATCAAGAAAAAAACGTTGGAAAACACAGTGGAAATTGAGGAAATTGGTTGATACAAGTAATTTCTTCATTACCCACAATGTTTTCTATCCAAAAAGATCGAAAAAACTTATAAATCAAAATTCCATTAACCTGAAATTGCCGTCATCAGCTTCTTCCAATTTGGACCAGCCTAACGTTTTGTTGTGTTGGAAGGGTTAAAAGAGATGAAGAGATTTCTTTGTGTACATCAAAGTATAATTTAATTGTTAGTTTCGTCTATCAAAAACGAGCGATCTGATTGGTCGAAAAATTTAATTCATACCTCCATGAACAAAATTTTGAGTACGCAGCCATTTTGTATGCTTCCGCACAAATTAGTTCACTACAAAAAGGTATCAAAATTTGCTAAGTTGTTGCATTTTTCGCTCGATGTTATTAAATTATAAGAAATGAATAGAATATTTTTTGTTTTCATGGAGGTATGAACCAAAAACCTAATCACACAATGTATGAATCCGCTTCGCGTATTCATACAGTGTGATTAGGTTTTTCGGTTCTTACCTCCATGAAAACAAAAAATATTCTCTTCATCTCTTAAATAAACTTAAGTTAACCCTTTCCTATTTCGCAACATTGTAGACCTGTCTAAATTGTAAGGTTTTGCAGACGTAAATTAAAATTGTATTTAGTTTAAAAAAGAACCATTCAATAGGAAAGAAAATCTTGTAGGAAAGGAAGAAAATGCTTGTTACAAGCACTTTCTTCTTTTTCTAGAATATTTTCTCAAACATAAATTTCAGGGACGTAAAAACCAGGGATTAAACAGGAAAGGGTTGAATACACTACTGTGTGAAGCCACGAAGATAATCATTTAAGTATTTTCATGAAAATAAAAAAAAACATTATCTCCATTCATTTCTCAAATGTATATGCTCTCAACAAACTTTGCTATTTATGAAAATATGATAAAGGACACATAATTTAAAAATATATCACATAGAAGAAATATAGACATATTTACAAAATGCTAAAACATAATTAGTGTTAATATAAACGGTTAAACATTTACAAACTAAGAACAATATCTAGTTTTTCATACAAGTACCAAAATGCACAATTTCATTATAATTATTTATCTACTTATTTTATCAATCTGATTTCTTCAATAATAATAGTTAAAACAAATGTTGCAGAAAGAGAGATATAGAGGGTTGTCACGAAATTCCTATTGCACCCAACTTCGCCGAAACGAAATATGCAGTTCGGAAAATATATAATGTGTTTTTCTCATTCTTAAAACCCTTTCCGAGGAATTTTTGTTGTCGTATCAAAGAAATAGCTAATCACTCGAGAAAAGAAAGCGAACAAAATTGATTCAAATCCAAGCAACGAATATTAGACATCGATACCACATAATTCTATAGGATAGTAGTATCCCCATTACTCCAATTCCACAAGATGACGCTTTTGGGCGCGACTGAGGGAAACATTTAAGAAAACATTGTGAAAAAAGAAGAAATTGCCTGTTACAAGCAATTTCTTCATTTTGCACAATGTTTTCTGTTAAGAAAGTCGAAAAAACCCACACATAAACTTTAAATTGTCGTCTTCAACTCCTTTCAATTTGGACCAGTCTAACATTTATCGTCAGGTACTGGGTTGAAGATTCTTGTCCTCAAGCCCGTTTCCTACTTCTAATTCTAGGCTTCCCGTATTCATAAAGTGGGGTTAAGTAATCAGATTCATACCTGTATAATTTAATTTTTAGATTCGTCTATCAAAAACAAGCGTTCTGATTGGTCGAAAAAATTTATTTATAACTCCATGAACAAAATTTTGAGCACGCAACAATCTTGTATGCTTCGGCACAAAATAGTCCCATACAAAAAAGTATCAAAAATTGTAAAGCTTTTGGTCTTTTGCTCAATGCTATTTAAATTATAAGAAATGAAGAGAATATTTCTTGTTTTCATGGAGGTATGAACCGAAAAACCTAATAACACAATATATGAATCCGCTTAGCGTATTCATACAGTGTGATTAGGTTTTTCGGTTCATACCTCCATGAAAACAATAATTATACTCTTCATCTCTTAAATGAAACAGAGGCGTCAAAGGGTGTCATTGAGTGGTAATGGGTTAAAATGATTATAAAATGGAATTCAAAACCAAAAGATACAAATGTACATGTCACTAAAATAAAGCAAATTTTTGCATATTTTTTTGTCTGTTTGGTAAATTGCCATGGTGATACTGCTACTGCTACTGCTACTTTAAGCGCACAAAAAGCAGTCATTAAGCTAAACATATCGTTATCATATCGTTACTTACTGAAAAGGTATTCTACAAAACTAACGTTTGAGTGCACTACATGTTAACAGCTCTAACTCTATTACACTTATCAAGCGTAACATTTTACATAGAAATCCTCGTAAGGCTCGAACAGAAGAAATTAATAAAATCCCCATATTTCGGATCCTAAAATCAATCGAAAGAAAATCGGAGACCTTCTTTTAGTCGAATATATAGGGGATATTACAACAGTGTGTTTTTCTATTTGTTGTTATCGTGTTTCGAGAATCGTGTGTAGGTCTCATCCAATAAAAAATACTTACACACGATTCGAGAACACGATAACAACTAATAGAAAAAACACACTGTTGTAATATTCCTTTTATTATATACCTTTTAGGACAGAACATTAAGAAAATTCTATTAAATGATTAAGAAATAACCAACTTTCCGAAAAAAACCGAAAGTCAATACACAAAAAATAGTCCGTGTAAACGGTCATCGACGAATACGGATTTTTTTTTCTCTCAAGTTGTATTAGATAGCCAGATATTAATTCAAATCTTTTATAGGAATACAATAAAATGGCAGAATTTGGCCAATTATTGTCGATAAACGGTTGATTGATTGATTGAATGGGGTTTAACGCCGCTTTTAACAGTATTTCAGTCATATCGCGGCGGCTGGAGTACCTAACAATGGATTCCTGGTTTTTCTCACACCAGTACTACCACTACATCCTTTCCTAGCCTCCAGCTGCTATCCCACTTAGGTTTACGATTATCCACCCATTGGTGAGAGACAATTGTCGGAAAGAATATTTGCCGCCGCCGGGGATCGAACCCATGACACCCATGATTGAAGATTAGGAGTCTGGCGCGCTACCGACTGCGCTATGGCGGCGGCGTCGATAAACGGTGTTCATTCATAAAAAGAGCAATTGGTTTCTTAAAAAAATAGATGTAAATAAAATGTCTGGTGAAAAATCTGTTCGAGAAATACAAGGTGATAAAGCAAGGCTTTTTGAGCAATAATAGATATTTATAACAATGTTCAAAAGATAGTAATGTCTCAAGATTGCTCCAATCAAATGTGATATCTTATTTATAATAATGCTTTCTGAAATAAAGTATATTTTCTTGCTAGAAAATCAAAATCAAAACCACAACGATTTCTACAAGAGAGATAGAAATTTGCGACATCATTTTGACCAAAGATTATACACAGTGACGTCATAGTACAAGACTTAAAAGTATAAAACAACTAGTAAAAATTAAACGATCGCGACTGTAAATCAAAGAATCAATCTACCAATCAATATATTCATTTAGACCGAAAGTGAACTTTTACCTCCGACATTGACCGACATTTTTATGATTTTTGTTTGTTTGTTTGTTTGGCGACTTAAACGTTGTAACTACAGCTTCAATAAGCTGTAGTTACGACGTTAAAGTCGCCAAACAACAATTTTACTCTTTTGTTACATATTACTGTACATACATCACGCAGTGGCACTTCCTGTCCGAGTCAGTGGGCGTGGTAAAGTGAGTCAGTGGGCGTTGTAAATTGAATCAGTGGGCGGGGTCAGCGATTCTTCGATTATCAAATGTTATCTAACGGGTGTTATCCACTCTGGTATTATCCTGGTGTAAACTTAGTGTATCAATTCTTTGGATCCGGCTTCGTTGATTTACGAGCAGTCTTTTCGCCTCTGTGTCTGGATACTTTATCACTGTAAAGAGAATGAAAATGAGAACTTAACCCTTGTCATGCTGAACCCGGAATATTCCGGTTTTGGCAGGAGGTGTAGACTAAGATCAGACTGCACTTATGAGCAGGCTGATCTTAGTCTATACCTCCTGCTTGTACTTCTCCTGCCAGAGTTGCTTTTGAAGTTGATTTTTAAAAAAAAATTGTATTTTGAACAACACGTTTAATCAGTGCTTTTAGCCCTTTGATTTTGCTGAAATTCAGTAACGTAATTTATACAGCATGACAAGGATTAAGCACCAAATGAATCGATTTTGTGTGTATAAAAAATATTAACTATTTCAGAAAAGTCCAAAGAAGGCGTGTAAGAAACTTACTCGCATAACAAATTGACCAATCGTGGCTGTCAATCAAATAACCAGTTGAACAAATGAAATTATTTATTGAGACCAGATGTGAGTTCTGATCTCCGACATTTGCCGCAATTTTTGTTAACCTTTTTAGTTTATTTGGCGACTTAAACGTCGTAACTACAGCTTATTCAAGCTGTAGTTAGGACGCTTAATTCGCAAACCAACTTAACTACTTTTTGTGATGTGCTACTTGCTATAAATTTTTGCAAAACAACGACGTCGGAGTCAGTGGGCGTGGCTAAAGGCGTAAGTGGGCGGGGTCAGCAATAGGTCAATAACAGACCAAAAACACAATCAAATACATTGAGAAAGAAGCGAGGGTGAAAATTAATAAAAGATGAAAAAGATTGAAATAACCTAAGTGTATTAAAAATGGTGTCAGCTTTATAGCAAAGAGTCCGATGTGTTACCAAATGCGGTATGGCCTGCAGCCTTAAACCCCTATAGCAAATCATTCTAGAGCGCGGACCAAGTTCTGGTAGCTTACAGAAAAATATGTCCACACTGTCGACCAGATCAAATGACGAGTTCTTGGACACGCCCACTGACTCCGCTGGCCACGCCCACTGACTCCGCTGACCACGCCCTCTGACCCTGACTGGAAGTTCCATTTAGATATTTATAAAAAGAGATACTTTGCAAATGATTTGACCAGTAACAAAAAATTAAAAATGTTGGCGACCTGAACGTCTTAATACAGCTTGATGTGGCAAAACAAACAATTAAGAGATGAAGAGAATATTTTTTGTTTTCATGGAGGTATGAACCGAAAAACCTAATCACACTGTATGAATACGCGAAGCGGATTCATACATTGTGTGATTAGGTTTTTCGGTTCATGCCTCCATGAAAACAAAAAGTATTCTCTTCATTTCTTATAATTTAATAGCATCGAGCGAAAAAAATAAAATATTTACCAATTTTGATACATTTTTTTGTGTGGGACTATTTTGTGCGGAAGCATGCAAAATTGCTGCGTGCTCAAAATTTTGTTCATGGAGTTATGAATAATTTTTTTCGACCAATCAGAACGCTTGTTTTTGATAGACGAAACTAAAAATTAAATTATTTTAACATAAACGTCGGAGTTGGCAGTTCGGTTCAGGTCCAAATGTAAGATTGAATTGGTCTTTCCATTTTATAATTGAAAGCGGCGATCCATTGATTTACCCATCGCGGCTGTGAATCAAATAATCTATCGACAAATCGAATCATTCATTGAGCCGGGAATTTAAGTTAGAACCCCGACATTGGCCGCCATTTTTGTGAATTATTGTTGTTGGTTTGGCGACCTAATTGTCGTAACTACAGCTGTTTTTGGTTACATGTTACTGGCTATGAATTTGAAAAATAAAGCCGTTTAAAATATGTGATTGATTTCCTGTTGGAGTCAAAGGGCGGAGCTAAAGAAGTAAGTGGGCGTTTCCAGCGATTGGTCAAATGGATGGTCCCGCCGATCAATAGGTATCGCTTTTCCCCCACAAAAGCAGACAAGTTCGACTTTTATTGACGGGTTTATCCCAATTAGCTTAATTGTTTGAGCACTCGAATTTTAACCTCGAGATCGCCGGTTCGATCACCGGACTGACCATCTAATCGACGGATTGATGTCCCGCCCACAAATTCTGCTGACCTACTCACTACGAAAGTAAGGTCTGCATCGATATCAAACGACATATTTCGAAAAAGTATGCATTTTACAACAGTATGTTGGTTTTCGACACCGTAATTATAGTCGTTAAACCAACAAAAAGACTTCATATAAATGTCGGCCATTGTTTGAGTCAATTTGTTTGTTTGAATGGGGTTTTACGCCGCTTTCAACAATCTTTCAGTTATATCGCGGCGACTGGGCTACCTAACAATGGAATCCTGGTATTTCTCACACCAGTACTACCATTACATCCTTTCCTAGCCTCCAGCTGCTATCCCACATAGGTCTACGATTATCATTGGTGAGAGACAATTAGTCGGAAAGGATGAGTGCCGCCGTCGGGGCATTGTTTGAGTCAAAGGTTCTCATCCGGTCTCAATTAGCTATATGATTGGTCGATTGATACTTTGATTGACATTTGCAATTGATCGACTGACTTTCGTATGAGACATTAAACCGAGGCCCCGCGTAACTATCCACCGAGCACGTTAAAGAACCAGGCGGAGCTCTCAGCACTTTCGTTCTCTATCCTTGCACTATCCTCCGTAACAACTAACCGTCCTCTAGGGGGCGTCGCTCATATGGGCATGTGCTACGGTAGCGACGATAGATAAACGGAAATACAATACAGGGTTGTCAGCCCGATTAGCTCAGTTGGTAGAGCACTTGACTTCAAACCTAAAGATCACGGTATCGAGCCCTGGGCTGACCATATCAACTAACAAACTAATTGTCTTTCGGATGAGACGTTAAACCGATGTCCCGCGTGACGATATTATCCACCGAGCACGTTAAAGAACCAGGCGGAGCTCTCAGCACTTTCATTCTCTATCCTTGCACTACCCCCGTAACAACTAACCGTCTTCTAGGGGGCGTCGCTTATATGAACATGTGCTACGGTAACGACAATAAATAAACCGAAGTCCACGTGGTTGGTCGAGTTGATAGGATTGATGTTGATTACCAGACAGAAAGTGAGACATTTGGAAATCTTGCCCCGACAGAACAAACATTATTTGTTTGATTTGTTTGAATTGGGTTTTACGCCGCTTTCAACAATCTTTCAGTTATATCGCGGCGGCTGGAGCACCTAACAATGGAATCCTGGTATTTCTCACACCAGTACTACCATTACATCCTTTCCTAGCCCTCAGCTGCTATCCCACATAGGTCTACGATTATCGACCCATTGGTGAGAGACAAATAGTCGGAAAGGATGAGTGCCGCCGTCGGGGATCGAACCCGGGACCTCTAGATTGACAGTCCGACGCGCTACCAACTGCGCTATGACGGCGGCCAGAACAAACAATAAAACAAGCAAAACAAATTCTACGTTTTCAAATAAGGATTGAATGTTAACTTATCTCTATTCTTTGTAGCGCTTTAATAATTATTGCCTGTGAAAAAAGGCTTGTTGATAATGGCAGCTACATCCCGACCGAAATCCATCTTCTTGTTAAATCCAATCCTCAAACCATTTCGTTATGTCTAAAATTAAACCTTTTTATTTTATAAAAGATAATGCAGTGCGCGCCCAGATGATTTTATTGTTGTTTTAAAGTTTCAAGAAAAGTTGACCTTATGCGACATTTAGAAACTGCGGCGTCTAGGAAAACGCTCTTAGTAATGCACCGTGTTTTATCATTTCAAAAGATACACGAATAATTGGTATGCAAAAATATTAACCCTTGTCATGCTGAATATCATCCTTATATAAACACATATTAAAATGAAAGGCCTAAAAGCACTGCAAGTAGTAGTTCAGGGTCTAATTTAGAGTTTGTCTCGACTGTCTATTTGTCATTCGGGAACAGATCGTGTGGTTTCAAGTTCTAGGAAAACTTTTTTGTATTGGACTATTTTGCGCGGAAGCATACAAAATAGATGAATGCTCAAAATTTTGTTCGTGGAGGTATGAATTTTTTTCGACCAATCAGAACGCCCATTTTTGATATACGGAACTATACATTTGATCATTTAAGAAATGGACTTATTTGCTAAAAGAATTACCGTTTCGATATCACATCAGTTTGATTTTTGTACCAATCATTTACGACAAAGTTTATTTACTTGCGTTTTGCTAGACTAGGGCTGTAAAAAATGCCTTTATCAATGACAAAAACCCGATGATTTGCCGGCTGTGCAGGGATTCAAATCTAAACCTCGACATCTCCCAGATTACTGGCATGCGGATTCCATGTAATCCTGTACCAGACGGCAAAATTTTAGATTAGTCCTATTTGAAAGTAGTTTCTCATTTTCCACGATGTTTTCCAAAGATGTTTTCTTAGTGGCATCTAACAGCGTCACTGAGTAGGAATGGGTTTAATCCATAAGAATACGACAAAAGTTTAGAGTACTCCAAATTGAAATATGTTACAGACAAGAGTTTAAAATTGTTCACCGTGTTTTCCAAAGCATTTGCTTTAAGAGCGTGAAAATTATGGATTATATGAAAAGGTTTTGTTAAAATGTAAATGATGTACGAGTTATAGTGAGTGATCAATTGCCTGTCTATACCTGTTAGACAAAATTGGCCTTTGATCACTCACTATATCTTGTACATCTACATCTAAGTATAGATTTTTGTTGTTGTTGTTGTTAGAGTAGGGAAAGTGAAAAGGTCTCATTTATAAGAGTTGAAGTTATTTAAACTTGTTAAAATGATTAAAAAAACTTTGAAGTGATTAAAACTTGATAAAATGATAAAAGAGAATCTTTATATAATATAGCTATAAGTTAGTTCAAAACCCCATGGAAACAGGAAGTTTTCAATTAAGTTGATTTATTCACGACTCGATTTATGCTGAACTCAAAAGAATGCCTTATCTTGTACACATTCATGGCGATGCGTCTACGACCTTTGACCGTTATCTTAATCAAAGTACTGAAAAGTACTGGAAGCTAGCAAAGCATTGTTTTGTTTGCTAATCTTCCTTGTCAAAGGTTATCATGATGAAGAAACGAGGTCAAAGTAACCAAGGAGTTGACCCATTCCCACACAATCCCCCTTTTTACGCTCCTCAAAAAATAGTTGTGGAAAACAAAGTGGAAAATGAAGAAATTGCTTGTTACAAGCAATTTCTTCATTTTCCACATTGTTTACTACCTTAATAGATATTTTAGAATTTTCAACAATTTGAAATTGTCGCCTGCAACAGCTTTGAAGACTTTGATCAGAGTCATTTTGAACACGATTTGAGCTAAAAAAAAACACCTAGGAGATGAACTTGCATGCAGAGGTTGCAATATTCCTGAAATCCACAAGAACTACTTTTTATGACGTAGGCCTTTAATGGTTAAGCCTCCAATGGCAGTTTGCACTCGTTGAACTTTGAGACGACCTCAAAATTGTGTCTGTTAACTTAAACTATCAAAGCTGACGCTTTGCTAGCTAAAAAGGGAACTATTTGGTCGACCCCAAGATTTCTAACTCCAGTCCAACTGAAAGGTTGTGAAACGTCCGAATAACTAACAAATTACCACTCGACAGAATTTTAGACCAGTCCAAGTTCAAATGAGTTGCAGACGACATATTGGAATTGATTTAATTGTTTGTTTGAATGGGGTTTAACGCCGCTTTAAACAACTTTTCAGTCATATCGCGGCGACTGGAGCACATATAAATGGTTTTCTGGTATATTTCGCACCAGTACTACCATTTTATCCTTTCCTAGCCTCCACCTACTATCCCACTTAGGTTAACGATTATCAACCCAATGGTGAGAGATGGATGTCGGAAAGGGTATGTGCCGCCGCCGGGGATCTAACCCATAACAACCCATGAATGAAGATTGGGTGTCTGATGCGCAACCGATTCAGATATGATTGCTTTTGATTTCTATAATCTTAGAAAACTTAGACGTATCTAAGCTGTCAGGTAACAAATAATGAATCTTATGTTATAGGTGTGATATAAGAAATTGTATAAAATTCGAGTCACGTAAGCAAATTAGAATATTTCACGAGACAGTTGGTCGAGGGAACTATCAAATTTTCCAGCTCGGCGAGAATCCAAAACAAAGTTTTGTATCATTGCTACATCATTTGAATCAATTCTAATAACGTTATTTTGTCGTGACGTCATTTTCCGGTTAAATATATCCGTATCGGTCAGGAACATGGCTAATACGGTTTGAGTGCGTGCAATGGATCTTCCCAATAAGAAAAATCGGTAGATAAAGAATCTAGTATATATATATATAATCGATTGATGTTTTGATTAAGGTTTATTCCGGAAAAAAAGATATAAATGGCTTGACGGCGGTTCAATCCCGGCTCCCTTTTGGGGGGCGTGGCTTGATCGTCAACGGGCTTAATCATAATTGGTCATTCAAAAGATACCGATGCAGAATGTTATAAAAACAAAAGCCTCGCTCTGTCAGTAATGAAATCATCTATCCCCTACGACATATATTTTTCAATTACATTTGTAATTCCAAAGTTTGAAAGTGACATATAGGCCCATGGGGCCGGGTGTTCATATATTTATTTTATTTGTTGTACTACTATTCATTATACACATGTCACTATAATAAAAGAATTACTTACTTACTTATAGAGCATTATGCACTTTCCTTTCATAAGAAGGCGATAATTACATAATAATTATATAATTCATTCATTTCGTTCAATCCATTAAAAAAAACGATCATTCAATTATGAAATAATTCAATTTGTCAATTCCGTGTTTTCCGACCTGTTCTATCAATGTAATTTCAGATACAGTTCACGGATCGCCGCCGACAAGCAACATTCAATGAATGTTGCTTGTCGGCGACAATCCGTGAATTGTTTCAGAGATTTCCGGAAATGAATGGTTACCTCCGATACTCATGTCAAACATTTTTGTTGGTTTGCCACTATAACGTCGTAAAATCCGCTTTCTGATCTGTGGTTACGACTGTACTGTTGGGTCGTCAACCAATTATTGTTTTCTGTCTTTTATTCCTGGTCATTATTCTTAAAAATAAATGTCGTTTGATGTCTAAGACAAGAGGGCAGAGGGCGTGGCCAATCGGAACCCACTCGGTCATTCTAGAATACCTAGAGAATAGACCTCGGACGTATAACAGGCGGTGCATTGTGTAAAAATATGGTGCATTTGTTAGTCGGAAACAACGTAAGAAAAAAGTAGTTTAGTTTTAAACCTATTTATTTTACATCGATTAGAAAACAAGTTCTTCCAACTTAGATTAGTCCCTCTCGATTCTACTTCCTGGAGAATACACCAGTACTCGCGCCGAAAGTGTGGGCCAATGACAGAACCAAGATCGACAGCCGCTCCCGGGGAATCGAACTCAGGACCTCTCGAAAAAGAAGTTCGTAATCGGAAGGCTGAAAATGGCTGAATGAATTAGATTTCCTTTTTTTGTTCAATATTTTTCCCTGTTTTACTAGGATACCGATTTTGCTTTGAAGCCCAAACAGGGTTCCTATACAACGTTTGTGGAATGCATTTTACCGAAACTGCTTTCCATAGCGGATAGCGCCATTTTGAAAGTTTGTCACGTTTGTCACAAGAGAATATTTTTTTTTCATGGAGGTATGATCCGAAAAACCTAATCACCCTTATGTATGAATACGCTAAGCGGATTCATAAATTGTGTGAAAAATATTCTCTTCATTTCTTATAATTTAATAGCATCGAGCGAAAAAAACATTTTGATATCTTTTTGTATGGGACTTTTTTGTGCGGAAGCATACAAAATCGCTGCGTGCTCAAAATTTTGTTCATGGAGTTATGAATAATTTTTTCCACCAATCAGAACGCCCGATTATGATAGACGAAACTGAAAATTAAATTATTCGGGGATGAAAGACGAACTGTATAACTTAGTTTATTTTTAGTGTTATTCATTGCGGTTTCGGGTGAAAAAAGAACCAACAAAAGTTGGCGAATTTCGTATTTTCGATTGGTGAATTGACATTGTAATCTCTAGATTGGACTTTTCTCAAATATTACAAGTTTAACCCATTACCGCATGACAAAATTTAGACTTGTCTTAATTGAAAGATGTAGTAGATGAAAAATTCACTTTGAACAAATTAGAAAATCTTTGTACGGGTAGAAAACAATAACAAACAATAAAGAAAAATAATAATTGCTTGTCACTGTTACAAGATAGTCCTTCATTGCTCTCAATGTTTTCCCAAGCATTTTTCTTTAGGGGCGTAAAATACGGGATTGTGTGAGAATGGGTAAAACAATTCTATTGTTAATTAATCGCAGAAAATGTTTTGATAAATGGAGAAGTTGTACCAATCATTTTTCCTTTTACCACGAAGTATTTCGAAAATTATATAAATATATACCAGCTTGTGTATGACATTTTTTAAAAAAAGAATTCCAAACAACGCAGAGTGTACGATCCGATCAGCCTGCGTATTCTCTGAGTCTGATCAGTGTCTACATTATGCCCTCTGTAGATACGTACTAGCTAAAAGGACCATCAAATTGCAGTGATCCTTCTAAATGCCCTGAATTACTGCTCAACGTATGAGCTATACGCATGCATAATTTGTTTTTTCTATTGACTATTAAGATTCAAGCGTATTGATTGAGGCCCATAAAGAAGAATGGATTATCCCAAATATGTTGCCTTACATTTATTGGCTTATTTTTTCTATTTTATCTATATTTTTTTTTCATACTTCCACGAACACAATTTTGAGCTCGCATCAATTTGTATGCTTGCAGGCAGAATAGATCCTTAAAATTTAACTCAAAACTAGTATTTTTTGTTTTGCTTTGTTTTGTTTGATGATATTAAATAATAAGAAATGGAGAAAATACTTTTTATGTTTGATGATATTAAATAATAAGAAATGGAGAAAATACTTTTTTATGTTTGATGATATTAAATAATAAGAAATGGAGAAAATACTTTTTTATGTTTGATGATATTAAATAATAAGAAATGGAGAAAATACTTTTTTATGTTTGATGATATTAAATAATAAGAAATGGAGAAAATACTTTTTTATGTTTGATGATATTAAATAATAAGAAATGGAGAAAATACTTTTTATGTTTGATGATATTAAATAATAAGAAATGGAGAAAATACTTTTTTATGTTTGATGATATTAAATAATAAGAAATGGAGAAAATACTTTTTTATGTTTGATGATATTAAATAATAAGAAATGGAGAAAATACTTTTTATGTTTGATGATATTAAATAATAAGAAATGGAGAAAATACTTCTTATGTTTGATGAGATTAAATAATAAGAAATGGAGAAAATACTTTTTTATGTTTGATGATATTAAATAATAAGAAATGGAGAAAATACTTTTTTATGTTTGATGATATTAAATAATAAGAAATGGAGAAAATACTTTTTTATGTTTGATTATATCAAATAATAAGAAATGGAGAAAATACTTTTTTATGTTTGATGATATTAAATAATAAGAAATGGAGAAAATACTTTTTATGTTTGATGATATTAAATAATAAGAAATGGAGAAAATACTTTTTTATGTTTGATGATATTAAATAATAAGAAATGGAGAAAATACTTTTTTATGTTTGATGATATTAAATAATAAGAAATGGAGAAAATACTTTTTATGTTTGATGATATTAAATAATAAGAAATTGAGAATATACTTTTTATTTTTATTTAGGTTTGAACTTGAAAAAATAATCACTTAATCTTCGGGTATTCATACAGTGTGGTTAAGTTTTTTAGTTCATACCCCAATAAACACAATAAAGGATTCTCTTCCATTTTAAGTGAAAAAATGGAAATGTCAGGCACACGTTCATATATTGAAAATATAAATAAGAATCTTTATTTTCAAGTTTCAACTTTTACTTTGAAAAGCAACTGTATTTTGGCATAATTGCCAAAGAATAGCAGTTTGTTGTTTCAAAATCGTTGTCCGGCGTCTCATGCGAAATTTCGAAAAAAAAAATATTTTTTCGCAAATTTATTGACCAGATGTCAATCAAATAATTAGTCGACCAACGAAATCATTCATTTAGACTAGAAGTTCAGGTTGTACATTGGAATCCGTTTTGGTGAATCATTTTTGTTAGTTTTGCGACTTATACGTCGTAATTACAGCTAATTCAAGCTGTAGTTACGATTTTTCAGTCACCAACCAACCATTTTACTTATTTGTAACATGCTACTGGCCATATATTTTGCAAAATATGTCCGTTAAAAATCGAACAACAAATAAAATTATCCATTGGCATTTGAAGTGAACTTTGAACTTCGACATTGGTCGATATTCATCTTAAGGATTTTTGTTGGTTTTTGCGATTTATCTGCCGTTTCAACAGATTATTCAAGCTGTAGTTACAAAGCTCATTTCACTTTTTTATTACATTCTACTGATCATACGTTTTCAAATTCTACTCCGTTTAATATCAAAGAGAAACTTCCTATCGGATCTCTGTAGCCATATATATCGATCAAGTGCATTTCTAATCCTGTGTCTATTCCAGTGAAATATTTAAGTAAGGGTAATATGCGTTTTTCGCCAAATGAACAAACAGAAATTGCCGATTTTACACACGTTTGTTTCGGCATACAATTGTATATTTTCTTCCAATTATCACACATAATAAGACTCAATATCCTTATAATTTAAATTTTTGTTTCGTCTATCAAAAAACGGACAATCCGATTGGTCGAAAAAAAAACATTCATAACTCCATAAACAAAATTTTGAGCACGCAGTGATTTTGTATAATTCCGCACAAAATAGTCCCATACAAAAAGGTATCAAAATTTGTAAATCTTTTGTTTATTTCGCTCGATGCTATTAAATCATAAGAGATGAAGAGAGTACTTTTTGTTTTCATGGAAGTATGAACCAAAAAACCTAATCACCCTTATGTATGAATCCGCTTCGCGTGTTTGTACAGTGTGATTAGTTTTTTCGGTTCATACCTCCATGAAAACAAAAAATATTCTCTCCATCTCTTAAATAGATATTTGCATTTGTAACATTCATACAATTGATTTCAAATCAAACGTCACTGGTTAATTTGTCATATATATCTACGTGTGCAAAAATAATAATTTGATTTAGGAAGTATCAAAATAAAAACTAAATGAGAAGGTCGCTTTCCTAAAACGATATAATAATGATAATGATAACATCATAAATCAATTAATAAACATACATAAAACCTATAATAATGATGATGATAATATCACAATTCAAGTAATAAACATATAAATACAACCTGTCATAATTTTCATATATCTTTCTTTTTTCCGGTTATAGGCGACCTTGAAAGGTATGTTTAAACTATAAAGAAGTGCAATGTATTTCAGGAGGACTTTGAGTTATGGAAAACTTGCAATTTCTTCTTTTTAAGGTTTTTCCCCATTATACCTTACTTCAAAAGTTGAGTTGTATACATTGTACTTATTTGTTAGCCCTTTTCCGTGCCTTGAAATTTCAGACTTGTCCAAATTGAAAGAAGTTGCCGACGACAATATAAATTGGATGTATTGTGAATTAAAACCACACTTGTGGTAGAAAATATTGTGGAAAAAGAAAAAAAATCTTTTAACTGTTGTGGAAAAAGGAGAAATTGCTTGTTCCACAATGTTTTCTAAAATATAAATCGCAGAAACGTAAACTCCCGGGTTCGTACAGGAAAGGGTTAATGGAATCTTATCGAAATATATTATACAGTTATCAGATTTATTTAAAGCTGCTCAATGCCATCATAGAATGTTTTTGTATGGTGTGTTCGAAGAGCTTTAGTTTCTTGTTTTTCCTGTCTGTAGTTTGAACATTTTCAGTTTTCTTTTCGTACACCTGTAGTTTCTTATTACTCTGTTTAGCCAATAGCTATGAGACATGTTTGCAGTTAAACATCTTCGGTTTTCTGTTCGTAGTCTTGTAATGTCTTTTAAGTCTGTTTAGCCAATAGCTGTGAGATTTGTCTTGTAGTCCAAACATTTTCGGTTTTCTGTTCGTAGACTTGTAATATCTGATTAGTCTGTTAGCCAATAGTTGTGAGATTTGTTTTGTAGAGTAAACATTTTCAGTTTTCTGTTCGTAGACTTGTAGTTTCTTATTTGTCTGTTTAGCAAAGACCTATGAGATTTGTTTTGTTGTCCAAACATTTTCATTTTTCTGTTCGTTGACCTGTAGGTTCTTTTTTGTCTACTAAGCCAATAGCTGTGTGATTTGTTTTAGTTCAAACATTTTCAGTTTTCTGTTCGTAGACCTGTAGCTTCTTATTTGTCTGTTTAGCCAAGAGATGTGAGATTTGTTTTGTAGTTCAAACATTTTCAGTTTTCTGTGCGTAGACCTGAAGCTTCTTATTTGTCTGTTTAGCCAGTAGCTGTGAGATTTGTTCAATAGTTTGATTCTTTGTCTCGGGTACAAACAGTAACGTAAACAACCAGAAGAGACCCAACAAGACGGCGAATGGTAAAAATGAATAATCGCCCAGACCGGACTGAAATAAAGAAATGTAAAATGTAAATAATAAAATTTCGAATAATTTGTTAAAATTTGAAAAGATATATGTACCAAACACATACAGACGCACACACGTACGCGTGAGAATCTTTTCTGTGCGGTCAAGACTCACATCTGAAAGCTCAATCGATAAAGACGTTATCAAAGGAAGCCAAATCTCCTTTTCCCCGAATTTAATTAGTAGTCACCTTTGTTAGAATTTCTTTTTTTCAAGCCCAGGTCTGTGTTTTTTTCCTTGAAGGTCAAGTATTCGAATTACGTTGGACAAGTTTTTTTCATAAGGACATGGGCGTCCTGTAAAGCACTCCTTAGTGTTTGCAGTTACTTTGAACCTTGAAAGAGGAGAAAGTTCATTGCATGGCGAATTTTGAATTAATGATTAAGCTGTCTGCAAAAGAGAGAAATCTAGTTATTTTCATAAAGTTTCATAAAGTAACAAATTATGTCAATAGAATAATCGATATTCTTAAAATGCCATTTTTTTCTGAAAAACAAAGGAGAAAAAATAAATTACAAAGTTTGTTTCCTCTTACCTGCATATATGGAAACGTATATCCCACAACAAAATTTGCAACCCAATTTACAAGAACTGATATGCTCATGGCGGCGGGGCGAGGACCTTGTGGGAACAGCTCTGAGACGATCAACCACGGTATTGAACCTGAAACCAAGAGGTAATTTTACTAAAGATTAAAGATTGATTGATTGATTGGGGTTTTACGCCGCTTTCAACAATCTTTCAGTTATATCGCGGCGGCTGCAGCACCTAACAATGGACTCCTAGTATTTCTCACACCAGTACTACCATTACATCCTTTCCTAGCCTCCAGCTGCTATCCCACATAGATCTACGATTATCGACCCATTGGTGAGAGACAAATAGTCGGAATGGATGAGTGCCGCCGTCGGGGATCGAACCCGGGACCTCTAGATTGGCAGTCCGACGCGCTACCAATTGCGCTATGACGGCGGCTAAAGATTAAAGAAGAAGATAGAGATATAATCAAGCTGTAATAAAGAGCGTGTTTCAAACTTCCAAGTTTATCGGCCTAACTGAAATCGTCTTTATTTATCCCTTCATTTTAAGCCTTGCCTTGGTATTTTCTATTGGATGAGACCCAAGGTCGAATCCAATAAAAACACTTACACACGTTTCTCGAGTATGATAACAACAATTCGGTCTCATCCTATAAACAAGAGGCCCATAGGACCTCAACGGTCACCTGACTCCAAAGAGCACAAAACAAAAAGAGGTATACCAGATTATGCTACATACTAAATATCAAAGCTCTAAGCCATTTAGTTTGAGAGAAGAAAATTCTTAAAAGTTTTCACTAAACAAGCCTATGTTAAACTTGGGACATCTATGAACGGGCTTATTCTGACACTGGGGTCATAATTCAAACAATCTTGATGGAGGTCCACCAGGTGATGCAAAATATTAAAGCTCTAGGACCTCCTGTTTGGGAGAAGAAGAGTTTTAAATTTTCACTAAATAAGCCATATGTAAAATCTGTGACGTCAAGGAATGGGCTAATTATGACCCTAGGGCCATAATTCATACAGTACTGATGGAGATCCACCAGATGATGCTACATACCAAATATCATAGCTCTAGGCCTATCTGTTTGAGAAGAAGATTTTTTAAGTTTTCTATAAGGCGAGTAAAATCGTTTTGGAGTTGAACTTACAACTGCGACATTTATATGAAGTACATGTATTTTCGTTGCTTTGGCGTCTTGAAAGTCGTAAATACAACTTATTTACGTTTATGTCGCAAACAAACGATTTGCCTTTTATTTCATGTCCCTAGACGCTATTTTACAGAATAATGTCTTTTATTTCCAAAGTCAAACTGCCATATCGGAGGTCAAGGGGCGTGGTCAACGATCGAACAATTATCTCGGAAGTTCAAAGTATTGAGCCTGGTCAGACTGAATGCAGAATTGTCGTTCGACAACTTAGATACCAACTCTGGTTGGCCTGTGTTTATTTGAATAAAAACTCTTTGCAAAATGTTTAGATAATCGATTTTTGAGTAACTGGTCTAAAGTGTATACAAATATAATGAATGTTTCTAGTTTACATACCTGGACCCAAGGCAAAGAACGCCACAAAACAAAGGGAGACAATTATGGTAATTATCTTCAACCAGTCAGCAAGGTACTGCAATTCACGAAAAAGTAGTTATTATATGAGCGCATGCGTGACATTTCCAACAATAACACATGTGCGCCAAGTTAAGTCTCAGATCAGCCTGTGCATCCGTACAGTCTGATCAGAGTCTTCACTCTGCGCTTTGTAGATAGGTACTGACCCAAAGCTTTTTAAAACACTCAGCAAATGTTCTAGTTGCCCCCAATGGCTGTCCAGGGTGCTCAATGTGTGCGAGTCACGCACATGTTACAGTTGAATAAATCAATGAATAATTGTTGAAAGTACATGGATGATATTACACAAGTGTTATAACCTTGCGAATGACCTGAAGCCTATAGTAACGTCTTTTTGTCGTGGAGAAAATCTTGTCATGTAATGCATGAAATATACAACATTTAAAGAATTGCATCGATTTATTGCAAACATTAAAGGGGCGTATCGATTTTTTGGTACATAGACAGAAAAAAAATCCAAATTGACAAAAATACTCATTTTATACTAAAATATGAATCAGGTGTGGTATTCAAGGTAATCTTATAGGCTCAAAGTGGCATTTTGTGGTTGCCGCGGAAAACCAGGTTATTTTTAGAAGTGATGATATTCTGTTGTCGACGCTGCATGACCTCATTCGCATAAGACCACAATTCAACAGAAGATAACTAAATGACTAGAGTAACAACGAAATACCTGAATTATGTCAAATCAAATGTTTATCGCAAAATTACGATAAGTGTCTATATTTATGAGAGCTGTTATGACAGTTTTTGACTGATCTTTATAGAATTGAAAATCGTCGATCACATATACCTCCTGATGACGCAAGGATGACGTTGATTTGAGCAAATTTAAACTAAATGCATTATTCCATCGGCTATACACACCACATGAATTTCCCAATTGTACTTGCAACTGCCTTCGTGTAAAATATATAAAAATAGATTCAAGCCTACGTAGGCCATTAGGGTAATACCCTTTTTGAACTGGATTCATACAATAGTTTGCTTTGGTTTTTCGTTTCATACCTCCATGAAAACATAACATATTTTTTTTCATTTCTTATAATTTAATTACATCAAGCGAAAAAGGGCGATTATTTTACATTTCTTGGTACTATTTTGTGAATCTATTTTGTGTGCAGGCATGCAAAATAGTTGCATGCTCAAAATTGTGCTCATGAAGGTATGAGTATTTTTTTCTCGGCCAATCAGAACGCTCGTTCTTGATAGACGAAACCAAAATTAAATTATTGTGCATGCAATAAAATTTCTCAAGCGACCACATTTTTTTTGGTTATAAGCATCGAATTCCCTTTCAAAAATCAAAGGATCTTCATAATTGGTCTTTTTTGCTAATACAATAATCAAAACTAAATTATATGTGGGTGGTTCTCATCAGAGACGATTCGAATGCGTTCCATCATCATAGGAATAAGTGTAAATCCTGAAATAATTTAATTTTCATTTTCGTCTATCAAAAACGGGCGTTCTGATTGGTCAAAAAAATATTCATAACTCTATGAACAAAATTTTGATCACGCAACGATTTTGTATGCTTCCGCACAAAATAGTCCCATACAAAAAGATATCAAAATTTGTAAAATATTTGCTTTTTCTCTTGATGCAATTAAATTATAAGAAATGAAGAGATTTTTTTTTCGCGGAGGTATGAACCTAAAAACCTAATCACACGGCGTGATTAGTTTTTTTTGGTTCATACCCCCATGAAAACAAAAATATTCTCTTCGTCTCTTAAATACTTCACGTATGCAGTCGAACCGATCCCTTTAATATGTCACAAAAGTTTATTAAGCGACCATTCTCTTAAACGACCACATTTTGCCCTCCCTTAAACGGTTGTTTTATACAAATATAACTGTACTTCAATACTTTTCTTGTTATTCTCATAGATCAATTTTTATTTGTTTGAATATTCTTATTTCTGTAAATTCTTTTTTATGTGAACAACCTGAAAGGGTAATCATTAAGTGGGCCATAGCATTTTCTCTTTAAACACTCGCCAATTGAGAGCCAAAGGTCCATGTTCACTATTTGGTCCATTGATTTTACAACGACGTTTCTAATTGGCCGAGACACATATTATATCTAATCAGAAACCTCGTTATACGTTCATTAAACGGAATTATAAACTAGACTTAATGGGCCAGAAAGGATAGCTCTCGGATGTAATCTAAGATTTAACTAAAATTAGGGTACTTATCAACAATTTTGGCTGTAACACCTATTTCAAAAGAACGTCAGAGATAAATAAGCGCGTGCGTGACATTTACAACCATTACACATGCGCGCCAAATAAAGACTCAGATCAGCCCGTGAATCCTCACAGTCTGATCAGAGTCTTCACTCTGCGCTCTGTAGATAGATACTGACCCAAAGCTTCTTTAAACAATCTGTGAATGTTCTAATTGCCCCCAATGGCTGTCAAGGGTGCTCAATGTGTGCGATTCATGTACATGCGAAATTGTTGGAAATGTCACGCACAGGCTCAAATGTGAACCGTTTGGCAAAAACAGGACCTATCAGCTATCAACTGAAGATGAGATTGCATCCAGCCAGAGATTCTGTCTCGAATTACTGGTCGAACCGCACATATATTTGAATGCAGTCAAGGGAATTTACCAACCGTAAGGTCGGCCCAGTTACTCCGTTGGTCAAAGCTATTGACTCAGATGGCATGTTTACTTCGAAATTAAACGGCGTAATTTTGCAAAATGTATGACCAGAATCATGTAACAAAACAGCAAACTGGATGGTCTACAACATAAACGTCACAATTACAGCTTGAAGCGGCTGTAGTTGAGCTTGAATAAGCTGTAGTTACGACATTTAATTTGCCAAAACAACAAAATGATTCACAAAAATGTCGGTCTATGTCGGAGTTCAAATTCCTTCCCGTCTAAATGAATGATTTGATTGGCCGATTTTTTCTTAGATTGACAACCGCTACTGGACAATAGATTAAGGATTGGTCAAGCATTTGAAATAACACAGGTAAACTTGATAATATTTCAACCCATTTTCAGACGGCTGAATTTTAGACCCGCCCAAATTGAAAGAAGTTACAGACGACAATTCAAAGTTTATATTTTTTTTCAACTTTTTGGGTAGAAAACATTGTGGTTAATTAAGAAATTGCTTGTAACAAGCAATTTCTTCATTTTCTATGTTTTCCAAAGTATTTCCTTGAGGGCGCCTTAAAGCATCTCTGATTGGAAATTGGTTAAATAATTTCAGACTCACCATAAGAGTTAATGATAAGGTGATAAAGATGCTGAACACACACATTCCGCCTAAACCAATCAGATGCAAGGTACGTCGACCAACCCGATCCATTAACGGAATCGTAATTAACGTCATCAGAACCATAGTCCCGCCCACACCGGAAGTTGCGTGCGCCGCCGTGGTTTTTTCAAGTCCCGCGTTTTTAAATAGGTTGAATGAGTAATAAAAGATCTGAAAGAAAAAAAATAAACATTATTTTTATACACACTAGTTAACGCACTCGCTTTGAAAAAAAATATTCTTAATAGAATCATTTGATTTATCTTCTCTCAAATATTGTTCATGTAACTTCCAAAATTATATCGGATAGACCTTTTTATGCATTTTTTTAATTTATATCATGTAAATAGTTGTTCCCTAGTTGTTCGTAAGAAAACTGGACAATTCTTTATATCTTTATGCATTATGAGTATGTATTTTTTTGAAAAAATAAATGTCTGTCTGTCCTTAACATTTAGGAAGGAGAAATGGCTCATTGACATAATCAACGTTATACCGCCTAACCCGTGACCAAACAACAGGATTTTAGACTGTCAAAATTCTAAAAAAAAAAAAAAAAAAAAAACCAACACAAAACAACAACAACAACAACAACAAAAAAAAAAAAACAACAACAAAAAAAAAAAAAAAAAAAAAACAAAAAAAAAAACCAGACGACCTTTTTTAGTTGATGGAACTTTGAAGACCTAATTCTTTCGTGGTAAAAATCACTGTGGATATTGAAAAACTCATCTAACATGCTATTTCTTCATTTTCCTCAGTGTTTTCGAAAGCTGTTGTGTAGAGTAAAAAGCGTGATTGTGTTGGAAGGGGTCAATAGTATTATCAGCGTACAGACGCGTTTCTATCAATGAACCACAAAACCTCCTAAGAATTGTCTTTTAAGCTAGCAAAGCGTCAGCTTTGATAGCTTAAGTTAACAGACAAAATTTTGAGGTCTTCTCAAAGTTCAACGAGTGCAAACTGCCACTGCAGGCTTAACTACTTAAACAATTGAATGCCTACGCCATAAAAAAATAGTTCTTATGTATTTCAGGAATATTGCAAACTCTATTTAAATCGTAGAGGACTCTGGCAAAAGTATGCCATTTAAGCCATTCCCGCTCAATTCCGCTTTTAAGCATCTCAAGAAAGAGCTTTGGAAAACAATGTGGACATTATATTTTCTACCCAGCAAGAAAAATATTTTCTAAATTCTACCATACTTGGCTAGCTTACAGTACTTCCAGTACTTTGATTTCAAAAAAAATAGTAGCTGTGTTTAATCAAATGTTCGACTATATTCATTACTTACAGCGTTAATTCCAGAGAACTGTTGAGATAAATGCATTACAACGCTGATAACCAGCGGGCGACGTAATACTTGGGATTGGAGTAACGCTATGATGCCAATCTGAAATACAATTACAATAAAAAAAAATGGTACAAAACGACACAAATTACAAGGAAAAACGGTGTTCACAAGTTCCGCGTACCTTATTTATTATACAGAGTTATTTAATCTCATGTACAACAAACAATAACAACTTTATTTAGTTAATAAATAAAATACACATATAAATACAAAATATACTATTCTACATTAGAATATTTCTTTTTAATTTGACGGTACAGCGATGATAAATGGTAGATGTTATGAGGAAACAACAACAACAACAACAACAAATTAGATTTAAATCTAGCTATTTTGAAGAATAACATCTGATATCTTACCCCCCCCCCCCAAAAAAAAAAAAAAAAAAAAAACCACACACACACTCTAATGTCCAACTTCTTCACTCTTCTTCACTTACACTTCATACAATTTATTATATTTTAAACATTTCATTTACTAAGTTATTAGGAATTTGAAGATATTAAATGAAATAACAGTCAAAAATCATTAACCGCGTCATCTATCAATATATTATAAAGATAATTGTCGAATAGTTTTTTTATTTGTTTTAGATACATTTTCATATACTTTAATTGGCTAAAATTATAAGATTTCATCCCTAAACGATATTCCGTGAGAGATATAAAGGTGTTCGTAAAATGAAATTTTTGTATGTACGGTGATGAGAGGAAGTTCCGCTTCGATATTTAACGGCGTTTTTTTTCAAAACTTGTGACCAGTAGCATGTAACAAAAAAGTAGAATGGTTGGTTGCCGACCTAAACGTTGTAATTACAGCTTGAGAAAGCTGTAGTTACCACGTTTAAGTTGCCTAACCAACAAAACGCATAACAAACATGGCAGGCAATGTTGGTGTTCAATCCTCACTTCTGGTCTTAATGAATAATTACATTGGTCGACTGATTAATTGATTGACAGCTGCGATTTGTAAATTTCATGGGACGTGACCTGTTTACAATACAAGCTTTGCCATAATACCAGTTAGTTAATGGTTAAATGATATGCAAAAAATCAACAGTTTTATTCAAATTCCGCACCAAGGGGCATATTGTGAACCGTATTTCTCCTACAAATAATTACCGATTCTTCACTGGAACTAGACTGATCTTCTGATTTGATTTCTTCTATTTCATAATCAACATCGGGCGTTCCACGTAACAATTGGAGCGCTAGGTAAACAAGAGAAGAATTTAAGAATTTTGTCTGACAATAAGATATAAAATTGGCATGAATTTCTTAACGCATTGATCTTTGAAGCATGTACGTTCAGTTATCATATTCCTACAAATTCTAGTTAAATATGATATGTATATATTACAGATATCAGAACGTTGGAAAAACACGTATATGACAGTCTCAAATACATAAGGAATATTACCACAGTGTCCTTTTCTATGCGTTGTTATCGTGTTCGAGAATCGTGTGGAGGTATTTTTTATTGGATGAGACCGAAGGTCGAATCCAATAAAAATACCTACACACGATTCGAGAACACGATAACAACAAATAGAAAAACACACTGTTGTAATATTCCTTTTATTATATACCTTTTAGAAAATGACATTAAGAAAATTCTCTTAAATGGCTAAGAAATAACTAACTTTCCGAAAAACCCGGAACGTCAATACACAAAAAGGAGTCCGTGTTTAACGGTACTCGACGAATACGGTTTTTTGCTACACGCCGAATATTGATTTTTTTCTGACAGCCAGGTTTTACTCCATATCTTTTATAGGTATATAATAAATTTCCTTATACGGTAGTCTAAGGTGACGTCATTTTTATTTCTATAGATGATGTCTATTTGAAAATAAACGTGACCAGACTGGTAAAGAAGAGGGTAAATAGATCTACAAATACGTTTTTTTATTATTATTTTATCGATTTCATCTAATAAAAAATGTAGGTATATAATAAATGAAATAATAAATAACAATAGCGATACAAAATCTTATATTTGCTTCACGCTGTGGAGAAAATTTGATATTCCTTTCGACTTTCGGTAAATCAAACACTTTATAGGTTTTGGGTTACAGGTTTTGGGTGAAATTTTATGGATCTATTTTTTTGCGCATATATACAAAATAGTTGCGTACTCAAAATTATGTGCATGTAAATATGAAAAAGGAAAACACAACAATATCTGTTAAACGATTACGAAACGCTTGAATCTTGATAGGCGGAACTAAAACTGAATAATTACAAAACGAAGAGGAAATAACCATGGATGTTTTAAACTAAAACCTAACGATATTGTATGAAACCATCCAGTATAGTTTCTAATAGTTGCTTATTTTCTTCAGTGCGTAAAGTGCTTTAACATTTTACCTGTTCTCGATTTTCCTTCCATGTCTTTTTTCAACAATAAATACCGAGGACTCTCTGGACAAAACGGCATAGATATCAGTTGTAGGACGCAAGGTGCAACAGCCAAACCTATTCAGAGATAAAAATCAATTTTATGAATATAAATTATATTTCACTAGGAGACATCGTGGAAGCCAGTCAAAAAATATTTTTAAAAAAGATGATTTCACGTATTTCTACGAGGGCTATTACCAATTGGACAAGCCGCCGTCAAAGTGCAGTTGGTAGCGCATCAGACTCCCAATGTTCAGTCATGGATTCGATCCCCGCGGCAGCACATATCTTTCCCGACATTCGTCTCTCAACAATGGTTGGATAATCGTAAACCTAAGTGGGATAGCAGATGGAGGCTAGGAAAGGATGTATTGATGGCACTGGTGCGAGATATACCAGGAATCAATTGTTAGGTGCTCCAGCCTCGGCTGTATGACTGAAAAATTGTTAAAGCGGTGTTAAATCCCATTCAAACAAACAAACAAATTAAATGGCAAAAGCCATACTTTCATCCAGTTGGTAAAGTTTGGGCTCGAACCAGTGACCTGCGGTACTTTAATCAAGCACGTTCTCCACTCGGTCGCCTGTCTTATGTTGACAATAGAAAACCATTTACTATTAAAACACTGATCTAGTTCCTTACCGGAGCATCTTCTTTCCTTTAAGATTGAAAGCCTTTTTACTAACAGCAACTGACGGATCTCTAGCCACACCCATTTAGCTCGCCTTGGATATCAAAGGGCGATATTTTGCAAAATGTGTCTAAGCAACACGTACAATGGGTAAAATGGTTGTTTGGCGACTTAAATATCGTAACTATATAGCTTGTATAAGCTGTAGTTAGCCCGTTTAAATAGCCAAACCAACAACAATACTTCACAAAATGTATATCAGCTAATGTTTGGAATTCGAAGCTCACTTCTCGTCTAAATGGATGATTTGATTGATCGATCGATTCCTTAATTGACAGCCGCTAACCGTCAATTTATTATACCCATTCTCGCTTTTATCGCTCCAGTTTCAAAGTATTTGCAAACTTTAAATTCAATTATTTTGGATCTTGATATTTCTTCTTGAAATCCTTACCTAATAAGAGATTCCAGTAGTCGGCATTCCCAAAAATCTCGGGAAATCCCAGAACTTGTGACGCCAGAAGTCCCGTGACCACTCCGAACTGGTGGAGAGTTCCGAGTGCTCCCCGAATGTCGGCGGAAGCGATCTCGGCCAAATACATCGGTGTCAGCCCAGTAAACAATCCTGCAAGAATTATAACTACCGTGAGACGGGTTTTCTTACCGCATAAAACTGTCGATGAAGCAATTATGGTGTTTTACGGATTTGACTAATTCATATTTTTTAGCTGAAACGCTTTCCTCGATGACAAGCAATTTCTCCTTTTGTAAAGGTATTTACTGTTTATGTCACATAATATAATCATTTTAAAACCACCTTGGTTTTGATTTTGCGATAGCAGTGTCTTTTTTCTATTGAGAATAGTAGTACATTTGTCTTTTGACCTTCATTAACCAAAACAGTTCAATTGTGACCTTGACTTTCGACCTACGTAGCCCCAAACAATAGGGCACCTCCTTGGGTTAAGAAAAACGTGTGTATAAAATTTCAAGGGCCTAAGTCAAAAAGCTTATGAGTTATACCATGGAAACGGTTTTCAACTAAAGTTTAATTGTGACCATAACCTTTTATCTGCGTGACCCCAAAAAACAGGACACTTCCTTCTGTCACTGGCAACAATTGTATGGAGTTTCAAGGTTGTAAGTAAATTGATCCCGTAGTTATAGCACGGAACGGTTTCCAACCGAAGTTCAATTGTTGCCTTGACCTTTGACGTACGTGACCCCGAAATGGGGCATTTTTTTAGGTCATTAGCAACGATTGTATGAAGTTTCAAGGATATAGCTCATTTTTTTCTTGAGTTAGAGCACGGAAACAAAGATGCGTAAGGCTGGACAGACAGACGGACAGACAAAGAATATATCAATCTCCACCTCGTAGTAAGGGGATAAAACTATTTTTTCATTTACGCTTAAATTTATTTGCACAGTTAATACAATGGTGTTATCTCACCCGTGTAATAACAAAGATATTCAACGGGTATTATCCTCTCTCTCGGTGTATGTAATATAAAAAATGAGCATACCACAGCTCAATCCTATAAGAAATCGTCCTATAATCACCATTTCGTAAGACCCTGCCGCTCTTCCGAAAAACATGAAGGCTCCCGCCACAATACCAATTGTATTGTTGATTAACATTCCGTTCTTTCTGACCAAGGCAAATATGAAAAGTAAAAAGATGACACAGCCGTTAATGCCCAAGTTACGCATAAAGAATTTAACACAAAAATGAGAGATGTAGTCTCAGAAGTGCTTGTCAAGTGACCTTCATTTGTGACCTTGAACTTATCTAAAATTATCTAACAGAATTTTACGTATGCAAGCAGAACTCGTCAAGAGGAGCAATTATGTCCAATTACTTTGAAATACATCCAAAAATGCAGAAGATATGCTCCGGACAAGAAATGGACATAACACAACAATTCACACGACTGAAGGAACCCATTAGCTCAGTTGGGACAGCACCTGACTCTCGGGATAAACGCATCGACCAAAAAATGAGACGTTAAACCGAGCCTCGTGTGACGGTGTTATCCATTGATGACGTTGGTAGTCCTGTATAGTTGCAAACTAACCTCCGTAATAATTCTCCGTCTTAAGGAGACGTCGCTCATAAGGGCAAATGCCACGGTATTGACGATAAATAAACAAACATAACAGGAAGATAAAATATACCTTCATTTAAATGCTTAATATTTACTATAATATGGAGAATAAGAAACGCAAAGTCATTGCGTTCTATAAAAAACAAGTCAGAGTTTACCTTCCGAAGAAGTCCGCCCACCAGCCCGCCGCGAGACCGCCTATAACTCCGCCCACAGCAAAGATGGCGACTATCAGAGAAAACAGGCTTTTTATCGTAGACTCAAGCATGGCTTCGTCTGTGCGCTCTACGTTGGTGGCGTTCATGAAGTTCTTTATATCCTGGTATGTAAAAAAATCTAGGTTTCGGTGTAGCTATATGAGGCCGAATTTATTTTTAGACTCGATTTGTCCTTAGTAGTCACAAATGAAGATTAGATTGGTGATGACTGCAAGAATTGAAAAATTGAATAGATATCCTGACACGTTTGTATTTTCACATACACTGGTCTTTAATACACATGGACGTTTGCCAAGACTGGAAAGTAACGAGAATGAAAACGATTTTATCACACTTTTTACAACATTGCGTTGTTTACATTGTAAAATTTCATATCGACAGATGAATGCGTCGACGGACGACCATAACACCGTAACTTCACCTTTAACAAGCTTTAGTAACGATGTTTTGCCGTCCATCAACCAAGTACCCGCATCATGAAAATAAATAAATAAATAAATAAAATCTTAAAAAAATAACAACATAGATTAGGTGTGTAATAGCATCCTAAATCATGTCATTTAAGGGTTTCCAATGAAACAGTTTTACAAAGTTTATACTAATTGTTGTCAGTTCAAAAACGACGAAAGCTGTAATCTTATAAAGCCCCCCTCAAATATTTTCAACTAGATGTTTAACGTTCCTGAAAGAGATGCGGTAGTTTAATGCCACTCATGCAAACAGCTGGGAAGACCTGGGCTAGCTTAATCCGTGACCTTAAGATCACGAGTCAAGCACATATACCACTCGGCCGTCGAGGCAGTCTAACTCTTACAAAGTGCATAGATGTAACATCATCGTGAAAAAAGAGCAAAGTTTAGGAGGAACAGTTCAAATATTGAATATACATTTACGTAGATCAAAGGTGCGTTCTTTTCGTCGAGATGACCCCCCCCCCACCAAATAAGATTTTTGGCGTGTCCTAAAAAATGATTTTTGTTATTTTGAATGAAAACATTCGATGTCGTAAAGGCTACTCGTTTAAGCTAGTGCTGAGTACGCTAAAATTCGTCATTAAGAATTCTTAAGATTCTTATTGAGCCGCTTAAAAATCTTATTCTAAAGAACGCATTACTTATAATTCTAAATAAGAATCTTAAGAATCTCGACGAAAAGAACGCACCTCTGGTAAAATCAAAGTACTGAAAGTACTGTAAGCTAGCAAAGCATGGTTGAAAACATTGTGGACAATGAAGAAATTACTTATTACAAGCAATTTCTCCATTGTCCACAATGTTTTCCAAAGCTTTTTTCTTGAGATGCTTAAAGTCGGAATCGAGTGGGAATGGGTTAAATAGCATGCTTTTAACAGAGTTTTCTACAATTTGAATAGAGTTTTCAATATATAAATATGTAAGAACTATTTTTTATGGCGTAGGCATTCCATGGAATTAGTGGTTAAGCCTCCAGTGGCAGTTTGCACTCGTTAAACCTCGAGAAGACCTCAAAATTTTCTCTGTTAACTTAAGCTTTCAAAGCTGACGCTTTGCTAGCTAAAAATCAAATCTTACCTCTTCCGGCGCATTGATGACACCTGTGTTGTAGCCGAAGGCGAGTGAGCCCATCACTGCTGAAAACACGGCTAGGCATAATCGGCCTGTGATACGCTGAAATGAAATGGCAAAATATTAATGGTATAATTTATACGTTTGTAAACAAATCAAACAAAAACAGAACCAAATATTTTGACATAGTCTGTACCTTAAGTTTCGAACTTTTATATATGAATTAACAATCCTACAGAATCACTTCAATCATTCCAACACAATAACGCTTTCTTACAAGAAAAAAAGACTTTTAAAATATTGTGGATAATGCAGAAATTGCTATTGACAAACAGTTTCTTTATTTTCCACATTGTTTTAATCTTCATAAGAAAAACAAAAAAGAAGAAAATACAAATCGACTAAAGATTGTCGTCCGCAACTTCTTTGAATTCGGACAAACAGTCTAAAATTTTGTCAACTTAGAATTGGTTGAATTATCCACCAATCTAAGAACTAATATTTAAGAAATGGAGGGAACATTTTTTTTTCATTGAAGTATGAAAACCTAAAACTTTATCACCCTGTATGAATCTGAGATTGGGATTCTTATATTACTCTGATTACTTGTTTTGGTCTATATCTAAACGATAACAGAAAACATTCTCTTCACCTATGATAATGTAATACCGTCAAGCTAAAACAATGCAAATATTTTACTAGTTTTGAGTAAAATTTTATGGATCTATTTCGTCCGCAAGTAAACAAAATACTTGCGTGATAACAATTTTGTTCGGGGTAGTATGACAAAAGCTTGAATCTTAATAGACGAAATTAGAATTAAATCATGAAAAAAGGTCTCTTACATATTTCGTGTGTGTCATCTGGTGCACACTCCCGTTCTCGTGTATCGCATCGTACGAGATTCCAAACGGTTTGTTGTCCTTCACCGGATGTTTCTCTGTGACGTCATCCTCGAGAGAAAGCCCGCGGTTTACGTTCCCCCCAACGTCGTCCATGTTTGCGCTCGTTTTTCACGTTCGTAACAAAAATTTCCAGTTCTGAAATTCAAAGATCGGTTAACGAAAATGCAGTGTAAAAGATGACCTTGCTAATAAACAAGAAATGTCCATTGACAGTAAATCTCGCCCTACCGGCTGCTTGTGACATAAACAAAATCACGCGTGAAATCAGGGTCACTCAGTACAAATGTACTGATAAAGTTAGTTCGGTACATTTCTCACCGACCAGTTAAAGCGATTCTTTTACTGATTTTTATCGAAATTTGATAAAGGAAAAATAACTTCTTTTTCAATAGTTATTAATGTTATTTTTACGATAAATGTTCTTTCTTCGTTTTATATCCACTAAATCATCTCTTACTTGCAATTTAAGATAGTATACTCCTATTGTTCTACTTTGAAACATCGGAATTAATCGGTTTTTGTCGTAAGTCTTCAGTTGAAATCGAAAACAACTGAAATGCAAGGATCTTACGACTTCAATTTTTGCGCTCTTAATTCGTTGGTTAACTTCTAAAAAGCATCATGACAGCTCTATTACATTAGCGTATCAAGATTACAAAATTGTTCCGCTTTACTTCATCGGAGATAGAATGTCAGTTGTTTTCAAATTAAATCCTTTAAAATAACAACACTGGCGACAACTTTGTTCGGACCAGTTAGCGTCTACGGCTGTATCGAATCAATTATTTAGTGCTCCCAATTTAAGAGATATAAAACTTTTTGATATGCATGAATATATAAATGTAGGAGTAAGCCGATCTTCGTTAGGTAATACATTATCGCAGTTTAATTATATATAATTAACCGGGAATAAACTGTCATATCATACGATCAATCGGAAAATACTATTACTTGAATGCATGTTTGTTTACCTTAACAAGACGGACAGTAGTGTAATTTGTTATCAAGAAGCGCACACTCCTTAAATCTAATCATTGATCACGTGTTGCATTTTCTTTTACTTAAAGGCGTTTTCTCATTTTCTCTTTTTCAGCACTGTTTACTTTTGAGTTAATGATAGATATGTCTTAACATGTTATAAACAGGGCAAACAAAGGGAGGGCGAGGAGTTTAAAAGAAACCGTCCCGAAAGGCAAATAAATACGTGAAAAATAACATACAGTAAAACTTGTATAAAGCGACCACTGGAGGGAGAGCCAAATAGTGGTCGCTTGAGAGAGTTGTCGCTTAAGAAATGTATAAAGGATCGATCCGATTGCATTCATAGTTATTGTAGAATTCTCACTTAATACATAGTGTTAAGGTACGATTTATTTTTTTGTTTATTTCTAATTTTTAGGAGATGTTGGTTTTGGAAAGGGAATTTTGATTTCTGTCGCTTAATAAAAGTGGTCTCTTGATAGAGGGTGTCGCTTAACCAAGACTGGCCTTTGTTTTAATAATTTAATTTTTGGTTACGTCTATCAAAAAGGGGCGTTCTGATTGGTCGAAAAAATTAATTCATACCTCCACGAACTAAATTTTGAGCACGCAGTCATTTTGTATGCTTCCGCTCAAAATCGTTCTATACAAAAAGTATAAGAATATATAAAGTGTTTGCTTTTTTCGCTCAGTGGTAATAAATTATAAGAAATGAAGAGAATATTTTTGTTTTCATGGAGGTATGAACCGAAAAAACCTAATCACACAATGTATGAATCTGCTTCGCGTATTCATACAGTGTGATTAGGTTTTTCGGTTCATACCTCGATGAAAACAAAAACTATTCTCTTCATCTCTTAAATGATTTTGTTGATCCGCAAGTCTTGAATATAAATCAGCCAGCGCATCTTACACTTTATCGATACTCATTTTAGCTAGTAAATCGTCAGCTTTGATATCTTAAGGTTACAGACAAGTATTGAGGTCGCCTCACTTGAGGCTTTAATCACTAAATCCGTTGAAATGACTGCGCCATAAACACTTGTTCTTGTGTATTTCAGGAATATTGCACACTCTGCCTACAAGTTCATCTCCTAGGTATTTTTAGCTCAATTGAGAATATCGTGATCGAAATGAGTCTGATCAGAGTCTTCACTATGCGCACTGCTTTTTATGGCTACATTAATTAGTTTTATTCAGATTGTAGAGAAATCCTTCAAAAACATGCTATTTAACTCATTCCAACTCAATCCCGCATTTACGCATCGCAAGAAAAAAACTTTGAAAACATTGTGGACAATGAAGAAATTGCTTGTAACAACACAACAGGCCAAATATTTTCTAAATTCCACTAAGTTCAAATTGTCTTCTGCAACTTATTTCATGTTGTCGTGTTGAAATGGTTTAATTCCATTGTCATTTAACCCTTTCCCGTTTTCTCTGTTAAATTTTAGACGGGTCTTAATTGAAAGAGGTTGCAGACGACAATGAAAATGGGATTCAATATGAAATGAAACCACCCTATGTGTAGAAAATATTGTGGATAAAGGAGAAATTGCTTGTTACAAGCAAAATCTTTTTCCACAATGTTTTCCCAAATGTAAAGACACAGTGTCGCAAAATCCTGGGTTTGTACATGAAAGAGTTAACCCAGGTTTTATAAATGTTCGTTCTAAATCAAATCATGATCTAATTCAAGAAACGACACTGATCCAAGCTGCAATTACGACGTTTAGGTTAGAATCAAACGATTTGCCAAATAATTTTCATTTCTTGCGTCATATTAAGCAAACTTACGTCATTTGATATTATGGTGGAACTGTCCCATCGGAGGTCAGGTGGCGTATCCAGCGATCTGTTAATATACCGAACCTCGCTGTCAATCAAACAATTAATATACCAATAAATTCATTCAAACCGGAAGTGAAATTTTAACTCGACGTGAAGGTCGCAACACAACCACTTTATTCGTTTGGTTCTATAATATGACAATAAAATTTGCAATTTGCAAAATAATGGCGTCGAACTTCCTGTTGGAGGTCGATGGGCGTGGCCAGCGATCCGTCATTTACGATTGATTTAACGCCACTTTTAACAGTATTTCAGTTGTATCGCGGCATCTGGAGCATCTAACAATGAATTCCTGGTATTCTCACAACAGTACTACCATTACATCCTTTCCTAGCCTCCAGCTACTGTCCCACATAGGTCTACGATTATCGACGCATTGGTGAGAGACAAATAGTCGGAAAGAATGTGTGCCGCCGCCGAGGATCGAACCCATGACACCCATGATTGAAGATTAGGAGTCTAATGTGCTACCGACTGCGCTATGACGGCGGCACGACAACTGTCGGAAAGGATACGCGCGGTCGCCGGGGATCGAACCCATGACATCCTATGATTGAAGATTGGGAGTCTGATGCGCTATCGGTTGCGCTATGACGGCGGCCCGTCAATAATGAAAACACCTACTTGTTCAAACCATTCCTGTTTCACTATTAATCCGTGTTCATATCATTTCTTACTCGGAGTTTCAAGGCTATAACATCTAATACATTACTAAATTCCTACACGCGAATGTTTATTCCATATTGTATTACTCGTGTGCTTAAATTGACCATAAAGTACTTGAGTTATTTATATGAGAATGTTGATTCAATATTCTACTTAAATTGATTGTAGAGTTGTTATTAATAAATATACATATCTTTTTTTTTTTAGATTAGAATGTTTATTCTATATCACATGATATTTAGAATAATTTTTAGTACTTAAATTCTTAATATTTGGTTGTTGAATCTAAAATATATTTACCTAAATTGAGTTTAAAGTTCATAAGTATTTTGTATGTGAATGATAACTTTATATTATATTACACCGTAAAGTTTCATTTCGACTCTCGACTTTATCTCTTTAAAGGTTTTCCGGTATTTTAATGATATCTTCCCTGTAGTTTTACTAAATAAGGTAACGTGAACTAATGAATGACACTATATCTTATCAGTTATTCAGTACGCACGAATGTTTATGAATTCTTCATCACTATCATATTTGTTTAACCAATTCCCACTCAATGTCATTTTTTGACGCCCCCGGAGAAAAACAATTTAAAAAAAAAAAAAAAAAAAAAAAAAAACTATCAATTTCTTCATTTTACACAAAGTTTTTGGACCGGAAAGTAAAATTTCACAAACTTTAAATTGTCATTCTGGAACTCCTTTCAATTTGGACCAGTCTAAAATTTTGTCATCTGGTAATGGGTTAAAAAAAAGCCATGATATATGTACCAAGAAAATAGACAGTCTATCACTCTGAATACTGTTAACTGAGTTTACAATCATGTTTACAGCTATCACCTTATAACCTGGTCAGTAAATATTACTATCAACAGAAAGTAGAGTCATCTGAAAATGTTGAATTTTCCTTTGAGAATTTTATATAATATGAGTTACCCGCCGAAAATTGATTTTGATCCACACTCAAATAATGCAGGACACAATTTTACAGTTTAAGAATCGACCCTGATCAAAATGCACGGACCGTTACGGCTGATCAAGGTAATTTTTTTCACTCTTGTTAGGTTGTTAATTAGTCGGGGACCAATTTGTATAACCAAAAACTCGCAATTGCGGCGACCTGTCGTAAGCCCGACAGGACGCATACAATAAAAATTGTAAACAAATCGTTTCGATTATTGCTACTATCAGAATTTCTTTAACGGTTTAGTCAGTGTGTTCGATTAAGGGTTGAACACTCGATGCTGACAGGAAAACAGCAAAATATTAGTTAAGAATGATGAAAATAGATAAAGGAAAACAGGACGGTGACATGATTTAAACAGGCTATAGGGAATTTCCAGTAGTGATGTACGCGTCGGACCTAACCCTAGTACGCCAAGTCCTATCAAGATGTAAACAAGCATCTTCATAATGGATGATATTTTTCAAGGTTTAAGGGAAGTAAATCATTTTCCATAGACGACAATTATAACATATTCGCTTATAACTCAGTCCAAGAGTTTGCGAGAATGACCAGACCTACTTCAAATTAAAGAACACCCATTCATACATCCAAAAATTATTTTTTAGTATGGCATGATCCATTTTTTCTATGACTTTTGACCCCATTTTTGAGATGACCCTCCCTGTACAGCTGTTTCTATGGGCAATTCAAAAAACGTACCTGCTTTTAGAACCCGTTAGTAAATCGCCAAAATGATTCAAAACCGTTACTTTTGACTTCGTATTTGTTCAACGGAACATAAAAGGTCTTGAAAAATCATTGATTTTGAATTTCAATAATATTGTCCAATCAGAGGTCATCTTTATCTTGTGTTGATATGAACCGGAGTTATCAATTGTTTTTTCCTTTGATTATATACAGCGCTGTCTAAGGATTTGGTAAGTTTGTCCTGCCAAGAAAAAGAGAGGGTTTTAAAATTTCATGAAACCGTCTGTCAGCATTTGAATTGAGACTTAAGTTAACCATATTCTGTTTTTTTTTTTTTATGTTGTTCTTTTTTAAATTTTACAATTAGCCAATTTGAAAGAAGTTGAAGACAATAATTAAAAGTGAGTGCAATTTTAAAAGTAACCAACCCTAAGGTTTGAAATATCGTGGACAAGAAGTAAATGTTTATCTAAAGCAATTCCTTCTTTTCCCACAATATTTGCTCAAATTTATAATCACAGTTAAGTTGAAACAATGGATTGTGAAAGAAAGGGTTAAAGAATACTTAAGAAAGTAAATAGTTTTTACGGACTATAAACGAAAAAGAATTGTAAAAACCTGGTTTTCATAAAAATTGCTTATTTCTCGGTGCCCATGTAGCCTTTGAAGAACATAACTATAGAAACAAGAGGACTATGACGGTTCCCTAGGAGAACAATTTAAAAGTGATATAGTACAAAACTATCTAGTAATGCTACATACAAAATATGAATGCCCTAACCCCTATAGTTTAGGAGGAGAAGTCTTTTGACCTTGCCTAATCAAGCATTTTTACAACCTTCGAACCTCAGGGGCGGGGCTATTTTTGACCCAAGAGACTAAATTTTTGAAAACTTGGTAGAGAACCATGTGCTTAAGCTACATATGAAACATAAATGCCTTTGGGCTTGCAGTTTCTGAAAAAAAAATCAAAGATTTACTGATATTCCAAATTTTAAAATGCCACGGCAACCAGAATTTTTCACGGAATGATATTCTTTTAACAACTTTTGCAAAGCTTCACCCGAGGAACATCCCTGCATATTTTCAGCTTGATAGGCCAACTGGTTTAGGAGGAGAATATTTTTTGAAGATTTACTTAAATTTCCCATTTACAAATGCCGCGGCAGTCAGAGATTTTCACGAAAAGAAATTCTTTTAACAACTTTTGTAGAAATTCATCCAAGGAACATCCCTGCAAAGTTCCAGCTTTATTGGCCAACTGGAAATTGTGGACTGATTGACAGATGAACGAAAAACGAACATCGACCGATCACAATAGCTCACCTCGCACTTTGTGCCCAGGTGAGCTAAAAAACTCCCTGATACCTCTGGATTTCCCACATGGCCTAGAAATGATCATTTGACCTTGTATAGGTTATATGATATCAGAGAAGTATTATAAGGGCCAATTTGGATTCTGGAAGTTATAGACATTAATTGGTTTTGATGAATGACGTCCACTTTACAAATTTGTTTTCCTGTCAATTTTCACTGACTTCGACAAAATTCGAACAAGGTCTTTTGTTCGTGTTAAAATAATATCAGTTCTAATTAACATTTACGAAAATATATCACACCAAGATGGTACACAAAGATAGACCCTACGCATCGTGAAAAAAGTATTTTTAAAGTTGTTTTTTACCCTAATTCTAAAGTCGGAATGCAAACGTCTGTCCCATTTTTTCAGTGACGACCAATTACAGTGCTTACGGCACTTTGATTTCGGATTGGGAAACGGCAATTTTACTTACAAAAGATCTCACATTTGGTAGATATATTAAAACATATGACCTTAATGTGTGACCCTGAACTAGGAGTTATTTAAGAATTGGTGTAAAGTGACAGACCCGATCTCTGCCAACTAATTTTGTCAACCTTTCGTAAATACAGAAATTGTGCTCCAGAAAAATTCCGAAGCCTGTAAGAAACACGAACGGATTAACTGCCGGACAGACAGAAAAAAGGACAACACAAAAACAATACCCACCTGTCTATCAGCGAATAACTGCTTCTACTTTCAATATTCCGAAGACCATATTAATATCGTTTGGACTCTATTACTTTGCATGATTTACGCTCAAGAACATGTAACAAATAGTCAAATGTTAAGTTGGCGACCTAAGCGTCGTAACTACATCCTGAAGAAGATGTAGTTACGACATTTAAGTCACTAAACCAATAAAATGCTTAACATGAATATCGCCCAATGACGGAATTCAAAGTTCATTTACGGTCTAAAGGAATGATTTGATTGATCGATTAATTATTTGATTGGACGGTGCGATCCGTTCATTTATTTGCAAAATTATTGATGAAATGTCCTTGAGCAAAAATACAAAATATTTATAAGTACATCGGATCGTAACTTGTTTTTAAATGTCACATGGCCCATACATCACGTTGTTCAAATATAATATGACATGCTTAAACCTTTCCTGTTTAATCCCTTGTATTTACGTCCCTGTAAATTCATAATAGAGAAAACATTGTCGAAAAAGAAGAAATTGATTGTAAAAGGCAATTTCTTCTTTTTCGACAATATTTTCTACCTATTTTCTATTTTCTGGTTATTTTTCAGATTAAACCCGCTTTCAATTCTCGTCTGCATAATCCTTGAATTTGGACAAGCTAAACTTTGCAAAACAGAAAAAGGTTAACACTTTATCTTCGTTGGAGTTCCATAACATCGTACCGAAGTATATTGCCGTATACAGTGTTTCTTTTGATCAATTTCTTTTGACCAAATGATGCCATCTGCCAGATTCTCGAAACAATCGCAACCACGGCTTATACATGCTGTAATTATGACGCTTTTGAAGTCAATCGATGATATCTACCTCATTTTAGCCCGCTGACAGAAAACTATCATTTAAGAGATGAAGAGAATATTTTTGTTTTCATGGAGGTATGAACCGAAAAAAACTAATCACACTGTATGAATACGCGAAGCGGATTCATACATTAGTGTGATTAGGTTTTTCGGTACATACCTCCGTGAAAACCAAAAATATACCCTTCATTTCTTATAATTTAATAGCATCGAGCGAAAAAAAGCAAAACTTTACAAATTTTGATACCTTTTTGTATAGAACTATTTTGTGCGGAAGCATACAAAATGGCTGCGTGCTCAAAATTGTGTTCATGGAGATATGAATTAGAAAGCTCGTTTTTGATGGACGAAACAAAAAGTTAAATAATTATATCATGACAGATAGATATAACCCTATCCTTAGCAGATTTTCGAAGGTTGTGTACAGATGTACAAGTAATAGAGAGTGATCAAAAGTCATTTTTTTCTATAAATACACAGCATCTCAAGAAAAATGCTTTGGAAAACTCTGTGCACAATGAAGAAATTGCTTTTAACACGCAATTACTTCAATGTTCAAAATGTTTTCTACCCAACAAGCCAAATATTTTCTAAATTCCATCAAGTTCAAATTGTCGTCTGCAGCTTTTTTCTATGTTGTCATGTTGTAATGGGTTAACTCCTGAGTTGCTTTAGCCTCGTTTATTTATCCTGATAACCTTTTACGAACAAACAGTGCTTTTCTTGTATACAGTACTTTCACGACTTTGATTAATAACAGCTGTTTTTTTTTTTTTATCTTTTTAACGTAGATTCAGAAACATGATTAGAGCTTAAATATTGTTAGTTACGAATGTTGATTCTATATTTCATTACACTAAAACTGACTGTAATGTACTCAAGTTCTTCATTTGTGAATGATGGTTCTATTTTTTTACACTAAAATTGACTGTAATGTACTCAAGATCTTATTACGTGAATGTTTATTCTAAATCTTATTACACTAAAATTGACTGTAATGTACTCAAGTTCTTTTTATATAAATGTTGATTCTATATTTTATTAAACTAAAATTGTCTGTTATGTACTCAAGTTCTTCATTTGTGAATGACGATTCTATTTTTTTTACACTTAAATTGCCTGTAAAGTACTGAAGAACTGTGTATGTGAATGTAGATTCCCTATTTTGTACAATAAATTTGACTGTAAAGTACTCAAGATCTTCTCATGTGAATGTTGATTTTATATTTTATTACACTTAAATTTATTGTAAAGTACTCAAGTTCTTTATATGTGAATGTTGATTCTATATTAAACTTGAATTGGCTCTTAAAATACTTAAGTACCTTATATGTGCATGTTTGATATATATCATCCTTAAATTGGCCGTCAAGTACTGATGTTCTTTATATGTAATGTTGATTTTATTCTATTAAAATTAAATTGGCTGTTAAGTAATTAACATCTTTATATGTGAATGATAACTCTATAAAATATTATTCTTAAATTGCCTGTAAAGTAAATAAGTTCTTCATATGTGAATGATAACTCTATATTAGAATAATTTAATTTCTATTTTCGTTTATAGATATGGGCGTTCTGCTGGTGGAAATGAATTAGTCATACCTCCATGAAATACATTTTTAGCACGCAGCCATTTTGTATGTTTCCGCACAAAATAGTATCAAAATTTGTAAAGCTTTTGTTTTTTCGCTCGATGCTATTAAGCTGTAAGAAAAGAAGAGAATACTTTTTATTTTCATGGAGGTATGAACCGAAAATCCTAATCAAATTCATGTATGAAAGGGCTTCGCGTATTCATACAGTGTGATTAGGTTTTCCGGTTCATACCCCCATTCATACCTCGATTTCGACTCTCGACTATCCCTTTAAAGGTTTTTCCGGTATTTAACTGATATCTTCTCTAATGTTTTACTAAACAAGTTTGCATGTACTACGCATTTAAATGAATGAGTCTATATGTTATCAGTTAAACAAAAACGCGCGAATGTTTATGAATTCTTTATCACAATAATACTTAAATTAGGACAGGCCATTAAATGTGTTACGTAACGCGAAGGAAGGAGATCAGATGAAATAACGGATCGCTCGCCACACCTATTGAGCTCCGACAGGAAGTTCCACTTAGAAATAAAACGGCGTTATTTGCAGAATGTATGGACGTAACGTTTAACAGTAAAGTTAAACGGTTGGCTGGCGATATATTCGTCGTAACTACAGCTTGAATAAGATGTAGTTACGAACCAACAAACGCGCTTCACATAGATAGATAGATAGATAGATAGATAGATAGATAGATAGATAGATAGATAGATAGATAGATAGATAGATAGATAGATAGATAGATAGATAGATAGATAGATAGATAGATAGATTGGCCAATGTTTGAGTTCAAAATTCACTTCAAGTATTACTGCATCCTTCCGAGCCTCCTGCTGATCGGAGGTATGAGAAGCGCGTTTAAAGGTGTCATTTTGCAATACTGGGTTAAGCAGAGGTCAATTAGATAGACTGCACTGTAGTTCAAGGATAAATAAGCATTGATCTGCCAAGGCTGCATTGTTGCAACATTGTACCCAAAAATCATTATTTTAAGACCACGGAGGAACTTTCCAATTGACCTATCGCGACTGTAAATCAAGGAATAAACCGACCAATCAAATATTTCATTACGCTCGGACCTGAGCTTTTCAAGTCCGAAATTGGTAGCCATTTTCGTTTACCTTTATTGTTGGTTTGGCGACTTTAACGTCGTAACTACAGCTTATTCAAGCTATGGGTACAACGACTAGATCACCAACCAACCATGTTACATGCTACTGGACATATTTTTTTCAATATAACGCCGTTAAAAATCAAACCGGAATTCCTGTCGGAGTTAATGAGTGGGGCCTAGGGAGTCAGTGGGCGGGGTCAGCGATTGGTCAGCTCGTTCCAATTAGCTAGATGTAGTTTGATCCATCCATTTTGTAAAATGTACCCAAACTTTAAGACTATGGAGAAATTGGCCTGTTGCTTCCGAAACCTTGGATGACCATTGATTCAGATAATCTACCAACAGTAAAACTTTTCGATCCTGCGGCTCCTGTAAAATCCACGCCGTCTGACAAGGATCGATTGATTGATTGAATGCGGTCTAACGCAACCTTAAACAGTATTTCGGTCAGATCGCGGCGGCTGGAGCACCTAACAATGGATTACTGGTATCACTATATCCCTTCCGAGCCCCCAACTGCTCATCCCACATATGTTTACGATTATCAACCCAATGATTAGGTGTCCAAAGCGCTAAAACTGCTCTATGACCGCAGCCCGACAAGGGTCGATACGTGTCTCACGCCACAGGGGATACCTTTTGACTCGATGGTTCTCCTATACTAAGCTGAATAAAGGGACTGAGTTCGCAAGCACGCACATACATTTGCATCTAATGACCTCGTATGCAAACAGTCATATCAATCGAGAATAGTTTCATTCAAAAATGTTGACCTTTTCATTGAGGATTTTACACAAATTAGCTTGTGACTGAACGACGATTTCAATATATTTTGCTATAATATGTTTTAAATGGCAGGCGCACTCAACGTGTCAATCGATATCAATTACGAGGTCGATTCATACAAATGTTAACCCTTGTCATGCTGAACCCGGAATATTCCGGTTTTGGCAGGAGGTGTAGACTAAGATCAGACTGCACTTATGTTATCTTAGTCTACACCTCCTGCTTGTACTTTTCCTGACGGAGTTGTTTATGAAGTTGATTTCTAAAATATAAAATATTGATTTTTTAACAAGTTCTATGAGTGCTTTCAGCCCTTTGATTTGATAGAAATTCAGTAAGGTAATTTATACAGCATGACAAGGGTTAATATTTGACCTTTTCCTGACCTTGACATATGATCTTGAACTTGGAGACATCCCAATAAAGTACAATTTATTTTGAAATCCATTCATCTGTAGGAGATATCCTCCGGTCGAGCCAAAAGGACGCATACCGGTCGGCCGGACAAATGGGTTAACGGTCAATGCTAAAACAATACCCCATCCTCTATCGGGAAGAAGGGGAGGGCTTCAAAGGACACTGCCTTTTTTAAATCCTTCCTAATACATATTTGTGTCAAAAGTTAGAACTCCGGTGTGCCGAAACTACCTCGTTCGTAATATAATTTAATTCTAAGTTTCGTCTATCAAAAACGAGCGATCTGATTGGTCGAAAAATTTAGTTCATACTTCCATGAACAAAATTTTGAGTACGCAGCCATTTTGAATGCTTCCGCACAAAATAGTCCCATACAAAAAGGGGTCAAAATTTGTAAAGTTGTTGCATTTTTCGCTCGATGCTATTAAATTATAAGAAATGAAAATAATATTTTTTGTTTTCATGGAGGTATGAATCGAAAACCCTAATCACACAATGTATGAATCCGCTTCGCGTATTCATACAGTGTGATTAGGTTTTTCGGTTCATACCTCCATGAAAACAAAAAATATTCTCTTCATCTCTTAAATTAACCAATACGCTTAATCTCACTTGAGTATAACATAAGAGTGATGAAGTATTTTCATACACCAATGAAAACAAAGATATTTCTTCATTTTATATAATTCAATGTCAACAAGAAAAACAAAATAAAGATCTATTTTGTGAGAAAGCATACAAAATAGTTGCGCGCTCAAACTTTTGTTCGTGGAAGTAGGAATAGAAAAATCCTGCCAATCAAAACGCTTGACTTTTGACGGACGAAACTAACCTTTAAGTGTAACAAAAATTAAGCTTACCTTAATAATCCAAAAATAAGTATAAAAGGTTAATCAGCTAAGATGTAAAACATTTAAAAGTACATCTTTTAAACTGTGACATGACCCATAATTCACTTTGTTCAAACATTGTATATGGCATGTTTAACATTGTACCGTCATGACGTTCAAAAACATCGTAACTACAAACAACCTGTATTGTAATTACCACGTTTCATTTGTCCATTAACAATACCTTTTGAGTCCTCATAACAGACATAACTACAGGTTACATATGCTGTAGTTATGATGGTTTGGTTGTCAACGTATGATATCTGCCTCATTTGACCCCGTTGTCAGTGTGTTATCATATCATGACATATTGATACAACTCTGTCCTTTACGTTTTGTAATACCGCCGCGTGAGTGGCGATTTTATCATCATCATCAACAACAACAACAACACAATAAATTTAAATATGAGTTTAAGAATTTTTACCATACATCAATTACAATCATCATCGGGTCCTGGAGGGAGGCGGAGGGGCCAAGACCATGAAACTCACCCCTGGAATCTCGGTGAAGTACGGTACTCATTTAAGAGGAAGATGAAAATCAAAGTATCACGTCGTTAAGGAGCGATCACAATGTCGTTTAAGCTGTAGTTACGACATTTCGTTCGCCCACTGACCGTCAATTTTACATGACGCATCCAGGCCCCCCTTCCCCCATAACGAATCCAAATTCGGAAAGGATATGTACGGCCGTCGAGAATTGAACCCATGACATCCCGCGGTCGGTATTTTGAAAAACACAATTTTGATATTTGAGAACCATGTATAACAAGAAAAGACAATGGTTGTTTGGAGACCTAAACGTCGTAACTACAGTTTGAATAAACTATAGTTACGACATTATGATCGCTCACTAACGACGTTTAAGTCGCCAAACTAACAAAAGCGCTTAACATAAATGTTGAAAGTTCAATTAAGGTTTATATATTAATCTAATTTCTAGCTTCGCGTATTCACACAATGTGATTAGGTTTTTCGGTTCATACCTCCATGAAAACAAAAAGTATTCTCTTCATCTCTTAAATAATTCAATTTTTAGTTTCGTCTATCAAAAACGAGCGTTTTCATTGGTCGAAAAAAAGTATTCATAACTCCATGAACAAAATTATGAGCACGCAGCGATTTTGTATACTCCCGCACAAAATAGTCCCATACAAAAAGGTATCACAATTTGTAAAGTTTTTGCTTTTATCGCTATTCATTCAGTGTCATTAGTTTTTTCGGTTCATATCTCCAAGGAACAAAAAATATTCTCTTCATTTCTTAAATGAAAAAAAAAAAAATAATAAATAAAAAAAGAAAAGATTGGTCAAACAATATTTTGATTGACACGACCTATCCCTCAGTTACGCGATTGACTGAAATTTCCGACACTTCTGATTTTATTCCGCTGGTCGACAATAAGATTTATATATTTGTTAAATGCACGGAATTTACAAAACGATAATACTATCATGAGAGAGAAATTAGCTTCATTACTCTGATAGGTGAGGTTGAAGGTGATCCATCTAGATTTAAAAATATTTTCATTCACTTTGTTTCAACCCACTACCAGACGTCCAAAGACTGGTCCGAATTGAAAGACGTTAAAGACAACAATTTAAAGCATATGAAATTCTTGCTTTTTTTTCAACATTCCTTGTAGAAATCATTGTTCCAAGCAATTTCTTCATTTATACACTGTTATTGCAATGTCTTTTCCTGTGGGGTGTCAAAAAGCGTCATTTTGTGGGAATGGATTAAAACCAACACACACGCAAACCAGACTTATTATATAACAACTTGTGTAGCTATGATGTGTTACTTGACGAGTCTACGCCCATAAAATGCAGATTAATAAGTAACTGATAGACGTTTATTGGTTAAAACAATATTGTCGTTATTTTTTAAGTTTTTTGTTTGTAAGAAAAAGGTATCACATTTTATCCCTGTTGAAGTATATAGGTGTACAAGTTATTGGGAGTGATCAAAGGTCAACTTTGTCTATACCGGTAAAGACAAAATTATTCCTTGATTACCCACTTTCACTTGTATATCTATACATGAATGTATATTTGTGTTGTCACTGTGCAGAAAACAGCATCACAGTTTCTTTCGCATTGATACTGCCCTGGTGCTTGACAATTTTGATACAGCTGTCATTTCAAGACATATTCCAAATATCACTCACTACCAATGCAGCCCTTTTTTGTGTAGAATCCATTTGTTGTCGACAACTTTCTTTTTTCAAGCATAGACTCGTTGTAATACTAAAATCTATCTCGTAACTATGGTATGATCAAACTCTAGTTACGAGGTTTTAGAATGACAAAGACGATGCGGCTTAGACTTGCCACGGTAAACGCACATTTGGCTATTCAAAATAGAGAAATCTTATCGCAGCTAGGCAGGGACCACCCACCGAGAATTGGTTTTGAACGAGAATCGTTTCTGGCCTACACCAACACAGTTTTTCACCTTCTGACAGACACAGCTCATCACCGATACATGGTAACGTGTAACATTTGTCCGGGCCTCGGGTTGGGGAGCAAATAACATAGGACCCGAATCCCAGTCGAGCCAGATCTCGTAGGGAGTGTATAGGTATCGCGCAGATACACCTTCTCGCATTAATATGTCTATGACTGTGATGTTATTCTCGGGGAGTCGGGCAGAAACAAACGCATATACATGCGACATAGTTTTACAGACCAAACTTATTTCTTTTTAGCCCTAGTAATGCATAAGTAGAGGGTTCTATGTTTCAGTTTCAATGATAAAAAAAAAAAAAAAAAAAAACAGAACATAAAATAATTGACCAATTGTTTATCCCGTCAATTGACTCTAACAGGAAGTCACGCTTCGATTTAAAACGGCGTTATTTTGCAACTTTTATGACCAGTAGCATGAAACAAAAGAGTAAAATAGTTGGTTGGCGACAAAAACGTTGTAATTACAACTTGAATAAGCTGTAGTTACTACTTTTAAGTCGGCAAACCTATAATAAATGTAAAAAAAAATGGCGGCTAATGTCGGACCTCAAAACACATTTCTTATCGGAATTAACCATTTCTTTGGTCGACTGCTTATTTGATTGACAACTCGATATGCCAATTACGGTATCTTGCCGGTTTCGAACCCTTCATGGTTAGGAATGCTAGACCGTTCGGACACTCTCATGTAAATCTATTATATCATTTATTTGATAAACATTTAATGTTCAATATATTTCTACGCTTCTGAAAGAGATTAGTAGTTTTATCTGTATATAATTTCTTCATGTACTCATTCAATAAAGGTCATGTCATGAGTGAACAAAAGAGAATTTGCTCTTTACAGCAACCCCTCCCCCCCAATATTTCTTCCAAAGTTCTAATATAACTTATTTTCCACCTGTTTGACATAAAGGGTCGGATTGTGTTTAATTTGCAAGTAATTGACGGATCGCTGGCTAATACGATTGACTACCCTTTCGTGTTATATATTTTACGGCATTATTCTAAAAAATGAAGGAAAAAACAGTTTGTGGGCGACTTAAACGTTGTAACCACAGCTTGAATTGTCTACATTTACGACGTTTAAGTCGCCTAAAAACAAAAATGTTTAATTTAAGATTCGGTACTTACTGTTCACTTCTTATCAAGTATAAACGATCCGATTGGTCAATCGATTTTTGATGATCGGCGGCTATGAATTGAGGAGGAAAGCCGGCTATCCGTAAATTGAGGAGGAAAGCTATTCCTACCATTGAATTCAACCCTCATTCCCGAAACCCCTCCTGCACGGCGTTACTGAGAGTAGCTAGTATTGCGTTCGTAATGGGTGGTTTCCGTGGCCGAGCGGTAGAGCATCGGCTTCAAGATACAGAGCTCCTGAGTTCGCTTCCCGGGAGCGGCTATCGCTGTTGGTTCTGTCATTGGCCCACACTTTCGGCGCGAGTACTGGTGCATTTTCCAGGAAGCAGAATCCAGAGGGATTAATATAAGTTGCACGAACTTGTTTCCCAATCGATGTAATAATAATTTTAAACCTAATTTGGACTAAAGTCTAGATTGAGCTTTTCCCCACATTTTGATAACGTCATATAATAAGATAAAAAATTCTTACCTGTAAAAGTGAAACCCCTAGTCCATCCAAAAGACAAAAGGATCGCTGTACACATTATTTAATTACTTATAACTCTCTCCTTAAAGGTGAAGTTTTGTTAACGTTGTCCACATATTAAAGGTGTCTTATCGCTTAAACTTAAATTCATTGAGCTTGTTCAATTTAGTAGCGCTTTCAATCCCCCTAAAGTGGTAGTGAGAGGCAAAAATAGTTTTGCACTATATTTTCTTCATTTATTTCCTAGTTAATCGCTTCCAACACAGTGACGCTGTTTTGCGCCCCCCAAGAAAAACAATTCGGAAAACATTGTGTAGAATGATGAAATTGCTTGTCACAAGCAATTTCTTCATTTATGACGTTATTTTCTATCCAGAAAGCTGAAAAACCCTAAATTTCACAAACTTTGAATTGTCGTCTGCAACCCCATTCAATTTGGTCCAGTCTGATTTTTTTCCGTCTGGTTAAAATGGGTTAAAGAAAATTGAAAACATTCCCTATTTTCATTGGCATCTTCATTACTTTTCACAAGAACATAAAGATTCATTCCTGTATAATTTAATTTTTAATTCGTCTATCAAAAACGAGCGTTCTGATTGGTCGAAAAAAATTATTCATAACTCAATGAACAAAATTTTGTGCACGCAGCGATTTTGTATGCTACCGCACAAAATAGTCCGATACAAAAAGGTATCAAAATTTGTAAAGCTTTTGTTTTTTTCGGTCGATGTTACTAAATTATACGAAATGAAGAAAATATTTTTTGTTTTCATGGAGATATGAACCGAAAAACCTAATCACACAATGTATGAATACGCTCTATCACACAGGGTGGTTAAAATTTAAGATTACATGCATTTTTTATTGTCGTTTGCAATTTCTTTCTATTTGGACCTGCCTAAAATTTCAAAGAGCGGGAAAGGGTTAAAGTTCAAGTTTGATGGACGTCTTCCACATCTTAACTCATTCCAACACAACAAAATTTGAGCCTGGTCCAAATTGAAAGAATTTGCAGACGACAATTTTAATTTGATGGAATTTCAAGATTCTTCGTCTTGTAGGATAGAAAACATCGTGAACAATGAAGAAATCGCTTATCATAAGCAATTTCGTTTAAGTCTACAATGTTTTCTAATTTAAAGCTTTTTTTTTGAGGGGCGTAAAAAGGAGGGATTGTGTGTGAATGGGTCCCACACAATGACGCTTTTGGACGCCCATCAAGATAAACAAATTGGAAAACATTATGTTAAATGAGGAAATGGCTTGAAACAAAACATTTCTTCATTTTACATAATGTTTTCTACCAAGAAAGTTGAAAAAAGAATGAAATCTATCGTTTCTTAAAGTTAAATTCCTTTCAATTTGGACCAGTCAAAAATGCTGTCGTCGGGTATTGCGTTAAAGTTATCTTATCATTAATGCTATATGGATTTTAACGTCATAGCGCAGCTGGTAGCGCGTTAGACTCCTAACAAAGTTCTATTGCCGGCTACGTTGATTGTCCTTTCCCGACGTTTATCTCTCCTAAATCGGTAGAAGCGGATTCATACAGTTCGATTAGGTTTTTCGGTTCATACCTACATGAAAACAGGGAATAAGCTCTTCATTCTTAAAATTTGATGGCATTGATCGAAAAAAGCAAAAGCTTTACAAATGATGTTGTATCGTACTACTTTGTGCGGCAGCATACACCATGGCCGCGTACTCAAAAAATGTATATTGAGGTATGAATAATCTCTCTCCACCAATCAGATCTCCCGTTTTTGGAGAGCAAACAGCTCTCCTTTGGCATCACTCGTATGCAAATTGGCGTAGGACAAATAATTTCTGAACTACTCTCAGTAATAGTTAGGGGGACAATAGGGAATTAAGACGAACAGCAATCGAATATTCTCTCGATTCAAGTTTATCGGTATTCAGAATGCATATGCTTGTTCGTTCGATATTTGTTTTGATCAAAAATGTCAAACAAAAAAATGTTCAATGAATTTCCCTGAAAATCAGCTCATACAATCGAGTTCACTTATACTACTGTTATTCTAAAAATAGATTGTGGTTAACTTATTCCCACACAGTAATGCTTGTTACGCCCTCAAGCAGAAAAACTTTGGAAGATACCTTGGAAAATTAAGACAATGCTTGTTTCTACCTCAAAACAAGTATAAACTGAAATCATCGTCTGCAACATCTTTGAAACTGGATCAGTCCAAAGTTGACCGGGTTACTGCCCTATATATCCATCGATACTGTCTCTCACAGACATCGGACTACCATTTTAAGTCCAAAGTTTTGTCGTCTGGTAATGGTTTGAATGGAGGTAAAACCGATATCTGCTAGAAACTTTAAACAGTTAATTCATTTACAGGTAAAATACGATAATAAAGTATAACTTTATTAACACCCTATTGCCTGATGACAAAAGTTTAGATTGATTCCAAATAAAGTCATCTTTTAAGTTTATATAATTTTAGAATCTTTCACTTACTGGAAAAAATGTTCGAGTGGGAATGATCTGTTTTTTCTTAGCAAATTCTACAATTTTCACAATGTTTTTAGAGCTTTTTCACCAGGAGGATGATGTGGGGAAAAGGTATAGCAGTATAATCCCTAAAATACAAATGAAACTTTCACACAGAGTTAGATTAAGAAAATAGTCTCAGTGCATATGCTGACAGCAGGTTCATGAAAAATAACAACCTTCTTTTTTCTAGAAAGGAAAAAAACGACTTGCAAATTTCTTAGACAACACTGTATATAACCAAAGGAAAAACAATTGATACTCTTCTTCGAACAGATGTTAAGACAGTTTGAAAGCATAACAACCAAATTTGCTCTCCAACAGTACTTTCAGTACTTTGAGTAATAGACGAACTGAAAAATTAAATTATCATATTATGCTAGCGGAAGATAGCAAAGTGACGTGGTAATTACGTCATTATGGTAATTTATGTGATAGAGAATAGATGGTTGGTGTCTCGATATGGAAAAGTTTATAGGGCAAGGCGTATGAATTTATCTGGTGAGCCGAAGGATTTGGACATAACTTTTAACCGAACTTTTAAACATTTATTGTTTAAAAGTAAGGTTAAGAAAGCACCCTTACAACTGCAAAAAATAGTTCCGGTCAGTCACGTGATCAAGTGACATGACAAAGCTTATCACGTGACCATGTGACCTGATATCAACGAGTTCATCATACTCCCTCATTAGGCAGTTTTATGGAAGGTGACAGGATAAAAACAAATATTACGACATCACCCTCGAAATACCGGCGTCATACAGATTTTAAAATGGTGTTTCACTGTTAGTCTATATAAGGTCGGTCTAAGAGTGAAGAGAATGTTCTTGTTTTTATTGAGATGTAGAACGACCCAAATAACACTAAACGAATCCAAAATAACCAATACTCAAATTTGTTGTAATGGACGCTTGAAACGATTTTTCCAGCTAATCCGAAGAATGGGATTTTGATGAATGAAGGAAAACTCAACCCGAAGTTTGCAGCTTGTAAATCTATTTGTAAGTCAAGAAATTCTAATTAAATGAATATTAACGAGGGTCAAAATGAATATTATTTCAATACGATGACAATATTGTAGAAGTATACCACAACGATACCAGACTTGAAAGTATACCTTTAATGGATATAATTGTTCCCTGTCAACACTAATACGTGATCCTGTCATTATGAAACAAGCAATGTATCCACCTCAGGAAATGAAGAAAGGTTTGTATTTTTTCTTTTTTTTTTCATTTAGGTTTGAAGCTAAAATCATAAACATGCTGTATCAATACACCAAGCGCCTTCATACACTAGACCATTATTTGTAGATGAGATCGTGGTAAAAGGAGAAATTGCACATTACAAGCATTTTCTCCTTCCATATCCATTATAGTTCGGACGTAACGTCCTATGTCGCAGACCGACTTCCGTGTACGCCCACGTTTTATGTCGCTAGTCGTAAATAACATTTTTATCTAACAAAGCGCCACCTTTGATAACTTAATTTAACAGACAAAATGTTGAGGTTTTCTCGAAGTTCAACGATTGCTACCTGCCACTGGATGCTTAACCACTAAATCCATTGAATGTTTACGCCATAAAAGGTAGTTCTTACGTATTTCAGGAATATTGCAAACTCTGCTTTCAAATTCATCCTCTGGATTTTTTTTCAGCTCACCTGATCACATCGTGTTAAAATTACTCTGGGTAGAAAACAATGTGGAAATTCAGAAACTGCTTCATTTTCCACTGCAAACTTTTTTCAAATTATTCAAACTATTTCAAAAGCATACTAATTAACACATTGCCACTCAATTCCTCTTTTTAAGTATCTCAAGAAAAAAACTTTGGAAAACATTGTGGACAATGAAGAAATTGCTTGTTACAAGCAATTTCTTCACTGTCCACAATGTTTTCTACATAACAAGGGAAATATTTTCTAAATTCAACCAACAGAAATTGTCACCTGCAACCTTTTTGAATTTAAACCAGTCTAAGATTTTGCCATTAACTCCTGGGTTATTTTAACCATGTTAACGTTTGGCAAAGAAGATTAATTAACAAAACTACTTAAGCTTTGCTAGCTTTCAATACTGTGAGTACTTTGATAGTTAAATGCACGATATTCTTAGACTAAAATGTTATTCAAGCTGTAGTTATGACGTTTTAGTCGCCAAACCAGCAAAAATAATTCTACAAAATGGCTACCAATGTTGGAGTTGAAACTGAACTTCCAGTCTAAATGAATTATTTCATTGGTCGACTGATTATTTGTATGACAGCCGTGATTGGTCAATTGCAAGCTATAACACTGGTAAAGTTTATCTGGAGATATTCTATCGTTTGATTCACTCTCTTCAAATATTTATTTCTTTCGCAAATATTTGTTGTCTGTACCCAAAATAGCAAAAATTTACATACGTCAATAAAGTAAATCTTATGGCATGCCAAGTCAAAAACAATATCTTTCCAAATGTTTGATTATTTGATTAACAACTTGATAAACATTTTCGTGTCTCCGAATCTCTCAAATGATCAGCGAGCACCCAGAACCTGGTTACTACACCCGTGATAAGTTTAAGTTACAAGACTTTATAAAATCGTAAAAAAGATGATATCAAGAAATCAGGGTAATCGGTATGAAATAAGATATTTCCGCATTTTCTGTTTTTAAACCATGTTGTCATTCTACCTTGCTGTGACTTATCAGTGAATCTGATGTCCTCTTCAGAATCTTATATTTTTCCAAATATTCGCTTAGCAAGCTAACAAGATGGTCATTTTCTACAGATTTTGATATGTTCCACAAAAAGAACAGATCTCTTGCCACGTCCCTTTATCTCCGACAGGAAGTTGGACTGCGATATTTAAAAAAAATGAAGAGAATTTTGTTTTTCATCGCGGTATGAAACGAAAAAACTAAACACACTAAATGAATACACGAAGAGGATTCATACATAAGTGTGATTGGGTTTGTCGGTTCATACCTCCATGAAAACAAAACTGTTCTTTTCATTTCTTATAATTTAAAAGCATCGAGCGAAAAAGCAAAATCTTTACACATTTTGATACTATTTTGTTTGGAACTATTTTGTGCGGATGCATACAAAATGGCTGCGTCCTCAATATTTTGTTCATGGAGTTAGGAATAATTTTTTTCGACCAATCAGAAAGCCCCTTTTTAATAGACAAAACTAAAAATTATATTAGTAAACGAAATTATTTTGTAAAGTATGAGGTCATGACCATATTCTAAAAGGTAAATATCGTCGGTTGTCGACTAAAACGTTGTAACTAAAGTTTAAACAAGCTGTAGTTACGATATATTAGTCATCAAAGGAACAATCGCTGGCCCCGCCCACTTTTTCCGTTGACCCCGCCCGTAGATTCAATTGATTGAATTGATTGAATGGGGTTTTACGCCGCTTTCAACAATCTTTCAGTTATATCGCGGCGGCTGGAGCACCTAACAATGGATTCCTGGTATTTCTCACACCAGTACCGCCATCACATCCTTTCCTAGCCTCCGGCTGCTACCCCACATAGGTCTACGATTATCGACCCATTGGTGGGAGACAAATAGTCGGAAAGGATATGTGCCGCCGTCGGGGACCCATAGATTCAAACAGAAGGTTCCATTTTTATTTTAATTGGCGTTATTTTGCAAATTTTATGGTCGGTATCATTTAACGAACAAGTACAATTGTTGCTTAGCGATCTAAACTACAGCTTGAAATAAGCTTTACTTACGATGTTTATGTTGTCGAACCAACATAGATGAAGGCCATTGTACAGGTTCAAAGTTAAGTTTCCGTCTACAAGAATGAATTTCATTGGTCGAGTAATTATTTGATTGACAGCCGTAATTGGCCAATTTAACAAGAACAGGTCAAGATCAAGCAAGAGGAACAGGGGCACCGGCGCCAATCTTATCTTCGTCTCCCTCAAATTTACAGTTAATTCAACTTAAGGATTTGCAGAATCGGCAAGATTCGTGTAAAGGGAGACAATAATCGTGTGATGTAATACGCTAATCAAGCGAATTATCTCCCTTCCGTCATCACGGCTAACGCAATTGCAGTGTTGTAAATACTGTGTTCACACTGCCGATCTCGATCACACTGACTATAATTCAGTTATAAGCATCGTCTATCAAAAAGAGCGTTTTGGTTGGCCGAAAAAATATTGAAATCCCCATGAACTAAATTTTGAGCACGCAGCTACTTTGTAACCAGGTAAGTAAGAAGATAAGGTCGCTAAGAATGACAGGCGGACTGAGTACAGACTTTACATACAGTTTGGCTGCGTAAACTATAACTTTCTAAATAAAATGTCGGATCACTAGTCCTACCTACTGATTCCGCTGGCCCCAGCCACTGATTCCGCTGGCCCAACCCACTGACTGCGCTAGCCCCACCCATTAACTCTGCTGGCCACACTCACTGACTCCGCTGGCCCAACCCACTGACTCCGCTGGCCCCATCCACTGACTCCGTTTGCCCCATCCACAGAATCAGCTGGCCCAAACCACTGACTCTGTGGGCCCAACCACTGACTCCTCTGGACCTACCCACTGACTCAACTTGCCCAACCAAATTGACTCCGCTGGCCCCACCCATTGACTCCCCTAGCGCCATCAAGTAACTCCGCTCACCAAACCCACTGACTCCGCACGCCCTACCCACTGACTCCCTTGGCCCCACCCACTGACTCAACTGGCCCCACCCACTGACTCCGCTGGCACCATCAAGTAACTCCGCACGCCCTACCCACTGACTCCGCACGCCCTACCCACTGACTCCGCATGCCCCACCCATTGACTCCGCACACCCTACCCCTGACTCCGCACCCCCAAACACTGACTCTGCTGGGCCCACCCTATGAGCTCAGTTAGGATGTCTATTTAGTTACTAAACGGCGTTATTTTGCAAATTTTGTGGCCACCAATGTGAAAAAATTAACAACAATAATAAAAGGTTGGTTGGCGACCTAAATGTCGTTATTACAGCTTGGATAAGCTGTATTTTACGACGTTTAAGCCGGCAAACCAACAAAAATTCTTCAAATATATGTCGCCCAATGTTGGAATTCAAAGTTCACTTCCGGTATAAATGTATGGTTTGATTGGTCGAAGGATTCTTTTGTTTTTAGCCACCATCGGTCAACTGCCTTCTCCCCCAACCCCCAAATCCCGCTTTGAAACTAACTTTTCTCTAGTCTTCTAAACTTTTGCTGTAGAGTTCAATATTTTTGGACTCAAGGCTGCTAAGTATACCCCCAGATTTAGAGAGTTGTTTGGTTTCTCTCAGAAAATCCATTGCAACATTTTCACATCTGTTCAACTCTTCCAGTCTACCTTTACTCAAAAGAAACAGCATTCGTCGTCTTTTCTCCATTGACTCTGGGTCGGCCAAACCTTCAACTATTTTTAACAGTTCACCAGCGCGACTAATATTCTCGTTTGACACAACTTCACCAACTTCTATTTCTAAATATGTACCAATACCCAATAAAGCCTGAACTTTGTTCAGCAAGAATATTCTTTTTAATAATACTTGATTTTCTACTTCGAAATCTTCCAGACTTCCTAACCCTCGTTCACAACTCGCGATGATCTCTTTCACATTTGAAGGATCTTTTTGTTCAACGTTTCTCTTTCTGAATATAAACTGCCTATCATGGTACACTAAAGTCCGCGCGAATTGCCATCTGCAATCGCTTGCATGGATTTCCGCTTGAGTGATGAATGCAAACGCTAGATCGAAATCCCCATTCAAAACGGCTGTGCAAGCCATCTTACAATTGAATACGGTATCAATAAAAGACGTGTCACTCACAATACTGTTTGAAAACTTTCTTCTGAAATCTGTTAGAATGTGTTTTCTCACTTCCACGTTTCTATGGAGTTGTGTTTGCAGCCATATCAATACACCAAGCTGGTTGGCCAATGAGTGGCGCTGTCTTTCGTTTCCGCTTTCCAGAACGAGGCTGTGGACTCGCTTGGTCAAATCTTTGAAGTAATACGGCAGATTCTCGTGGAACTTATTATCGACTTTCTGTTTCATTTCGCAACAAAATCTTATCAACATGGACGAGTCGGCAGTTTCTTTTTTCACAACACAAATTTGGCTATTCTGTCTAACTCCTTTTCCCCTGAGATTAAAAGCCAGATTCCCGTACCCAATCGTTACAAGAATATCAAGAAAATCATCGAAAGTCATAACCTTTGCTAATTCGAATAAAAACACATTGATCCTTTCAAATTCAGAATCATCCGTGTATGAAAGTTTATTCTTCACTTTAACAGCAGTTGTATGGTCGAGTAAATCTTGTTTTTGAGCGGTTTCAATGAACCTGGAAATATCTAAGGAATGTCGTTTGAAGACATTGGCCCTTCTATGCAATTCGTTGTATTCTTTAAATTCCATGATTCTTGGTCCTGAAAGTTAAAACTAAGAATTGAAATCATTGATAATCAACTTCAAAAAATAAAAATAAAATAATAATAAAAAAAAAAAAAAAAACGATTTGGCAATCAAACAATTTAAACCAAAAGTGAACTTTGAAATCCGATATTTATGTTATACATTTCCAATCGGATTCACACATTATTGTGATTAAGTTTTTAATTTCATGGCTCAATGAAAAAAAAGTCTTCATGTTTAATAATTGAATGCAACCAAGAAGAACAAAGCAAATGGTTTACTAGTTTTGACTAAATTTCCACAGATCTCTTTTGTGTATAAACGATACTTGCATGCTCAAAATTTGTTCGTGTAAGTATGTAAAGAAACTTTCAGCCAATTAAAACACTGGAATCTTGATAGACGAAACTAAAACAAATTAAGTAATTAACGAATTTATAAAAAAAAATGTGTGTTAATGAATCAATAGTGCCACAGAAACAACAAATGTTCACAGAAGTTGATAGATGACCTTGGCAGGTCCTAAAGACCATTATATGAGCAGATGCGAGTCAACGAGGGATTTCTTCTGGTCAGATTTGATTATTATAATAGTCTGGATGATAGGGTAAAATATTATGTGAACAGATTTAAGTTTTTGAGTAACGTTTTGAGGAAAAAAGTTAAAAAATGGACCTGACTTTATTGATATAACCTTTGCTAGTAGGGTATTGTCGAAAGCTACCTGTATGCCACAAGATTGGTTCCTTGATTGACAGCTGCGATTGATTAATTGTCTACATGAAATACACACAAAACAAGAGGCTTGGACACGCTTTTGTTGTAATATATCTCTTCTGACATTTATCTCTAACCAATGGTGGCTAATCGTAAACCTAAATGGGATTGCAGCTGGAGGCTGGGAAAGGATGTAAGGGTGATACTGGTGCGAGATATTCCAGGAATCCATTAGTAGATGCCTCATACGCCGCGATATAATTGTAAAATTGTTAAAAGCGGCGTAAAACCCCACTCAAACATCAAAATAATCTTACCTTTAACAAGTAAAATCATGTTTTCAGCCAATCAAAATACAGCAATTTTGATAGACGGAACTAAAAATTAAGTGGTAACCTAATATTTGCAAATCTATGATAAATTAGAAAATCCTAATCAGGTGAAAATGAAATTGAATTAGCTGTAGTTACGTGATTTAAGTAGCCAAATCAGCAAAAAGGTTTCAGAAAAATGGCGGCCAATGTTTGAGTTCATATCTCAATTCATACTGAATGAATGATTTGACTGATATATATATATATATATATATAGATTGATTCCTCGATTAACAGCCGCGATTGATTAATTGTCTATATGGAATACATATAAAACAAGAGGCTTGGACACGCTTTTGTTGTAATAATGTTAAATATACAAAAACCACACAGCAAGGTTCCCAGGTTGTCTCTCTAAAATATTATCGAAAAATAGAGAGAAAAAAAAAAGCACATACTTCGAAATTCCTTTAGTAAATGATACTGATCTTTTTTATTTATCTTTAAAGCATTTGAAACAAAATACTAAATAAGGAATTTGGATCATTCCTGTATTATATCCCTTTTGAAGGGTGTCCATAAAAAACTGAGATGAGCATATTTTTTTTCAATTCTTAACATTTATCTTTATCCTTTTATTGCAGCCTCTTTCAGTTTGGGCCAGTATAAAATTCTGTCGTTTTTGAATGAGTTAGTTTGCTGTAGAATAAGTTAAGGATTAAGTTGTTTGTGGCCTTGAATCCTGTAACAGCAACATATTTCACCCTTTGTTACAAAAGCGACAAAATATCTTTATCTAAATCATGATCTAATACGTGCAAATGGGGGCATTTAGATCTTAATTGTACGGACTTTAAACCTCTTTGAAAAGCTTTCAAGTTATTTTAACCCTTTCCAGTTCAATCCCTGGTTTTTACGTCCCTGTGATTTTGTAATTGTGAAAACATTGTAGAAAAAGAAGAAATTGCTTGTAACAAGCAATTTATTCTTTTTGTACAATATTTTCTAACATATTTCTAATCATATCAACTTTGCCTTTTCGACTGAAAACCTTTGAATTTGGACAGGTCTAAAAGTTTGAAAATACGGAAAGGGTTAAGCGAATTTCACATGTTCTATTAGGTCCTTTAACTTCTTCCAATATGGAGACGAAATTTGAGAAAACGTTGTGTAAAATGAAAAAAAATGCTTGCAAAAGGCAATTTCTTCATTTTCCACAAAGTTTTTTACTCAGTAATTAAAAAAAGGTAAAATTCCTTTATTTGAATCCTTTCAAATTGGACCAGCCTAAAATTTTGTTTTCTAGTAATGGGTAAGCACAAACAAAATATGTAGATTTGGGCTATCCTTCAGATAAACTCATTTC